>CM053028.1:131763387-132963387 GCA_028564925.1 Lithobates sylvaticus
CACCTAAGGTTTCCCAGCACAACATTACCGAAAGCCTCGCACTGCCTCTGCCAGCTTGATTGCTTCCCATACTACATCCTGGTGCTATCTCTTCCCCAGGTAAATGCCCACTTACCCGGCTATCCACTTGATGTAAATGAAAATATGATTTATCAGACCAGGCCACCTTCTTTAATTCTCTGTTGTCCAGTTCTTATGCTCACATTTTTTTAATTTTTTTTTTTCAAATAGTTTTTAGAAGGCATTGGTTTCCACAATTTTTATGTTGAAATGATTATATACTGAGAGATCTGTATCCCATCATCAATGGGCAGGCGAGAGCACTGAAATGTGTCGCCATTAAAATAACTATAGCTCCCTTTAGAGTGTAAATATGTATGAAATTCCACTTAATTGAAGGGGAATGGTTTCCTGAAGTCTTGGGAAAACCCAACACTTCTGGGAGTGTCTATTTCCTGTGCACCCCTCTACCACCTCCCACTCCCAGGGCGTTTAGTGGTTCATCCTGTAATGATGCAGAGGTCAGCTAAGCAATGTGGGAGAGGGGAACGCAGGATAAGAAGCGCCTGAAGTGTTGGTTCCCTGTAGACTTTTGGGGGGCAACTCCTCCCTATTGTAGCAGCATTTGGCACAGACCGCTAAAGATTTGCACTCTTCTTTACGTAACTCTTCTTTATTTCAATTGTGAGATTAACGAAAGTCATTTTAAAGAAAAGTTTGTTTTTGTATTGGGTGGATATGAAATATTCTAACTCCTAAGAATGTTTCACCACTGGATGCCTTTAAAATTCATTGTTTGCCTGTGAACAATTTTTCCCAAATCGGGTAGTGACCAGCCAGGTCTAGCCATGTAAATCTTGATATCCTCCTGCGCTTATACATGGTATCTGTTACCAATAAATGTTCTACATATATCTACCTAGATTTTATGGCTTTTAGATTAAACTCAGTTGGTATGATTATGCTACTAAAGCAAACCTTATGTGTTTGTCTTGCACCGATGAGCTTTGACTTGACGGTTAATTGTGAGTTTTATCAATGTTTTATCCAACTTCATTTAAACCCCATAATTTTTCACGATTCTACCCCCCTCCTGATCTTAAAGCATTTCCTCGTTTCAGTGCAGAGAAAAAAAAACAGGCAGCCTGCCAAGTTTCTCACAACATCGCTAAAGAGAAACATTGTAACTAAGGATAAGTTCAGGCGTGTTTGCAACCCACACGTGCAGAGCCCGCCAGGAAGTCTGCACTGCACTGAGCTGATCACAGGCAGTGAGACATTTACCTGATCCGCGGATGAAGGGATTGGAAAATGTCTCGCTGCCTGTGATTAGCGCTGTGCAATGCCAACTTCCTGGCAGGCTCTGCAGGTGCGGGTTGCGAACATGCCTGAGCTTATCCTTTAATTGTAACATATCCTTTTTTTTTTTTTTTTTTTTTTTTTTTTTTTTTTTTTTTTAGATCAAAGGGATGAACTTCGGTCTGTAAATGAGGTCAATTTAACAACTTAAAGACTAAACCTTTTTTGACACTTGTTGCTTACAAGTTAAAATCAGTATTTTTTGCTAGAAAATTACTTGGAACCCCAAAAAATTATATATATTAGCAGAGACCCCAGAGATTAAAATGGTTGTTGCAATATTTTATGTCGGACTGTATTTGTATTTGCATAGGTATTTCAAACGCAAATTTTTTTGGGAAAAAAATACACTTTACTGTTTAGTTTGTTTTTAAATTCATTAGTTAGCCCAATTTTTTTGTATAATGTGAAAGATAATGTTACGCCGCGAGAGAATCGTGATCTTTGTTCGACGCAAAAAATCGTGATTCTCATTTTAGCCAGAATCGTGCAGCTCTATAACCAAGCAAATTTAGCCATGTCAGCTGATTGCAGCTCTGCATATATACAGTATTGTACAAAGAATGTCTACTCGAGCCATCTTCTATTCAATCAGTGCAAGTTTCCCTTTGTAAATGCCAAAATGGATGAAGCTTCCTAGAATGCTGTTTAAAAATAAATATGCATTAATGATTGATAAAGTTAATGCATTCTTAAAGCATAAGAGTAATGTAGCACATTGATTGGTATGTCTTTTTTTTTTTTTATCTGTGTATATACATGAGTGAATGCAGTGTAATCATTTCCCAGTTATTGATCCATCCTAGTTACCACATTTTACTAAATGGAGTACATGAGGAAGGCAGCAACCAGTGGTTTTCAGTGAAAATGTAAAGGGAGCAAACTTTTAATATAGGTATTCACCTAAATGCAGTTTTCTTAGTGTGTTAATCTTTGCTTATTAGAGCTTTGTATTATGTATACTTTTTTTACACTGTGCACTTGCCCTTTAGTTTATGGTTTACAGCACAGTGTGTGTGTGTGTTGGGTTTCTTTTTCTGCTTGGTAGTCTTGCCATTTGCTTAGACTCATGCTCTAACTTGCTACCTCTCAGTAGTCCTATGATTTTCATGGCCTAACATACTTCAGGACTGAAGATTACCTTTCCTTGATTTACATTTTTACTGCTGTTCCTTCAAAACAAATTGTTCACCTTGTCTTACAGCAGATTTGTTGTAGGCAACTTACACTACGATAGAACATTAGGCCATTTTATTCTATACCTATTGGTTTCAAGCTTCATTTTTAACTACGTGATTGTTGCGTAATATAAAGGAATCCCTGGGTTCTCTGGCAGACTATTGAACCAGCACATCAGAATGGCACTGCACCCCTGGCAGCCTTTTAAACCAGCACCAGGATGACACTGTAGCTTCGAACCTAAAAATGATTTTTTTTGTTAGGCAAACTGTGACAAGACATGTCCCGATTTTCCTCTGTGGTACCCCTCCTTTTGCTCCCTTGGTCTCCCTTTTTTGACCACCATTGGCATTTTGTGGCCTGTAGGAAAACGCAAAGAGCAGGAAGTGGCAGGCTACGTTGCAAATATGATAGCTCTGGTCACCGTTTAATGATGCAACTTGTTCTTTTGGGGTACTGGGTTACTCTGGAAATTAACGGAGTATGGGTGCAGGAGTTTGAATACTCCTACAGCATTATCTCATTGCTGGTTCAGTAAGCTGTCAGCCCACAAGTACTTACACGCGATCGGATTGTTGGCCAACAAAACTGGAATTTTATCCGAAGGGCGTTGGCCCAAACTTGTCTTGCATACACATGGTCACACAATTTTTGGCCAACAATTATGAACGTAGTGACGTACTAGACGTACTACATGGTTTTTCAGTTATTTTGCACCAGCCTTTGGGCTCCTGCTAATTTCGTGTTTAGTAGAAGTTTGGTGGGTGTTGATTCGCACTTTTCAGTTTGTTCTGAACGGCCGTTTGTCAACCAGACATGTTGTGGAATCGGAGGAGATAACGTGTTATTATTGGCCTTGGAGTTTTTGCTTTGACGTTATGTTTTTTGGTTGAATAATGATTTGATTTCGTATATTTTCTATATTTTTGGATGCATAGAATGCACTTTGTTTTTAAATGTTTTTTTTTTTGTTTAATGCACATTAAAAAAAAAAAAATAGTGTAGAATACTTGGCTATGTGTTTTTTTTTACTTTAAATTACATTTGGAAGTAGGCTTTTGCATTTAAAAAAATACAATGTAAAATTCACAAGGGACACCAACATAGTTGTATCTTTGATCTTAAAAACTACGGGATAATGGTGTTGTGGTAACTTGCCCAAATAAAAAAAAAAAAAAACATAACCTTGATATCACTAGAAAAAAAAGCCTTTGAAAATTTGTTTGCAATAACTCCATCAGTAACACCAACAAAGCAACTTCATTATTATCCCATTTAAAGAAGAGAATTGTGCGCTGCATTTGGAGATTTCGTAATTTGCCACGTCACGAATGGCAAATTTGAAGGCAAAAAAATTAGTTCACACACCGAAGATTCCGACGCCAAACGCTCCTAGAACGCAGCTAAACGCGGCATGCAAACGGGTGTTTTTAAACGCCGGTTTCTAGCTGTCAAAAAAATCGTTCAGAAGAGGTTGCCATAGCGTCCCATGTACATTAGGCCTTAGGGGAAACTGGTTTTATTGGTTCCTTCCATCTCCTTATTGCATATTGCGACAGTCCCCCCTCCCTCAAATTACCAAAAACTTGTAAGCATAATCGGATTCATTGTTCTGGCCTATCAAAGGGTAACTATCACAATTTTTTTTTTCTTCTAGATATTTTTAGTATAAATTCTTAAAATCTTAAATCCTTCTCTACAGGACACAGGCAAGTTATTCCTACACCATGAGTTATAGACTTGTACCTTTTTAGGTGATTGGACACTTGCAAGCTTTTGAAACTTGCTCCCTGGGACACCTCCCCTCTAACCCTACCCCACTATGGGAGTCTTCAGGTTTTTGCTAGTGTCTAAAGGCGATCAACCTTTCCTTGCACAGAAATCCCTTTGCTGTCAATTTCCAATAGTGATGGGTTCAAAGTAGACTATTTTGTATCCGTCACATCTGTCAGATGGTCCCATCCAGTAAAGAGCCTTTCCTTCACAACAAAAAAGTTGTATCACGCCCAAGACCATCCTTTCTTCTTAAGTCTGTTTCGGTGTTCCATCTCAATGAAGACACTGTTCTACCAACCTTGTGTCCTGCTCCTAAGCATCCAAAGGAAATCTCTCTTGCCTGGATATAGTGAGAACCATTGGAGTGTACCTGAAAGCTACAGCTTCAAATTGGACAAAAGGATTCCTTATTTGTTCTTTCCTCAAGACCTTGCAAGTGATACCCTGCTTCAAAATCCACCATTGCAGTGTCAGGAATTTTACCGAAAGAGCTTATGTTCTTAAACGCCTCCTGCACTTTTGCTTGCCCAGTCCACCAGACCTGGGAGTAACCTGTGCTTTTAGGCACCAAGCCTCTTTTGCCAAACTGTAAGGCCACCGCCTGGTCTTCTGTTTAAAAGTTTTACCAGGCGGATGTCCAATCTGTGGATGCAGCTTTTGGCCACAAGATTCTTGCATTGGCACTCTTAACTTGGGTGGTTTTTGGGGCCTGTTGACACAGTTCTATTTGCCTAGTTGTTGCCTGCCCTTTTTATTAACTGCTTGAGAATGTCCTCTACTGTAGGATTAAGATAAAATGAATTTTGACTTGCCAGGAAATTCTATATCGTGGAGTACAGGACATGGGTCACACTCCTTCGCCTTGTTTGCTTTACATTTCTGGCTAAAATCTGAGGCCTCGTATAGTGGAGTAGGGTTTCAAGGGAGGCACCCCAGGGGGGCATGTCCTCAAAAGCTTGCCTGTGTCCAATCCGCTTAAGGTACAAGCCTTTAATTCATGGTGTATGAATAGGTTGCCAGTGTCCTATATTGTATCCAAGATATGGATTTAAAGTTAAGGCAAAATTACTTTTTCTGTGTCGCCCATTGAGGCACACAAATTCTTAAACATTTGTTGTGTTCAGTTTTCAAAAGAGGATTGTAGGATTTAAAAAAAAAAAATAAACATTCATACCTAGGTGGGTGCATCATTGATCCAAGACTGCTGAGCACTCAATTCTTGGGTACCCTCTGAGCACAGGGCAGTCAGTCACTGGCTCTCAGCCCCTCCAGTATTCACTGGAGCACCGGACTATGGATGGGACGGTTGCTGCTGGCTCAGTGTCTCAGCAGCGCACTGAGGGGCAGAGCTAGCTGCTGGTCTGGAATTGAGGTGGACATTGTCAGGATCCCTGTAGAGCCTGGAGCGGCTCTGTGACCGGCTTTAGGCTGATGTCAGTTGATTCTGGGTCAAAGGAGTGTAGAACTATGTGCACTCCTGTGATATCCAGGTGAAGTATGGCTAAAAGCTTTTTTTGGGACTTGGCCCAGCAGATTTTTTTGAACTTGTTAGTTGTTGCTCTGGGAGAGTGTGGTGTTCTTATTGATGGATGCTCCTCCACTTTACTGGATGAGGCCCATCATTCCCTACATCATCATGTATCAGTTTCCCCTATTCCTTTTAGGTATCAGTTTCCGCTTAGTGGTGATCATCTGCCTTGGTCTGGAGTACCAGCTTGATCCTTGGTGGCCTCCCCTAGGTGGTTGCAACTTCCATATTTGGTTTAGCCCTTTCTTCATCTAGGCTTGATGCAGGCATTGATTCCTTAAGATTCTATTGAGATTCTATTAAGATTCTATAAAGTTCTATTGGAGAAATCTCTCCACATTCGTTGGACCTTTCAGTGGCTGTTGTCCACCCCTCAGTTGGACTGCGTTGGACATTTTGACTGTTAAATATAACTAAAGGCAAACTCTGTCCAAAAAAGAGTGGAAAGGGATTGTAACACTAGTCAGGTTTTTATTTTATTTTTTCTTTTTTTTTATTGCGGTCTGTGTCCCCAGTTAGGAAGATTCACCCTCCTGGTTTTTTCCTTTTACCATTATCACTAAAAGTGAAAGTGTATGAAAATCCCAAATTTGTCCCCAGAACAGTAATAGATGGGAAATCTTCCAATGGGGATGTTTGCTTTAGTGGCCCTGGTGACCTCCAGGGATTCCCTCAATTTTTGTTATGGCTATGGGGGAGGACGTTAAGGACAATCTCCCCAGTGGGGCAGGTGACAAAACACTGACCAAGGTTCTTACCCTCCCTTAAGCCTGGCAAACACTTTTTTTTTTTTTTTTTTTTCTCCAACCCAGCAGGGCTGAACGAAAAAAAACTCTGCTCAGGAGGAACTGCTTTACTAACTATACAATGTTAGTACAGTGATCTCCCATGCTGTGCTATTGTGTGCTTTTGTGTAATGACAGCGGGGTGACTGCCCCCCCACAAGAACACTCTGGTCAGTGCTATCCTTTTGCTGAGAGCGCTAACCGAGCCGATCAACAGACTTTTCGGTCATGCCCCTTCAACGAAAAGCCGGCTTCTGTCAGACTGGCTACACTGGCCGAATGTTGACTGGTTTCTATAGAACTGCTGCCCGATATTCGGTCCGTGTGTACTAGACTTTACTCCAAAATAGGGGGGGGGGGGGGGGGGGGAGTTTTGCCTGTTTTTAGTTCTACTTTAGGAATTCCTGTGATCCCTCAATGAAAGCTGGAGATTGTCATTGGAAGTGCAAGCCTAAATGACTGGATTCCAAATTTTAATTCAAACTAAGAGGCTAGGTAGGAGAGTGTTGAAAAGGGAAGGACGAGCAGAAGTAGGACAAGAGTCAGGGGGAAAAGAAGGAACAAAAAAAAGGGGGGAAGGATGGGCATTTGAGCAGGGGAGATGGGCATGGGTAAGAGAGGGGAGAAGGGGGTCAAGAAAACGGGAATGGGGAATAGGAGCGGGTAGAAGATACTAAATGTGCGGGCATTTGCTTGCGTTAGCTGACACATGTTTGGAGTTCTGGAGACTCCTTGTAGTCAATTCAGCAATACCAAGTATCTGAGAATTTGGACATCTTATCCTGGGAAATGTAAATCAGCTCTTCCGTCTCTTCCATGTGAATAATCCCGTGGAACCATTCACAAATCGATGGAACAGTTGCTGAACACCAATGGTGGGGAATACATAGCTTGGCAGCATTCACCATGCACATCGTCAGCGATTTATTATATACTCGTTTTGATAGAGAGGTGTGGTGCAAAAGAAATTGCGCCGGGGTGTAATCCAAGCTATAGGAGGTTACTTTGCAAATGATTTTGTGTACTTGTTTCCAAAAGGGCTGAAGGATGGGACAAGACCACAACACGTGGAGCATGGTGCTGACTTCCACTCCACTTCAACAGAGATTGGAAATGGGATAAAATTTGTGGAGTCTAGATGGAGTTTGGTACCACCGAGAGAATTCTGTATCCGATTTCATGAATGAGCCCTTGTGGATAAGGGTGCATGTCTCCCACCCGGTCTCCGTGAGTGTCAAATTCAGCTCCCCGCCCAGGCCTGTTAGAATGGCGTAACAGAGATGGGAATCGTTTAATTGTTCACAAAATTGGCTCATGATGGCTTGAGGTGGGGTTATATGAAGGCTGGCTTCAACGTGTGCATCTGTGTTCTTTGTTTAATTTTTGCCAGGGTTGCTCCAACCTTTTGTAGGTGGCAGTATAGCATGACTGTTTAAGAATCCTGTATGCATCAATGTCGGCAGAAAGATTTTTATGGCAAGTACAAACATTCAAAAATAAAAAAAAGTGACCTAAAAACACATCCTTCAATATGCATGCATCTCAAGATTTCCATGTAAATAGTTTTTTATAAAAAGACTGTCAAATTTTAAAGCACCTTTTTTGATTTTCAAATGTGTGTAGTCCTTGGTTATCAGAACCATCTGATTTGAAATCCCCCCGTATAGAACAGTATCCTTCATTTCACTCTGGACAACTTTACAAATCAACAAAACATGATTTTGTCATGGTTTTCTGCATGACGGCTTGGTAACCATAGATTTGTAGGTTTTAGTACATTTTCTTTTTAATAGTTACTGTGTATGCTGTGAGCATAAACTTCACAATTTAAAATATATTGCCCATCGATTGTCAGACAGGGTAAACTAATGAAAGTCCAGATGAAAGAAGTGACTAATTTCCATCTTGCTCAGCTGCTATATTAGGGAATGGTTTCAGTGTTCCTGTCTACTGATCATTAGCTCAGAGCTGGGAACAGTTGCTAGTCCACCTATTGAGTCCAACTATTATTGCTATGATCGGGGAGTGTTGCACCAGGCAAGTTATTTAGTTGATTATGAGAACAGTGTTTTTCCTGGATATTGCAGATGTTTGTAATTTAGTCTTGGATTTTAGTACGAATTTATGTAAAACTTTTTATTTTCAAGGTTGTTGGGTTTACACAAAGTTTGTTGATGATCCAGAGTTATTTAATAAGTTTGTGTTGGCCTTTAGAAAAAGATGGAATCTACTTGCCATAGCAGATATCTTCTGCACCTATTCACTTTTCTTCCAGTGTGCCATTTGCTGTGTACCTAAATGTATTGGTTCCATCTTCTATTGAGTGTGGGAGTTTTCCTGTTTGAAAATCAATTATTCAGACAGGATATGAGACATCACCTGAGAAATTATGCTGTAAGCACAAATTCTATGACAAACATGCTAAAAGCTTTTTATAGATCTTGTTATATTTTGCTGGTTTTACCATCAGCCAGCACAAAATTGTTATCTTTTTTTTTCATACATCATGGGACAGAGTAAGGCTAATATTCATTACCTGCTGAGTTATACTTCATCTCCAGGTGAATGGACACTAGTAGACCAAAGGTCTTTAGACAGGAAGTGATCCCCTTTATAACCTCTCCCACACAGGAAGTACTTCAGTTTTTTACCAGTGTCTGCAAGATGGATGGCACGGTTGTTTGAGCTCTCTGAGCTCCAAGTCTCTAATCCCACAAATGGTTCTTAAAGGAATCAAGGGATTGACCGATCGGATCCATTTGACACAGGCTTTACACCACAGCACTAAGGCATTACTGAAGGGTGCTGTACAGGTCATGCTTTAGAGTGGACCCTAAACATGAAAAGTCTACCCAGTTCTTGAAGGTCCTCAAGAGTGACAGGAACCCACCGTGAAGGGTCAAGATTGGTTTCTTAGTTTCTAAGCTGCGCCCGGATGGTTAAGTGAAACCCCTTTATTGTGGGGTGTCCCAGTGATTGTTACAATCAGTCAAGCTAGCTACAGGGCTGGACACCTGTGTGCGGTGACCATACGGGGGAGTTTTTGGGCTAGCTGTGGGTGTTTGCAAAGTGTACCTTTTTTTTGCTTGTGTCTGGCTGTTTTTTTACCTGTATAATGGTGCACAATTTTGCCCTGGTACGGCATGGCGCACGTGCGTTTGCAAAAACGCCACTGGGCTCAGCAGTTTGGCGGCCATGGTGCACACTGTTTCGCTGCACATGCGCCGTAGCCTTTATCTGGGTGCAAGAAGATTTGCATCATACGCAAATACGGCCACCCCCATTCGATGGGACCTAGCACGTATGCACACAACGTTCTGGCGTACAGTCAGCTTATTTAAGTTGTGTATGCCAAGCATGCAGTGCTTCCAAAAGCTAGCTGTGGGACACAGAGCAGGCTCTGAACCATGCACTTGCAGCGGTTCATTTCGCCTTACCCAGGTCACGTGAGTCACAAGGTGTTGCTTGGCAGGCTAAAGGTGCTTGGCATGATTGTTGCATAGGGGCTTGGTGAGCCCCTCCCTGGCGGTATTCCCGAGTCTGGCTCGAGGTGGGATCTTCAGTACCAAAAGCAGTAACCCCGAGCCAGACTCGGGCTCGCATTGCAGGATACAGGGGGGGTTTACTTATCTTATCCCCTGGATCCTGCGATGTCTCCCCGCTGTGTGAGCGAGCCGTCTGCTTGCTCGATTCACACAGTGCCGAGTGCTGCTGATCTCCGTTCCCTGCGACGTTCCGACGCACGGGAGCGGAGATCGGCGCCAAATTCAAAAAAGTTTAAAAACACAGTACACATACAGTACTGTAATCTTACAGATTACAGTACTGTATACAAAAAATACACACCCCCTTTGTCCCTAGTGGTCTGTCCAGTGCCCTGCATGTCATTTTATATAATAAAAAGATTTTTTTTTTCTGCCTGGAAACTGGAGATTGTCCATAGCAACCAAAAAGTGTCCCTTTATGTCAAAAGTGGTTTTAGACCAGCTAGAAAACACCGATTAATAAATTAGAATCACAATTTATCAAACACTAAATTTAATGACCGCGACTATTCTGCAACTGAGCAAATTTCAGTGTTTTTGATTTAATTACATTATTGAATCATTTTTATATATATTTTTATTATATTATAATTTATGATTTTGTGTTTCAAACTTTCTTACCCGGGATGTCTACTAGACTCTGGTTCGGACATATTTAAGTGAGTTATTCATAAGAATTGCATGCCTACAATATAAAAACGCCACATTTCCATGCAAAATAATTTTACCGCTTTCAGCATAAAATTCCAGACAGAATCATACCGCCAGGGAGGTTAAAGGGTCTCTCTTCTGAGGTGTGTTAATACTACACCCAGGTACTCCCCTTTTGTGGCTAGTAAGTGTCTTCAAAAAAAGAGGTGCGGGACTAACACTACAGGGAAGGGCACACTTATGTCATCAGTCGTATCCCCTGAAGGACCAGAGGCTTTCGGCCAATCTGAGCCCCTGCGCTTATCTGGGACTGTGCCTACAGTCAAAGCTGCTGCTTCACCCTTTATCACTAAGGATGAACTGTCCTCAGCCCTAGCCCGGTTAGAGCACAGGATTGCTGGCATTATTGCCTCCCTTCCGCAGGGTGGCAAGAAGCGTGACAGATCCCCCCACCCCCGGAGCCTTCTAGTCTGGAGCAGGAATGGGTTGAGGATGGGGAAGAGCTTAATGCTCAGGATTCTGTGGATGGCCTGACGGATGAGTCTGCTTCCCAGCAATCTGGACAAGAAGATATTCAGTTGGTGTCTGCCTCTCAGAGGCTTTTGATCCTGACTCTTACCGAAATGGATCGTTCTGCCTTTAAGTTGCCTCTTGCAGAGGTTACTGAGCCTCCCTGGTCCTCTTTGGGATCCTGAGGCCTCTTCAGGCCACACAGGCTTTCCCCTTGCACCCTCTGTTGAAACAGGCGGTGTATGCTGATTGGGAACATCCTGACAGGTTTTTTGTGCCTCCTAAGAGGTTTTCCCTTTTATATCCCATGGATGAAAAGTTTAAGTGGCGCATGCCAGCCATAGATGCAGCGGTGTCGTCCTTAAACAAGGACTTGACTTGTTCGGTAGATTACGCACAGGGCTTGAAAGACCCTGTTGACAAGAAATTGGAGTCATTTATTAAAGGCTTCCTTTTCTTTGGCCAGTTCAGCTATTCAGTCAGCTGATGCAGCAATTGGTATCTGTCAATCCATAAAGGACCAGATCAGACAGCCTGACCAGGAGGATGATCTGCCTGAAAATAAGGCAGATATTCCTTGAGTGCTGCGTTTTGCTGTTGATGCCTTAAAGGATTCAATACAGCAGGTTTCTCGTTTTTGGCTCTCTTGTCTGTACATATGCACAGATTTTTGTGGCTTAAGAACTGGTCAGCCGACCTTCCTTGTAAGAAGTTATTGGCAGGTTTCCCCTTTCATGGGGAATGTTTGTTTAGCGATCGTTTGGAAAAATGTATCCAAAAGATTTCTGGAGGGAAGAGTTCTCTACCCCCTGTGAAGAGCACCAGACGTCCCCTGTTTAAAATCCCAGGGACTGCTACCTCAAATGTCTCAGCGCCAAGGCAGTTCTGCCGCCAACAGGGTGCTAGGGCCAGGGCCAGAAAAAGCCCTGTGTCCAAAGTTCTTCTAAACCCAGCACCAAGCCCTCCTTTTGAGGGGATGCCCCCACTCCATCGGGTGGGGGGGGGGTGCTGCACTTTGTGGACATTTTGGAGAATAGTTCAGGACGAGTGGGTCACCTCAACTATATCTCGCAGTTACAAGCTGGAGTTGCGGGGGGTTTCCCCTCAGGTTTTAAGATCCAGCATTCCCTCGGATCCTTCAAAAAGACTTATTGGTTCAGGCATTACATAATTTAGTGCATCAAGGAGTGATGGTAGAGGTTCCTGTACACGAAAGGGGCGCAGGGTTTTGCTCGCACCTATTTACGGTTCAAAACAAACGGGGACACCAGGCCCATTTTGGACATAAGAACCAGTATCTACTGATCCAGTCCTTTCGGAAGGAGTCTGTCTGCTCAGTAGTAGCCTCACTCCAGATGGGAGACTTTCTAGCCTCCATCGATTTTTATAAAGGACGCGTATTTACACATGCCTATCTTTCAGCCTCTTCAGAGGTTCCTGCGATTTGCAGTAGAGAAATTTAAATTTTCAGTTTGTGCCTCCTACCCTTTGGGCTTGCTATAGCTCCCCAGGTGTTCACAAAGGTGCTTTGCACCAGTACTGGGTCTTTTAGGGGCCCAAGGGATCCTGGTGCTTGGGTATCTGTATGACCTCCTGCTCAGAGATCACTCACTTCAGGCTCTAGAACAGAGCATAACATGCACAGTGCGGTATTTGGAAAGCTTAGGCTGGATCATAAATACCGAAAAGTCAACCTTGAGACCAGCTCAAAGTCTAAAGTATTTGTCTGATCCTAGATACGGTCCAAGCAAGAGTGTTCTTGCCACCTGCAAGGATCAGGTGCGTCAGATAAGGGGCACCAGACAACCCTCCTTTCAGCTCTGCATGTGTCTTCTAGGGAGGATGGTATCCTCCGAGGCGGTGCCCTATGCCCAGTTCCATTACAGGCCTCTACAACAAGACATCTTGGCTTGGAATAAAAAAGAACAAGCGCTGGATTATCCACTGTTCCTTTCTCCTCGGGCACGCTTAAGCCTAAACTGATGGTTGCAAGATCAGAACCTGCAAAAGGGAAGATCCTTCCTCCTGGTAACTTGGAGAGTACTGACTACAGATGCCAATCTCTCAGGCTGGGGAGCAACCCTAGAAGGGCTCACAGCTCGGGGGAAATGGTCAAGGACAGGACAGATACTGCCCATCAACGTCCTGGAATTTTGGGCAGTACGTCTAGCACTACGGTCCTGAACGGCAGAGATTCAGGACTGCCCTATCAGGGTTCAGTCCGACAATGCCACTGCAGTGGCCTATATAAACCACCAAGGCGGTACCAGGAGTCGTTCAGCTCTGAAGGAGGTGAAACGCATACTAGCCTGGGCAGAGGGACATGTGCCGACTCTATCGGCAGTCCATATCCCAGGAGTAGAGAACTGGAAGGCAGATTATCTCAGCTGCCATCTTCCCGGGGGAATGGTCCCTACACCCAGGGGTGTGCCAGGAAATTTGCCAATGTTTGGGATGGCCAGAGGTCATCCTACTGGCATCCAGGTTCAACAACAAGCTACAGCAGTTTGTGTCCCGAGCAAGAAATCCTCTGGCAATCGGAGCAGATGCTCTGGTAGTTCCATGGAGCCAGTACTCCCTGGTTTATGCTTTCTCTCCGATCCCTTTCCTTCCACATTTGTTGCGCAGGATTCAGAGAAAGGGAGTTCCAGTCGTTCTGGTGGCATCAGCCCGGCCCAGAAAGCTCTGGTTCCTGGAAAGTGTGAGACTGACAATAGACGGGCCATGGACGCTTCCACTTCACCCCGATCTGTCTCAAGGTCCTATATTCCACCCCAATTTACAGGCTCTACGTTTTGACGGCATGGCTTTTGAAGCCAGGGTGTTAAAGGACCGTGGCATCTCGGGACCAGTGGTGTCTACCCTAGTGAATGCTAGAAAATCTGTCACTAGGAAGATCTATCATAAGGTCTGGAAGACTTGTTTTGCTTGGTGTGAAGCCAAAAAATGTCATTCTCTTGCGGTCACACAAGCTAGCCTTCCTGATGGCCATGACCTCGGCTAGAAGGGTGTCGGAGTTGGTGGCCCTTTCGTGCAGGAAACCATACTTGATCCTTCACCATGACGGGCTCGACCTGTTCCATCCTTTTTGCCAAAAAAAGGGACATTATTTTGCCTTTTTATCGTACATCACTGGATACAGAGCAGCCATAATGACTAACTGGGTTATATGCCACCTATTGGTGAATGGACACTGGTAAATCAAACAAGAAGTCCTCCTCTATTTAACCCCTCCTACACAGGGTTTTTTTTTCACCAGTGTCTGTTAGGTGGATGGTCACTGATGTGACATGTGCTCCTTGGAGCATACTTGGAGGTATGGACGGTTCTATTAGGAATCGTGGACTTCAATCAGATCCATTCGAAAAGGCTATCAGCCAAAATGCATGGTACCCGAGCCTCATTGGAAGGAGAGAAGATTCTTTTGAGGTTTTGCCTGTAATACATGCAGCCTTATGGTGCTGGACCCTGCATAATGGAAACCTGTGCAGTGTTTGTTCTGACCAAGGTGCTTTCCTGCAGGGTGCTATACAGGTCCAGAGGAGTGGACCCCAGATTAAGAGGGGCCCAGTCTCTGAAGGTCTTTTATGGAAAAAGCTTGCCGTGATGGGTGAAGATTGGACTCCTGTTATGTTCAGAGTCCTGCAGCAGGAATGGTAAGTCTGCATCTTTGCAGTTTCTCTTGTGTCCTTGGGACTGGGATTCGCTCTTGGTTGTCTTTGCAGAGGCCATTTTTTTAAAACCAATTGGGAGACTGCTAGTCCCTTATCTTGGAAGATGGCTCCTTTTGGTGGCTTTCACTTCAATAAGGGGAGTGTAGGAGCTGGCGGCTCTTTCATGCAAGGAGACATTCTTGGTCGCACATCGTAAGGTGGTGATGCGTCCTAATCCATCTCTATTGCCCAGAGTAGTTTCTAGTTTTCACTTGAATCAGGACAGTGTCTTGCCTTTATATTTTTCTTCTAATCCACAGTCGGCAGGAGAAAGATTGCTACCTACTCTAGAGGTAGTTAAGACGCTCGGGGTCTACTTGAGTTGTCGGCATAGGTCAGGAATCCTGATTTTGTGCTGCCAGACGAGCCCAGGAAGGGCAGACAGCATGCAGGTTGAATGTTTAGCAGTGGTTCTGCCAGTTTATCAATGATGCAGAAGACTGATGCTCTGCTTGTATTGCCAGAAGGTCCCAAGAAGGGACAGGCAGCATCTAAGTCGACTATTTCCACCAAGTGATTGTTCAGGCATTTGGATTAAAGTGGAAGTAAACCCTCCTATCGTTTTCAGCCAAGGAAGCTGCCATCTTTGCCTCGGTTTAATCTTCAACTGCCACAGTGCTGCACATGTGATCCGTTATGACACCAGCCATTGGATGGTTTGACTGTTTGGTTGAGAGCACAGCCAATGTGCAGTTAGCATTCACGGCATGCCTTTTTTTTTTTAGACTGTTAAATCAATGGGTTTACTTCCGCTTTAAGGGGTAAAGCGCTGCATTTTCCAGTAAGGGCTCACTTTATAAGAAGAGTGAGTGCTTCATGGGCAGTTCATCATCAAGCATCTAAGGGTTAAGCTTTGCAAGGCTGCTACTTGGACTTCGGTGCATACATTCACTAGGTTTTATCCAGTGAATGTTAGGACTCAGGAGGATGTTGCATTTGGATGCAGTGTACTGCAGGCAGCAATATAGATCCTGTTCTAATGTTTGGTCATAATGGGTTCCCTCCCCTCAAAAGCATTGGGGACACCACAGTTATTATGGCTGCTCTTTGTCCCATGATGTACAATAAAGAAATTAGGATTTTTTTTTTATACAGCTTACCTGTAAAATCCTTTTTTCTTGGAGTGCATCATGGGACACAGAGATCCCCCCCCCCTCTTGTCTGGGAAGTTTATTGCCTGCTACAAAACTGAGGTACTTCCTGTGTAGAAGGGGTTATATAGGGGAGGACTTCTTGTTTGGTAAATCAATGTCCATTCACCAATAGGTGGCATATAACCCAGTTAGTATGGCTGCGCTGTGTCCCGTGATGTACTCCAAGAAAAGGATTTTACAGGTAAGCTGTAGAAAAAAATCCTAATTTTCTCTCCGCCTCATTCAGCGGAAGAGAGACTACTGCATTCTTTGGACGTTTTCCGGGCAGTCGATGTTTATTTGTCTAGATCTGCGGAGATCCGAGGATCAGACTCTTTTTTTTGTTTCACCAAAAGGACCCAAGAAGGGGCAGACCGCTTCCAAAGCTTCCATTGCCAATTGGGTTCATCAATTGGTCATTCAGACCTATGGTCTGAAATGTAAAGCTCCTCCCTTTAGGGTGAGAGCTCATTCTACCAGGGGTGTAGGAACCTCCTGGGCTTTTCACCATCAGGTATCTGTGGCTCAGATTTGTAAGGCTGCTACCTGGTCTTCAGTCCATTAGTTCACAAAATGTTATCAAGTGGATGTTCGAACAGCCGAGGATTCGACTTTTGAACGCAGTGTACGCAGTGCACTCTGTGTCCCATCATGTAATCAAAGAAAAGGATTTTACAGGTAAATATTATGAAAAAATCATATTAATGCAGGTACACCATGCCACAAAAATAGCAAGTGTTCAGCTCTAATCCCCTTTTCTGTGAATTGATCAATTTTACTTCTAAAAACCCAAGAAATAATTGACTAGTTTGGATATATTTTACAGCGAGTGTGCTATACCTTATGTAAATATTGTAGGTTTATTTCACACCTACTTTTTGGGCATCTGAAGGGGATGCATCTCTCAGTAAGTTGGGCATTTTGGGAGGTGCTGGAGTGGATTGGGGTGGGTCTTGAAGTTATCTCTATATAATGGTTGACTATGGTGGCTATATAATAGTTAAAAATGTGGGAAGTTGTGCTAGACATTTCAGAGTTGAAAAATAATTATAAACGTTTTCTTTTTTTGTCTGAACGATAAAGCGTTTATTTTTATTCTACTTGCCTTTGGCCTAAAGCTTGGAAACCACCTTCTTAACCTCCGATCAGAGGTATTCTCACAGCAACACAGCCACGAGTTGTTAAGGCATTGTTTCTTGCAGATGCTCTGTGCTCACTTTTTTTCACCAGGCTATGTGCTATCTGTAATTCTGCGTTACCGGGTAGGGGGTGCGCCCACCTGTGCTGTGATTCATCACCGCACATGCCTATCGCGGGTGTCGGCCAGTGATTGACTACCGGCATCTGCCAATTGGCTCTCTCACAGAACATAGCTGAGTGTAAACAGCACAGAGCTGTGTTCAGTGGCAGGGGATCTAGTTGCTTTTTCATTCCCTGCTAAGAGAATCCACGGTAAAAGCAGCACACCGTACACACACAAATGTTAGGCACATTTAACCCCTTGATCGCCGTAGATGTTAACCCCTTCCTGGCCAGTGTCATTAGTGCATTGACAGTTCATATTGTTGGCACTAATCACTAATAATGTTTTTTACTACAGGCATGTAGTAGAATACATTTTGCCCAAAATGTATTGAGAGATTTTGATTTTATTGGGATATTTTCTTTTTCAAAATTGTCGGTCATTTTTCTTTTGTATAATAAAAAACCCAGAGGTGCTCAAATACCACCAAAAGAAAGCTTGGTGTGAAAAAAAATTATACATTTTGTTTGAATAAAGCGTTGCATGACCACGCAATTGTCAGTTAAAATAGCGCAGTGCTGCATAGCAAAAAGATCGCCAGGTCATGAAGGGGAGGTAAATCTTTTGTAGGGCAAGTGGGTTAAACAATGCTTTAGTTGTTTTTGTATATTTTACACATGGATCTATTGTAAAGTAGTGAGGGTAGATAAGTATTTGAATAAGTGGTTGGCTTTTAATTTGTGCATTTCATCAGTGTTCTTGCAGTACTGAATGCCAGTTAACCATGTGTAAGTGAAATGCAAGTACAACATGTAGTAACATCATACTTGTGTAATAGCATTACAAAGTGACTCACTATTTCTCCCAAAATACCTGCTCTACAAATGGCATTAGCCAATTTAACTGCAGGGTTTATAAGGAATGATAGAATATGTTCATATTTTAATACTTTTCCCAAAATAGTGTCACATTTCAGACCACACACCATTACCAGCTGGTTATATTTTGCATGCTTTCTTATGTATTCGTTTTACAAGCAAACTGAGAATAAACTTGTGCTTAATATATAGTTTTTAAAGTCATTTTTCTTCTCACTGACTTGAGCAAACCACTGTTCTTTGTCTGTCTGAAGCATACTGCTAACCTTTCTGTATTCTCTCTTTATGCTTTTATTTTTTATTTATTTTTTATTTAAATCCAACTACCTTTTTACTTTTTGCCCATAATTTAATTTTGTTGGAATGCTTTTCGTTTTTTATATTTGAATTCCTCCATACCCTTCCGTTCTGCAGTGTGACCAAGACCAGTGCATTCAGAGCACCAAATTCGTTTTGCAGGCAGCAGCCACACCACTCCTTCAGGCTGAACCTACGATACCTGTTGATGAACCACCTTTGCCAGGAAAAACGACCATAACTGCACCATGCACCGCTTTGGCACTTGGCCAGCCAACTCCACCATCTTCAATCCCAAACTTAAACTCAGAAACCGCTTTGACAGATATGATTCCCTTAAAAGAGGACATTGGAAATCATCAATTCTTAACGCCAGATGAAGCACCTTCACCGCCTGGAATGCTGCCAGCAAGCAGCCCAGTGACTCATAGCCATACCATGCATGTCCTCAACCTTGTCAGCCAAGACTCTTTGCATGAAGACTCTGTGCGTGGTCTTGTAAAACTCAGCTCTGTTTGACCAACTGTTTAATTGCACATCTGTTAAACTCTGTGATACGCTTGCACTGTGTCATGATTACAAATGCCCCTTGTACAGTAATTTCAGTTTGGCAAAATAAAAACGTGAGGCCATGGACTCTAGATCCCCAATTTGAATAAGCTGGCTTGTTTTATTTATATATATATATATATATATATATATATATATATATATATATATATATATATATATATATATATATATATATATATATAAAAATATAAATTTGTATTGCAACTGACTGCCTCATTCAAGGAACAATGTATTTCTGTAAGTCTTCAAAGCTGAAGTTGGGGACATGGCCCATGTGATCTGTGAACGAACTGGAAATGTGAAAACATGGCAGAATATACCTTTTATTTTGGATATGGTGTTCAGATGAGCCTTTTTTTTGTTGAGCTGTGCACCCCTGAGACTTTAAACTTGCCTGGCCACTAAAACGGTTATGGAGTGAAAGTCTGGACTTTGGCTTCATTTGGCCACCAGGCTCTGGATTTTTGTGGTGTAACCTGCTAACCCTGACATTTTGGGAACCTACACTGTGTTCTGTAAAGCAAAACATACACTTTAAGATAGCCAAATTGTGCTCCTTTCTCCAGGATGTTGTGCTGCAGTTTTATGTTGGTATATGGAAATAAATGCTGCTTACCTAAATAATATTTGGGGATAACCGTGTTTTGGTAAACAGTGGATGGCAGAAAAGTTCATGTGGTTTTTTTTTTTTTTTTGTTTTTTTTTTTGTTTGTTTTTGTTTTCACCTTTCAGCATTATTTTCCTGATTTGGTCAAGTTTGCCCAAATTATAAAGGGCTGATGTTGCTGAATGACAATGCATTACATTTAACGACATGTACAAATGTTTAGATATGGTATAGTTTAATGCCATGACACTTCTTTTTTTTTTTTTTTTTTCTTTCCAAATGTGCTAAGACATCAAATAAAGTTACTTTTTCTTAACAGGTGCTTTCTTCCATTCAATCAATATTATTTTATGTACAATGTGCTGTATCCAGTATGATTTTATATTTTTAGTTTCAGCATATTTAAATGATTTTTTTTCTTGTATAAAAATTTGCACATGAGTAGCATTTTTTCAGAACTTGTTGAACTTGATTTTATATTTTTAGTTTCAGCATATTTAAATGATTTTTTTTCTTATATAAAAATTTGCACATGAGTAGCATTTTTTCAGAACTTGTTCTGAACTTGTTCTTCCTGCCCACAATTGGTTTATTACCGTTTCTGACACTGCAGAGGCCTCTGTAAGAGCCAGAATCATTGGAGTAGGTTTACTAAAACTGGAGCACTCAGAATCTGAAGCTGTGCATGGTAGCCAATCGGCATCTACCTTCAGCTTGTTCAATTAAGCTTTGGCAATTAAACTTGGAAGCTGATGGGATTCTGTGCAGAACTGCACCAGGTTTTGCACTCTCCTCCCAGTTATAGTAAATGAACCCCATTGCATTTCCTAATTTCAGCTGATGACAACCAGGTTCCCCATAAGGGATCTAAATAAAGTATTTAATGTTCATGTGATTGTTGTCGGAGTGATTTTCAATTATGTGATCACTGTCTGCCCTGACATAGTGATCACATGCAGGCTGGAGACTCTATTGACAAAAAGTCTGCACACTATGTTTAGTATTAAAATACATTTTATTACATAGACATTTTTTTTACACTTTTGTTTGTCAGCCAATATTAAAACCAGCAGTGTTTATTTAATAAAAAAATATATATAGAAAAGAGTCAAATTTAAAACCTTTTTAAGTCCTTATAACAAATAAGTGAATCTTCTACATTTTTCTGTTTAGTTTTGGATAGCATTGAGAGGAAAAATGTTTATTTGCCAGTATCCCCAGTGTCAGTATAGGGGGACCTTTGCCAGTAAAGGGAAAATCTAAACTTTGTATGGTAGTTACCAGAGGTAAGCCTAGATATTCTAGTGGGGACACTTGTTCTGTGATTCCAGTTTCCTTTACACTGTGATTACTGTCTATGGATTTTTCTTTCACTTGCTGTCCCCAACATGACCAAAAAAACCTTACAGGGCTTTTAAGCATGTACTATTCGAAGCTAAAAAAAAATGTAATTCCACGTGGGTCACCTAGGACCTCAAAAAAGATGAAGAAGTGTGTGTGTGTGTGTATATGTATGTATCTCTGTGTGTATGTGTACACACACACACACACACACACACACACACACACACACACACACACACACACACACACACACACACACACACACACACTTTGACAAGTAATTTTGGACATGTTGGGAAAACTTTTGTCCAGCTGTGTTCGGTGCATTCTGGCAGCGCCAGGTCCTGGTGTCGGAATGCAGGGAGACAAAGGTGAGACAAAATGTATACATTGTCTGTCACTGCTCTCTCAGGTACCCATTAAAAAACAAATGGAAAACCCTCAACGCAATTACTATAATGTGAATATTCAGACCTCAAACTAAAAAAAAAAATGATTGTATTGCAATACTGCTGCACACACTCCCAAAATGTAATAAATTCAACAGTGCTGTATGTTAATAAATAAATGCAAAAAAACTAACATTTTCTAAACGCAAACCATATATAACATCAGTGCAAATCCTAATCTACAAATGTATGTCTATATTATATAGTGACAAAGCATATCATCATGTTCATCCATATATAATTATATAAATCAAAATTGATTTTTTATTATTTATGCTGACATTCACTCCATTCTTTCTATGGATATATGGGGGCGTTACTTTAATTTTTACCATGCAAAACCAGTCGTCCGATGTGCCAATGCGCTCACCTTCTATTTTAGACCTAGTAATCATCAGGTCTAATGCACTTTTACTTTAAGCTAGGGCTGATATGCTAGGGATACTGTACACTCCATCCTCTGGGATCCCCCAATATAAATTTTGTGGGATGCTCAAAAAGATAGTACATATAAATATTTTTATTAAAACTAAACCCAAAATATAAGAAAATAACTTTTACAATGCAATATACTGGTGCATATCATTACACTGGCAATTGTATAGGATTTGGCTTACAGAAAATGGCAACCTGTAGACTTTCTGTTTGCGGCCTGAGGTCATAGGCTCCTTCCAACGTGTTGCGTCAGTCACGTGACTTTCTCAGGGGATAAAGTTTACAAGATGACATTTTCTGTGAGCTAGTTTACACAGTGAACATTATTTTATATCTGTAGGGCACAGTTTTGGTTAACGGTAAACTCCAGGAAGCAATCTTGATAATTATTTTTCACTAGGTACCTAATCGGTGTGCTACGATAGAAACACCAAATCACTGAAGTAAATTGCTTGCCCCCTATCTCACTACATACGTTTTTTATAAATGTTTAAAATTTTGCAATGAAACTGCACAGAGGAACAAAGCAGCCCTGCAGCCTGTTTTTAAGTGGCTGCTAGTGATATTGAGTGGTCAAAATAATAAAACTGTTTATTCTTCCAACCATTTCCTACTGGAGCTCCACTGTCCAGGAGCCTTAGAAGGAATTTGGGGAAATCATAAAACCAAATCTGGTATCACTACTAGAATAACTAATGAGCCTTTGTTGCATTAAGTTTGAAATAAAAACATGTCCATGGCCAAACTTTTTTTTTTTTTTTGTTGCTTTTCCCATAGATGTTTTTGTGTAAAGGAGGAATTTATGAAAATGTACAATCTGAGAGAAAAAAGCAAGATCAAACTTTTTCTTAATTCAATTTACCAAGTCCTTGGAAATACTGTGTTCATACAAGAACATTACGTTTATGTGGTGCTCCTGCTAATGTAACAACTTTGAATACCTTCAAATAGCAGAATCAGGAGTAGGGATGATCACATCAATTTGGCTATATCCAGGTTTGCATAGAATTGGTGTGACCAGATGTTCACAGTGGGTCTTAAATTTTCCTGCACTAGACCATATCTGGTCTGCTCACCACAGACCTCTGGTAAGAAGTGTAAGTGGACGACAGTGAGTATCATACTATAGTATCATTCTATGTGCAAAAGGTCAGAGGAGAGTCTTCCTGTGAAATAACCAGTTGTGTACAGAGGAGCGACCGGTACACAAGTTGATCTTTCTTAGGGCTTTTTTTTTAAACCTTTTAATATACAAAACACAAGCCATGCATTGTGGGGTGTCTCCCCTTTTATGGGGCTTGAGCAATTGTTGGTCATGTAATCGCATCAGAATGTGCGAAGATTGGAATCTTAAAGATCCGTGATTTAAAAAATTTTTGCTACGTTCAAATTAAACAA
The DNA here is from genome assembly GCA_028564925.1 of Lithobates sylvaticus. Classification (NCBI taxonomy): domain Eukaryota; kingdom Metazoa; phylum Chordata; class Amphibia; order Anura; family Ranidae; genus Lithobates; species Lithobates sylvaticus. Next base: position 131,786,791 of record CM053028.1, read on the forward strand.
GGCATCACCCCTACTGAAGAAAAAATGTTTCGTAGGACACACTAGAGATTAAGTGGAAGAAAGATGTTATTAACCACTTTCAGACCGGACCATTTTGCTGGCTTAAGACCAGACCACTTTTTGCGATTCGGCACTGCGTCGCTTTAACTGACAATTGCGCAGTCGTGCGACGTGGCTCCCTAACAAAATTGACGTCCTTTTTTTTTTTTTCCCCCACAAATGGAGCTTCCTTTTAGTGGTATTTGATTGCCCCTGTGGTTTTTTATTTTTTGCGCTATAAACAAAAAAGAGCGACAATTTTGAAAAAACACATTTTCTACTTTTTTTCTATAGTAAATATCCCCCAAAAAATATATACATTTTTTTTCCTCAGTTTAGGCCAATACGTATTCTACATATTTTTGGTAAAAAAAATCTCAATAAGCGATTATTGATTGGTGTGCGCAGAAGTTATAGCGTTTACAAAATAAGGGATCGTTTTATAGCATTTTTTATTAATTTTTTTTTTTTTTTTACTAGTAATGGCAGCGATCAGCGATTTATTTTTTTTATTTTTTTGTGACTGCGATATTATGGCGGACACATCAGACATTTTTGACACATTTTTGGGACCATTGTCATTTATACAGCAATCAGTGCTATACAAATGCACTGATTCCTGTGTAAATGACACTGGAAGTGAAGGGGTTAACCACTAGGTGGCAGTGTAGGGGTTAAGTGTGCCTAGAGGTGTGTTACGGTGGGGGGGGGGGCGTGCCTGTGATCTAGTGAACACCCAATCACAGGGAGCAGAGATCGGTGTTGCTGGGGAGATGCTGTTTACTTCTGCATCTCTCCGTTCAACCATCCCGTGAGACGATCGTGGGTATCCCCGCGGCGATCGAGTCCACGGGACCCGCGACCGGACTCACAGGGGTCCTGACCAGCGCGCGCGCTCGATGGCACGGCAGTAATCTTAAAGGGGACGTACCTGTATGCCCTTTTGCCTGTCCGTCCAATTCTGTCGACGTACATCGTGGTGCTCCGGTCGGGAAGCGGTTAAAGCAGACATTAATGGGCAAGTTCACTTATTTAAAAAAAATATATAAATAAATGCACTTTTTTGCAGGTCAAAAAAATTTGCATTTATTAGAATATTTTTTTTTTTAAATGTGAAGCATTGCACCAGCGATCAGCAGATTGCTGGTCCCATGCAGGTTTTCTGCAGATTTGTCAGTGTATTTGTGTGCCCGTACATCCGTGCAGGCAGATACACTGACAGCCTCCACAGACCGTGGTAATTCATTGAGAACTACAAGCTGACAGCTGCAGAGGATGTCGAGGCTTGTAGTTCATTCTCACACACCGTTTTTATTTCAAAAAGTGACAGCTTAGTACGGGGAACTTCTTCCTATATTGCTGTCATGGGGGGGGGGGGGGGGGGGGGGGTTCGGCTACAGCATAGGGGAATGTTACTAATATATATATATATATATATATATATTTACTAAAAACGGATGTAACATGTTCCAAAGGTGAACTCATCCTTTAATTCTGCTTATATTCTGCCTTCTCTTGGTTATCCCCCTTTATCAGCATGCTAGTTGCATTTTTTTATAAAACCTTTCCATTTTTCATTCTGTATAATATTTTTAATCCAGTGATGTCATCACGGTGCTGTACATAGCTTCTGAAAAGAGTGATGCATCCATGTGTAATGCTGAGCTTCTATGATTAAAGGAACTGAAATCCAATAACTGAAAGGGGAGGGCTGGGGAGGAAAAAGCTAGATGTTTGACCACCTCCAGCAAGCAAATGAGTCGGACTCTATCGGACTTGCTGCAGCTTCTAAAGCACCTTGTGGTAAGCTCACAGTGTGCAGTGAAATTGGAGTAACAATTTTTTTAGTACAGGAGAAGAGCCTGTATGACTGTGCAGACTAAAGGTAAGGTTGGAGTTCAGCTTTAATAAAGCTAACAACTACTGGTCTTACACTTGGTTCTCTATCAAAACACTTTAGGATCACCAATCTTTATATAAGGTGATTTTAGTCTCCTTGGTAGGTTAAGTCTCTGAACAGTAAACTGCAAATGTTTACCATTAATACAGCCTTTCTTTAACAAGCCAAGAGAAATTCTTAGGAAAAAAAAAAAAACAGATGGTAAGCTTTAATGAGATCTGATACAGACATGACAGCCTTATGATCAACAAATCATTAACCGTCTTTTTTAGTTACTCATGCTACATTTATTTATTTTTTTTAATGTGACAATCCTCCATTAATTACAACCTTCTTGCACCTATCTTACACATTCGCAATATAATTCAGATGAGATTGTACTAGACCCTCTCCTCTTCCTTCTGACTCTAAACGTTCTAATTGCACTTCATGGGCTAATTTTATTTTGATTTCCTTCCTAACATTTTTACAGCAAATTGTCTCTATCCTTTTCAATAATGCTACAAACTGACTGCCTATAAAACATTGTATGCAAAGCCTGTACACAGGTCTTCGGATTGAGATAATCTGTGTTTAATACTGATGGTTAATGAAAAGATTCACAAAACAAGCTGCTCTTCTAAGGACATGCTAGGTCATCTAAAGCTGGCCATAGATGGTACGATTTTCTTTCCTGCAACCATGGGTTGGCAATATTCGCATGAAAATCTGACAGGCTGGTTGTACCCAAGTTGATTGATCAACTTGGGTACAGTCTGCCTGTCCATACAAGGTTTGAATCTCGGCTGGTTCCTGCTGAATCATCTATGGTCAGCTTAAGAAGCTTCACTTTTAGAAATGGACATAAATGAGTATCTAGTTCTGTTGGGGACATTTTTCTCCAGGGGGCGTCAACTGGATGCTCGTCAGGTGCCACCTGCTGACCCAGGAAGAGGCAGCCATCTTACCATGAGGTCATGAAGGAAGATGGTTGCGCTGGACCTGGAGTGCAGGAGCAGTTTAGTGGATGACAGGACAATACTGGATTTTATGGCAATGTGAGTATGTTTGAGGTCAACGCAGTAGACAGGGTAAGAGGGGAAGAAAAACATGTACTGGGGAAGTAATATTCAACTTTATGAGCTTTGTTCAATTAAACCTATAGTTATATTTGTGGTGGTGTACCACTGCTGCAGAAACAATACTCTGTGCTCCTTCCAATGGCTGGTCATGTGAGCAGCATTGAAATATTGGTCTCTGCAAAAGAGTGGGATTGCTGTTAAATCTGAGCTGCTGATTAGCCAGCTGTGCCTCAATGGATTCCCCCAAGTCCTTCAGCAAATAACACATGGCCAATGGCAAATATACATCCTCTAGGGTAGTACACAATTTTTCTATCTAGATCTGCTTACTAGAAAAGAGAAGTCCATACTAAAGCCTTGTACACACAATGAGAAAATTGAACTAATGATCATCATTTTTATTTTTGCCTGCTAGTCTCGTATGGAAAATGAAGAGGTTACTAATTTTATTTATGAAAATTCTCATACGACCGAATACAACTTCCGAATTGATGTAATGTATTCTTTCGTTTCCGAGCATGCGTGTTCTTGCTCTTCTGATTTTTTTTTTTCAGACAAAAACTACAGATTAAACAAAAACCATGTGATCTGGTATCGTACAAGAAAAATTTGTGTTTTGTCCTTTTTTTTTTTTTAATTTTGGATGAACTGTTGTGATCGGCTTTCGAAAGCTGTGTAGTAATCAGATTATCGTTCGATCACTTGGAAACATTTATTTTTTTTTTGTCCGATTTTCTGATCCTGTGTACTAGGCTTTTAGACACCTATGTGTTTTGCTTGTATCAGGAATCTGTCAGTGTAGACATAAAGGATCTATACCTGCTGACTACTAAGACAAGCATGTGCATATCACATATTAACACATTTTTCGAGGACAATGACTTGCGTTGTGGTGAAGAAAGGATGGGAAGCACTGAAGCTTGCACCAGCATAAAGCTAGTGACCAATAACTTCCATAGATCTATTCTAAGAAGTTCCTCTGAAGTCTGATGCCACTGCAGAAACTATGCATGATATTGCAATATTTGCAGTTTTGACCTTGAAAAACTTACTCCATAGGGAAAGGGGCCTAACTTGTAGGCACCTAGAACACCCTAAAATGTGGCGCCGCAGGTGATGGAGATTTTTTTTTCCTTCAAGTTTGGAGAAAGGCTGAAAGTTTGGTTTAATGCATCTGAGGCTGAGGCCTATTTGAATTGGATGTGGATTTCCCTGCATCCAATTCACATAGCAGGAGAATATGACCGGCTCTCTATGGAGCCGGTTCACATGTCTCGGGGACGGCTGCGGAGCGCACTGCACAGAAACGCTGTGAGTCTTTGCCTCCATTTCCTTGGGGGTCCCCATGCGGGCGCACGCCCAAGTTCGGCTTTTGTGTTCATAGACGCAGAATGCTGGACTCGGCCCAGCCCCCACGTCATTGGATTTGATTAACAGCAGCGGGAGCCAATGGCTGAGCTGCTAGCAATCTATCCAATCAAGGGCAGAATGGGCTTAGGTGAGTAAAACACGGGGACTGTCAGAAGTTAGGATGCATTAAGGTGAAAAAACACGAGGGTTTACAACCCATTTAAGTGCTGTTAGTGGTCACTGAGGAAATCTTTGAGGAAAAAACACATCTAACAAATCCTTATTCCAATATCCCCAACGTGTATCCTGTCCATGACCTCAACCACATCAGTTATACAAGTATCATGAAGAGGATTCAACAACATAACACTACAGTTCTCTGCTCAGACATATAAGTAACCATAGCTGGATGTAGCAAGATGGGACATATTGTTTGTTCTATTCAGACATACTATATGCAGGAATGAAAGTCTTTTAAATCTCTATTAATTTCTATTTGGCTGTATATAGTTTTAAAGTATGCATGTAGGAATAAACTGTCTAGCGTGCTCTTTTCATCCAGTGTTCAATTATTAAAGACCACATCCTAGTGATGTGCTGGAAGCATTTCGTTTTCTTATCTAAATTATTAAGGTCTGCCCATACATGGAATATTGTAGGCACAGACAGCAAGGCGAGATAGAAATGTGAAAACAAATGCAGACCTTTGACCACCTGCAATTCAATCTTTCAAAAAAAAAAAAAATGCGTTTTATTAAGATTGTCTTGCTTGCTTTTGTAGCAGTGTATTATGATGTATTCTAATAAGCAGTTCCCAAGAGCTGGATATATGTGTCAGAGTGATTTTCCAGGTGAGTCGGTGTTCCAGACCTATTTTAGGAAGCTGTGATCGTTCTATGCTGACACTGCACCTGTGCTTTGGCAGTTAGGCCTGGTGTACACAGGTAGGGATTATTGTAATCTCAAGTCTCTTAGCCTGGATTCACACTTGTGCAAACACAGACATCGCGTGTACTTCGCACACGCACTACGGTGCCGATCGTGCCTGATGTCTGTGCAATGCGAGTTCAGCCATACGGTTGTATGACTGAACTCGCATTGGATTTGCAGGAAAATAGTGCAGGGACTTTTTTCCTGCGCTGGAATCGGATCACATGAGTGTTCCCACCCATGTGATCGGATTCCTGTGCGAGTTCACAGTTCACACTGCGATCTGTAACCCGATCTGGGGGTGTCATTAACATTGTATTGGCACCTGCAGTGGGCAGTGTGAACTGCCTGCGGGAGAGATGCGATGCAGGAACCAGCACTGGTTCCCTCATCGCTACTGTGTAAACCTAGGCTTAGACAATCTTCTGTGGTTATCTCCCCAAATAAGAAGATGAAAAGTAAAGCTGGTCATTCTCTAGTAGAATTTTGTGCAAAATATTTAGTTTTAAGAATGTTACATTTTCTAATCATTAAGCCTGGTACACACAATAAAATTATCAGATGAATGATCGTCTGTTTTTTTTTTTTTTTGCATGCTAATCTCATAGCGAAAATCAAGAGGTTACTAGATTTATAAAAATTCTCATACAGCAGTATTCGTTTTTTTGGACAAACTGTAGTGATTAAACAAAAATTGTGTGATCCGGTATCGTACAAGAAACATTTTCGTGTTTGTCCTTTTATTTGGGTTATAAAAGTTACAAAAATTCTCAGACAGAATAAATATTCAGAAGTGATGCAATGTGTTGTATTGTATTTTCGGTCGAAAACTGTACTGAATAAACAATCTGGTATCGTACACCTTGATAGTTTTAATAGAAATCTAAAGAGTTTAAATGTCTATTTTTTTTTTATTTATAGACTTCTTCTTCGGTTTATGGCTAAATATATATAGGGACTGTCTAAGCTGTAAATTGACAATAAGAAAATATTTGTTCTTTGCATTTATTTGTCAATGTTTGTTGCATTTATCAAACGGATGCTTTTAAGGCCTCTTTCACACGGATGGACCGTATGTCCATTTTTTTTCATCCATCCCTTTTCGGATGAAAAACTGACATGTATCCCTAAGGGATAGCAGATGTCAGCGGATGAACATCCGCTGACATCAGTCTCCACTATGCTCCGTTTCTGTTGACGTAGGAAAATCCTACTTTTCCATCCGTCATCAGATCGGATGAAAACGGACTTTAACTGGCTTCTGTTACAGGGACATCAGTGCCTCATCAGTATCACTTATCAATGCAGCCTCATCAGTGCCTCCTGATCTGTACCCAAAAGTGCCGCCTCATCAATGCATCCTCTAAGAGCCCATCAGTAAGTGGTTGGAGCAAAGGAGAAAAATTACGTTTGCAACATTTTATAACAAACTATAAATGCTTTTTTGTGGGGGTTTTGTTTTCAACATTTTCGGTCCTTTTTTTTGTTTTAGCAAAAAATTAAAAACCCAGTGGTAATTAAATGCCACCAAAAAGCTTTATTTGTGTGAAAAAATTATAAAAATTTCTTTTGGGTACAGCGTTGGCCTGGGCAGGAAGGGGGTAAAAGTGGCCAGTAGACAAGCAGAATTCCTGGCCCACTTTCCCTCACGTTTAAATACTTTGGAGGCCATTTAAAAAAAAAAAAAAATTCACCTAGGATTCGCACATTTTTATCATTGAATCCAATTAGAAAAATGTGTGCACCTTGGGTGAAGGTGTCAATCCATAGTGAAAACATTTAAAAGAACCCTTTGAGTCACTAACCCGTTACAGGTAACACAGTTGAAACAGCCAGCCCTTTCAGTAGATGGTCAGCAATAGCGGCTTCACATCTTAGGCTTCATGTATACTGCTGCTGGTAAACGGACGTTTAGGCCCCTTTCACACTGGGGCGGGAGCCGCGGTGACGGTAAAGCAGCGCTATATTAAGCGCTGCTTTACCGTCGTTTTAGCCGCGGCCTAAAAAGTCAAAATCCCCCGCAGAGCGCCGCCGTAGCGGCGCTTTGCGGCGGTATTGCAGGTATTACCGCGGTGTCCCATTCAAATCAATGGGAAGGAGCGGTGAATAAACCGCTCCTTTACCGCTCCAAAGATGCTGCTAGCAGGACTTTTTATACCGTCCTGCTAGCGCACCGCTCCAGTGTGCAAGCCCGCCGGCTTTCACACTGGAGTGAATGGGGCCGGATTTTTTCAGGCGGTGTACAGGCGCTATTTTTAGCGTTGAAAAACGCCCCAGTGTGAAAGGGGCCTTAGAGGCAGTTGGGTGTTTTTTGTTTTTTTTTTTTTCCAGCTACCCCTTAACTTTCCTCTGTTATCTTATCAGTACATGTACACAGGGTCGTTTATAGTCATTTAAAGGCAGTTGCGTTTTAGAAGCATTTTTTTGTAAAGCAAAAAAAATGCCTTCAGGATGGATGTTCAGAGGCATTTGAAACGCCAAGAGTTTAGGCGCGTTTTTGTTTTATAGGGGTTTTTAATGGAGATACATTTCTGACCATTTGCGATGCAAAAAATGCTTCTAAACGTAGCATGTTAATGTGGCACAACGTAAGTTTTTAACCGGGATTCTAGCTGTCAAGTTTCATCGTTCAAGAGTCCTGTGTACATGAAGCCTAGGAAAGGATATAATCTAGTTTCCTTTTCAAATTCGTTGTGTGTGTGTGTGTGTGTGTATGTATGTGTGTATGTGTGTGTATATATATATATATATATATATATATATATATATATATATATATATATATATATATAAAACCTGAGTAAGTTGCAGTTACAACATGGGCACTTCTATAACCCCAAAGTCATATATATATTTTTTTTTTTTAATCAAGTAACCGTAGCTATAAGCAAAAATTTGATTTGTGTTGATTATAAAATCCTGATTAAATGTGTTTCCTGAAATGCTTCCTTTTCAGGGCCAGAGCCAAAGCCAAGAGACGCCTGTACTGATGGAGCATAAATAAGCATTGATGGATACTGAAGGAAGCAACGTGTCATTAGCCAAACGAAACTGGTTGTTCTGACCAACGCTGCTCATGGCTAGCGGACATGCTGGAAAATGTCTACTGTGTTATAAAATGCCAATTCAGTCCTCTGCCTCTTGTATATAATGTAAATTCTAAAAACCATATATTTCAGGGTCTGGATTACTTCTGATGTATTAATTTGTAATTATAATTTGTAAGCTTCAGAAGAATAAAAGACCTTTGTGCCAACTGCATTCTATTGGTTAATATTGTGTTAAATTTAAACCGCACTAGTTCAATTGTACTGTAATATAGACACAGTGTTAATTCTTACCAGTAATGCATGCATCTGTTCATTCAGTGAGCACTGCCTGGGGATTTCTATATTCCTTGATGGCAACAACCACTCTTCTCTTTTAGGACTTCATCCAAATTACAAACTGTCATATTCTTCTGTAGAGTTACAAACAATTGTGTAGCATAAGGGTCCAACACATTTGAATGAATTGTTTGCTTAGGTCCTCGTCCTGCATAGGTGGAAAATCGGAAGGATTTTGTACATTTAAGGGCATGTTCACATATCTATTGAGCTGCATTTTTGCGCACACCACCGCACATGTATGGTGTAATAACATGTCCGATGGTGTGCAGAAAAACGCAGCTCAATGGACATGATGTAAACAAGGGCTAAAATGTATGTGTGACCAGCTTTGGACAGTTTGAATAGAGGTGTGGAAATAACAATGGAACTTTACCATATAATTGATAAATCTATGTTAACATCCTCCTTTGGATGGAAAATAAAGTCATTTTATTTATAGTAATAAAGTAATAGAAGGCTCCTTTTTAGCATTACATGTGTGATGACATAGGCTGATTTCAGATCAGCCTATTCACCCTGACGTGTTCAGAATTGAAAGGAGCCTGGAGCAACCTTTTTCTGCAGCTCCTGTTTTACTGTTTAATCATATCCAGAAAAACTTTTGAGGCTTAAAAACTGTCTTGATAATGCTACATTACTGGAAATGGGACATGTCAGTTCCCAGAAGGCTGATGGACCATTCACAACGTGCAGAGTGGCTCGCACATCTGCAGTGTGAAGGTGCATGCTTCCCACAGTAGACCTGCTGGTGCCAGAGTCCTGAAGACCAGGATAGAACCGGCCCAAGTAAGGACAGCACTGGATCCCTGGAGAGGTTGGTGTCCTTTTTTTTTTTTTTTTTTTTTTTTATTATTATTATTAAAAGTCAGCAGCTATAGTATTTGTAGCTACTGATTTATTTATTTTTTTATTTCTCTAAGGATTTTTTTTTTTTTTTTTTTTTTCATACATGTACACATTTCCAGCATTTTGCAAACAATCCTTTCAAAATAATGAACTGAAATCTTGGGTATTTTTGTAGGGATGTATCAGTTATTTCTTTTTAGTGTTGGGGGCATCGTTGTTATGTAATCTATGCCAAATCACTTGTTCAGCGCTTTCACTTAACTTTTATTGGAGCATGGAGGTTAAATATTTAGGTGGCGACAAATTTTAAAGCTTGTATGTTCTACTACTGCTACTACATTAAGAAGGAAAGAAAACGTTGTGTTTCTCATACCATTTATAAATTATGAATTCGAATTACAGCTTATTCTCGTACAAATGTGGCTTGGGACCTATTTTGTGCATGCTGTGATATGCACGAGTGAGCAAGGATTTTAAATAGCAAGGAAAAGGTAGAGAAAGCAAATAGTTCTATGTGCAGTATGTAATAAATTACTATCTTCCTTGGTTCTCCCATGTTCTACACAAAAAATGCCCACCTTTTTAATTCATGTCTACTCTATTGAAAAAATACAGCGCATCTGGAAAGTATTCACAGCATTTCACTTTTTCCACATTTTGTTATGTTACAGCCTTATTCCAAAATGGATTAAATTTATTTTCCTCAAAATTCTACAAACAATACCCCATAATGACAACGTGAAAGAGGTTTGAAATCTTTGCAAATTTATTAAAAATTTATTTTAAAAAAGATCTCTTTACCAGGCATTATCAAAGCATTCAGAGTTTGGCTTGGTAGGCCATTTTAACCACTAAAGCCCCATACACACGGTCGGACTTTTTCATCAATTTGGTCCGATCGGACAAGGTTGTTGAAAAATCAGACCGTGTGTATGCACCATCGGACAGTGTTCGTCGGTTTGTCCGTCGGACAAAGTCTTATCTCCTGCTGGAAAGATTTCCCGTCAACCCGGTCCGATCACACCAAATCCGAGCGTGTGTACGCTTGTCCGACCGGACAAAGTGCTACGCATGCTCAGATCACATTACAAGACCAAAGCTATTGGCTACTAGCCTCTACGTAGTCCCGTCGTAGGCAACAAACGTCACCACGTTCAGAATGATCGGATTTTCCGACAACTTTGTCCGATCGTGTGTACGCAAAACCAACATCAGACAAAGTATGACGGACATGGTCCACGGATTGTCCGCGCGTGTGTATGGGGCTTTAAGGGGGAAAATATTCCAGTACTTAATGACAAGCCATTTTTTGCGATAGACACTAGGTCGCTTTAACTTACAATTGCGCAGTCGTGCGATGCTGTACCCAAACAAAATTGACGTCCTTTTTTTTTTTTTTTTTTTAAACAAATATAGATTTTTTTGGTGGTATTTGATCACCTTCTGCAGTTTTTATTTTTTGCGCTATAAACAAAAAGGTTTCCTATAATAAAAAATTGCTTCATCAGTTTAGGCCAATATGTATTCTTCTACATATTTTTGGTTAAAAAAAAAAAAAAAATCGCAAAAAGTGTATATTGATTGGTTTGCACAAAAGTTAGTGTCTATAAATAGGGAATAGATTTATGCCATTTTTTTTTGTTTGTTTTTTTTTACTAGCAATGACAGTGATCAGCTGCTTTTTTTTATTTTTTTTTTTTTTTTATATTTTTTTGCGACATTGCGGCGGACAAATCAGACACTTTTGACACTTTTTTGGGATCATTGACATACAGCGATAGAGCTAAAAATAGCCCCTGCATACTGTATAAATGACACTGGTAGGGAAGGGGTTAACACTAGGGGGCGATTAAGGGGTTAAGTGTGTTCCCTGGGAGGTAATGCTAAATGTATGGGGGCTGGACTGACTGGAGGAGGAGAGAGATCGCTGTTCCTAATCACTAGTCTGTTCCTATCTGTCTCTCCTCCCCTGACAGAACGGTGATCTGTTTGTTTACACTGACAGATCACCACTCTGCCTGTCTCTGAAGCGATCGTGGGTGGCCAGCAGACATGGAGTCCACCAGACCCGTTGGTTTGTTCCCCCGCTCGTAAATGGTGCACCCACAAATTGCCGTGTACGTGCCCGACGTGCAATGACAGAGATTCGCGCAGGGGAGCCAACCTGCCGCAGTACGACTGTGGCGGCGGCTCGTAACTAGTTAAAGTAAACCATGACCAAAACTGAGGCCCTTAATGTATCCCTATCCAAGACTGATAGCTTTTTGTTGCCATTTAAATGTGAAATTGTAGATTGGAGCTGGGATAGAACAAATACTTTGGTATCCAGATTCCTACTTCGCTATCTACCATGGCAGATCTTAATTCTACACCCTTGTCTCTTACGATTCAGGCATGTCTCAAATCGTATGATAAACCAAACATTTCATGGTTTGGCCTAAATTTCTTAATGCGTTTTGAGGCAATCCCTGTACCTCACCCTCTGGGTTTTTGATGCCCGGCGGGTGATATCAATTAGGTTTTAGGGTCAAATAAGGTCTGCGTCGCCCCAGGTTAGTGCCAGTACCGCAAACACCCACGCGCAAAGCATACACCTCCCTTAGTGGTATAGTATCTGAACAGATCAATATCTGATCTGATCAGATCTATACTAGCGTCCCAGCAGTTTAGGGTTCCAAAAAACGCATTGTTAGCGGGATCAGCCCAGATACCTGCTAGCACCTGCGTTTTCCCCCTCCGCCCAGCCCAGCCCAGCCCACCCAAGTGCAGTATCGATCGATCACTGTCACTTCCAAAACACTAAGCACACATAACTGCAGCGTTCGCAGAGTCAGGCCTGATCCCTGCGATCGCTAACAGTTTTTTTGGTAGCGTTTTGATTCAGTTGCCAGCAGCCTAGGAGCTTTTTTTCCTGTGAATCTCACTAGTGTACTACTAAATTTAGAGCCCAAAATGGCAAATCGCAAGTACACTAGTGAACAGGCCTACTTGTTTCTGAGTATGTCAGATAGTGAAGAGGAGGTCACTCATCTGTCACAATCAGGCTCAGAATACGATCCAGTAGACGACAGCGGCTCCATGACAGATAGCTCTGGCGACGAAGGTGTGGTCCCTGCTAAGGTCAGGCGTACCCGATCCCGATCTTCTGATGTTGTTGAGGTGCAGGAACCGCAGGTCTCTCGTATGGAGCAGAGAAGTACTAGCGCCGCTATTCCTTCTGGTGAACTGGCAAGCACCAGCGGCCTAGTACACCCTGGACGTAGTCAAACCAGCACTGCAGTAACACTTGGTGACGTGGCGAGTCCCATAAGTGCAGTTCAAGCTGGCGAGGTGGCAAGCACAAGTAGTGTCCCGCTGCCACCAAGAAGAAGACAAAGGCAGGTCCGTCGATCACATAGTGTCCTTCCTGCAGAATTCGCCAATCCTGATTGGGTGCCCACCACTTCTGCAGAACCCGTACTTCCCCCATTCACTGGCCAACCCGGTATTCAGGTGGAAACAGCTGATTTTAAGCCATCCGATTTTTATTCGCTGTTTTTCACGGAAGATCTCTATAGATCTATTGTGGACCAAAGTAATATATACGCTGGTCAATACATCGCCGCTAATCCCCAAGTGCCTTCCCTTGCCAGAGATTGGAAACCAATTACGGTTTCCGAATTTAAGACCTTTCTGGGCCTTTCCCTCAACATGGGCATACACAAATTCCCGACTCTGAGGTCTTATTGGTCCACCTCACCGCACCACCAAATGCTCGTGTTCTCTGCCTCCATGTCCAGGGCACGATACGAGATGATTTTGCGGTTCATGCACTTCAGTGACAATGAACTTTGTCGTCCTCGTGGAGACCCTGAATTTGATCGGCTCTACAAAATTCGGCCCCTCATAAACCACTTCAACCAATGTTTTGCAGCCTTGTTTACGCCCAATCAAGTTGTCTGCGTTGACGAGTCCCTGATTAAGTTTTCTGGCCGCTTGTCTTTCAAACAGTTCCTTCCCAGCAAGCGTGCCAGATACGGGGTCAAGCTCTACAAGCTCTGTGACAGGGCAACAGGCTATACGTGGAGCTTTTCGGTTTATGAGGGAAAAGATAGTCACGTAGAGCCGGAGAACTGTCCAGATTACATAGGGAGCGCTGGCAAGATAGTGTGGAACTTGGTGTCACCCTTATTCGGAAAGGGGTACCACTTGTACGTGGACAATTATTACACGAGCGTGCCACTGTTTAGTCACTTGTTTGATCATAAGATTGGAGCATGTGCACCGTGCGACCTAATCGCCGGGGCTTTCCCCAGCGGCTTGTAGATTCCCGTCTTAGGCTGGGGGAGAGAGCCTGCTTCAAGTGTAATAACTTGCTCGCTGTGAAGTGGAGGGATAATAGGAATGTTTTCGTTCTTACCTCCCTTCATGCAGACACGACAGTCCAAATTCGTACGGCGGCTGGTGTTGTGACGAAACCCCTCTGTGTCCACGAATACAACCTTAATATGGGGGGGGTGGACCTCAACGACCAGTTGTTGGCGCCGTACCTAGTTGTCCGTAAGGCTAGACGCTGGTACAAAAAAGTGTCTATTTATTTGTTCCAATTGGCTTTGCTGAATGCTCATGTGCTATACGGAGCTTCAGGCGGGACGTTACCCTTCCTTGAATTCCAGGGAGCGGTTGTCATGGAACTCCTGTATCCAGGCGGTTCCACACCTCAACATCCCCTACCAAATGCAGTAAGCCGGCTGCATGAGAGGCATTACCCTTATGTCCTCCCGAGTACCCCTACCCAACGAGCCCCCCAAAGAAGATGTCGTGTCTGTAGCAAGCGCGGATGTAGGCGTGACACCCGTTATTATTGTCCACTCTGTCCTGACAATCCTGGTCTCTGCGTTGGTGAATGCTTTGAACGCTACCACTCACTAGTGAGGTTTTAGCGTAGGGTACAGCATTTCACAGGCTAGGATACACTTTCACAGGGACTCAAGAATGCCATCGCATTTTGAGACCCGACCGTTGCAGTTAAAATTATAGTTACAGGGTCTCAAGAATGCCATCGCATTTTGAGACCCGACCGTTACAGTTAAAATTATAGTTATAGTTTAAAAAAAAAGTGTAAAAAATAAAAATAAAAAAAAAAGTACAAAAAAAAAAAAAAAAACCCAAAAAAAATATAAAATAAAAAACCAAAAATAGTTGTCGTTTTATTGTTCTCTCTCTATTGTTGCTCTTTTTTACTCTATTCTATTCTGCAATGTTTTATTATGTTTTATCATGCTTGCTTTTCAGGTATGTTTTATTGTTAACCATTTTTTTGTTTTCAGGTGCGCCATTCAGTTGCAGCGCGGATTTATTTATCTAGACAGCAACAGCGTTTGCTCCCACGATACATAAAGCCGCGACTCCAACACTGTAGGAGGTGATTTCACCACCACAGTTAAAAAAAAGAGCATATATGCCGAAGCATGGGGGCAGCAGAGGGCGGAGGAGCGATTTTGCTCCTAATGCCACGTACATACGGTCGAAAAAAGTCCGACCATGTGTACGTGGCATAACTTTTTTGCGGGAGGATGCCCCCATGCTTCGGCATATATATATTTTAGGCACCGGTTGCGTTAACAAAATGTTTTATTTTTTACTATGTTTTTTTTTTTGGTATTTGCTTTGCAGGTATGGTATGGTAAGGTCTTACTGTTATACTGTAATGTTACTTTGTTTTAATGTTAACCATTATTTGCTTAGCAGGTACGCCATTCAGTTGCAGCGTGGATTTATTTATCTTGACAGCAACAGCGTTTGCTCCCACGATACATAAAGCCGCGACTCCAACGCTGTAGGAGGTGATTTCACCACCACAGTTAAAAAAAAGAGCATATATGCCGAAGCATGGGGGCAGCAGAGGGCGGAGGAGCGATTTTGCTCCTAATGCCACGTACATACGGTCGAAAAAAGTCCGACCATGTGTACGTGGCATAACTTTTTTGCGGGAGGATGCCCCCATGCTTCGGCATATATATATTTTAGGCACCGGTTGCGTTAACAAAATGTTTTATTTTTTACTATGTTTTTTTTTTGGTATTTGCTTTGCAGGTATGGTATGGTAAGGTCTTACTGTTATACTGTAATGTTACTTTGTTTTAATGTTAACCATTATTTGCTTAGCAGGTACGCCATTCAGTTGCAGCGTGGATTTATTTATCTTGACAGCAACAGCGTTTGCTCCCACGATACATAAAGCCGCGACTCCAATGCTGTAGGAGGTGATTTCACCACCACAGTTAAAAAAAAGAGCATATATGCCGAAGCATGGGGGCAGCAGAGGGCGGAGGAGCGATTTTGCTCCCAATGCCACGTACATACGGTCGAAAAAAGTCCGACCATGTGTACGTGGCATAACTTTTTTTGCGGGAGGATGCCCCCATGCTTCGGCATATATAAATGGTGCATGTATGCCCATCATTAGAAGTGGGTGGATGAAGGGAGGTATTCTAATGGTGGGCATACCCACCGCGCCATTGGGAAATTGGGAAAGCATTTTATCACACCGATCTTGGTGTGGTCAGATGCTTTGAGGGCAGAGGAAAGATCTAGGGTCTAATAGACCCCAATTTTTTCAAAAAAAGAGTACCTGTCACTGCCTATTGCTATCATAGGGGATATTTACATTCCCTGCGATAACAATAAAAATGACAACTAAGAAAAAAAAAATGGAAGCAAAATTTTAAAAATAAAAAAAAAAACCTAAATAAAAACAAAAAATAAAAAAAAAAAAAAAAAAAAAAAAGCACCCCTGCCCCCCCTTCTCTTGCGCAAAGGCGAACACAAGCGTTGGTCTGGCGTCATATGTAAACAGCAATTGCACCATGCATGTGAGGTATCACCGCGAAGGTCAGATCGAGGGCAGTAATTTTAGCAGTAGACCTCCTCCGTGAATCTAATGTGGTAACCTGTAAAGGCTTTTAAAGGCTTTTAAAACTGTATGTAGTTTGTCGCCACTGCGTGTTTGTGCGCAATTTTAAAGCATGTCGTGTTTGGTATCCATGTACTCGGCCTAAGATCATATTTTTTATTTCATCAAAAATTTGAGCAATATAGTGTGTTTAAGTGCATTAAAATAAAAAAAAGTGTATTTTTTCCGCAAAAAATGCGTTTGAAAAATCGCTGCGCAAATACTGTGTGGAAAAAAAAATGCAACACCCACCATTTTAATCTGTAGGGCCTTTGCTTTAACAATATATATAGTGTTTGGGGGTTCAACGTAATTTTCTTGCAAAAAAAAAATATGTTTTCATGTAAACAAAAAGTGTCAGAAAGGGCTTTATCTTCAAGTGGTTAGAAGAGTGGGTGACGTGTGACATAGGCTTCTAAATGTTGTGCATAAAATGCCAGGACAGTTCAAACCCCCCCCCCCCAAATGACCCCATTTTGGAAAGTAGACACCCCAAGCTATTTGCTGAGAGCAATGTTGAGCCCATTAAATATTTTTTTTTTTGGTCCCAAGAGATTGAATAATAAAAAAAAAAAAATAATATTTTTTTTTACAAAAAGTTGTCACTAAATGATATATTGCTCAAACATGCCATGGGCATATGTGGAGATACACCCCAAAATACATTCTGTTGCTTCTCCTGAGTATGGGGATACCACATGTGTGGGACTTTTTGGGAGCCTAGCCGCGTACGGGACCCCAAAATCCAAGCACCGCTTTCAGGCTTTCTAAGGGTGTAATTTTTTATTTCACTCCTCACTGCCAATCACAGTTTCGGAGGCCATGGAATGCCCAGATGGCACAAACCACCCCCAAATGACCCCATTTTGGAAAGTAGACACCCCAAGCTATTTGCTGAGAGGTATGGTGAGTATTTTGCAGATCTCGCTTTTTGTCACAATGTTTTGAAAATTGAAAAAAGAAAAAAAATATTTTTTTTTCTTTACTTTCTTCATTTTCAAAAACACATGAGAGCTGTAAAATACTCACCATGCCTCTCAACAAATAGCTTGGGGTGTCTACTTTCCAAAATGGGGTCATTTGGGGGGGTTTTGTGCTATTTTGGCATTTTATGGCCTTCGAAACTGTGATAGGTAGTGAGGAGTGAAATCAAAAATTTGCACCCTTAGAAATCCTGAAGGCGGTGCTTGGGTTTCGGGGCCCCGTACGCGGCTAGGCTCCCAAAAAGTCCCACACATGTGGTATCCCCATACTCAGGAGAAGCAGCAAAATGTATTTTGGGGTGCAATTCCACATATAACCATGGCATGTGTGAGCAATATATCATTTAGTGACAACTTTTTGAATAAATTTTTTTTATTTATTTTTTTTGTCTTTATTCAATCACTTGGGACTAAAAAAAAAAAATATTCAACGGGCTCAACATGCCTCTCAGCAAATAGCTTGGGGTGTCTACTTTCCAAAATGGGGTCATTTGGGGGGTTTTGTGCCATCTTGGCATTTTATGGTCTTCAAAACTGTGATAGGTAGTGATAGGTAGTTATCCCCGTACTCAGGAGAAGCAGCAGAATGTATTTTGGGGTGTAATTCCACATATGCCCATGGCATGTGTGGGCAATATATCATTTAGTGACAACTTTGGGCAAAAAAAAAAAAAGTTTGTAATATTCCCGCAACTTGTGGCAAAATATAAAATATTCCATGTACTCAACATGCCTCTCAGCAAATAGCTTGGGGTGTCTACTTTCCAAAATAGCTTGGGGTCATTTGGGGGGGTTTTGTGCAATTTTGGCATTTTATGGCCTTCGAAACTGTGATAGGTAGTGAGGAGTGAAATCAAAAATTTGCACCCTTAGAAATGCTGAAGGTGGTGCTTGGGTTTCGGGGCCCCGTACGCGGCTAGGCTCCCAAAAAGTCCCACACATGTGGTATCCCCGTACTCAGGAGAAGTGGCAAAATGTATTTTGGGGTGCAATTCCACATATAACCATGGCATGTGTGAGCAATATATCATTTAGTGACAACTTTTTGAATTGCTTTAACAATATATATAGTGTTTGGGGGTTCAACGTAATTTTCTAAAAAAAAATATGTTTTCATGTAAACAAAAAGTGTCAGAAAGGGCTTTATCTTCAAGTGGTTAGAAGAGTGGGTGACGTGTGACATAGGCTTCTAAATGAAGCCTATGTCACACGTCACACTGAAGGCGGTGCTTGGGTTTCGGGGCCCCGTACGCGGCTAGGCTCCCAAAAAGTCCCACACATGTGGTATCCCCATACTCAGGAGAAGCAGCAAAATGTATTTTAGGGTGCAATTCCACATATAACCATGGCATGTGTGAGCAATATATCATTTAGTGACAACTTTTTGAATACATTTTTTTTATTTATTTTTTTTGTCTTTATTCAATCACTTGGGACTAAAAAAAAAAAAATATTCAATGGGCTCAACATGCCTCTCAGCAAATAGCTTGGGGTGTCTACTTTCCAAAATGGGGTCATTTGGGGGGGTTTTGTGCCATCTTGGCATTTTATGGCCTTCAAAACTGTGATAGGTAGTGATAGGTAGTGAGGAGTGAAATCAAAAATGTATGCCCTTAGAAATCCTGAAGGCGGTGCTTGATTTTCGGGTCCCGTATGCGGATAGGCTCCCAAAAAGTCCCACACATGTGGTATCCCCGTACTCAGGAGAAGCAGCAGAATGTATTTTGGGGTGTAATTCCACATATGCCCATGGCATGTGTGGGCAATATATAATTTAGTGACAACTTTGGGCAAAAAAAAAAAAAAGTTTGTAATATTCCCTCAACTTGTGGCAAAATATAAAATATTCCATGTACTCAACATGCCTCTCAGCAAATAGCTTGGGGTGTCTACTTTCCAAAATAGCTTGGGGTCATTTGGGGGGGTTTTGTGCTATTTTGGCATTTTATGGCCTTCAAAACTGTGATAGGTAGTGAGGAGTGAAATCAAAAATTTGCACCCTTAGAAATGCTGAAGGTGGTGCTTGGGTTTCGGGGCCCCGTGCGCGGCTAGGCTCCCAAAAAGTCCCACACATGTGGTATCCCCGTACTCGGGAGAAGTGGCAAAATGTATTTTGGGGTGCAATTCCACATATAACCATGGCATGTGTGAGCAATATATCATTTAGTGACAACTTTATGAAAAAAAAAAAACATTTTTTTTTTTTTTTTTGTCTTTATTCAATCCCTTGGGACTAAAAAAAAAAAAATATTCAATGGGCTCAACATGCCTCTCAGCAAATAGCTTGGGGTGTCTACTTTCCAAAATGGGGTCATTTGGGGGGGTTTTGTACTTCCCTGCCATTTTAGCACCTCAAGAAATGAGATAGGCAGTCATAAATTAAAAGCGGTGTAAATTCCAGAAAATGTACTCTAGTTTGTAGACGCTATAACTTTTGCGCAAACCAATAAATATACGCTTATTGGCATTTTTTTTTTACTAAAGACATGTGGCTGAATACATTTTGGCCCAAATGTTTGACTAAAATTGAGTTTATTAGATTTTTTTTATAACAAAAAGTAGAAAATCTCTTTTTTTTTCAAAATTTTCGCTCTTTTTCCGTTTATATCGCAAAAAAAAAAAATCACAGAGGCAATCAAATACCATCAAAAGAAAGCTCTATTTGTGGGAAGAAAAGGACGCAAATTTCGTTTGGTTACAAAATTGCATGACCGCGCAATTACCAGTTAAAGTAGTGCAGTGCGAAATTGAAAAAAGACCTCTGGTCCTTTGGCTGCCAAATGGTCCGGGGCTGAAGTGGTTAAAATGACTGCTCCCGAAAAAACGTTAGTTTTTAAAAGTTCTTTTTGCATTGATATATGTCCCCTGGGGCAGGACCCGGGTCCCCAAACCTGTTTTATGACATTAACATGCATATTGGCCGTTGTAATTAGCACTTTTGATTTCGAACGTTCGCGTCCATTATAACGTATAGGGTTCGAAAATTCGCGCGAACTTTCGGTCGGTTCGAAGGTTCTGGTGCGAACCGAACCCGGGGGTGTTCGGCTCATCCCTAGTTCTCAGTACAGAGAAACACTGATCGGTCTCCTCCCCTTGTGAGTCCCCTCCCCCTACAGTTAGAATCACTCCCAGGGAACATATAAACCCCTTCAGCGCCCCCTAGTGGTTAACCACTTCCCTGCCAGTCACATTTATACAGTAATCAATGCATTTTTTTATAGCACGGATCGCTGTATAAATGTGAATGGTCCCAAAAATGTGTCAAAAGTGTCCGATATGTCCGCCGCAATATCGCAGTCACGATAAAAATCGCAGATCGTCGCCATTACTAGTTAAAAAAATAATAATAATAAAAAATGCTATAAATCTATCCTCTATTTTGTAGATGTTATAACTTTTGTGCAAACTAATCAATATACGCTTATTGCGATTTTTTTTACCAAAAATATGTAGAAGAATACGTATTGGCCTAAACTGAGGGAAAAAAAAATTTTTTGATATTTTTTGGGCATATTTAGTATAGCAAAAAGTAAAAAATATATATATATTTTTTAAACTTGTCCCCCTTCTTTTGGTTATAACGCAAAAAATAAAAACCGCAGAGGTGATCAAATACCACCAAAAGAAAGCTCTATTTGTGGGGACAAAATTATAAAAATGTAATTTGGGTACAGTGTTGTATGATCATGCAATTGTCATTCAAAATGTGACAGTGCTGAAAGCTGAAAAATGGCTTGGGCAGGAAGGGGGTGAAAATGCACTGTACTGAGGTGGTTAAGCTTAACCAGCACATCTGTACTTTGTAGGAAACTGAACATTACTCACAGCGTCATACACAGATTGCCTTGGATGAGTTCTCTCTTGAAGTCCTCCCAACCACTCCATAGCCTCCAGCTCATAAAGGATCACCCCTGGTGCTTCCTTGGAACTCCATACCTCTCAGAATAATTTCCGGATCTTTAGCAGGCTTTTCTCACCATATTCTCGAAACACCCGGATGGGCCCAGCAGCCCGCGGCCACCTGCATAGGCCTCATGCTTCAGGCCTAGCAGCCAGGAGCTGTTCCACACGCACATCCACCCAGGCCACAGCCCTGGGTGGGAAGACCTCGATCACCGGACTCTCTCTAAATAAATACCTTCTCCCAGCATATATAACAACAAAACCTGGGGAATGCCCAGGAAAAAACCAAGCCTACTTACCACCAGCTCGCAGACAACCAAATTGACCTGTCTAACAGTATGCGTTAAAAACAGGGGTTTAGTCCGCACGCATTTGCAAACGCATGCGTAAGCCACAGAGCCTCGTCAAGGCACCCTGATATCTGTGGTCCTAACACTAAACTAAGAGTGTCCCCACAGTGGAGGCACATGCATTCTAATGGGTAGATGAGGGCAGGTGGACTGAAGGGGAGCCACCCCTTCTTAAAGGTACAGGAGCACACCAAACGCCCAGCAGATTGCACAATGGCTGCAAAGGTGTTGGTGCATTGCTGGACCAATACAAACACTATGTGTTAACAAAAACGTGTCCACCGCCCCCATCTACAGCTGGCTATCGCAGTAAGAGGCATTGGAAGGCTAAAGCAGAAATATAGCATATATAGCAGCAAATATGATTGGCTGAGAAAGGTATGTTTAATCATAACCTGAAATCACTGTAGCTCGTCATATAATTTTCAAAGGCAACAGCGCCACCTACTGACAAATAAGAAAAACCTCAGCTAAACAGGATTAGGAAGAAAGCCATTTAACCACTAAAACACTACAAATTAGCCAGGCTGGCTACCACCCAGCACAACTAAATTTGCCTGTAGCCCTATTCTTGGACGAGGGTGCTACATAAATCCTGATGATCCTACCATGAAGGTCCTAGTTCAGGCACTTCCAGTTATGGTTGACAACTCTCTATCCCTGTCCCCCTGCATTGTCAATGTCACAGGTGCTCTCAATGGAGACTATAAGCAGCCATGACATTGCACAGATGCGTTCCACTGTTGTCTCTATCAGAAAGCCTGAGTTGAGAAATGCCATGCAGCTTTTGCCTCAGTGCATGAATGTAGACAGGAAATGTCTTCAAAGAGGCTGGGGGGGGGGGGAATTAGCAGCACTGAGATCAAAGGGTTAGTTCACCTTTACAGAAAAATATGTTAACGTGTTCCAACATAGGACACCATTCACACCACCCCCTCCTCCTTCCCAAGTCCCCGCTGTACTTACGTAGGTGTATGCCGGTCTCGTGTACGATAGCCAATCAGCAGGTCCGGCAGACTCAATGGCTGCTGGCCGCCCGCGATCTTTCCCCACAGAGACAGAACGGGGATCTGCCAAAGTAAACAAGGCAGATCTCCATTCTGTCAGGGGATGACACAGAGATCCTGTCTTTCTGCTATGCAGAAAGATGGATCTTTGTGTTGTCCTAGGCAGCCCATACAGTTAGTAAACACACCCAGGGAACACATTTATCCCTTTGATCTCCCCTGATGTTTACCCCTTCCATGCCAGTACCATTAGTACCACGTCAGTGCATATTTTTAGCACTGATCACTGTAATAATGTCATTGGTTCCCAAAAAAATTTCAAAAATGTCAGTTAGGTGACCGATCTGTCCGCCGCAATGTCGCACTCCCACTGAAAATCACAGATGACCGCCATTACTAGTAAAAAAATAAAAATGCCATAAATCTATCCCCTATTTTGCAGATGCTATAACTTTTGCGCAAACCAATCAATATTCGCTTATTGTTTTTTTTTACCAAAAATATGTAGCAGAATACAAATTTTTTACATTTTTTATTGGGTGTGTTTATAGCAGAAAATATAAAAAAATTGTCTGTCTTTTTTTGAGTAGGAAAGGGTGAGTTAATGGGACTTTAAATGAGGGTACGCCATGTGAAGATTTAAAAATAACAACAATATAAAGTGAAATTGAATCCACAATACAAAATTTATTATACCCTAAAATACATGTTGAATGTTTTTTATCAAGTACACAGGTAGTCATCAGACTTTCAATGCATATGTTGCTACATTGTATACAATACAGATAAAAATAGACATAGTAGATATACATGTTGTAGTACATCATTGTAATAAAGAAGAATAACTGTTGACATATAATGGCACTCTACGCGTTTCCTGGTATTTCAACCATTCATCAGGAGTGTTATGAAGTAATAAACTGAGAAAAGGAGAGCAGGGGTTAATAATAAGAATAAAAGGAGGGCTGAGACTATCATGTCTCATTGTAATGAAAAATACATTAGAGTACTCAAGACTCAATGGACTATGTGTACACCAGGAGTGCATGGTATTTCTGGGGAAAAGTGTGTCAAAGAAAAAAAGGGGAAATTAGTGTTGGTATATTGGGGTGTGAGGGTACAGGGACAAAATATCTATGTGTTTCCACAAAGGGACTACATGAATAGGTGTGTGTAAAGTGATAGGTAGCTACAACATACCTTAAGTGGATAGTTGATCTTCCAACAGGGAAGTAACCTGTGTGTAGGATTGGGATGTGTGTCCTTAGAGTTGAATCAAGCAAATGAACCACCTGCTACCTCCGGGTTGCTAATATACTCCCAGCCACAGGGAGGGGCCCCGCTAACGCCATGCCTAATTGGCCACAGTGCACAGGAAAGGCGGAGGCACCCAGCTGCACATGGAGGAGCCATCAGCACTGGGTCCCAAGCCCGTCCCGTGCATGGACATAGATGGAAATGGAGTGACGTTGATTCAACGTCAATGGCATCGCCATAGGCGGCGTCCAAGCATGGCGCCGATGAGCAGGGGACCAGGCCCCGCCCCCACCTGGGGGTGGGGGGGAGGGATGGGCCGCCGCTCATCGCAACCCCGGAAGCAGAGAAAACGCCCCCAAATCCCCCATAGCCCAAGCTGGGCCGAACTGGGAGTAGGGAGATGGTCGATTGACCAGATGATTAATGAGAAAATTTTGGGTCGAAGATAATGCATAGATAGGGAATGACTTGGGAATCTAGTAGGAATAGGGAAAGGTATCTGATAATGAGTTATGTATTACTGCACAATTATTAAAACCCCAATGAAGTAGGTAGGGTGTGACAGGTCTGTGAGCGGGTGTTTAACCCAAAATTTGGTGTGTAAAGATGATCGTCTGTCTTTTTTTGTTTATAGCGCAAAAAATAAAAACGGGATGTCGATTTTTTTTTTGGGTACAATGTCGCACAACCGCGCAATTTTCAGCTAAAGTAACACAGTGCCATATCGCAAAAAAAAATGTCCTGGCCATAAATGGGGTAAAACCTTCTGGGGCTGAAGTGGTTAAAGGAAACTTGTGCAGAGAAAATATGCAGGATGCTATTTCTGACCTCCTTCTGAACTATTTACATGGCTGTCTCTTTCCTCGGTACCCCCTGAATCACACTGACCAGAAAGAAGTTTGCAGAAAGTAAAGTTGGAATAATATCAGTGGTCTGATGTGCATATATGATCTGGGTCAGTGATTTAGAAAATGCTAAAACTTTTGGGTTGATATGACACCCAGGTAATTAGCATTCTCAAATAAGAGGCCAGCAATGGTAGCCTTCATATATTATCAGTATACAAGTTTTCCTATGTTTAAAAACATGGAATAAAGTACTGTACATAGTTCACATATTTCTAGACCTGATTTACTATGTGCTATGGTTGTGGGTCCATTCATATAGGATTAGAGCTTTTAAAATAAATATATTTGTCAATCTTGTAAAATATGTAATGTGGTTAACCTTCACTGTACCCTCATTTGTATGGGCTATGCTCTTAAGCCTGAGTGCTTGTAAGTTGCAGTTTTAATTTATGTGTGTTCCTTTTCCTGCGGGAAACCGGTGATATATGACTTCCTACAGAAACATTCATGGAGGTCTGCTTACAATGTTAAGACCAACATTTCCGCAATAATGGTAAAATGTGCCGTGCCCCTCTTATGATCTAAGCTGTCATGTAGCCCCATCTACTGGCAAAGTCTAAAATCAGATACAGTGAATAAAAACAATAAAGGGACTTCATTTAAAAAGTGCTCTTTGTCATGCACGCTAACATATGGTAAACACTGAAAGCACACACATATCAGCAAATTATATTTTAAAGTATAACTGAAAGTCATTTATTCCCCCTTTTTTTTTTATAAAGTAGAGAGGGATTGGGCCCCTGTCAGTTTTTTTTTTTATTGCTGTATAACTTTGTACTGAGTTGCGCTAATTAAATCAAATTAAATTGAAAATAAAAAGTCCACGAGTGACATATACTGATGTTCCTGGTGAGTATCTCCACCATCCACCACCTTGAGTTGTGATTCTGTGGATCAACACCACCACCAAAGGCTGAAAGGATCGCTTACCAGCTCACGTGGACCTCTCACTACAAGAGTTCAAAAGCGCTTGTGGCTCCATATCCAGCCAGGTCCTTTTAGGATCTCCAAGCATTGACATACCAATAATATGATGAGGCACCAACTACTAGAGAAAACCAGTCAAGACATTAAAAACGAAAGTTGAACATCCACCAAGAGGTCACAGCCAACACTTCCGCCCAAATAGGGGCACGCAAGGGCCATAAATCTGTCTGTATACAAATTATTTAATCCTTGATAGTAAAAAGTGGATACATTGTGGTTGAGTCATCCTAAAACCTGAAGGGGCTCGTGGCAATAATGGTATTAAGGCAGGTCTGTGAACCATGTTCACAGCAGAAAGAGGTTTTTGTGCCCTGTCGGTCTGTGCCCCTGTTAGGGATATTCACCCTCTCTATTTGCTGTTATCATCAAAAGTGAAATTGAAGAAACAGGTCCCGAGAATTAAACTGGAAACCTTACAGGAGGCAAAGGACTCGGGAGGACTAGCGGTTCCAAACCCATTCTTTTACTTTATAGCTGCTCAGCTACAGCAACTAACGGGCTGGCTCCAGCCCGAGTCCTCTGACCCAATTAGAAATATCATCAGCACACAGTTGTCCGGGGGTGGTCTTGTGGAGTGCATAGAGGCAGGTGAGCTCAGACAACTAACTCAATATCCAACCCTTATCCTTATAGATAAAACATGGAGTAAGGCCAAACAACATATGCAGTACACGGGATACACTAACTGGTCACGTATATGGAATAATTATAACTATGTAGAGCTACAAAAATTAACAAATTTCTCCAACTGGTCAAGGTATGGACTGAATTACATTCCCCAACTGTACTGTGGAGGTATACTTCGAGACTTCCAATCAATACATGAGGAATTTAATATACCAAACACGTCATTCTTTCAATACCTTCAACTCAGACACGCTATAGCAGCACAAGCCACATTATCACACTGGGTACTGACGAGACCCACGATACTTACGCAACTCATCACGTCTTCTTCACGCAAGGGACAGATCTCCTCCATTTACAATGCACTGATTGGACATGTATCTAAAGCAATGTCATTACCCTGCAGGAGCGGGTGGGAAGTGGATGTGGGTCAAATTACAGGTGAAGAATGGAATACCATACTTGACAACGTGTTGAAAGTGTCTCTGTCTGCACCACAAAAGCTTACCCAATTGTTTATTATCCACCGCACATATCGCACACCCGAAAAATTGCATAAATGGCATAGGCGAGATGACCCCTTCTGTCCCCGATGCTCAGTTAATAATGGAACATTAATACATATGCTATGGAGATGCCCAAAATTACAAAGATATTGGGCAGCAGTGATGAACACCATTAATAACATATGGAATCTCAAACTTAGTACTGAACCTAAACTTTGTTTACTAGGCCTGTTAGACGAAGAAGAGTACACTCCCTATATACACGCAGCAATTCTTAGAGTACTATTCTTAGCCAGAAAACTCATCGCCAGAAAATGGATATCCACAACCCCCCCTACACACAAGGAATGGTTACAAACTGTAAATGACTCTCTTATCAGAGAACAGCTCACATATAAGCATAGAGGAAGCCCCCATAAATTCGAACGCATATGGGACCCATGGTTGGACACACCGGGACTAGCACCACTTAGCTTGGTTCACAACAGAATCCTGGGTGGGAGGAACACCTCAAATAATACATAAAGGTAATTTCTGTGTCACACCCTCGAACATGTCATTATGCACAAAATGAAAAGGAGACGAAACAGAA
Organism: Lithobates sylvaticus; assembly: GCA_028564925.1. NCBI lineage: Eukaryota > Metazoa > Chordata > Amphibia > Anura > Ranidae > Lithobates > Lithobates sylvaticus. Next base: position 131,814,360 of record CM053028.1, read on the forward strand.
GTAAGAACTCAAAACAAAACTCACGATCCCCTTACCAATCGCTTTATTACTTTTGAGAGACATTAAAATATTAAAACATAAAAGCACTTTAGGCCTGCGGAGGTCTTTTACAAAATAGGTTGTATATAGTTTTCTTCTCTCTCCCTCTTTTTCTTTTTCTCGTGTTGCACATAGGTAATGCTCCTCTCCTATTGGGTCAGGAGGGGAAGTCCGACCTCACCACTTCCCGGCCACAGGTTGGACGGAGGAGGCGGGGAAGGCGCATAACTAACATTACACACGTGTGCATAAATACAAAGACCAATTAGGATACGCTCTAGGACATTAAGGACATGATACCTGATAGACAATGCTATATCCTGGATAGACTGGTAGCATATACAGTAATGCAAATGACTAAGCTAAATGTCCACACTATTTGATTTTGAATGTATAGTCAACCACAAGTGCCTTAGACTGAAACACATCTCGGAAACATTAGAAACGTAAAGTGGTCAACAGTTGTTTTCACATGTTTGCATACCTTACATACTGTGTAACTATGTGCACAGGAGTGTCTGTGTTTTTCTGTTTTGTTGTATGTTCTTAAAACTTAATAAAAACTATTTGATTAAAAAAAAAAAAAAAAGTGAAATTGAAAGAGAATCTCAAATTTTGAGTTGGCACCAGAACAGGAATAGAGGGGAAATCATCCAAAGGGGACACTAGTTCTGGTGACCAGGGTGACAACCAGGAATTCCCTCACTTCCTGTTATGGCTATGGAACAAGAAGTGAAGGAAAATCTTCCCAAGGGGACACAGATGGTAAAAAAAAAAATAGAAAACTGGCAAAGGTTATTATTCTCCCTTACTCTATCCAAAATAAGACAATGTTTGCCTTAAGTTCTACTTTAAGTTCTTTGGTCCAAAGGTGCTGGGAAAAGCATCTTTAAAAGACACTCATCAATATAGTGAATCATGGGTGAGCATAACAGTTGTGAACAAAACAAACCTTATGATCCATTCTAGTTAGGAGAAAAAAAAAATCCTCCAAATCCTCTACCTCTAAAGGGCCCAAGAACCTAACCAGCCAAATGACAGCCAGAGTACTTCCAATGAATTAAGGTATTTTGTCTGGCTTCTGGGTCTGACAGTGTTTATAGTTATTGTTTAGATGGTGTGGGTATCAGCATGCCCTGAGTAGCTGCTGTTTCAGGTAAGCAACCAGTGACAACCAATTATGGGGGCCCTTTCCCTACTGACACCAATGAAGAGAAACCCTTTACCTAATGACAGTAATGTAATAGGGTCCTCTTCTCCTGAACACCAATATTTGGGTGCATTTTACTGATTACAAATGTAAAAGGGTCTGTCTGCCACTGAACACTATTATAATGTAGGCATTTTTCCAAGCACTAATGAAATAAGGAAATATTGATACTCAATATGACTGGGGAATTTGTAATGAGGAAATGTACACTGACTACCAAAGTAACAGATGCATTTACGCTTACCACCAATGTAACACAGGAATAAATACTAACCATAAATGTAAAGGAGGAATTTATACTGACCACCAATGTAAAAGGAGAATTTATGCTGATTACCAACGTAACAGATACATTTATCCTGACCATTGACCAACAATGTAATGGGGAAATTTATAATGATCACAAATGAAACAGATCCATTTACACAGACCACTAGTGTAAAAAGGGAGTTTACAGTAACCACCAATGTACAACATAATTGTGGCATCTACACTGATCACCATTATATTGGGGACATTGATGTGCAGCTATTGGTTCATGGCATTTTTTATTACAGTACAATATGTTCTTGTACCCATTTACGACATTGTCTACAATGGTATGGTACAGTACAGTATAATGTGCTGCTGCAGTGCAATGTGGTATGGTTGTGTGGAGGTGACTTATGACTAACATAGATAAATTATTTTAAGCCAATTTTATATTTAATCTCACAATAATTTCTCCTATAAATGTATTTATTTTATCTCTATTAAATTAGCTATGAGGCATACAGTATCTTGCTTAGAAATGTTGGTCTTGAGCATTGATTGGCCATCAGTGCTGAAAATAACAATCACTACAGTTTAGTTGGGGTAACCTAAAGATCATTCTGCACAGGTGATCCTTGCTGACTTTGCCTGCCACCGATGCTGACCCTCATGTTTTAATACCTTGAGTGAGTCAGGCCCCTTTCCCACAGGTCGGACTCTGCTTAAATCCGGTTTGCTCAGCGGGGGGAATCTGTCCGCTGATCCCCGGCTGAGCATAGCAGAGCAGGTGGATGAGGGGTTTGTGTCCGCTCAGTTTAGTCAGAGCAGACACAGCCCACTCTACGCTATGGACAGCCAGGTGTAAACAGACTCTGCTGTCCAGTTACTCCCTGGTGCCCTCCGATTAGATCCGCCCAGACAGAGGGTAACGGATCCCCTTCCGTTTGTTTTTGTTGGATCAGATCGGATTGGATTTAGGCGGGTGTAAACCACTTTATATAAGTCTTTTTCCACCCAACGCTCCCTAGCGGAGAATGGAGGGTCCAATCAGAAAAACGAACATGAGGACCCAATCAGACCATTTGTGTGAAAGGGGCCTAACCCAGAACAAGTATAATTATTGAGATCCATTAGTGCCTTTTGCTACTTTTATTGTTATGATCGCATGTCTTCTGTTGTTTGTACACTTTAGCAGTCTCATAGTATAGATCCTGAAAAACTTTGGTATGATGTTTGGATTTAGAGCTTACTCACCCTCTCAAGACTGTTTTGCAGAACATGCTTTCCATGTTTCAGTGCTTAATATCATCATGCACTGCTGTATAGTAGCAGTAGAAATAGTGCTACTACATGTGATGTTTAGCTCCTGCTGAAAGGGCTAAAAAAAAAACTTGGCTTGAACTGAATCTTGAGCTTATCCCCAATCATAACTATGGGATCCACTTACTAGCACCCCTCCCCCAGGAGATTACATCACAGTGATGTAGGAATGCATTTTGAGGAGAGCATCCCTTTCACCAGCTTCAATAACTGGATTTGCCTTTGGTGCACACAAAGTGGATTTATGTCCTTTATTGCTATTGAGGAATATATTTAAATGAAAAGTTGTGTGCCCAGAGCTCAGATTTAAATGTATTTCTGCCCAAATACTTTTTAGATTTTGCAGCCACTGTGATCTTTGCTCCCCAATTCATGTTTATATCAGAAGGACGTCTCCTGGCTGAAAGTTCTATTATTTTATTATAAAAAGAAACAGGTGGGCTAATCTATAAGGATATTCACAGTGCAAAAATACACATAACAAAAATTTAAGGCCATAAAGTCCACTCCTACGAAAACAAGTGTATAAAAATAAATAACAAAAATTTATAAAATGACTCAAAGTGAAAAATAAACGATTCAGTTCATAAAAAATGTGCATAGAAAATGTCCAACTGGCAAACCCTTATACAAAAGGGAACTGAGTGAACCAAGTATGTGAAAACTGCAGTGCTATTCTGACTCCGATTGTTGTGAAGCGAGTTATCCCTTGTGAGACCTCTATGCCTGGCCTGTATAAGATATAATCACTGAGGACAATCCTCAGCTAGTTTGAACTCACCAAATACCGATTCCATCCACAGAGGTGCTTTTATTCTGAACATCAGGTTACAGCAGATGACAGGATACAAACAGATAAATAGGTTGTAGTATTTATGCGGTCAAAAGATGATATTGTTTGTAGCTTACAATGCAGAATACATGTGCCCTGCTAAATGTGGCTTGTAGCTGCATCCATGACACAGGAAGTACAAACAGAAAGAAGGGTGGAGCATTACATACAAAGGAAGTGTGTCATAACATAAAGGAAAAAGAACATAAGAAACAAGTGCATTACCACAAAAGGTCACTAGATGGCAGCATGTGAATTAAATATAAAACGTCTATAGAAATGGTTAGGAAAGCAATCTATATAAATTATATGCCCCGTTGGGGCAGCACAAGTGCTCTTCAAGGAAATTAAGTAAACCAAATATAAGGAAGCTTTAGTGCTCTACAAAACACAAAGACTTTAATATCCCATCACTACATAGATTCACTTCTTACCAGATAGCAGTAGTTTCAAGCATTGGATAATAATCCCACCATGCTCCAACAGACTGGGCTGTAAAAACAAACCAAATTCCAGATAGCATCGGTAGCAGACACTGGACAATGATACCATCAGGCTCCAAAACCTTGAACTGTTATAAGAAAAAACCTCTAAAGGTGGGACTATACCGGCAACTATACAAACCATATAGGCTACATAGAATGATTTTTATAGATTTATTATACAAAATTAGTAGAAAAACATAGAAAAATTTAAAAACAACATGACAAATGGTACAAAATGATATGCATATCTGAAGTGGGTGAAGGTGAAGAATTCCGACGCGTTTCCAAATGGCTGAAAATATGCCTATCTTCCTCAGGGAATTATAGTCACCATCTACAGAATATCAAGACATGTCAATTATATAAGGAAAAGTTCTGTACCCCATTTTGACATAGAGTAGAGAATCATATATTGCATAAAAATATACAAATATTCAATATATATAGATAATACACTATGAATGATACACTTACTAGACATGGGAACTGTCAAAAAATTCGTTTCGTTTCGTCCCGTTTCGTATATAAAAAAATTCGTAATTCGTAATTCGTGTACGAAATTCCGTTCGAATTCGTACGAAATACGAAATTCGGACGAATCGTAATTTTTTTTACGAATCGTTAGTAAAGTTACGAATCGTTACGAATCGTTACGAATCGTTAACGTGGCTAATGAATTGTTGGTTCTCATAACACAGAGAACAATTCGAATCCAACTACAAATATCGAATTTCAATTTCAAGTTACGAATCGTTACGAATCGTTATGAATAGTTACGAATCGTTATGAATAGTTACGAATCGTTAGTAAATCCAACTACCAATATCGAATTTCAACTAATTTGAACGAAATTATTATAGCAGATATAACGAATGAATTCGAATGAATTCGAATGACAAAGTGTCATTTTTGCAGAAAAAAAAAAAAGCGTAGGGGTCCCCCCAAATTCAATAACCAGGCCCTTCAGGTCTGGTATGGATATTAAGGGGGACCCCAGCAAAAAAAAAAAAAAAAAAAAAAAATGGCGTGGGGTCCCCCCCAAATATCCATACCAGACCCTTCAGGTCTGGGATGGATTTTAAGGGGAACCCCGGCCAAAAAGTACAAAAGTACCCCTACCATTTCACCAAAAAAGTGGCAAAAATGGTAAAAATGACAGGAGACGGTCTTTGACAATTCCTTTATTAAAATCTTCTTTCTTCTGGTCTTCCTTTCTTCTTTCTTCTCCTTCCGGCATCTTCTTCCATCTTCTTCTTCCTTCGATTCGCTTCTTCTTCCTCCGGTCTTCTCGTCCTTCTCGTCCGGCGTCGTCCTTTTTGTCCGGCATCGTCGTCTCTTCTCGCAGGCCGCTCCTCGCAATGGGAGGCTCCCGCTCTGTGAGGCTCCGCTCCGGGTGACAGGTCTTTTATAACGAAGGCACCTGGTGACCCCGCCCCCCTCTGACGCACGGGGACGTCATGTGGAATTGCCTATGGCTTTCCCCATGACGTCAGAGGGGGGGGCGGGGTCACCAGGTGCCTTCGTTATACAAGACCTGTCACCCGGAGCGGAGCCTCACAGAGCGGGAGCCTCCCATTGCGAGGAGCGGCCTGCGAGAAGAGACGACGATGCCGGACGAGAAGGACGACGCCGGACGAGAAGGACGAGAAGACCGGAGGAAGAAGAAGCGAATCGAAGGAAGAAGAAGATGGAAGAAGATGACGGAAGGAGAAGATGACGGAAGGATGAAGAAAGAAGAAAGAAGATTTTAATAAAGGAATTGTCAAAGACTGTCTCCTGTAATTTTTACCATTTTTGCCACTTTTTTGGTGAAATGGTAGGGGTACTTTTGTACCCCCTTACCATTTCACACAGGGGGGGGGGCGGGATCTGGGGGTCCCCTTGTTAAAGGGGGCTTCCAGATTCCGATAAGCCCCCCGCCCGCAGACCCCCACAACCACCGGGCACGGTTGTGGGGAAGAGGCCCTTGTCCTCATCAACATGGGGACAAGGTGCTTTGGGGGGGACCCCAAAGCATCCTCCCAATGTTGAGGGCATGTGGCCTGGTACGGTTCAGGCGAGAGGGGGGGCCGCTCTCGTCCCCCCCTCCTTTCCTGCGGCCTGCCAGGTTGCGTGCTCGGATAAGGGTCTGGTATGGATTTTATGGGGGACCCCACGCCATTTTTTTTGGCTAGGGTTCCCCTTAAAATCCATCCCAGACCTCAAGGGTCTGGTGTGGATTTTGAGGGGGACCCTACGCCATTTTTTTTTTTTTTTTTTTTTTTGGCTGGGGTCCCCCTTAATATCCATCCCAGACCTGAAGGGCCTGGTTATTGAATTTGGGGGGACCCCTACGCATTTTTTTTATCAATGACTTCAATGAATGACAGTTCTCTGTATTACGGATCCAACAATTCATTTGCCGGCAAATAGCTGCGACTCGTGATTTTAAATAGTTTTTTTTTCCTGCAAAAATGACACATTGTACAGAGACAGTTCTCTATATTAGATATACTGAATCTCGAAGCATTCGAAGTATTCGAAGCATTCGTTATATCCTCTATTATAATTTCTTTCATATTAGTTGAAATTACATATTTGTTAGTTACAATACAACATTCGAATTGTTCTCTGTATTACGGGAATCGGCAATTAGCTGCGAGTGATTTTAAATGTCTTTTTTTCCTGCAAAAATGACACATTGTACAGAGAGAGTTCTAAACACAGGAAACATGACCCCATTCATAGACATACTATAGAGTATATAATATATAGAAGGGGGCATGTTTCCTGTGTTTAGAACTCTCTCTGTACAATGTGTCATTTTTGCAGGAAAAAAAGACATTTAAAATCACTCGCAGCTAATTGCCGATTCCCGTAATACAGAGAACAATTCGAATGTTGTATTGTAACTAACAAATATGTAATTTCAACTAATATGAAAGAAATTATAATAGAGGATATAACGAATGCTTCGAATGCTTCGAATGCTTCGAGATTCAGTATATCTAATATAGAGAACTGTCTCTGTACAATGTGTCATTTTTGCAGGAAAAAAAAAACTATTTAAAATCACGAGTCGCAGCTATTTGCCGGCAAATGAATTGTTGGATCCGTAATACAGAGAACTGTCATTCATTGAAGTCATTGATAAAAAAAATGCGTAGGGGTCCCCCCAAATTCAATAACCAGGCCCTTCAGGTCTGGGATGGATATTAAGGGGGACCCCAGCAAAAAAAAAAAATGGCGTAGGGTCCCCCTCAAAATCCATATCAGACCCTTGAGGTCTGGGATGGATTTTAAGGGGAACCCTAGCCAAAAAAAAATGGCGTGGGGTCCCCCATAAAATCCATACCAGACCCTTATCCGAGCACGCAACCTGGCAGGCCGCAGGAAAGGAGGGGGGACGAGAGCGCCCCCCCTCCCGCCTGAACCGTACCAGGCCACATGCCCTCAACATTGGGAGGATGCTTTGGGGGTCTGAGACCCCTAAAGCACCTTGTCCCCATGTTGATGAGGACAAGGGCCTCATCCCCACAACCGTGCCCGGTGGTTGTGGGGGTCTGCGGGCGGGGGGCTTATCGGAATCTGGAAGCCCCCTTTAACAAGGGGACCCCCAGATCCCGCCCCCCCCTGTGTGAAATGGTAAGGGGGTACCCCTACCATTTCACCAAAAAAGTGTCAAAAATGGTAAAAATGACAGGAGACGGCCTTTGACAATTCCTTTATTAAAATCTTCTTTCTTCTTTCTTCTGGTCTTCCTTTTTTCATCTTCTCCTTCCGTCATCTTCTTCCATCATCTTCTTCCTTCGATTCGCTTCTTCTTCCTCCGGTCTTCTCGTCCTTCTCGTCCGGCGTCGTCCTTCTCGTCCGGCATCGTCGTCTCTTCTCGCAGGCCGCTCCTCGCAATGGGAGGCTCCCGCTCTGTGAGGCTCCGCTCCGGGTGACAGGTCTTGTATAACAAAGGCACCTGGTGAGCCCGCCCCCCCTCTGACGTCATGGGGAAAGCCATAGGGAATTCCACATGACGTCCCCGTGCGTCAGAGGGGGCGGGGTCACCAGGTGCCTTCGTTATAAAAGACCTGTCACCCGGAGCGGAGCCTCACAGAGCGGGAGCCTCCCATTGCGAGGAGCGGCCTGCGAGAAGAGACGACGATGCCGGACGAGAAGGACGACGCCGGATGAGAGGGACGAGAAGACCGGAGGAAGAAGAAGCGAATCGAAGGAAGAAGACGATGGAAGAAGATGACGGAAGGAGAAGATGAAGGAAGGAAGACCAGAAGAAAGAAGAAAGAAGATTTTAATAAAGGAATTGTCAAAGACTGTCTCCTGTCATTTTTACAATTTTTGCCACTTTTTTGGTGAAATGGTAGGGGTACTTTTGTACCCCCTTACCATTTCACACAGGGGGGGGGCGGGATCTGGGGGTCCCCTTGTTAAAGGGGGCTTCCAGATTCCGATAAGCCCCCCGCCCGCAGACCCCCACAACCACCGGCCAGGGTTGTGGGGATGAGGCCCTTGTCCTCATCAACATGGGGACAAGGTGCTTTGGGGGGGACCCCAAAGCACCCTCCCAATGTTGAGGGCATGTGGCCTGGTACGGTTCAGGCGGGAGGGGGGGGCGCTCTCGTCCCCCCCTCCTTTCCTGCGGCCTGCCAGGTTGCGTGCTCGGATAAAGGGTCTGGTATGGATTTTGAGGGGGGCCCCCACGCCATTTTTTTTTTTTTTTTTGGCCGGGGTTCCCCTTAAAATCCATCCCAGACCTGAAGGGTCTGGTATGGATATTTGGGGGGGACCCCACGCCATTTTTTTTTTTTTTTTTTTTGGCTGGGGTCCCCCTTACTATCCATACCAGACCTGAAGGGCCTGGTTATTGAATTTGGGGGGACCCCTACGCTTTTTTTTTTTTCTTATATCAATGAATGACTGTTTTTTAAATAGCTTTTTTTTCTGCAAAAATGACACTTTGTCATTCGAATTCATTCGAATGCATTCGAATTCATTCGTTATATCTGCTATAATAATTTCGTTTGAATTAGTTGAAATTTGATATTGGTAGTTGGATTCGAATAATTTGGAGCTGAAATTCGTAAACGGAATTTTTCCTGCAAAAATGACACTTTGTCATTCAAATTCATTCAAATCCATTCGAATCCATTCGAATCCATTCGAATTCATTCGAATTCATTCGAAACATTCGGCGACGAAATTCGTAAACGGAATTTCGTATTCCGTACGGAATTCGTAAAAAAAAAAATTCGTACTACAGATTCGTAAATTCGTACGAATTTCGAAAAATTCGTACGAATTACGAATTCGTACGAAACGAATCGCACATGTCTAACACTTACATAGTCATATATAACATCGCATATATAGCATTGCCTCCCATTCACTTTCCGAGAAGAAAGGACGTCCAAGTGCTGGCAAGGGAAAAGGGCCGCATTCCCATACTCTCTACAAGACGGCACGAATGAAAAAGTTCCATACATCTAATGGCATAAAGACCTAAAAACCACCAATGGAGAAAAGGGGGGGAGTAAAAAACCAAATCCTGGATATAAAGTCTGAGAAACCGTGGTGCTCTTGGGAAAAGAACCCCCAAGATACCACTCGTTTGTCCCATATAAGTAACTCACCCTGGGGTCCATAATCAAAGGGTCCAAAGGTGGAGAAATTCCAGGAAAAACTCCCAAGATGTCCCAGAGGTGGAGAGCAGTTCACACAGCACAATGCTGTGGAAGGGAATGACGCCATATACCGTCTCAGGCGTCCTTATATAGGTGGAAAAAGGCTCTGTCCCGCCCCAGTGGGTGTTGCCGGACGACGTCAGACGCAAAAGGCATCCGGCGTCGTCACGCAAAAGCCCGCCCATTGGGCTGCGTCCTATCCCTGGTGGAAAAAGGGAGGGTGAAAAAAAGATCCATGTGACGTAGGCGGCGTGAGTGTGCGCGCGCCGCCATCCGCACCCAGGGGAGCGTCATCCACAAGGCGTCAAAGAACGTCCCTGCCCCATACAGCACTATCGCGCATTGCATGGAACGCATGCGCGATGTGAGAACCCAGGCAAAGGAGGTTTGTTTGTAGCGCAGGCGCCCAGTGTGAGGGTGCGCATGCGCAGGGTAATTTGCATGGGACAGGACCGCAAAGACCGCAGATGTGGAACCCTGCCACCCAGAATGCAGGTGGCCGCGCGAGCCACCCAGACAGACCTGACCCGTCACCATCCCCTCTGCCCAAATTGGACAGAGAAGGTGGGATATGGAAAGGGGAGACAACTGGGTAAATGCGTCCCCCATATCCCCAGGAAGGCGGAAATCTTCCGCACCAAGATGTAATAGGGTGGGGGTGGGGGGTCTATGCTGGGAGAGAGTTAATTGTTGCATGGAGGTAAATAGGGGGAGGCCCCCCCATATCCAATGTCCCATCGCCTAATAGGGGCCCAGGCACACTAGTGGGCGAAAACCCCCCATCCCCCAGAACGAAGCAACAATGAAGGACTAAAACCACTGGCAAAACAAAAGTGGGGTACACATCTGAGGGTCAGAAAAGGTGATTCCTGAACCTCTGAGTGGCCCCTGCCCCAAGAGACCCAAAGTCACCTCCAAACCATCAAAGATGGAGAATGAAGGGACTACCCCCCTAAAAGAAAAAATCCTGCGATGCCCCTCATCGCGGGATAGGGAGACTATGGGTCTGTTGGGGTTGAGATGCCAGGTAGAGAGTAATGGAAGGACACTGAGAGAACCCCTGCCAAGCAAAGGATTGGAACATCAACATTTCTATTCCTCGGTGAGTAAAGCCCCAGGAGGCAGGGCTATTTACAATTGTAAAGTCAAAACATACATTTACAAATATTATCCAACATGGACATATAGAAAAAACCCCCATAACTGAACCATTCACCCAGCCCAGTAAATTGCTAAAAAGAGAGACAAGGAGTCTCAAAGGGAAACCCCCCTAAACTGAGGGACCTGCAGATAAAGGAATGAATAGAGAAAGAATTATATAAATTGTGGATTGTTATTTTACATTTACTGTATGGAAGGAACCTAGAGCCACCTCCAGTGATAATTCAATCAGTTTTTCCGGAGCTATAGCCATCCAAAAATGGTCTAAAGCTTTCCACAAAAACTGATTGAATTATCACTGGAGGTGGCTCTAGGTTCCTTCAATACAGTAAATGTAAAATAACAATCCACAATTTATATAATTCTTTCTCTATTCATTCCTTTATCTGCAGGTCCCTCAGTTTAGGGGGGTTTCCCTTTGAGACTCCTTGTCTCTCTTTTTAGCAATTTACTGGGCTGGGTGAATGGTTCAGTTATGGGGGTTTTTTCTATATGTCCATGTTGGATAATATTTGTAAATGTATGTTTTGACTTTACAATTGTAAATAGCCCTGCCTCCTGGGGCTTTACTCACCGAGGAATAGAAATGTTGATGTTCCAATCCTTTGCTTGGCAGGGGTTCTCTCAGTGTCCTTCCATTACTCTCTACCTGGCATCTCAACCCCAACAGACCCATAGTCTCCCTATCCCGCGATGAGGGGCATCGCGGGATTTTTTCTTTTAGGGGGGTAGTCCCTTCATTCTCCATCTTTGATGGTTTGGAGGTGACTTTGGGTCTCTTGGGGCAGGGGCCACTCAGAGGTTCAGGAATCACCTTTTCTGACCCTCAGATGTGTACCCCACTTTTGTTTTGCCAGTGGTTTTAGTCCTTCATTGTTGCTTCGTTCTGGGGGATGGGGGGTTTTCGCCCACTAGTGTGCCTGGGCCCCTATTAGGCGATGGGACATTGGATATGGGGGGGCCTCCCCCTATTTACCCCCATGCAACAATTAACTCTCTCCCAGCATAGACCCCCCACCCCCACCCTATTACATCTTGGTGCGGAAGATTTCCGCCTTCCTGGGGATATGGGGGACGCATTTACCCAGTTGTCTCCCCTTTCCATATCCCACCTTCTCTGTCCAATTTGGGCAGAGGGGATGGTGACGGGTCAGGTCTGTCTGGGTGGCTCGCGCGGCCACCTGCATTCTGGGTGGCGGGGTTCCACATCTGCGGTCTTTGCGGTCCTGTCCCATGCAAATTACCCTGCGCATGCGCACCCTCACACTGGGCGCCTGCGCTACAAACAAACCTCCTTTGCCTGGGTTCTCACATCGCGCATGCGTTCCATGCAATGCGCGATAGTGCTGTATGGGGCAGGGATGTCCTTTGAAGCCTTGTGGACGACGCTCCCCTGGGTGCGGATGGCGGCGCGCGCACACTCACGCCGCCTACGTCACATGGATCTTTTTTTCACCCTCCCTTTTTCCACCAGGGATAGGACGCAGCCCAATGGGCGGGCTTTTGCGTGACGACGCCGGACGCCTTTTGCGTCTGACGTCGTCCGGCAACACCCACTGGGGCGGGACAGAGCCTTTTTCCACCTATATAAGGACGCCTGAGACGGTATATGGCGTCATTCCCTTCCACAGCATTGTGCTGTGTGAACTGCTCTCCACCTCTGGGACATCTTGGGAGTTTTTCCTGGAATTTCTCCACCTTTGGACCCTTTGATTATGGACCCCAGGGTGAGTTACTTATATGGGACAAACGAGTGGTATCTTGGGGGTTCTTTTCCCAAGAGCACCACGGTTTCTCAGACTTTATATCCAGGATTTGGTTTTTTACTCCCCCCCTTTTCTCCATTGGTGGTTTTTAGGTCTTTATGCCATTAGATGTATGGAACTTTTTCATTCGTGCCGTCTTGTAGAGAGTATGGGAATGCGGCCCTTTTCCCTTGCCAGCACTTGGACGTCCTTTCTTCTCGGAAAGTGAATGGGAGGCAATGCTATATATGCGATGTTATATATGACTATGTAAGTGTATCATTCATAGTGTATTATCTATATATATTGAATATTTGTATATTTTTATGCAATATATGATTCTCTACTCTATGTCAAAATGGGGTACAGAACTTTTCTTTATATAATTGACATGTCTTGATATTCTGTAGATGGTGACTATAATTCCCTGAGGAAGATAGGCATATTTTCAGCCATTTGGAAACGCGTCGGAATTCTTCACCTTCACCCACTTCAGATATGCATATCATTTTGTACCATTTGTCATGTTGTTTTTAAATTTTTCTATGTTTTTCTACTAATTTTGTATAATAAATCTATAAAAATTATTCTATGTAGCCTATATGGTTTGTATAGTTGCCGGTATAGTCCCACCTTTAGAGGTTTTTTCTTATACCAGTTCCGGGGATGATGCCAACCAATATGTGTCTCGAGAATTGAGTTCAATCTATTCAAAACCTTGAACTGTAAAAGTGGACGCGTTCTTTCAATGGACACAGGAATCACGGTATCTTTGGAAGAGCTGATATCCAATCTGGCAGTTCAAGGATAAATCCCAGAGCATTATAGAAGAAGTGGATAACCTTGTAGTGCAATATGTTTCTACAAAAGGGTTTATTAAAACAGCACACTAAAAACTTACCTCAAGGCAGCCAAACATCGGCAGAAATCAATGCACATAAAAAACAGAGTGGTGGTTTGCACCAGCAAGCTGAAACGGTTAGACATCTCACAATGGGCTCCACCCGACTAGTTTCTCCGTAATAGGCTTCAGCTGGGAAAGGAGACTCACCCAAAGAGATAAAGAGAACATTTTCTCGGTACACCATTTCTTTAGGCTAGTGCAGGACTATTTCTGACTATTGTGTGTGTGTGTGTTAAATTACCCCAAAAAGTAAGTGTTACGCTATCACTTCAAACACAAATATTGTTAGAAATTACAAAAAAGTGATAAAGCAGCTTATATGTGTGGTTAGGATGTGTAATTCTATTCCACAGGCGATGGTTTCAGTAGGGAGCATTGATCATTTCAAAAAACTATTAGATAGGCACCTGAATGACCACAACATACAGGGGGTCCCCGACTTACAAACGCCCGATGTACGAACATCTCCTACTTACGAACCGGGCGCTGCGGGGACCCTCCGCCATTTTCCGCCGCCCTTCGGCCGTTCTGGGCATGCTCGGCCAGACGGAGCCTCGGAAAATGACGGAAAACATCGGAAATGTCCGTAATTTGCCGCGCATGCGCAGAACGGCATTCGAAGGAACATCGGAAATGTCCGTAATTGTCGGTCTGCGCATGCGCGGCCGACTTACGAACATTTCCTAGTTAAGAACAGGCGGACAGTCCCTAACGAGTTCGTAACTCGGGGACCCCCTGTATAGGGATATACAATGTATTACTGACATAAGATCACACACATAGGTTGGACTATATAGACGTATGTCTTTTTTCAACCTCGCCTTCTCACGTAACTATGTAAAGTGCTAGATCATCAAATCAATGTGATGTGACATCCATATGACATAATATTCAAGTGCTTCTTTTACCACTTCACCAAACACCACTGTGCTCTCAATGCCCTCACCTCAATGATGTGGTGTATAATGCATGTACAGACAAATCCAGCATGATATCTCCACCAATATGAGATGCAGGGTTCCACTATAATCTTCTAATGTGGCCTCCCTTAACTGCTTGCCGACCGCCTCCCGTATTGTATGAGTATGGCAGCAGAGTGGCTCTTCTGTGCCGGATAACGTACCTAGTATGTGATCCAGAACTTCTGGTCAGGGGGCGCACTGGTTGTGCTGTGATTAGTCCCAGCACAAGCTGATCAGCAGGTACTGGCCAATGATCGACCGCCGGCACCCGCTGATCAGCAAGGAGGAAGACAGGACATAGTTCTGTCAATGTACACAATACAGAGCTCTGTCCTGTCAGCTGGGATGTGCTGTTTTTTTGTTTACCTACAAGCAGGGAATAAAAACCAGCACATTCCCTAGTAAAAGCACTTTGCAGTGCACACGTAAACACTGTTTAGGCACACATTTAACCCTTTGATGGCCCTAGATCAGTGATGGCGAACCTATGGCACGCGTGCCACAGCTGGCACGCCAATCCCTTTCTGTTGGCACACCAGGGGAATCCCCAGCCAGGCAGTCACTTGCACTGACGGTGCAGGCATGCTCCCTTCCTTGCATCAGTGCCAGTGACATCGGCAGGGGGGTGGTCAGCCAGTCATCTTGTCCCATGTGCGATGTTTAGGGGGGGTGTAAAATTCTTCCTCCACCATCCAGACTCTGTTATGCAGCTTATTGTCTCCCTCGGACCCCTACACCTACGGTAAGACATTCAGGCATTCCTTTCTGCAGGCACCCTATTCCAGCTCCCCCTGCTCCAGGATGACTTTGGTTCAGTCTATCCCTCTAGTGCAGCCTGGTAGGTGAGTGCATGTGTCAGGTAGGTGAGCATAACGGTCAGGATGGGTTAGTGCATGTGTCAGGTAAGCAAGTGTAATGTGTCAGATAGGTGAGTGCATGTGTCAGGTAGGTTAGCGTAATGGTCAGGTAGGTGAGTGCATGTGTCAGGTAGATGAGTGTAATGGTCAGGTAGGTGAGCGTAATGGTCAGGTAGGTGAGCGTAATGGTCAGGTAGGTGAGTGAATGTGTCAGGTAGGTGAGTGAATGTGTCAGGTAGGTGAGTGCATGTGTCAGATAGGTGAGTGCAATGGTCAGGTAGGTCAATGCATGTGTCAGGAAAGTGAGTGTAATGGTCAGGTAGGTCAGGTCATGTGTCAGGTAGGTCAGTGTATGTTGCACAGTGTATTCTGAGCACAACGCATTCCTGAACCCTGCATCTTGAGCAAATCTGGCAGAATCGTACAATTTTTGGTCCCTTAGGGCTCATTCAGAGGAATGATCAGTCCCATCCTCTATACAGAGCCGCTGGTAGGTTTAATTCTATGTTGGCACTTTGAAAGAAATAAGTTGGTTTTGCATTGCGGTTTGGGCACTCGGGCTCAAAAAGGTTCGCCATCACTGCCCTAGATGTTAATCCCTTACCTGCATTAGTACAGTGGGGTGTGGCAGGGGGAGTGTCCTATGCCTACATATATTTGTTAGTAGGTGTCCCTCATTCCCATCTCAAAATGTTGGGAGGTATGTCACTGGTTCTTACAAAGTGTCAGTTAGTGTCAGATTGCTCCTCATACTATCACAGTACCGCTATAAGTCGCTGATCACTGCCATTACTAGTAAAAATCTATTTTAAAAAATTCCACTATATATACCATAGTTTGTAGACGATATAACATTCGCGTAAACCAATCAATATATGCTTATTGGAGTTTTTTTTTACCAAAAATATGTAGCAGAATATATATTGGCCTAAATTTATGGAGAAATTTGATTTTTTTTTTTTAATGTTTTATTGGATATGTTTTTTATAGCAGAAAATTTCAAATATTGTTGTTTTTTTCCCCAAATTTTTGATCTTGATTAGTTTATAGCGCAAAAAAAATAAAAATCCCAGTGGTGATCAAATACCACCAAAACAAAGCTTTATTTGTGGGAGGGGAAATGTTATATATTTAATTTGTTTACAGCTTATACTCATCTCCTTCATATAAGCACATTTTTTTTATATTAATACAGTATTTTAAGCAGTATTACACTATTGTGGGTATCCCCTTTATTTTAACATGGCCTGGGAAAAAAACATCTCCAAGATGACAAGACTCTATTAAGGGGACCAGTACCTGTTTTTCCTTGGGGAGTACCTGGTTGCATGTGAGTACCCTGATGTATGGGAGGCCACATTAGAAGATTATAGTGGAACCCTGCTTCTCATATTGGTGGAGATAACAAGCTGGATGTGTCTGTACGTGCATTATATACCACATCATTGAGGTGAGGGTATTGAGAGCACAGTGGTGTTTGGTGAAGTGGTTAAAGAAGCACTTGAACATTATGTACTATGAATGTCACATCAAATTGATTTGATGAACTAGCACTTTATAAACTGATATGCATTTACTGAAGCACAATAAGGATGCACTATTTTAGTAGATACATATATGGTTTATTTTATCACTTTCTTTTGTCATTTATAACAATATTTGTGTTTGAAGTTGTAGAATCCGATATAATAATTACTACTATATCTGTGTATTAATTTGTCTAGTCCCTATAGATTAGTTAGTCTATTAAAACTCTGAGCGCATGCTACTGTTAATATCACAATAATACAAAGTTAGCTATGAAACCAAACACACGGTTTATGAGTAATCCAGTCTCATTTATTTCCCAAGGATATAAGAAAGCTTATATAAGGTATTATTAGAAATTACAAGATTACATAGCATACAATCAGAACACAATACAATAGTATACTTAGCACAATCCTAGCAGCTGAGCCTCATGAGGAGGGAGCTCTGTTTGAAACATTCCCTTTTGACAAACACACCTCATCCACACCGCATCCCATTGCCTGCCCAACTTTGCTTATGGGACGAATCACAGTGTCTCTGGGGCGTCTCCTGCACCAGGTTATTTTTCTGACCGTCTTGCCATAATTGGCCTCTGGGGGCAGTGTCGGTCCATGAATTGTAATTAATCCGACTGGGGTCAAATCTTGGGGTTTGATCTCCAGTGCCCCACCTCCTTTATCTCTGTCAGTTAGGTTCGTCTTGGATTCTCATAGACAGATCGGAGTCAGCATTGTCATGCAGAGTAGCTCCCATAGATAGATGGGAGCCTGTAGTCTCATGTAAAATAGAGGTTTAACTGGCTAAATTCCAACCGGGGGAGGGCATCCTGTTCTCCAGGACACTATATTATTGGGAATGAGAGCCAATGTATGGTTCCCAGAAATATTACATGAGTTCATATTGAATCCAACATATGCCGATTTGCGCCTAAAAAGGCGCATACCACCCTTCTTCAGACACGGCTCCTATTGAACAGTCCAAAGCTGTTTGTTTTCTCCCCAACATGCGTTTCCAAACCAGTACCTATAGAACAGTCCTTAACTGTCTTAACATGTTGTGGTTTTCAACATGTGCAGCAACAGCTCCTATGGAACAGTCCATAATGGTCTTACTGTGTTGTGCTTCCCAACACTTGCCGCTTTGCCACTGAGTGACACACCACCATCATTCTTCAGCGACAGCTTCCATGTCACAATTCTGTTTCTTTGGTATCTTCTCCTTTCCGGTATCTTCAGGACGGGATGCAATACAGGCAAGGGGTGTCCATTCACCCACCATTCACCAGCACACATTCAAAGTAACATATCAACCAGCTCTCCGACACAGAGTCTCAAGGAGGGCCTTTCTTGCCCATATTACTAGCCTACAATACACATAGGTCACACTATACCATAACATGAATCAACCCATCACCATAATATATACATATATATTTGTCCCATTCAATTATGTGTCCCGCCTCCAACCTCCTATAACCCTTTACTGTAAAATACGGGTCGGGATTAGGAAGGCTTGTCCACAATGGCTGTTCCTACCGCACTTTTGGCATGTCAGCAGTATTGCAGGGCTCTGACTTGGCAGCAAAGTCTCTAACTTGTACGCAGAGACCCTACCGTCAACTCGTCCCTTGCATAGAGAAATGGGAGACCCTTCTATATAAATCTCAAGTTTAACCACACATATAAATCTACAACAATGATAAAACCCACACAATTCCACCCCTGTGCCTGGATTTCAGATACCATGCCCAGGGTATACCATGCACCTCTACCTATGGTTAGGTTCAAGGAACCCCCATATTGCCATGACTAACGCTACCGGTATTGTTTAGGACAAAGAAACCATCTCGTCTATGTCCCAAATAATACCCGGGTGCTTCTTTCCCAGCAATGATCTCTCCATCCAGAAAACAGAGTGAAATAACTTCCCAACATTTTCTGTTCACCACCATGTATTGACCTGGCATACAAAGGACATCATGGTCATGCTTCCGACCGAGGGAAGTATCAACCTGCCTCCAGCTTCCATTTCCTCTGATCACATGTGGGTGATTTAGCCTAGAATGCAACAAGATAGAATCCCCAGTCAGTAAGCCCATTGATGCCACCAAATATACAGACCAAGTCCACACTTCTGTATATGGGATCATACAGCCTATCACCTTTCACAATCCAAACTAGTACAGCCCATCCAGGCATTCGACCACCACTTTGGATTAGTGTAAGTGACGTGTTTTGGCAAATTCTTACTGAGCGGTGATGCTAACTCATCAGACCACTGCCTCTCATGCAGAGACTGTACAATCAGCTTAATGCTGGTTGATAATTCCGCCTGCCACTGCGTGCACGCCAGAGCCCATGACAGATTTCTATCCTGTACCATCACACTCTCTACCAACCTCTCAACATGGTTGACAAAATCCAGAGCCACTTTAACCTGGGTGTTTCTGTGACTTCGTTGAATGTTATCAAGGATGCCGACAATCTCTCTGAGTAACAAAGCCCTGCTTATTCTCTGAAGCTATGGCTGTGAGTTTGTTCCTCAGGAGGCCAATGTCCACTCCATTAACAACACCCATCCCAGCTCCTCCTCCCCCCCCAATATAATGCTGAATACATCCCTCTTCTTTCGGGTTACTCCTCAGAAATAAGCATCCTGCATGGACCTCATTCTGTGTCCGCACATTTCTGGGAGTAAGTCACTGGTACAATGACAGCACTTGATTCAGTGTATACTCAGCACATATAGGGTAATAGGTCTTTATCAACCACTGTGAGATGTTGCAGCACCATGTGGTGAAGGCATACTGTCCCTGGTAGCCAGCATTTGTTCCCTTTATTTAATGGAGCATGCTCCTGTGTGGTCTCTGGCATTACCTGTGCCGGGTTTCAACCTCTCAGGTCAGACATCAACCAGGCATATCTCCACCATGTCCAGTTCTGGTGTCCCACATGTCCAATAACCAAAAGCTTCTCTATAGGACTGCTAGGATTGAGACACCACCCCCACAAGGAAGTTTTCACCCCATTGATGTGTCACCTGGCACCCTTATTATTCATAAGTGACAACCTGCCTCCTGGGTACCTGCACCATATTACTTCCTTTACGTCAATACATGTCATATATTAAAAAAAAAACTTTTCTTCTTTCAATTCCTCCTTCCAACAAAAAACACATATTTTACATTTTCATGTTCTGACGGATTAGATGTGTCATATTCCTTCCCCAACCTCCAACCCATTGCACATGTATTAATAACATGTTTGCATTCATCAGGAGAGACTCCAGCAAAAATGTTTCAAGTCTTGTTGATAGGCACAGTCTTTCAGATTCAGCATTAACACCAAATTGTCCATAAGAAAAAACAAGTATTAAAGTGAATCTTTCCGTTCGTCCCGTCTCTCCTGATGTTTATCAAAACATATTTGCAGTGTGGTGTGGCACAGACACACTGCCAACCAGATGAAAATCTGTCATCCATGTTCCAGAGACCTCTCCAATCTCGCTCAACCAGGATTATGGAAGTGAAAAACAAGAGCAGAATCAAATTCTTATCCATAACATCTGCTCGCTTACCCTGTTTACTTATAGTTCCCTCCTTGGAACCCAGGAACTTAGTATTCCTGGCTTCTGCAACTCTGACCAAACTATCAAAACAACCATGACCTATTTAGGCTGAACCCACTCTAAAATGGATCCTCATGGTGTGATCAAAAATTTAAAAAAACGAACGTCAATGTTGCTTCTCAAAAATTCTAATTTCACAAGCTAAAAAGACAATGCATTTATCTGTATCTTTAAGATGTATGCACTAACCCCCTTTTAGGTGGACAAAGCCTAAACCTTTTGGAACTTTTTCCACCTGAATGAAAAGAAGAAAAAAAACAACAACTCCTCCAGCAGCTAAAATGACTTCCTACCAACTCTTGTCTTAAACAAAATGTATTCAGCTGCTAATTGAGGGCACAGCTAATGACCCACTTTCAGGTGGACTAACCCTAACAATATTTCCACCTGAACAAAACCAAAATAAAATAGATGACTAAACAAATACCAAAAAAAAATTTTTTTTTTTAAAAAGTCTGGCCATTATCACCCAAGAACAACATGACAAGACAACCACCATAAAACAATGACAAACACTCAGCTTTTAATTAACTACTTCCCACCCGGCCACTGTACATATACGGCCGGGTGGGAGCCTTCTACTTCTGATAGGACGTTCCTGAACGTCCTTCAGAAGTAGGGAGATCACGCGCGTGCGTCCCCGCGCAGTGGCGCAATCCCGATGCGCTCGTGTCACCCGGACACGGCGCATCTCGGATCGGCAGGAGGGCTCTGTGATTGGCCCTCCTGATCACATGACGGCCATGTCCAATCACAGCCGTCATGTGATGTAAGCAAACAGCCGGTTGCTAGGCAATCGGCTCTCCTCTCCTCACACGGAAGTCGTCGCTGAGGAGAGGAGAGCGGATCGCTGCAGCCGGCTGGTGATCAGTGAGTATTAGCTGTTTTTTACAGCTTTTTACTCACTGATCACCAGTCTAGTGTAAACACACATGTCCCCACACATGTCCCCAAAACATACATGTCCCCAAAACATACATGTCCCCAAAACACACATGTCCCCAAATAATAAAAACACATGTCCCCAAATAAAAACACATGTCCCCAAATAATAAAAACACATGTCCCCGACATATGTCCCAGTAAAATAACATGTGCCAATGATTATCTGCACATATATGTCCGTGATCACCTGCACACATCTGTACATGATCATTTGCGTACATATGTCCGTGATCACGCAAACCAATTATTATACACTTAACAGAATTTTTTTTACTAAAAACATGTAGCAGAATACATTTTGGCTTAAATTTATGACAAAATTTGATTTTATTGGATTTCTTTTAAAAAAGAAAGGAGAAAATATAGTTTTTTTTCAAAATTTCCGCTATTTTTTCGCTTATATCGCAAAAAATAAAAAACGGAGTCGTGAATAAATACCACCAAACTAAAGCTCTATTTGTGCAAACAAAATGATAAAAATTTAATTTGGGTACAGTGTAGCATGACCGCGCAATTGTCATTGAAAGTGCGAGAGCGCTGAAAGCTGAAAATTGGTCTGGGAAGGAAGGGGGCGAAAGTGCCCTGTATTGTAGTGGTTAAAGACATCCATGGACTTTCCTCCTGAGAAAAGTACATGCTCATTTTGATCTGGAAGACAATTAGTTAACAAAAACATCTGTACCTCATCACAACATTTGTAACTTCCATTAATGTCTTACTATTGTTTAATTTTTTTTCATTGTTTGCAAACAATTACTAATTAATGAGCTCATGGTACCATGTGATAATCGATTATACATTTACAATAATCTAACCCCTGTTCTGCTATATTTGTCCACTGTTGTTCTCACTTTGACGGACCTGCAAACAAAACACAAACATTAGTATCCAAACCCGTTTAACTTCTTCCCTGGTCTCTGGAAAAGGAACATAAAGACAGTGATTACACACAAATATCATGACAATTTACTTTTTAATCCCCCCATGCCTTCTCCCATTAATTGTAATGCAATTGCCATACTTTTCTATACTAAGAAACAAAGAAACCATCTCGTCTATGTCCCAAATAATACCCGGGTGCTTCTTTCCCAGCAATGATCTCTCCATCCAGAAAACAGAGTGAAATAACTTCCCAACATTTTCCGTTCACCACCATGTATTGACCTGGCATACAAAGGACATCATGGTCATGCTTCCGACCGAGGGAAGTATCAACCTGCCTCCAGCTTCCATCTCCTCTGATCACATGTGGGTGATTTAGCCTAAAATGCAACAAGATAGAATCCCCAGTCAGTAAGCCCATTGATGCCACCAAATATACAGACCAAGTCCACACTTCTGTATATGGGATCATACAGCCTATCACCTTTCACAATCCGAACTAGTACAGCCCATCCAGGCATTCGACCACCACTTTGGATTAGTGTAAGTGACGTGTTTTGGCAAATTCTTACTGAGCGGTGATGCTAACTCATCAGACCACTGCCTCTCATGCAGAGACCGTACAATCAGCTTAATGCTGGTTGATAATTCCGCCTGCCACTGCGTGCACGCCAGAGCCCATGACAGATTTCTATCCTGTACCATCACACTCTCTACCAACCTCTCAACATGGTTGACAAAATCCAGAGCCACTTTAACCTGGGTGTTTCTGTGACTTCGTTGAATGTTATCAAGGATGCCGACAATCTCTCTGAGTAACAAAGCCCTGCTTATTCTCTGAAGCTATGGCTGTGAGTTTGTTCCTCAGGAGGCCAATGTCCACTCCATTAACAACACCCATCCCAGCTCCTCCCCCCCCCCCCCAATATAATGCTGAATACATCCCTCCTCTTTCGGGTTACTCCTCAGAAATAAGCATCCTGCATGGACCTCATTCTGTGTCCGCACATTTCTGGGAGTAAGTCACTGGTACAATGACAGCACTTGATTCAGTGTATACTCAGCACATATAGGGTAATAGGTCTTTATCAACCACTGTGAGATGTTGCAGCACCATGTGGTGAAGGCATACTGTCCCTGGTAGCCAGCATTTGTTCCCTTTATTTAATGGAGCATGCTCCTGTGTGGTCACTGGCATTACCTGTGCCGGGTTTCAACCTCTCAGGTCAGACATCAACCAGGCATATCTCCACCATGTCCAGTTCTGGTGTCCCACATGTCCAATAACCGAAAGCTTCTCTATAGGACTGCTAGGATTGAGACACCACCCCCACGAGGAAGTTTTCACCCCATTGATGTGTCACCTGGCACCCTTATTATTCATAAGTGACAACCTGCCTCCTGGGTACCTGCACCATATTACTTCCATCACGTCAATACATGTCATATATTAAAAAAAAAAAAAAAAAAAACTTTTGTTCTTTCAATTCCTCCTTCCAACAAAAAACACATATTTTACATTTTCATGTTCTGACGGATTAGATGTGTCATATTCCTTCCCCAACCTCCAACCCATTGCACATGTATTAATAACATGTTTGCATTCATCAGGAGAGACTCCAGCAAAAATGTTTCAAGTCTTGTTGATAGGCACAGTCTTTCAGATTCAGCATTAACACCAAATTGTCCATAAGAAAAAACAAGTATTAAAGTGAATCTTTCCATTCGTCCCGTCTCTCCTGTTGTTTATCAAAACATATTTGCGGTGTGGTGTGGCACAGACACACTGCCAACCAGATGAAAATCTGTCATCCATGTTCCAGAGACCTCTCCAATCTCGCTCAACCAGGATTATGGAAGTGAAAAACAAGAGCAGAATCAAATTCTTATCCATAACATCTGCTCGCTTACCCTGTTTACTTATAGTTCCCTCCTTGGAACCCAGGAACTTAGTATTCCTGGCTTCTGCAACTCTGACCAAACTATCAAAACAACCATGACCTATTTAGGCTGAACCCACTCTAAAATGGATCCTCATAGTGTGATCAAAAATTAAAAAAAACGAACGTCAATGTTGCTTCTCAAAAATCCTAATTTCACAAGCTAAAAAGACAGTGCATTTGAATGAATGAATGAATGAATGAATGAATGAATGAATGATTTGTATAGCGCTGCAACTGCGAACTGAATCGCCTCGATATATCTTTAAGATGTATGCACTAACCCCCTTTTAGGTGGACAAAGCCTAAACCTTTTGGAACTTTTTCCACCTGAATGAAAAGAAAAAAAAAACAACAACTCCTCCAGCAGCTGAAATGGCTTCCTACCAACTCTTGTCTTAAACAAAATGTATTCAGCTGCTAATTGAGGGCACAGCTAATGACCCACTTTCAGGTGGACTAACCCTAACAATGTTTCCACCTGAACAAAACCAAAATAAAATAGATGACTAAACAAATACCAAAAATTTTTTTTTTTTAAAAAGTCTGGCCATTATCACCCAAGAACAACATGACAAGACAACCACCATAAAACAATGACAAACACTCAGCTTTTAATTAACTACTTCCCACCCGGCCACTGTACATATACGGCCGGGTGGGAGCCTTCTACTTCTGATAGGACGTTCCTGAACGTCTTTCAGAAGTAGGGAGATCGCGCGCGTGTGTCCCCGCGCAGTGGCGCAATCCCGATGCGCTCGTGTCACCCGGACACGGCGCATCTCGGATCGGCAGGAGGGCTCTGTGATTGGCCCTCCTGATCACATGACGGCCATGTCCAATCACAGCCGTCATGTGATGTAAGCAAACAGCCGGTTGCTAGGCAATCGGCTCTCCTCACACGGAAGTCGTCGCTGAGGAGAGGAGAGCGGATCGCTGCAGCCGGCTGGTGATCAGTGAGTATTAGCTGTTTTCTTACAGCTTTTTACTCACTGATCACCAGTCTAGTGTAAACACACATGTCCCCACACATGTCCCCAAAACATACATGTCCCCAAAACACACATGTCCCCAAATAATAAAAACACATGTCCCCAAATAAAAACACATGTCCCCAAATAATAAAAACACATGTCCCCGACATATGTCCCAGTAAAATAACATGTGCCAATGATTATCTGCACACATATGTCCGTGATCACCTGCACACATCTGTACATGATCATTTGCGTACATATGTCCGTGATCACGCGAACCAATTATTATACACTTAACGGAATTTTTTTTACTAAAAACATGTAGCAGAATACATTTTGGCTTAAATTTATGACAAAATTTGATTTTATTGGATTTCTTTTAAAAAAGAAAGGAGAAAATATATATTTTTTTCAAAATTTCCGCTATTTTTTCGCTTATATCGCAAAAAATAAAAAACGGAGTCGTGAATAAATACCACCAAACTAAAGCTCTATTTGTGCAAACAAAATGATAAAAATTTAATTTGGGTACAGTGTAGCATGACCGCGCAATTGTCATTGAAAGTGCGAGAGCGCTGAAAGCTGAAAATTGGTCTGGGAAGGAAGGGGGCGAAAGTGCCCTGTATTGTAGTGGTTAAAGACATCCATGGACTTTCCTCCTGAGAAAAGTACATGCTCATTTTGATCTGGAAGACAATTAGTTAACAAAAACATCTGTACCTCATCACAACATTTGTAACTTCCATTAATGTCTTACTATTGTTTAATTTTTTTTCATTGTTTGCAAACAATTACTAATTAACCACTTTACAACCGGCCCATAGCCGAATGACGGCTACAGGGCGGTTGCTTAACTCTGGGAGGGCGTCATATGACGTCCTCCCGGAATTCCCCTCTTGCGCGCCCCCTGGGGCACGCACTCGAGAACATCCGTGATCGCCGGGTCCAGAGGACCCGGCGGATCACGGATCACGGTAAACGGCCGCTCATCGCGCCCGTTTACCACGTGATCGCTCCGTCAAATGACGGAGCGATCACATGTAAGCAAACCGGCGTCATTTGATGACGCCGGTTCCTCTCCCCTCCTCTCTCTGTACCGATCGGTACAGTGTGAGAGGAGAGGGGGAGGGATCGGTGGCAGCAGTGCTGTGGGCGGGATCTGTAGTGCCCACAGCCTGCTCTGCCACCACCGATCCATCCATCCATGCTCAGCCATCCCTCCTTACCCTGCAATACACAGCAATAGCCTGCAGTGTATTGCTGGGTATTGCAGGGTATGGAGGGATGGCTGAGCATGGATGGATGGATACCCAGCAGTAATCTGCCATACCCTGCTATACTCTGCCATTCCCTGCTATACTCTGCCATTCCCTGCGATACTCTGCCATTCCCTGCGATACTCTGCCATTACCTGCGATACTCTGCCATACCCTGCGATACTCTGCCATACCCTGCGATACTCTGCGATACTCTGCCATTACCTGCGATACTCTGCCATACCCTGCGATACTCTGCGATACTCTGCCATTACCTGCGATACTCTGCCATACCCTGCCGATACTCTGCCATTACCTGCGATACTCTGCCATTACCTGCGATACTCTGCCATTACCTGCGATACCCTGCGATACTCTGCCATACCCTGCGATACTCTGCCATACTCTGCCGATACTCTGCCATACCCTGCGATACTCTGCCATACTCTGCCGATACTCTGCCATACCCTGCGATACTCTGCCATACCCTGCGATACTCTGCCATACCCTGCCATACCCTGCGATACTCTGCCATACTCTGCCATACTCTGCCATACCCTGCCATACCCTGCCATACCCTGCCATACCCTGCCATACCCTGCCATACCCTGCCATACCCTGCCATACTCTGCCATACCCTGCGATACTCTGCCATACCCTGCGATACTCTGCCATACTCTGCCATACCCTGCGATACTCTGCCATACCCTGCGATACTCTGCCATACCCTGCGATACTCTGCCATACCCTGCGATACTCTGCCATACCCTGCCATACTCTGCCATGCCATACCCTGCGATACTCTGCCATACTCTGCCATTACCTGCGATACTCTGCCATACCCTGCGATACTCTGCCATACCCTGCGATACTCTGCCATACCCTGCGATACTCTGCCATACCATGCGATACTCTGCCATACCCTGCGATACTCTGCCATACTCTGCCATACCCAGCGATACTCTGCCATACCCAGCGATACTCTGCCATACCCTGCGATACTCTGCCATACCCTGCGATACTCTGCCATACCCTGCGATACTCTGCCATACCCTGCGATACTCTGCCATACCCTGCCATACCCTGCCATACCCTGCGATACTCTGCCATACCCTGCGATACTCTGCCATACCCTGCGATACTCTGCCATACCCTGCCATACTCTGCCATACCCTGCCATACTCTGCCATGCCATACCCTGCCATACCTTGCCATACTCTGCCATACTCTGCCATACCCAGCCATACCCTGCGATATTCTGCGATACCCTGCAGTGCTCGCTACGATCAAAGCCAGGATCGTTTTTTTATTTTATTTCAGGCTTTCCAGCCTAGAGGTGAGATGTGGGGTCTTACTGACCCCCATATCTCACTGTAAAGAGGACCTGTCATGCCATATTCCTATTACAAGGGATGTTTACATTCCTTGTAATAGGAATAAAAGTGATCAAAAAAAATTTTTGGGGGAAAAAAAGTGTCAAACTAAAATAAATAAAGTAAAATGAACAAAAAAAAAAAAAAAAAAATTTAAAGCGCCCCTGTCCCCGTGCGCTCGCATGCAGAAGCGAATGCATACGTAAGTCCCGCCCACATATGAAAACGATGTTCAAACCACACATGTGAGGTATCGCTGCGAACGTTATAGTGAGAACAATAATTTTGGCCCTAGACCTCCTCTGTAACTCAAAACATGTAACCAGTAAAAAGTTTTAAAGCGCCGCCTATGGGGATTTTTAAGTAGCGAAGTTTGGCGCCATTCCACGAGCGTGTGCAATTTTGAAGGGTGACATGTTAGGTATCTATTTACTCGGCGTAACTTCATCTTTCACATTATGCAAAAACATTGGGCTATATTTACAGTTTTGTTTTTTGTAAAGCACAGAACTTTTTTTTCCCCCAAAAAATGCGTTCGAAAAAGTGCTGCGCAAGTACCGTGCTAGATAAAAAGTTGCAACGACCGCCATTGTATTCTCTAGGGTCTTTGCTAAAAAACATATATAATGTTTTGGGGTTCTATGTAATTTTCTAGCAAATAAATGATGATTTTTACATGTAGGAGAGAAATGTCAGAATTGTCCTGGGTGCTCCAGAACACCTGATGGCGCTCCCTGCATGTTGGGCCTCTGTATGTGGCCACGCTGTGTAAAAGTCTCACACATGTGGTATCGCCGTAGTCAGGAGTAATAGCAGAATGTGTTTTGGGGTGTAATTTGTGGTATGCATATGCTGTGTGTGAGAAATAACCTGCTAATATGACAATTTTGTGAAAAAAAAAAAAAAAAAGAAAAAAAAATCTTGATTTTGCAAAGAATTGTGGGAAAAAATTACAACTTCAAAAAACTCACCATGCCTCTTTCCAAATACCTTGGAATGTCTTCTTTCCAAAAAGGGGTCATTTGGGGGGTATTTGTACTTTTCTGGCATGTTAGGGTCTCAAGAAATGAGACAGGCGTCAGTACTTCAGGTGTGATCAATTTTCAGATATTGGCACCATAGCTTGTGGACTCTATAACTTTCACAAAGACCAAATAATATACCCCAATTTGTACTTATTTTTACCAAGGATATGTAGCAGTATAAATTTTGGCCAAAATTTATCAAGAGAAATTACAAAATTTGCTAAATTTTATAACAGAAACGAAGAAAAATTCATTTTTTTCTTTTATAGCGCAAAAAAAATAAAAAACCCAACGGTGATTAAATACCACCAAAAGAAAGCTCTATTTGTGTGAAAAAAAGGACAAAAATTTCATATGGGTACAGTGTTGTATGAATGAGTAATTGTCATTCCAAATGTGAGAGCACCGAAAGCTGAAAATTGGTCTGGTTATTAAGGGTGTTTAAGTGCCCAGTGGTCAAGTGGTTAATGAGCTCATGGTACCATGTGATAATCGATTATACATTTACAATAATCTAACCCCTGTTCTGCTATATTTGCCCACTGTTGTTCTCACTTTGACGGACCTGCAAACAAAACAAAAACATTAGTATCCAAACCCGTTTAACTTCTTCCCTGGTCTCTGGAAAAGGAACATAAAGACAGTGATTACACACAAATATCATGACAATTTACTTTTTAAGTCCCCCAAGCCTTCTCCCATTAATTGTAATGCAATTGCCATACTTTTCTATACTAAGAAGCAGTATTGGTAAACTTTGCCATATTACTCAGGAAAAATGGCAATGCAATTTGCGTCCAACTACATACAAGCCAGAATGGTAGATTAGCCCAGGGGGCAAATATTGGAATGTTCATCCAGTCTTGTTGCTGGCTGTGCTTAGGGTGTGGGCTGCCATTTCTTATCTCTCCTTCAGAACTGTGTTATCTGTCCTGGCTGCTATCTTTCATATCAGGCCTTTGCGCTATGCTGTCCCTGTCCTGGGTGGGGGTTTTCATTGCAGATACCTGTATTTCTGGGGTTTCCTGCTCATGCTAGCAATTTTAAGGGCTTTATGAAATATGAAATGTCAATGCCTATTCCATTTACAATGTCTGAACTTTCTCTGCCTTCCTGTACCTCTGCTTATTACGGATACATCTGCCTTTGACCCGTACTCCCTTTCCCTGGACTCTTGACAAAAGTCTCGCAGGATATTGACAACATTTTGGTAGGATCTAGCATTCCTCAGAGCCATTCTAGTGGGATAGCTTACATAGCACTTATTGCCCATTGAGTATATGAAACTTGCATCATCCTCCAATAAGTCAGGACAGTTGAACACTTTCGTATACAATGCAAGATACTCACTACAGAACAATATTGGGTCATCTCCTCTCCTAAATTGTATTCGTTGTAAATCACTCATACCATTATCACGACTGTCCACAATACGCTGCAACTCTTTCCTCCGCACCTCTGCATCTGCTAAGTTATCATTAACTTGTACCGATAACTGGCCTACCAAAAGGTCTTGGTATCCATGCTTTTAGAAGAGAGCATGCATCCTCATTCAACACTTACTCAATCATTTTCATTACAAAATTGTTGAATTTTGCTTGTGCTTGTACTAATGCTTGTGTGTATGCAGCAAGCATATAATTTATTTGATTTAGTCACCATCAATAGCATTTGTGGTTAGTGCAGGAGTTAATCACATATCCCAAAAAGGTATTAATATACCCAAAAAAGTGAAATAATCTTTTTTGTAACTTGTATCCTTCTCTGTAATTTACATACAGGATCATCTAATGTTTGTAATGGAGAAACTAAACAAAGGGTAAGGCTGGTTTCACACTGGAGCGGTGGGGGCGCTGGCGGTAAAGCGGCGCTATATTTAGCGCCGCTTTACCGGCGTTTTAGCGGCGCATTGCGGCCGCTCGCGGGGTGTTTTTACCCCCCGCGAGCGGCCGAAAAAGGGTCAATACCGCCCGCAAACCGCCGCTATAGCGGCGTTTTGCGGGCGGGTTCGGCGCGCTCCCCCATTGTTTTCAATGGGACGGGCGCTATAGGAGCGGTAAATATACCGCTCCTATAGCGAGCCAAAGATGCGGCTTGCAGGACATTTTTGAGCGTCCTGCAAGCGCACCGCTTCAGTGTGAAAGCCCTCGGGCTTTCACACTGAAGGAACAGCAACAGCTGTTTCGGGTCGGTTTGCAGGCGCTATTCTTAGCGCAATAGCGCTTGCAAACCGCCCCAGTGTGAAAGGGGCCTTAGTGTCTGGCCTGATAGGGCTGAAGCTCCAATTTATGTGAATGCCTAATGGTAAGATTAATGATAGATCACGCTGGAGTCAGGAAGGCCTTATCACTGAGTACAGACAGTGACTTAGCAAGACACAGTTTACCCGTACCCTTATGTGCTATATCTTTAGATCCTTTGTGGCCTGCAGTACCTCTGTAACAGAGTGCCTATTTACTCTTTACTCACCATGCTCAGATGCAGGCACAGGCCCCTAACTTGTTTGCCCACAATACCCTGTGTTCCTGGACATGCCAAGAGAAAGTAAGTGTCTCTGCTCCCCTTCTTCAGCAGTTTAGAGAGGCCACACCTGATGAGGCAGCGGTAGCTGGGCAGCCAGGTTGGAAGCCTTCCACTGTGAGATCCGAAGTGTGGGCAGCCAGTCCAGAGCCTAATGTCATGCAGCTTCTCCAGAAGACCCAACCACTGTGGGGAGCCCCTTCAAAACTGATACCAAAGTACTGCAGTTCCATTACGGCGGCAGACAGTGGTGAAAAGAGTGGCATGACAGCCGTGCCCAATAGTACTATTTGTAGCGGTACCCCCACAGGAGCTGCTAAGTAATGTGGCCCACCTTTCTCCCTTCCCAGCCTGGCATTCAATCCTTAGACGTTCCTAGACAATGAACAGTCCATATGCTTTGTTTTTTTGTATTTTATTGGGGAATTTGAACTTGGATGGGGTAAAGGAAGTATGGGATGCCCATTGAAGATAGTATAAATTAGCTTGGGACTAACTATACACACTCCTGTATATACACGCCAATCTTCTCCAGCACAACTCTTACTGCAGCCTATTACTCCTCAGCTCTTCCAGCACTTTACTTGTTTGAGCCTCCAAGTAAGGCCCACGATTCCACGCTAGCACCGCTTGGTTACACCTGAGACTGGCTCAGCCAGGCCTTAGCAACTGCCTTTTGCAGGCAGGGACCGTGGGCCCCTATAGTGTAGCAATAGAAAGTTCCTGGTGCTAGCTGTCCTAACTTCAGCTACTGAGCCCAGTAACCCATTTTCAGGCCCTGCCAACCCTCCTGGCTGCAGCTGTCCTTCTCCACTGCCCATGATACCACAGTCCACTCCACTGGCTCTGCACCCATCCCAGACTGCATGCTCCCAGTCCTCTCAGGCATGCCTCCCCAGTCCTCCAGACTGTGCATGTCACTCACCAGCCCACCTGGCTGCTACCAGTTAGTTAGTTAGTTAGTTAGTTAGTTAGTTAGTTAGCAAGGTTGAATAAAGACATCAGTCCATCCAGTTCAACCTGAGTGAATATCTACAATTGTCCCTATCCCTGTTCATTGTCCATTGCACACTCACATTGGTCCCTACACCCTCAAGGAGCCCACAATCCAAGGTCCCCATTCATACACTAGGGACAATTTTGGACAGAAGCCAATTAACCTACCAGCACGTCTTTGGAGTGTGGGAGGAAACCGGAGTACCCGGAGGAAACCCACACAGGCACAGGGAGAACATGCAAACTCCAGGCAGGTAGTGTCGTGGTTGGGATTCGAACCAGCGTCCCTTTTTACTGCTAGGTGAGAGTGCTAATCACTACTATTTGTGTTGGAAGGAGGGATGGGGGGGGGGGATTTGTGCTGGGGGGGATTTGGAGTGGGGGGTATGTGTACTCAGAGGGGAAAATTTAGGGGTATAAGATTTGTGCTAGTAGGGGTGATTTTATTGCGGGGGGGGATAGGGGGGAGCAAAGATTTGAGGAGGGGGAATTTATGCCAAGGGAGTAAGCATGCAGATTAGTGCTGTTTTTATTTGGGGGGGATCTTTGCTGACACATAATACTCATATCTTGGGGGGGGGGGGC
This sequence comes from Lithobates sylvaticus, assembly GCA_028564925.1. Lineage (NCBI taxonomy): Eukaryota > Metazoa > Chordata > Amphibia > Anura > Ranidae > Lithobates > Lithobates sylvaticus. The sequence continues at coordinate 131,847,452 of CM053028.1, forward strand.
AGTTTGGCATTTTCGCCCAGAGCGCTATATGACCTTGTCCCGGCACTGGCTCTGTGCAATAGTTTTACACAATCTGGCCACGATTTCTTCTCTTCTGGAGTCTCCTGTCGGTGCGCAGGGCTCCTCCTCTTCTCTGTGTGCCACCATAGGAAGTGGTGTCTGCACATAAAAGTTTATTTACCTAAATACAAATAATGCATTAGAGTAAAACAACTGAAGCCTTTACAACCACTTTAAAGAAGCATACTTCAAGAAACCTCCTGTATGTACAGTAAGTCCTGCACTACTGTGCTGCCTTTAAGATATACAAAAGTGCCTTGATGTGTAGAACTGAGCTTTTAGGAAGCATGTTGCTTTTCTGTAACTGCTAATTACTCTGCATAGAAACTCTTAAAGAGTATCTCAAATTTTGTTGAGAAAAAAAACATTCCACTCTGGGTGATCTATATACATTGTGTAGCGCCCTGCTCCTGATGGGCAGGTGCAAATTTAGGTTTGTCTGAGCTGTAGTTTAGCTCAGACTGATTGTGTCAAATTTCTGGTTTCTGTTCCAGTTCAGCTGGGTTGTGTAGCTTTCCACTTGGCCGTGGGTGGTGCTCTCATCATCGGTCAGTGTTGAAAATGCAACAGGCTGAGTGTATTGAGTACCTCTTTGCCCGGAAACAGCCCAGTGGGAGTGGTTTACCCACTGTGAATTCTGGGAGAGGGTACTTAAAGTGGAGGGCCACCCTAAAAAAAAAAGATCATTAATATTCTTTAAAAAATAAAAAAAAAAGACATTTAAAAAAATTTTTTTTTTACCTTATCAGAAATCCCTGTTGCTAGGCAGTCTTTCTAATCTGCCTCCTTCCTACGCCGGGGTGATCTTCGGTGATCTTCGGTCTCCTGTCCTCCTCCGCGTTGTCTTCTGGGTAATGGGGCGCGCTGGGTTCTGGGAACTGTGTGTTCCCTAACACAGCGCGTCCCATTCACAAAGCGCCGCGCGACTCGCGCATGCGCAGTAGGAAACGGGCAGTGAAGTAGTCAGGATAGTGGCGCTGGGACCGGAGAGCCGAGGGACATCGCGGGCACCCTGGGAGTGTAGGTGTACTTATTAAAAGTCAGCAGCGACTTTTTTTTTAGCTGTGGACTTTTTAAAAAAATTTTTACAGCTGAAACACCCCTTTAAGGGACAGACAGCATTGTCCGGGGTTCTCCGACCTGATGGCCCTCCTGGCCTAAGGTGTGCCATAGCAGTTCGACTGTCTCAGGGCCGGCTGGCTCGAGACCTCGTCACTGAAGGTAGGCCCAGGAGTTCTGGGGCCTACTGATCCAGGGGTGGTCCTGTGCTGTCTTGCCTGCGGGGAGAAGCCGAGCAATTTGAGAAACAGGGGAGGAGGGGAGGACTTTTCTCAGAGAGGACCGAGCAACTAGGCTGGTATCTCAAGAAGAGCCTGGAGACTCAATTGGAGGATGAATCCCGGGTCATCTACCTCACAGTATTGCCGACTTGGCTGAAAGAAACTGGTAATGTGTGACTGTACATTGATCTGCAAAAGTTATTGGTTACACAATCCTGTGGCAGAGGATTGTGCAACGATTCTACTGTACTCTTCAAGTCTATGGCAGAGACTATGACCTTGCATCGCATCAGCTGCTAGGCCAGTGAGAGAGACCTATCCGGTGGTTGCTAGATCCAGTTTGTTGAAGTTGTTTGTCCTCTGGATTAAAGAAGTACACGTGATTCGCAATGCAAGGTACCTGAATCTCCCCTAACCCTATATCCCTCCATCTGATTTTGTTAATAAAAGCATTGGAAAAAAGAGACTCAGCTGGAAAAAAGTGTTTGGAACTGACATCTGTGAACAACTTTCCAATGGGATCCCTATGACGGACATGGTGGAACAGTGAGGTAACGGTAGACCTAAAATAATTAAAATTAGCAGCTCCTTCGGGGGTCAGTGCTACAATTGCAGGATTTTAAAAAACTTTGTTGCAGATTCCTACCTTTTACTATTCTGAAGAAACCCCTGTGTGTTTGTATGTGCCCATGTTCAAAGTGAATCGAATGGGAGTGGTTTTCTACTTATTAACCAGCTGCTGCACCGGCAGGGCTCTAATGAGGACAATTACTGGGTCTGCATCCCTTTAGACATGATTTCCTATTGGGAGTATCTCACCAAAAATGAAAAATTTGGTGCAGGGGATGCCTGAAATCTGACTTGTGTCTTAGTTCAGACCTCTGGGAAAATCAGTGAACCAATCACACAAGCCGGAAATTATGTTTCTGGGGGGCATTCTGTATACTATCTGTGTACATAACCCCTCCAGATTGCCATATTGCATTGCATTTTATAGAAAATTACAGAGCTGCAGATTGAAAAGGAAAGGTAATTTTTAATAACATTCAATTACAAGATGACTTGTGTCACAATTGTATACGCAATATTATTTTTTTTTTATTTGCAATTTATTTTCCCCACGACAGGGAGTTACCCTTTAAAGTAATTGGCTGCACCCACAGGCTGAGTGGTCCAATCCATGGGATAGTAAACTATACCGCAGAATAATGTATTAAATCACACCCTAATACAGGTAAAAAAAACAGGACTTGTGCTAAAATAGTTCATATCAGGTGTGCCAGTCTACCATTTTAAGAGAAAGGGAACCCAAGAAAAACCAAGATGCCTACACAGTAAACTCCTTAAACCAACTGAGACCCACAGAGAGGCCAATAAGAGGATTTCTAAGAGTCAGTCCAAGCTTGTGAGCCACAAATGTCTCTGCCACCAGATGTACAATGGTGGCTGCCTCCTGCTTTTCCACCATCCCAGATAGCAAGCAATTGATCTGCAAGTTTGAAAATGACTTGCTAAGCTATTGCAAGACTTGCCACGCTTCACAAGTTTGTTGCACAATTGCAGCAAGTCCGCATTGCAGGACTCCAGATTAGGGATGAGCCTAACACCCCCCGGTTCGTTTCGCACCAGAACTTGCGAACAGGCAAAACATTTGTGTGAATACCGTTAAAGTCTATGGGACATCAATGGGAAAAATCAAAAGTGCTCATGTTTAAGGCTTATATGCATGTTATTGCCATAAAAAGTGTTTGGGGGCAGGACCCAGGTCCTCAGGGGACATGTATCAATGGAAAAAAAAGTTTTAAAAACTGAAATTTTTTCAGGAGCAGTGATTTTAATAATGCTTAAAGTGAAACAATAAAAATTAAATATTCCTTTAAATATCGTGCCTGGGGGTCTCCTTAGTCTGCTTGTAAAGTAGCACATCTTTCCCGTGTTTAGAACAATACCACAGCAAAATTTAATTTCTAAAGGAAAAAATGTCATTTAAAACTGCTGGCGGCTGTAATGTATTGTTGGATCCTGGCAATATAGATAAAAATCATTGAAAAAAATGGCGTGGGTTTCCTCCCCCCAGTCCATTATCAGGCCCTTCAGGTCTGGTATGGATTTTAAGAAACCCCACGCCAACATTTTTTTCAAAATAGCATGTTGCTGGATACAAGGGCTTCTTCCCTACAACCCTTGCCTGGTGGTTGTGGGGGTCTGTGGGCAGGAGGCTTATTGAAATATGGAAGCCCCCTTTAACAAGAGGACCCAGATCCTGCCTCCCCATGTGAATGGGTATCGTGTACATTGTACCCCTACACATTCACCAAAAAAAGTGTAAAAGAACAGAGACAGTTTTTGACAATTCCTTTATTAAAAAAAGAAGGCACAGGTTTTTCTCTCTGGACCATCGGCACTGTGATTGAAGATAAATGGACATCGTGGGACACTTTTATTTTTTTTAAATAAAGGAATTGTCCCAAACTGTCTCCTGTCATTTTTACTTTTTTGACACATTTTTTGGTGAATGGGTAGGGGTACAATGTACCCGATACCCACTCACATAGGGGGGCCAGGATCTGGGGACCCCCTTGTTAAAGGGGGCTTCCAGATTCTGATAAGCCCCCCACCCACAGACCCCCACAACCACCGGGCAAGGGATGTGGGGATGAGGCCTTTGTCCCCATCAACATGGGGACAAGGTGCTTTGGGGGACCCCAAAGCACCCTCCCTATGTTGAGGACATGTGGCCTGGTACAGTTCAGAAGGGGGGGGTGCTCTCTCATCCCCCCTTTTCCTGCGGCCTGCTAGGTTGCATGCTCGGATAAGGATCTGGTATGGATTTTGGGGGGACCCACACGCCATTTTTTTTTATTTTGGCACGGGGTTCCCCTTAAAATCAATACCAGACCTGAAGGGCCTGGTATGGATTTTGGGGGGGGACCCCTACGGCATTTTTTTTATTTTGGCGCAGGGTAATGGACTGGGGGGGAACTCACGCAATTTTTTTCAATAATTTTTATGTATATTGCCGGGATCCAGCAATACATTACAGCCGCGAGTAGTTTAAAATTTAATTTTTTCCTTTACAAATGTAATTTTGTTGCTCTCATTCATAACACTATGTATGGCCGCTATGTAAACAGCCTTACATAGTGTGGGGCGTGGACTCAGTCCCCTGAGCCATGATTGGCCAAAGGCACCTGCCTTTGGCCAATCATGGCTCTCACAGCAGAGCGTGCTGTGATTGGCCAAGGCATGCAGGTCAGGTGCACGCTTTGGCCAATCAGCCGCCATCAATGCACTGCGATCTCGCAGTTCATTATGGGGCGTTCCACGGGCACTTGAATTTCCCGTGAACACCCCATAATGTTCTAAATTCAGCAAACACCCGTTGTTCGAGTCTAACTTGCGTTCGACTCAAACATCGGGCTCATCCCTACTCCAGATCAAGTTTCTATGCAAACATTCTGCAAGTTCTGGTTCAGTTATGTCGTGCAATAGCCATCCCACCACAGGGGTCATTGTGACTTGCAGAGGTCTTGCTGTAGACTCACCACTGCAACTTTGCTCTTGCTATGAGACTCGCCACGCACATTTGCTACAAATTGAAAAAAAGGTTCAACTATAATCCCCGGTTCACACTGCGCGACATGTCATGCGACTTGAAAGTTCAGTTGGATAAAAATGTGGTGGAGCAGGTGAGTACCTGTTTACTTACCATGTCCAGATGCAGGTGCGGGTTTCTTTAAATTGATTTCCCAAAACTCCCTCAGTTCCTTGACATGCCCAGGGAATTTAAGTTTCTCAGCTTCCAGGGTGGATTTGATTTAAATCAAGTCGATTTAGCCCTGGTTCACACTGACTGCGAGAATGAAATCGTGCAAGTTCAGCTGAACTCGCATGATTTCATTCCTGCATGTTAGTCCCGATTTTGGGGGGCAATTTCAGAGACATCTGTGTGGGTTTCTGCACAGATGTCAATGGAACTTGCCAAAAGTAGTACAGGAAACTACTTTTTAAAATCGATGCAGCGTCGCACCGATTAGGACGGGGCCATTGCCGGCAATTGCCACTGATTTGCCATGCGATTTGACACCAATTTCACCAATGTGAACATTATTTAAATCACTACCCTGTTTCCCTGAAAATAAGACCTAGCGTGATTGTCAGTGATGGCTGCAATATAAGCCCTACCCCCCAAATAAGCCCTAGTTAAAGTCCTTGTAGGTCTTATTTTCAGGGTAGGGCTTATTTTCGGGGAAACAGGGTAGGGCTTATTTTCGGGGAAACAGGGTAGGGCTTATTTGGGGGGTAGGGCTTATATTGCAGCCATCACCGACAATCACGCTAGGTCTTATTTTCAGGGAAACAGGGTAGTAACAGGCTTGACAGATGGTGATGTGGCAGTGACACAACAAGGTGAGGGACATTGCAGCAGCAGGCGAATATTGCAGAATATGCAGCCTCATGCTACATAACTAAGCTCCATTTCATGCGGAATAAACAAAATTATTAATTTATCTTAAATAGAAAACTATTTTTACTCCAAAAGCCTTTTATTAAAATAAATTTGATAAAAAAAAAATCTGATTTAAATAAAAAAAATACAATCTAAATAAAAATAAATCATTGATTTTTATCCATCCTGTCAACTTCCCTCCCTCTGAAGATTAGAGACAGCGAATGTTACATGTTATGCTAAAAGATAAAGGAAAAAAAAACAGAACTGAAACATTCAACCCATGTAACTGTTCCATCCAGTAAGTAAGACAAAGTGTAAAATGTCAAATTACTCAGTTTCTCATACAGTCTGTGAAACTTTTTTTTTTTTTTCTACTTCATCAGTTTTCCAGGAAACATAAAAATAGTGTCAATGATCAAATGTACTGAAGAGAAATTATATCTATTTACTTCGATTTGTTGTGCGCTGATCTTAATGTCAAGGAGAACCTATGGTTAGGATGCTAAGAACAAAGCTCTGCAATAGCTACACATCTGAGTTTCACGTTTTTCAAAGGACAATTCAGATGTCAGTAACATTTCTTATATTGTTTCAACCACAAAGTCTAAGTTGTCATTTTATATTAGTCACCTAGAGAGACTGAATTATGTATTTAAACTATTTTCTCATTGATCCCTATGGAGGGATCAGTGAGCCCTCATGTACTCCGTGCTTGCTCCCATGTGCTGACGTTCTCAGGCTCAATGAGCTACAAAAATTTAAATTTTTTTGTACAGAATAAGAGTTTATTGAAGTTTCACATTTTGTGAGATTTAAAAAATGATGTACCAGTAGCAACAAAAAGGTACACCACAGTCAAACATTGTGCCAGATAGCTCCTGTCAGGTCAAGGTCTGTTCCATCAATAAACTAACATAAAATTGGATAGGCGGAAACAATCAGTTTTATATCCTGTCCCAGGGGTAAGCAACCTTAAAGAGGTGGAGATCTACCTGAAAAACACTAGAGAAGTCAAAAATCACCGGGCACAGTGTCGCCCAGTGTTGCCTCCTCACATCTGATTTAAACCTCTAATTGCCGTACTACCGTGTCACAGTCGCATGCATTGCACAGCAATCATGGGTTTCAATCAGGTGGTGAGGAGGCAACGTATCGCCTTTTCACCACCTGTCAACACACACTCAGATCACTTTTCAGAGGAGCGGCAGTGCCTGCTGCACGTATAAATGAGCCCTTAGTTGAATTTGGCAGCGCCACCCTTATTGCTTGTTCACACGTAAAGTTGGGGGGTGGTGGTAAATTTTCAGATATAATAGAAATCTATGGCTAAGTACAGCAAACCTGCAGGAATGCTGCAGGTGCAGCTAAAAGTATGGGGTAAACCACAGTGCGCCGGTGTGAAAGCAGCCCTATACTATTATGCTCGGTGTATTGCTTCACACTGACCTAAAGATCTGTTCTTTCCTGCTGCTGGCACCACTCTGTAGACCACAAGCTGGGATAAAAGGTGGAGTGCTCACTTGGCAAGGGACAGGAGCCGGCACTACACAGGAGACATCAGCTTATGTGGCTCTTGCTCCCTACTGCAGCTCCAACTATACAAGTAGTCCCTCTGCATTGCACTCTGTTTTATGCTCTGGAATGGCAGGTCAGCAAGCCAAAACCGCGATCTACCAGTCACATGGTAGTTACTGGTAGATCGCCATCTACAGGTTGCTGACCCCTGTCCTAGCCTGGGACTAATTCCAAGCTCCAGGAATCACAGCTCAGCACTTTTTCGGGTAGCTTCCAGTTTTGGGGATGTGGAATATATGCATGGTAAGTACAACTGTGGTGGATAAGATCACTGGATAAAACAGAGTACAGAGTAGAATGAGTGACAGGAAAAAGAGAGAGGGGAGGGGAGGGGAGGGAATGAGAGTGAGCATGCATTCTGTGTATTTTGGGGTATTGGGTGGGGGTACAACTCTGGTGTCTATGGTCATAGAGATGTCAGAGCTCTCAAAGAGTATCCATATATTTTACGCAGTACCTGGACAGGGTCATCCAGAGCCCAGGGCAAGGATCCAGAATTGCGCCCCCTTTCCCCACTGTTAATACATTCCGTAGAAAGGGTGTACCACCCTGCGTCCATTTTTTGCCCCTTTGCTTCATTGGGTCCAGGACAGCTTCCCCTCCTGCCCACCCCTTGTCCCGTCCCTGATTTTAGATATTCACACATTGTGAATGCCTATCATGTTATACCCCTGTGAGAATTTTCATTTTCATTTTTCCAAATTTGAATAAAGCCCAAGCACTGGTTTGGCAGATCCCCCATGCACTTTTTAGTATACTCTCCCCATGCATTTTAATAAATAGTTTTTAATGTCTTCATTGGTTTAGTCTACTGATGTGCCCCGTTTATTTTTCTCTTCTTGCTATGGTGGCAGTGATGCTGAAAATGGTGCTTAAGTAATGATGTAGGTGCTGTTCTCTGCACTAGTCTCCTATGAGCCCATGGTGGTTTGATGTCATGGCCAAAGGGGGCATGTTCCTGGTATCACAAGAAGTGGGTTGAATGACACTGGATGTCATGTAACCTGAAGGTGGCACGGTGGCCAGGACCAGAAGAGGTGAGGTGCGGGATTGTGAAGAAGGTAAATAGTGCTATGGGACAATTTTCGAACAGAAAGGGAGGAGGGAAGGTTTGAAAAAAAACACTTTATAGTTGGGCTTTATAGAAAGATAACTTGTAGGTATTTATTGATAGGACAGCAGAGAGAGCTACACAATCTGATATCAGAATCCTGCCCAGTAAACCTCAAAAATCTGATTCCAAAAAGATTGGATAGGTGGTAAACTACACCGCATGTGTAACATAATGCCTCTTTCTCCTCTACACCTCCAACACCTGTCTGAGGTTCGCAAAAATGTTTGCATAATTTATAGTCGCATTTACTCCCCGGCAACTGTCACAACTGCAGGCACATTACAGAGAAAGCAGGTGCATGTAGGTTATTTAAATGTACATACAGTAGATATACCTACCAATAGTGACCCTATAAAAAAAAGAGCTAAAAAAAGCTAGATTACATTACTAGGACAGGTGTGACAAATTTGTGGGCAAACATGTGAACCGTTATTGTTGAACTTTTCTTTTCTACAAAGGCTTAGTACTTGACTGCTATATGCAAATGAAAAGTGCATATAATCCTCAACAATAGTTATAAAGTGCAATCAATATGAACCATCAAAAAATATAAAATGCAAACAACTAATTAATCAAAAAATCATCGAAAGTGCAAAAGTGCAAGCTAAATGTGTGGATGTAAGTTCGTAGATCAGAAATTCATGTTATTCATACATCATTTAAATAAATGTATATGGGCCATTGGTGAACCAAAAGTCTGATCATGGAACATTCACAGGGTGTGTGATCCTCCAGGGAATAACATTTGTGTAAGAAAAAGAAAATGAACTCCACCTTAGTAATAGTTACCAAGCACCTCTTACCAGAACAGCTGGGCCATAGATTATAATGGCCAGAAACGCATGAAGTGCAAATCTCAAACTTGACTTCCACTAGGGAAAGGTGATGGCCACTCAGCAGTCAATGATGTTGAAATACCTGGAAACAAAAACATACACCTCCACCGTGAAGTCTATTCCAACACAGCAGGTCCAAAGCAGCAGGCTGAGAGTTTGCATAAGACAGACGCTAAACAGCAATCGACAATTGGCAAGTGGTGGGTTAGGACGCTGCAATTGGCCACTCCCTACGCGTTTCATCAGCAGTGACGTCTTCGGGGGTTGGGCCATCACTTATGCACTTTACAACCTGACAAATTGGTTGTTTGTACTTTATGTTATTTGATGTTCTATATTGATTGCACTTTACAACTATTGTTGAGGATTATATGCTCTTTTAATTTGTAGCGCTGCTTTCTTTGTTTATATATATTACGAATTGGTATCACACTTTTATAGCAAGCTGCTTAATTTTTAATGACCTAGCATGGATTTTTATATACATACTCTATGCTGATGTTTTGGCTTCATTACCACTGACCTGCAAAAGTCTAGAGATAAGGATTTCTGACTGTTTTCTGACTTTCACTTACATCATGCCTAAACCTGATTCTGTGACTCAGAAGCATTAAATTCAGACACACACAGGCAGCTAGTGTTTTCTAAATCTTTACAAGCTCTCTTACATTCTTTTACAAGCTCTTTACACTAGCGATTGGGAGAGGGGGGTGTTCTGTCGGAAAATGTCCGGCTATCAAATATTGTCTGGCCCGTACGGAGCAGGCGCAGCGCTTGCGCAGTACGGAGCAGAAGGAGCTTCGGAAAATCTCAGAGGAAGAACAGCACCTGCGCCGTGAGTGGAGATGCAAGCCCCACCATCCAAGTGGACATAGGGCTGCAAATAGTTAGAGGGCCCCTCGCGGGCTCGCTTCGCTTGCCACGCTTCGGGTACGGCTTCACTTTGCTCGCCACGCTTCGGGCACGGCTTTGCTTCGCTCGCCACGCTTCGGGCACGGCTTTGCTTCGCTCGCCGCGCTTCGGGCACGGCCTCGCTTCGCTCGCCGCGCTTCGGGCACGGCCTCGCTGCACTCGGCTCTTTTGGATTCTAACTCTATGTCCACTTGGATGGTGGGGCTTGAACCTGAACTCACGCCGCAGGCGCCGTTCATCTTCGGCTATTTTCGGAATTTACTTGTGCTTTGTACTGCGCATGCACACTATCCGATGGGGGACAGTATATGATAGGACACCGGCAGTAAAACTACTACCAGAGGCCGTTACCAGGGCTAAACACAAGCCTTGATGCCTTGTTTTGTGAATTATACCCCCTGTCCTTTTCAATGGGCGCTGTCGTCTGCCGAATGTGACCCATTCAAGTGAATGGGGCGGCTCTGCAACTGCCCTGCAACCAGAGCATGCTAGTGCAGGGTTCAGGAGGTTAAAGGCAGTGAGGTGGTGATACAATGCCTCTTCTCAGCATGTCAACATTTTTCAGAACAGCAATCTGAACACAGATCGCTCATCAGAGAGCAATGCTAGTGTGAACGAGCCCTTATTAGCATTCACAGAAATGACATAATAGTTGCCTGATCTGGAAGCTTGGACAGCATTTCACAAAAGTCCCTTATGGTGTCAGCGGCCTTCTACTTCTGCTGACTACAGTTAGAGGAGAGGAATTTTTCAGGCAGGTTTGAAACTTTTTCCGGTTACTGTTCTTTCCCCTCAAATAATCTGGTACTGGGAATCAGGGCCGTCTTTAATATTCATTGGACCCTGGGCAAAACTTTTCTTGGGCCCCCCCCCCCCCATGCAGGTTTGGTCTCCACCTGCTCTGAGATATACAATAAATAGCAGCTAGACTCAAAATCAGTTTACTGAATCAGATCAGGCAGCTATTGCGATGGGCTTCCAGAGGTTACAGTGTATCATTACCGCTCACTGACTGGTTTCTAGAGGTTGCAGCACACATTACGGCTCACTGATTAGTTGCTAGAGGTTACAGCACATGATTTCTGCTTGTTGATTACTGTGGATATGACCTCAGGGGGGGCATGATATACATATCAATGTTGCCGGCCGCCGCTATTTACATATGAATGCTGCCGCTATTTACATGTAAACACAGGGTCTGCAGGTGAGTCATCTGTACACAACAATAGGGCAGAGCTGGGCAGCTATAGTAGCAGCACTTCACACTGAGATATTGGGACACAGCACAGGACTAAAACCTCAAGGGACGAGGGAATTTAAACCAGGATAGTTGGCAAGTATGAGGCAGCTGCTTTGGGCCCCACAACACTGACAGGGCCCAGGGAAGCTGCCCTTTTTGCCCTGCCTTAAAAATGGCCCTGCTGGGAATTGTTTGTTCTCACTACCTTCTTCACAGTCCATTCACAGAAACATGTAAATGACAAGCTAAGGTTACATGTTTACGGTACCTGCCTACACATCTGATTGCCCTCATTTGTTCATGGCCAGTTTTATTGTAGTACTCCTTTAATGGTAGGCTGTACCACATTGTCTCTTGTCAGATTACAATCCATTATTTTCATACATTGGCTTGATTCGTGGGTATACAACCACATTTTGTTAAAAATATTATTCGTTATCTTTATATGTGTCATCATACAGGAAATAACAGTATCTGAGAAAAACAAAAGAGGCACATTTAAAAGTGGAACTATAATAATTTTTAAAGTTATTTTTACATCTATGTGAGATCATCTTAAAGGGGGAAGTTGAATGTATTTTCAGTGAAAAATATTTTCAGTTATCTTTGCACTGTTAAAAAGTTGGATGTTACTTTGATGTGACAGTACCTTTTCAAAAGTGTACTCTTCCATTTTGTGTTGTTTTAGTAAATGTAGAGATCTATAGGTTACTATCACCATAGGTCCCACACAAACCACAAAATCATACTGCTACAATTCTGCAGTTTTTTAAGCACAGACGAAAGCTCATGCCATAAGTAACACAAATCTCAGCAAGTGAGACAGAGTCCAAAGCATAACTGTCACCGATACAAATCATAAAAAAATTACTTATTACCTGTTAAAAAAAGTTACTTAAATAGTTAGGTATTTATTAAAGAGACAGATAAATAATACATACAAATATAAAGTACTCAGCACAACAGACACATTATATTAATCGATAAATATTTGACCAATATTAATTGTTTCAAGAAAAATATCTAAAACAGAAAATCTTACTGGGCAAGAGAACCCAGGTCCAACCATACAACACTCTTATAACACCAGTTAAATTTATAACTCTTTTATAACTCGCTCTTTACCACTGCAGGGGTACAAAGATCTGGTGAGTGTGGAACCGAAGGGGAGCACTACTGTCACTTCATCATTTTGCTGCACTGGAGTCATGAATACGTGTATGAACAGAGCACTTTGGACTAATGCACCAGTCACTTGGGAATATATTTTAAAGACTGAATTTTTTTATATATATATATATATATATATATATATATATATATATATATATATATATATATATATATATATATATATATATATATATATATATATATATATATATATATATATATTTTTTTTTTTTTTTTTTTTATTTTTTTTTTTTTTTCAACTTTGTTTTTGGTTTATTGTATATTTTTGGAGAATTATTTTTAGAGGAGTATATATTTTTGCATATATTCACGTTTTTTATTTGGAATTAATTGTGTATTCGTATAATCTTGCACATGTAGCTGTGTCACATATTTGGTGATATATTAGCACATTGCACTTTATAGTTTATTTGCAATCATAAGCATTTATAGTGGTTCAATACACTACACTATTGCTGATCATTTTAACACTTGCACTCACTGAGTGATACACCCCGAAGGTCACTCTTCAGCAAAGGGGCAGTGCCACCTTCCTCTTTCCCTTACCTCTATATTTTAGTCGCTCCAATTTTTGGAGTTTTTCAGAGGAGGCAGCAGCCCAACATAATCCCAAGCGCAGAATGCTATTAATTATAAATAAAACGTTTGTCTTCTGCTTTGTTCCTCTGCTATCTGCATGAATCATTTTTGACATAGTTTTCCTGATACCAAGAGAAATTGGTGAAAGGAGAGGGACCGCCAGCTGATTGACAGCCTTAGCTCTGTTTCTGTTCGCTGTGTGTGTGAGGGGGGGGGGGGGGGGGTTCTCTCCATTCAGCTTTCAGAGCTTCCCTCACTAAGGCTGCATTCACACCTGAGCGTTTTGTCGCCTGAAGCCTGAAGCTACAAAACGCTAGAAGGGAAAAAATACATTATTCTCTATGGAGATGGTTCACATCTCCACTCCAAAACGCCTGAAGCCCTACGCCTGAAGCTCAAACCAGTTCCGGACCCTTTTTTGTCGCTCGAATCGGGCAGATTTGGGCGTTTTTCTTCTTTTTACATTGGTGACCTTTTGCTCTGCACAAAATCGCGGCAAAACGCTGTAAAATCGCTGTAAAAAACGCCACAAAAAAGCTGCAATTCGCACGATTTTATGCCTGAAAATGCTACGCTCAGGTGTGAATGCAGCCTAAGATTTGCAGAGTGTAACTTCAGCTGTACGCCCCCTTTTTTTCTGAACTTAGACAAGCTTATAAATTCAGCACTTTGAACAGATATAGAGAAGAAAGGGCTGCAGACAGACAAGTACAACTTATGTAGTAGGATTTATTTAAAGGAGTTAAAGCATTCTATGCATTAAGATAAAAAACCTTCTGTGTGTAACAGCCCCCCCCCCCCAGCACCCCCCATTACCTACCTGAGCCCCTTCTATCTCCAGTGATGTCCACGATCCCCTCAGCCATCCAGGACACTCCTCCTGATTGGCTGAGAAAGAGCAGGGTTGCCATTGGCTCCCGCAGCTGTCAGCAAAGTCAGTCAGCCAATTAGGGGAGAGAGGGGCGGGGCCAGGTTGGGGCTCTGTGTCTGAATGGATGTAGCAAGCTGCTGGCTGAGGGGGCACTTCAGCCCCGGAAGGTTTTACCCCTACCTGACCAGAGCACTTTTTACAATTTGGCAATGCGTCATTTTAACTAGTAATTGTGAGCTCATGCAATGCTGTACCCATAACAAAATTTGCGTAATTTTTTTCCCACAAATAGAGCTTTCTTTTGGTGCTATTTGATCGCCTCTGCGGTTTTTATTTTTTGTGCTATACACAAAAAAAAGAGCCTTTTTTTTTTTTTTTTACTATAATAAATATCCCCAAAAATGTTTTTTAAAAAACGAATTTCTTCATCAGTTTAGGCCAATATATATTCTTCTACATATTTTTATTTAAAAAAACGCACTAAGCATATATTGATTGGTTTGTGCAAAAGTTATAGCGTCTACAAACTATGGGAAAGATTTATGGCATTTATTATTTTTCTTTTTTTTTACTAGTAAAAAAATCTGCGATTTTTAGCGGTATTGCGATGGACAGATCGGACACTTTTGACACATTTTGGGGACCATTGACATTTATACAGCAATCAGTGCTATAAAAATGCACTGATTACTGTGTAAATGACACTGGTAGGGAAGGGGATAACACGAGGGGGCGATCAAGGGGTAAATGTGTGTTCCCTCAGTGTGTTCTAACTGTATGGGGATAGGAGTAGTAGAGGAGACATATCGCTGTTTCTACTTACTAGGAACAAACAACATGTCTCCTCTCCTCTGACAGGACATGGAATTGTGTGTTTACACACACAAATACCCGTGCTGGCGCTCGTGCACGCGATCACGAGTGGCTGTCGGCGATCGCTGTCCACGTGTATCGGGTCCCCTGCCGTGCAGTGGGGGCGCGCCTGCCCTCTGGCGGCTCTTAAAGGAACCCCATACCTGCACGGGGTTTCACGCAGGGGAGCCAGTCTGCCCACGTAAAAAGACATGAGCCGGTTGGGAACCGGTTAATCTCTGTGTATCCCTTCACTGGGTATATGTAAGGGTTTACAACAACAACCAATTTAGCCTCACCCCATCTAGTTCACTTGCACACTTACCTCTTGGTGTGCGAATCTGTGAATCAACGATTTGGTCATGTGGGCAGGGCCCTGCACATCCTCGCTACCTTTGAATTGTGACAGTACAGAAAGAAGATCCCTGGTTTGCTGCCACAAGGAGGGGGGAGAATAATGGGGGGGAGAGGTCTGATGCTGAACATGTTACATGTTACAACCTAAATATGGGTGTAACATGTTGAGAAAGGTGAACTTATCCTTTAAGCAAGCTGTTAGCAAACCTCTGTAGTCTTCAGTAAGCCTAATGCCGTGTACACACGACCGGACTTTTCGATGGATTGAATTCCGTCTGACTTTTTGACTTAGTTTCGATGGACTTCCGTCAAATCGGACTTGTCTACACACAATCACACCAAAATCCGACAGATTCGACCGTGATGACGTACGACCGGACTAGAATAAGGAAGTTCATAGCTAGTAGCCAATAGCTGCCCTAGAGTCGGTTTTCGTTTGTCGGTCTAGCATACGGACAAACTGATTTTTCAACGGGACTCAAGTCCGTCGGAAAGATTTGGAAAATGTTCTAAAGTCCGTCTGATTTTCGACAGAAAAGGTCCACTGAAGGTCCCATGAAGCCCATACATAATCGAATTGTCCGACGGATTCGTTCCGTCAGAACAGTTCAGTCGAAAAGTCCGGTCGTGTGTACATGGCATTAGCGACAAAGTAACAGTCTGTTTGCTTTAAGGCTTCAACAAAGCTTAACAAAAACAAATTTTACACATTGTTCCTTTACATACTGATAGGTACAAGGCTTTAGGCTGATATCAGATTATAAATCCACACTCTGGAAACAACACGTCATCGACAGAACTTACTTTTAAATGAGTTCTATGGTCACAGCCTACTCTTTAATTTTATAACATCAGCATTGTAATAGTAATGCAAACAATAATTATTTTGGACAATCCAATATAACTGGAAAAATCTCCTTGTAAGTTCTGTCTGTCTGTCGGTCATCTCTTTACACAACTTCCATGATTCCCTGCATGTTTTTGCCACTTCTTTCTGCTATTTACTTTCAAATTCTAAAGACTACATATCCCATGGCCCCTTGCTGCCTGCAAGAAATTATTTCTGTACTGACTTCACCTCCTAAAACTCCTCCTCTCATTACTTCTGTAGTTCAGAAGGCAGACTATGTTTAATGTGTGACACAGCGTCGCCTACCCACAGGGCTTAGTAAGTACGGGTCACAGAATTCAAGGAAATAAATGTGTGGGGATTTTAACAAAGCAAATTTACAAACTTCGAGATTATTCAGATTCATAGGCGTTGGCTAGAAAAAATGAACTGCAATGCAGAAATGATTAGATGGGTTCACATTTTGACCATAGATCTGCTTTAACTATGGAGTTGCTCCCTTGTTGGCTGGACCGACAACTTAATCAAACGTAAACTTGCCACCTTTTCAAGAAAAAAAATACCAGCCTTATGATCTCTTTGCTATTAATATTATTGGCAACTAGCCTGGATGATTGTGCAGAATCACCCTTTGGCATGCTCCTATGTTGGGATTTCACTAGATCAGTTTCCGTACAGCTAACCTCTTATCCAATATCGCTTCATGAAATTATGTCATGTCACTATACTGAGCAAGCTAATGAAACCCATCCTTTGACAGCTTCATGATTTGTGTGCTACAGTTTACACTTGTTAACAAGAAGCTGACATTTAACACTGCTAACCATAACTTTTTCATTACAAGTCTGGCAAACAGTCTGATCTATTCAATATAATATGCTTATATTATTATCTGTAATTGAAATCACATAAAGGACTTAGTGCTGGATTGATAAGGGGCAAAAGGAACAATTGCCCTGGGCCCCCTATCAGAGGAGCCCCCAGTTGTACAAAGTTATAATTAAGAAATTAGTTTCTTTCATAAAAATCTACTTTGGGAATCAATACCTTGCCTGGAATCATCTTTAAAAGTTTTCACTCTGGTATACTGCAGTGTTAATTTCGTCAACAAACGTTTTCGTCAGCGGCATTTTTACAGTGATGAAAACTAAATGAAAATTCCACTGACAAAAACTATGACGAAAATCAAATCCGTTTTAGTTAACGAACAAAAACGGGAGGAAAATGTGAGGCAGGGACGTTTACCCTCGTGAACTAACTTCCGGTTTTCACGGAGCTCTGCCTGCTTCCGCTCCCAGCAAGCAAGCAAGTTAAATCGACTGTGTGCACCATCTGTGACGACTGCCAGAGACCAGACCAGAAATGTGCATTACAGGCAGGCCTCCCAAGTCCCAACGAGAGTCCAACTCCCAAGTCCCGACTCACGAGATGACCGCCCATGTCCAGAGAAGAGAGCAAACTGTGACTGTGTAGTACTAGTGTACATTACAAGTACAGCAGGCCTGAGGCAATAGAGCACTGTGTGTGCATTATTACAGGCCTCCTCTGACCACTGGCAGTGGCATCCAGGGCACTGTGCATTACAGGCCATCCCTTAGACCTGGGACCACCATCCAGCACTGTGCAGCATCACAGGCTTCCTCTGAACAGTGACCACTGGCATGTCGGCATCCAGGTCACTGTGCATTATAGGCCATCCCTCAGACCTGAGACCACCATCCAACACTGTTTAGCATTACAGACCTCCTCTGACCTGTCCACTGGCACAGTAGAATCCAGAGCACTGTGCATTACAGGCCATCCCTCAGACCTGAGACTACCATCCAGCACTCTGCAGCATTACAGGCCTCCTCAGACCACCATCCAGAGCACTCTGCACTGTGCAGCATTACTGGCCTCCTCAGACCACCCTCCCAGAGCACTGTGCAGCATTACAGGCCTCTTTGAACGACCATCCAGAGCACTGTGCAGCATTACAGGCCTCCTCAGACCACTGTCCAGAGCACTGTGCAGCATTACTGGCCTCCTCAAACTGTCCAGAGCGGCTAAATCTGTAGCTGTTCAAACCTACCATAAATAATAACATGACATTAGATTTTTTTACTCCAGGATTGTTGGATGGCAACATTTTTTTTGTTTTAATATCAGATGTTTCTGGATGGTTGAAACCTGATTACACCTGGCCTGAAATTCCAGCAGAGCAAGTTCACCAAGCAGGGTGTTGATAACAAAATCATAAATTCATCTCCAACAGGATGTTCTCGCAAGCCTCCTGATGTGAGGTATGGGGGTAGAGAAGAAGACCTGCTGGATGGGTGCAAATTCAAATGTCCTGTTACAGAACATCATAAGCCAGCTGTTACCGAAAGATGACCCGGGTCAGAATCAGTGATTCATGGACTATTTGCTGCCCCTAGTGGAAACTACAGCATGCTTCCTGGAGGACAGACAGAGAAATAATATATTAAGAAGTACTGCCTCTTATCGATTTTGATTTGTCAGAATCCTAGATAGGCTGGCATTGGGTGTTGTATGGGTGGTGTCTGAGTGGCTTTTAAGTGTTGACCGACTGGAGGAACTTCCTCTTTTGCCGTTGATTCCAGCTGAAGATACTAACCACAGAGGACGACCTTACATAAAGTATCATTGATGTTCTTTTATTTCCTCTGCTCTGTAATATATTACTTTTAGAGTTTTGTGTTAGCATTCATAGTTTCTTGGGAAATAATGAGACACTTGCTTTGTTAAAGCAGTGTGTTTATTCTTATAGCTAATCTTGCTATTGTACCATCACCATTAACATTATCAAAGCTTTGCTAGACTAGCTAATTATAGAAATAGACAAGTTAATACATATTTATAATAAATAGGGGGAATCCATAACCACCCAATATTTATTTCAAAGGAGTAAATAATGAGTTTGGAAATTCTAGAGAAATGCTTAAATAATGCATTACAATTTAAAGCGGCGTTCCACCCTAAAGTGGAACTTCCGCTAATCGGATTCCTCCCCCCCTCCGGTGCCACAATTGGAACCTTTAAGGGGGGGGTGCAGAAACTTGTAGAATCCAGGTATCTGCACCCACTTCCGGGAATAGCTAGCCGCAGATGCCCCGCCCCTCCCCCCGTTGTGTTCTGGGAAACATAGTTACCAGGACACAACGGGGACCAGTGAAGACGCGCAGCGCGACTCGCAGCGCGACGCTTCACTTCCTGATTCCCTGACAGAGGATGGCGGCGGGGGCAGCCGAGAGTCATTTGCTGCCGACATCGCTGGGCCCTGGGACAGGTAAGTGTCCGTTTATTAAAAGTCAGCAGCTGCAGTATTTGTAGCTGCCGACTTTAATATTTGATTCTAGACTAAAATGTACAGGGGGTCCCCGACTTACGAACGCCCGACCTACGAACAACCCCTACTTACGAACGGGGCGCTGCGGGGACCCTCTGCCATTTTTCGCTGGTTTCGCTGGCCATACGGAGCCTCGGAAAATGCCGGAAATGTCCGTAATTTGCCGCGCATGCGCAGAACGGCATTAGACGGAACATCGGAAATGTCCGGAAATCTCTGTATTTGTCGGTCTGCGCATGCGCGGCCGACTTACGAACATTTCCGACTTCCGTACAGGCGGCCAGTCCCTAACGAGTTCGTAACTCGGGGACCCCCTGTACTGTGGATTTTAGTCGCCTAAACTACGATGACTAAAATGGGACTAAAACTAAAATGCCATTTTAGTCCTAAGACTAAAACTAAATCGAAATTTGCTGAAAAAATTAACGCTGGTATATTGCATCAGTTTTAAACAAATTTTTGCAGCGCAAGCGATCCACGCATAGAGCACTTATGCCTTCAAAGTGCAACAGTGGGCAAAACCACTTCTGTGCTAAGAGAAAGCTGTCAGTAATGGGTTACATTCAAAAATTCTTCCCCTGAAAGTCCAAACCATTCAGAGCTATCTAAAAATGCACACAAGGTAACGCATATAGCTTGGAAGTCACTTTTGTTTAACTAGATAACCACTTATCTAAAGTCCATCTAAATCTCCAGTACTCTCCACTATAACTATACTCTCCATGGGTTTACATTGATAATGCTGTGAACGGTGGCTATACTGCTCCTCCTACATTGAAGGTGTGAGTGTAGCCAATCTAGGAAAGGAAGTGTGTAACTGGCCAGATCACTGGGTGGAAATAAAGGAAAAAAGCCTAGAAAAAGAAAACCAATGCAGCCACCACATCTAAGGCCCATTTCACATGGCTGCCCTCAATTTCATACTGAGTTGGATCAGAGCGGGACAGATGTCACTTGAACCTGTGCAGTCCCTATGTACAGGCAGATGTCGTGGATTTATGTCCATTCACACCGGTGTTCATCCAAACTGTCCCCTTTGGTTTGGTAAAACCTTTTAAGTTTGTTTTTCAAATGTAAACAGACTTGGATGTGGGTGGGTGTAAATGGATGCACATCTGTTTACATCAACCCACTCATAGAGATACCTTGCATTCCATCTAGATCTACATAAAACAGCCAGATTGAATGCTCATCTGAAAGGGGCCTAAGGCCCCTTGCACATGGGCTAAGTCTGATCCGATCAGCTACGTCTGATCCCATTTGTGAACAGATCCACTGAAGAATGGACACGAATGGCACAAATGTCATAAAAGTGACATCCCTTCAAGTCTTTTCAGTCCCCTAGCGTTTTGCCTCCCACTTAGGTCCTGGGTATTTTTTCCCCTGATCTGTCTGCTTTTAATATCTGAAGCTCAGTCCTGTGCTTCTGCCAACTTACCTGTGAGAAAATTATTAGTTGCTCTCTATTTCAGGTTCAATGTTCTTTTAAAAGCTCATTACACGAAGTTGCCCAGACTTCCAGATATCACTAAAACCCTTTCTTTGATTTTTTTTTAACCTCTGGTGGCCTATGTGAAAGTCTGTGAGATCTGTGCTTGCTCCACAGCCTCTAGGTCAAAATCATTCAGGTTGCTCTTTCCTTTAACATCTCCTAAGTGTAGCACTAACCCCCAAAAGAGCTGCTGGTTTTAATGGGCTTATCGTTACCTTCTTCACCTCGTCTCCGTCTAGGGGTTCCCGTGGTAGAGGGCCCAAAGAAATGTAGAAACTGACACTTTATCTTCCTTTTTTTCGGTTATTTATTTAAAAGATAAAACAGTCTCTCAATTGTAGGGTAGAGGGTTAGGATAAAAGTTCAGGTACCGTATATACTCGAGTATAGGCCGACCCGAATATAAGCCGAGGCACCTAATTTTACCACAAACAACTGGGAAAACTTATTGACTCGAGTATAAGCCTAGGGTGAGAAATGCGCAGCTACTGTAAGTGGAAAAGAGGGTCAACGATGCCCATTTGCAGCCTCACTGTGCCCATGCAGATGGACACAGTTGACCGATTTGGGGCCCTGTATCTCGGGGTCACTTAGTGCTAGGAACCCCATCTTTGGATATGTTGTAGTGCTAATTCCAGCGTGTGTGTCCCGGCAGACAGCGCGCCGGGACAGGAAGTTGCGTAAACTCTCGTAAGAGTTTATGCCCGGAAGTGGGTACAGATACCTGTCTTAGACAGGTATCTGCACCCCCTCCCACCTGAAAGGTGCCAAATGTGACACCGGAGGGGGGGAGGGTTCCGAAAAGTGGAAGTTCCACTTTAGGGTGGAATCCCGCTTTAAGTGCTAGCGAGCAAGAGACCAAACATTTTGTTGCAGACCCACACCACCTAGTGGCAAGAGTCATGAGGTGCAAGTACTTCTTTAAAACAGGTGCTGATCTTGACACGGAGCTTCATTAGGAAAACTAGCCCTAACTGGCTACCCCACAGTCCTTGTACTTCAAGAAGAAAAACTTTTTTTTTTTTAAATCAGCAAAAAAAAACAGTCCTGGCAGTTCTTCTACAAATAGAACCTTGGGTCTGGTAAAGTCAGTGTTTGCCCCTGAGCGCCCACCGTGGTTATAAAATAGACAACATTGTCCCTTCCTGGCTGGCAAATAACCACAGGAGGCCTTAGCGCATGGCTTTCTCCTGAAGAGTCCTCGCCTGGATGCTTTGCCAGTTGCTGGGCCTCTCCTAGCCGAGACGGCACCGGACCACTCTTGGATAATTCGGCCCTGAATTCCATTCAGGCCTGTCCCTGCAGTTGCTTCGCCTCGGGCCATCCAGCCCAGAGACTCGAAATTGCATGGATCCGCACTCCAGGCCAGGAGGGCCACGGGGGCTGGTCAGGAGGACCAGGACCAAACAGACAGAAGGTATCTTCTGGACCGTAACAGAACCCCGAAGCACGTGATTTCAGTACCTTAAATACCTTCTCCCAGAATGCACAGCAGGATAAACACTCCTACTGGGCTGGTTCCAAGAGAAAGAAGGGTATCTAATACACCCAGCTAAACTGCATTCTCATACTTGCCGGCGGTGACAGCAACACCTGCGGTCAAGGAGAACTCAGTGCAGTCCAGCCAGACTGGTACTGAAACCATAATTTGGCACAATTAGCCCCAAAACCCAACTGTGGTTTCAGGAATGTTAACTTTGAAAAACATATAGCGTGTGCTCGTCAGGAGCCAGCGCTACATAAGTATCCTTGAACTCAAAGGATTTATTTGTAGATCTTATTCTCTCAAACAGGTATGTAGTTATTTGGGTCACCGTGGAATGCTTTAGTAAAATGGCTCTCTTCATGCCCTTGCTTAAAGAGGGACTGTACTGAAAAAAAAAAAATTTAAAAGCCAGCAGCTACAAATACTGCAGCTGCTGACTTTTAAAAAATGGACACTTACCTGTTCCAGGGTCCAGCGGTGTCGGCAGCAGAGGCCGATCGATTGCTAGGCTCCCTGCTGTAGCCGGCGCCATTCTCGGTGAGGGAATCAGGAAGTGGCTTCACTTCCCGATTCCCTACTGCGCATGCGCGAGTCGCGCGGCGCAATGAGAATCTTCAGCGCCGTCTGCGGGGTCACGTGTGTGTCCCGGCAGACAGCGCGCCGGGACAGGAGGTGACGTAAACTCCCGTGGGAGTTTATGCCCGGAAGTGGGTGCAGATACCTGTCTTAGACAGGTATCTGCACCCCCCTCCCCCCTGAAAGGTGCCAAATGTGACACCGGAGGGGGGGAGGGTTCCGAAAAGCGGGAGTTCCACTTTAGGGTGGAATCCCGCTTTAAGCTCCCTTCTACTAAACTGCTGCCTACTTTATTTGTTCATTTGATGCTTAGACTCCACGGTCCCCAGAATTTTGTTTCAGACAGAAGCACGCAATTCACATACAAGTAATGGAAAGCATTCTGCTCTCTCATCACCACCAGTCTGTCTGCTTGGTCTGATTATCACACACAGACTGAGTACAGCAATCAGTCCATAAAGACTTATCTCCACTGTTCTGTTTCTGAAAGTCAGCTGGAAGCGCCCTGTACCTTAACCACTTCAGCCCCGGAAGATTTGGCTGCTCAATGACCAGGCCATTTTTTGCGATGCGACACTGCGCCACTTTAACTGACAATTGCGCGGTCGTGCGACGTTGTACAAATTTGACATCCTTTTTTTTCCCACAAATATGGCTTTCTTTTGGTGGTATTTGATCATCTCCGCTGTTATTATTTTTTGTGCTATAAACAAAAAAAGAGCGACAATTTTGAAAAAAACACAATATTTACTTTTTGCTATAATAAATATCCCCAATTTATTTTTTAAAAAGCAAATTTTTTCCTCAGTTTAGGCTGTTATGTATTCTTCTACATATTTTTGGTAATAAAAATCGCAATAAGCCTATATTGATTGGTTTGCGCAAAAGTTATAGCGTCTACAAAATAGAGGATAGATTTATGGCATTTTTATTTATTTATTTTTTACTAGTGATGGCAGCGATATGTGATTTTTATTGGGACTGCGATATTGCGGCAGACAAATTGGACACTTTTGACACTTTTTTGGGGACCATTGACAATTATACAGCAAAATGCACTGATTAATGTATAAATGTCACTGGCAGGGAAGGACTTAACACTAGGGGGCGATCAAGGGGTCAACTGTGTTCCCTAGGTGTGATCTAACTGTAGGGGGGGGTGGGACTGTCGAGGAGGAGAGAGAGGTCGGTGTTCATACACACACAGATGCCGGTTCTTGCTCTGTCACGAGTGATCGCGGGTGCCCGGCGGTCATCGCGCCAGCCGGGCACTCGCATCGGCTCTGGGCACACGCTGCGGGTGTGCTGGCCCCTAGTGGCCAAAAGACAAAGCGACGTAGGGTAACGTCATTTAACGCCCAGCCGTGCCATTCTGCCACAGTAAAACTGCGGCGGCTGGTCAGCAAGCAGTTAAAGAGGAGTTCCAGCCTGTATTAAAAAAAAAGAAAAATCATTAGCTACAAATACCGTAGCTGCTGACTTTTAATATAAGGACACTTACCTGTCCAGCGAGCCCAAGATGTCGGCACCCGAATCCGACCCGTCCATTGGCTTCGGGTGCAGGCGCTGGCATTCTTACTAAGGGAAACAGGAAATGAAGCATTGTGGCTTCACAGCCTGTTTTCTACTGCGCATGCGCGAGTCACGCTGCACTTTCTGAATGGTCCCGCTGTCTTCTGGAACCTGTCTGTGTCTCCCAGTAGGCAGCGGGAGAAAGGAGGAGGGGCCGTAAATGACGTAGGTCACTGTGGTGCCCTTACACAGAAGTGGGATTGGGAAAGATCGGGAGGAAGCAGATAAGCAAAGCTTCCACTTTTGGGTGGAACTCCGCTTTAAGTAGGGTACACGCTGTAAGGGAATCGGAAGAAAACTTATGGCACGATCGTTTGATTTTTGTATAGTCTGTACACAACTTTCGACAAACTATTCAGATTTTACAAATGAAAATTTCCGAAGGGACAAACTCCAAAAAAATTTTCGGATGTGAACAGAACAAAGGTTTTTTGTTTAACCACTTGCCTACAGGGCACTTTCACCCCCTTCCTGCCCAAACCAATTTTCAGCTTTCAGTGCTCTCACACTTTGAATGACAATTACTCAGTCATGCAACACTGTACCCAAATTAAATTTGCATCCTTTTTTTCACACAACATGCAGGTAGCCCCGTCAGGTCTTCTAGGGACATAAATTACAAATATAACTTCATGACGACCTATTGTCAGAGGAATAATAGAAATCCTACTTGCCAGCATCGGCGCTTCCCTGTGCGCCTGCGGGGTAGAGTAGCGATACGGCGCATACGGATGCGCGATTCGGCGGGTTTGTGCATACGGGTGCGCGATACTGCGGCCCGGCACACAGCGTGATTCTCCCTGGTGGGCCTATAAAAGGCAGCCTTGTTTCTTGTTTCATTGCTGGTTTGTCTTTCAGCTTCCAGTGTTCCTGTTCCTAGCTTGTGTACCTGTGCCTGCCTGTTGTGACCCGGATCGACCTGACCACTCCTGAATCTCTCCAGCACCTGACCTTCGACTTGCTTGAAGGACTTCTCTACTTGGTTGATCTCCGTGTTTGACCCTCGGCTTCCTTCTGGACTTTGCGTCTGCATGACCCCTGTGTTTGATCCTCGGCCTTCTCCACAGACTCCTCTACTGCTTGACCATTTGTGTATGACCCCGGCTTGCTTTAAAGGACTTCCTCTCTGCCTGGACCTCTGTGTTTGACCCCCGGCCTCCTCACTTGATCCTCCGGTCTCCATCTCCAGATCCAGTTTTTTGAGCCTCAGCCGGGCTTTGCTTCGGTCCAGTGTCAAGTCCGCCCTGCACGGATCTTCTCTCCACCAGAGGACCATCCTGCAAGTATCTTGTACCTGCTGGCGACCCGTGCCCCTCCATGCCCAATACCTGCTGTACCACCTCCAGGGGTATCGTGCACTCAGCTGCAAGGGAAGCCGCTCTCAGCAATTCAGCCTTGGTGAGTACCTGACACCAATCACACTTTTGAAGGCCCTGGAGCACCAGGACAATGGAAACACCCACAAAATGACCCCATTTTGTAAGGAAAACACCCCAACGTATAATCTATGAGGCATAATGAGTCTTTTGAATGGTTCAACATTTTTGGAAAATGTGTAAAAAAAATGAAAATGCTTTTTTTTTTATACAAAGTTGTCCATTTATAAGATATTTCTAGCACATAGCGTGTACATAGCAAAAATTGCACCCCAAAATAGATTTTCCTACTCCTCCTGAGTATGGCGATACCACGTGTGTGAGACTTTTACACAGACTGGCCACATACAGAGGCCCAACATTCAAATAGCACCTTCAGGCATTCTAGGAGCATAAATTACTCATCTAATTTCCTGACAACCTGTAATTTTTGAAGGCCCTTCATATTTCTAAGACGTCCAATGCCCAATGGCTGTTCACCCCTGTTGGCAATGGGCTGTGTCTCGATGAAACGCCATCACGGACAATGCAGGGCTGCGTGCATGCGATTGCGCGCATGTCCTGTTTGAATGGGCCAATGTCATATGACATCCGCCCAGAACGAGAGCCTCACCGCCCCGCCATCATATGAAGGTGGGCGGGTGGCAACAGGTTAATGTGTACTGTTTTCGTACGGTTTTCGTATGAGAAAAATCAAATAGGAAAGACGGCGCATGATCAGAAATGATAAACAACAATAAAAAATGCTTAGTCGTATAAAAAGTTTCATACATTATTTCTATCCTTGGTTTCGACTTGCTGTGAAACATCGCAGAAAATCGTTTTCTCAATATTCTTATAGTGTGTACCCACCTTTACCTTTGCATAGAGTAACTGGCCTCATTCACCCATGGGTGTATCCTCTTTCTTCTGTGTTTATACAGCTGTCATCCTAAATCTTGTTCTTTTTCTGACATTTCTTTTGATACTGTAATCCTGATGCCAACAATATGGTTCAGACATTCTCACAAAGCGGGAGTAAAACACAAGCTATCCTGTCCTCCAGTTCTGTCTCCTATTTAAAGGAGGTGATGAGCCCCCTCAATTGGCAGCCAATTGGGGTATAACCCTGGTGAGTTCCCTTCCCACCTACCCTTTGTCATGGCCTATATTATGTGGTGCGTCACCTTGCTTGCTAAAGGGACAGTTGTTGGTTGCAGCATTAGTTGTTTAATATGACTCGAGTCGTAGTGTCTGAGTCTGGTTGTTTTGATTTGGTTTACATTATTTAAATTACTTGTGATATGATTTAAAGGTTTAATAAATTAAATATTAATTTTAAAACCAATAATAAAGGTCAGCGGCCAACATTTTGTGAGGAGAGTTGAGTGGGGACTCCTATATTAATACCTGGTCATTTCTGAGGAACAGAGAGAAGAGAGAAGTTTGTAAAGAGAGCCAAGTGTGGATTTCTGTATTCGTAAATGGTCATTTCTGAGGAACAGAAAAGAGAAGTTTGTAAAGAGAGCTGAGTGTGGATTCCTATATTTGTAAATTGTTATTTCGGAGGAAGAGAAGAGATAACTGGTCATTTCTGAAGAACAGAAGAGAGAAGTTTGGCGAGGACAGTTGAGTGTGGACTCCTGTATTAACATCTGGTAATTTCTGAGGTACAGAAGAGAGAAGTTTGTGAGGAGAGTTGAGTGCGGGCTCTTGTATTAGTAACTGGTAATTTTTGAGGAACAGAAGGGAGAAGTTTGTGAAGAGTGCGAAACGTGGACTCATGTATTGATAACTGATCATTTCTGAGGAACAGAAGAGAGACGTTTGTGAGGAGAGTTGAGTGAGGATTCCTGTATTAAAGCAGAACTGAACGTAGAAAATAAAAAATTACAACCATGATGCACCACAGAGCAACACAGGATATAATTTTTGCCTGTGGCCATCGAGTTATATAATTCTTCCCTGTGAGGGCTGGAGGTGAAGATTTAATCTGGCTTATGATCAGGATTTTTATGTAGTTTTTATAGTATGTTGGTATTATGTTGGAGATAAAGGCAAGAAAGGGAAGTGAAGCGCCAGACAATTCCTAGTGCAGCATTATTTTATTAAAATAAGCAATTACTGACAATATGGATTGCACTCACATAGTGCTCAGTGAGTGAGAGCTTGCCACATCCAACATGGGAGCAGGAACTGCTGTTATGTCACTTTGATGGTGAACCACGAGCGCCGTTAACAGCGGGGAGCTGAAGTCTCGAGGAACCTCGGGTAGATGCCGGCTGGGTTACTCGGTGTGAAAGTGATCCGGAGCTGTGAACCTGGGAGCTATCGGTAGTATAAGATAAACATTAGTATGAATTGTAACTGTATATTAGCTATATATAATATAATAAAAAAAAAAATATATATATATATATATATATATATATATATATATATATATATATATAATAATATGAAACAATTTAAAAAATTTAGATATATACCCACATTTGTGCTGTCTTTATATACACAGAATGCAAAATAAATCATTATGAATAATAATGTAAAGTATGGAAAAATATATAAAATTAAAACTGTATCAATGAAAAATTTATTATGAAAGAATTATTATGAAAAATGTAATGGAATAGGTAAAAATAAAAATGTAAATAAAAATGAAAATGAAAAAATGGGTATATTTTAAAACAAAATTGATTAGTAATAGGGGTAGTAATATATTCAAAGTGTAAATGTGCATTGTAATAATGGAGGTATGGAATGGGAAATTGAAAAAAACAAAAATCAAGTGGGAAAAAATGTATATATATTCATAATAGTACAAAATATATCCCGAATGCCTACCTGTGTAAAAATTCCAAGGCTGTGGGGATAGAATGGGCCACTTTCTAGCTAACAGAGAGAAGATGGTGTATGTATTTGAAGATCGTAGATAATCATAAGACCATGTGAGAAGATAATTTACATCTGCATAAAATTATACAAATAACTGTGTATGCACATACACACCAACATATACACAAACATGAACGGGGTAAAACATGCACAAGTGTGAACACATATGAGTGGTGACAACAAATGGCATTTGTATAATGCCACTGGGAGAGATGTAGTATTGATGAAGGTGGGGGGGAAGGAACGCACAAGTGGGCCACGGGCATATTTAGATGATCGTGCTAACTTCCAACTCTTCTTTTAGCCCTTCAGGTGAGAGCCTATTGAGTTTAACCACTTAAGGACCGCCTCCTGCACATTTACATCGGCAGAATGGCACGGCTGGGCACATCAATGTACAGGTACGTTGCCCTTTAAGAGCCCAGCTGTGGGTCACGCGTGCGCTGCCACTGGCGTGCTCGCGACCTGGTCCTGAGCTCTGTGACCGTGACCGCTGGACCCGCGGACCCGATCGCCACTGGTGTCCCGCGATCGGGTCACAGAGCTGAAGAATGGGGAGAGGAAAGAGTAAACAAACCTCTCCCCGTGCTTCCTAGTGAGGCTGTCACTGATCGTCTGTTCCCTGTCATAGGGAAAGACGATCAGTGATGTCACATGCCAAGCCACGCCCCCTACAGTAAAAAAACACACACAGGACATACTTAACCCCTCCCCGCCCCCTAGTTATTAACCCCATTCACTGCCAGTGTCATTTACACAGGAATCAGTGCATTTAAATGGCACTGATTGCTGTATAAATGACAATGGTCCCAAAAATGTGTCAAAAATATCCGATGTGTCCGCCATAATGTCGCAGTCACAATAAAAATCGCTGATCGCCGCCATTACTAGTAAAAAAAAAAAAAAAATTAATAAAAATGCTATAAAACTATCCCCAATTTTTTAAACTCTATAACTTTTGCGCAAAACCAATCAATAATCGCTAATTGCGATTTTTTTTTTTTTACAAAAATATGTAGAAGAATACGTATCGGCCTAAACTGAGGAAAAAAATTTTTTTTTATATATTTTGGGGGATATTTATAATAGCAAAAAGTCTAAAATATTGAATTTTTTTCAAAATTGTCGCTCTATTTTTGTTTATAGCGCAAAAAATAAAAAACGCAGAGGTGATCAAATACCACCAAAAGAAAGCTCTATTTGTGGGAGAAAAAGGACGCCAATTTTGTTTGGGAGCCTAGTCACACGACCGCGCAATTGCCAGTTAAAGCGACGCAGTGCCGAATAGCAAAAAGGGGCCTGGTCCTTTGGCTGCAAATTGGTCCGGGGCTTAAGTGGTTAAAGATCCAGTAGGTTTCTTGGGCACACAGTTTTTTGAATCTTTCCCCATCTGGTAAGGAGTGGGAGATGGAATGGATAGCTGTTCAGGGTTGCAGGGTTTCTATTGTGATGGGCCAGGAAATGTCTTGGGATTCTGCATTTGGGGTAAATTTCTTTCAGGCTCCTCCTATGTTCCCCAAATCTGGTGCGTAGTGGCCTGGTGGTACGACCTACATAGCAAATTTTGCAGGGGCAGGTGATAAGATAGACAACAAAGTTACTAGAACATGTTAGAAATGATTCAATGGCGAAGGCGTTGCCTTTTGAGTCAGAGAATGTCTTTTGTCTATGTGTCACATGTGTACAAGTGAGGTATTTTTTCTTGTGACATTGTACATAACAGTAAGTAAAAACATTTTGGGAATGGAGTCTAGGATGGATTTTTTATTCCTGCATAGTTTACTGGGGGCTATGAGGTTTTTAACATTATTGGCTCTTATTATTTAGGCTGGGTGGGGATGTATGTCTTCAGTTTGGGGTCATTACAAAGGATCCCCCAATGTTTGACCAGAGTCTTCTGGATAGCTCAGTGCCTGTTGTTATACTCGGTGATGAACATGGGGCCTTTTTGGATAGAGGGTGATTACTTTGGGTTGTTTTGCTCATTTGCTATATCCTCGGGGTGGGACTCTTCAAAGTATTTTTGAAGATATTTTTGAAAGGCCAGGTTGATGTCTTCTTCATTCTCCAAAAATGTTTTGATGAGAACCTGACTCTGTGCTTTGTAGTCTTCAATATAGCTACAGTTGCATTTTAGACGGCAGAATTGACTGTATGGGATGTTACTAATCCATTTCTTGTGATGTAAATAGGAATTTCCAGATGTTGGTTTGAAATGGGTCTGTGAGCATATTTTGGATTCTTGATCATGGAATAACTTAAGATCAATAAATATGAGCTCATTTGTGTCAGTAACAGAAGTAAAGTGTATTCCGAATGTGTTATTGTTACAATGTTGAAGAAACTTTGTAATTAGGTTGGTATCTCCTTGCCAGATGACGTCATCAAGATATATCCCATAATAGACCAGATGGTGTGAGAATGGGTTCTCAGCCCAGATATAGAGGTCCTCCCAGTATGTCATGAAAAGACTGGCATAGCTGGGGGGCAAAATTGCCGCCCATTGCTGTACCTCTAGTCTGTAGTATGAACTTGATGGTTTGAAGGATGAACTTTGCTTGTGTGGGATTCAAGGTTTCCTCTTTACATAGGAAATAATGGACAGCCTCTAGACCTACATCATGTGGGATTGAGGTATAGAGGTGCTTTGAAGGCTTTTCTATGTCACTGTATTATCTTCCAGGCCCCCTATGGGTGAGCACAGCTAGACCCAAGGACCTAGCCCCGTTAAATGAACTAGTTAGCCAATCGTTACATTTGTGGTCTTTATATTATTATTATTAAGGTACTTATATAGCACCATCAATTTACGCAGCACTTTACATATACATTGTGCATACACATCAGTCCCTACCCTCAAGGAGCTTACAATCTAAGCTCCCTAACTCACATTCATATACTAGGGCCAATTAAGACACAAGCCAGTTTTTATATAAAGCAAAATACTCTTTGATGCCCTCTAAACCTCCGTTGGCTCATTTTTTGTGACCCTAGGTTACTCCCTGCTTTTAACACTGAGAATGTATTCTCTAAATGGATTGAGAACAACATAGTTACTTTGGATTCTCTTACCAAAGAACCCCATTTTTGTTCCTCCTCCTTTCTCCAACTTAACTATGCGTTACTCCGTACAGAATTCTATAAATATCTGCAGATAAGATATTTTTTTTCTGTCCACTTCTCCTTGAGCTTAGACAATGACGACACCATCTTCGAGCACCTCTGCAGATCCCCCTCTAGAGATAAGGGTAACATTTCTATTCTATATAAATACCTCAATGAACGGGATCTTCAGGCTAACTCCTCAGCAATGCTCAGTTGGGAGGCAGAAACAGGCCAGATATTCCCCCCAGAAGAGTGGTTGGACATGCTCACCAACATGCATACATGCACAAAGTGTATGGCAATGAAAGAGACTGTAGTCAAGCTAAACGTTTGAACAGGGTTTTTTCCAAGCTTAGTGTATGTTTTATGGTCCGATAGAAGTCTCTGTGCTTCCCTTATATCCCTCTTTATTCAAGGTGACTGTTCCTCCTCCCTTGTCTGCTTGTTGAATGACGATGTTAGGATTGGATTGTAATTTCCGAAGGGCTTGTTGTTCTTGTTTTGTGAAATTGTTGTGCGTGTTTTTTTGAGCACAGATAGACTTTAATTCATCGTAAACCAATGAATAGAAAGTTTACACATAAGGGCCTTTGTCCTGATATAGAAAGCACTTAGAGACGGGTTTGAAACCTGTATAGATGACTTTCCTCGGTTCATCTAGGTCCAGATGTACAGGGTTGTTGGTATAATGTTACTTATTGTTTGGGGTAATGCTAGAGAAAGTGGTGTTATATTAGCAGTTTGATTTTTCGTTATTTTTGATCAGTGATAGTTATTCTTGTATTTTAATGGTATGGATTGTTTATTAGAGTATAGCTTTTATTTCTTTTATGGGTGCTAACAGTGGCGGCCCGTCCATAGGGGGCAACCGGGCGCCGCCCCCCCCCCCCCCCCCCCCCCCCCTTCCAGGCAGTCACAAAAAACAAAAACAAAATTGAAAGAAAAAAAAAAAAACACACATGAACGGGGTAAAACATGCACAAGTGTGAACACATATGAGTGGTGACAACAAATGGCATTTGTATAATGCCACTAGGAGAGATGTAGTATTGATGAAGGAGGGGGGGGGGGAGGAATGCACAAGTGGGCCACGGGCATATTTAGATGATCGTGCTAACTTCCAACTCTTCAATATCTATCCCTCCCTCCCACTCAGTGTCCATCCATCCATCCACCCATCCATCCCACTCAGTGTCCATCCATCCTACTCAGTGTCCATCCATCCATCCCACTCAGTGTCCATCCATCCCACTCAGTGTCCATCCATCCATCCATCCATCCCACTCAGTGTCCATCCATCCATCCCACTCAGTGTCCATCCATCCATCCCACTCAGTGTCCATCCATCAATCCATCCTTCCCACTCAGTGTCCATCCATCCCACTCAGTGTCCATCCATCCATCCCACTCAGTGCCCATCCATCCATCCATCCCACTCAGTGTCCATCCATCCCACTCAGTGTCCATCCATCCATCCCACTCAGTGTCCATCCATCCACCCATCCCACTCCGTGTCAATCCATCCATTCATCCATCCATCCCACTCAGTGTCCATCCATCCATCCCACTCAGTGTCCATCCATCCACCCATCCCACTCAGTGTCCATCCATCCACCCATCCCACTCAGTGTCCATCCATCCATCCCACTCAGTGTCCATCAGTGTCTCAGTGTCCATCCATCCATCCATCTCACTCAGTGTCATCCATCCATCCATCCCACTCAGTGTCCATCCATCCCACTCAGTGTCCATCCATCCATCCCACTCAGTGTCTATCTATCCATCCATCCCACTCAGTGTCTATCTATCCATCCATCCACCCCACTTAGTGTCTATCTATCCATCCATCCCACTCAGTGTCCATCCATCCATCCATCCATCCCACTCAGTGTCTATACATCCATCCATCCCACTCAGTGTCTATCTATCCATCCATCCATCCCACTCAGTATCTATCCATCCATCCATCCCACTCAGTGTCTACCCATCCATCCCACTCAGTGTCCATCCATCCATCCATCCATCCATCCCACTCAGTGTCTATCTATCCATCCCACTCAGTATCCATCCATCCATCCCACTCAGTGTCTATCTATCCATCCATCCCACTCACGGTCGAAGTTAAAAAAGCTATGAACAATAAGAAAAGAGCTTTTAAAAAATATAAAAGTGAAGGAACACTAGTGTTGTTTAAATGTTACAAAGAATTTAACAGAATATGTAAAAAGGAAATCAAGGATGCCAAAAATTCTAAACGAACGACAGATTGCAAAAGATAGTAGGACAAACCCAAAAAAATTCTTCAAATATATTAACCACTTTAAGACCAGCCTCGTTTTGGATTTTAGGTGTTTACATGTTTAAAACAGTTTTTTTTGCTAGAAAAAAACTTAGAACCCCCAAACATTATATATTGTTTTTTTTCTAACACCCTAGAGAATAAAATGGCGGTCGTTGCAATACTTTTTTTTCACACCGTATTTGCGCAGCGGTCTTACAAGCGCACTTTTTTTGGAAACAATTCACTTTTTTGAATAAAAAAATAAGACAACAGTAAAGTTAGTCCAATTTTTTTATATATTGTGAAAGATAATGTTACGCCGAGTAAATTGATACCTAACATGTCACGCTTCAAAATTGCGCCCGCTCGTGGAATGGCGTCAAACTTTTACACTCAAAAATCTCCATAGGTGACGTTTAAAAAATTCTACAGGTTGCATATTTTGCGTTACAGAGGAGGTCTACGGCTATAATTATTGCTCTCGCTCTACCGATCGCGGCGATACCTCACATGTGTGGTTTGACCACCGTTTTCATATGCGGGTGCTACTCACGTATGTGTTCGCTTCTGCGCACGAGCTCGTCGGGACGGGGCGCTTTAAAAAAATTTTTTTTTGTTTTTCTTATTTATTTTTCTTGATTTTATTTATTTTTACACTGTTTTTTTAAAAAAAAAAATATTGGCTCACTTTTATTCCTATTACAAAGAATGTAAACATCCCTTGTAATAGAAAAAAGCATGACAGGTCCTCTTAAATATTAGATCTGGGGTCAAAAAGTCCTCAGATCTCATATTTGGACTTCAATTAAAAAAAAAAAAAAAAAAAAAATGACATTTGTAAATTTCTCTTTAAGAGGTATGGGCGGAAGTGACGTTTTTGACGTCGCTTCCGCCCTCCTATGGTATAGAGATGAGTGGCGGCCATCTTAGCGTCACTCATCTCTATGCACATCAGGGGAAAGGACCCGATCACCTCCGCTGCTGCCGACGGTTCCGGTAAGCGGTGGAAGGCGCGGGAGAGCGGCGGGAGGGGGGGGCACCTCTCCCGCCGCCGATAACGGTGATCTCACGGCGAATCCGCCGTGATGACCACCATTATCGGACAGCCGACCGGCGCCTGAAGAGATGGACATCTCGGTTGTGGCAGCAGCTGCTGCCGTTACCGAGATATCCCTCTTCAAAAAAGGGGCGTACATCGTTGTGCGCCGGTCGGAAAGTGGTTAATAGTAAAAAGGTCAGGTCTGAGCATGTAGGCCCTTTACAAAATAATCTAGAGTAGGTGACTGGGGACAAAGAGAAGGCTAATTTATTAAATACTTTCTTCAGCTCTGTGTATACAAAGGAGCATGGGGGAGCTCATGTCCATAATGGGGGTGGTATTTACACAGCCCCGAATGATCCACAATGGCTCAAAAGTGATATGGTCCAGAAATATTTAGACAGAATAAAGGTGGATAAAGCACCTGGACCTGATGGCATCCACCCACTGATCCTAAAAGAATTGAGCTCTGCAATTTCAAAGCCATTGTATTTAATTTTTAGGGACTCATTAATGACTGGAATAGTACCACTGGATTGGCGCAGGGCGAACGTGGTGCCTATATTTAAAAAGGAAATTAAGTCTTTACCAAGTAACTATAGACCTGTTAGTTTAACTTCTATAGTCGGGAAGATACTGGAGAGATTAATAAAAGACCACATAGACGGGTTCTTGCTGGAAAAAAACATTTTAAGCAACAGACAGCATGGGTTCATGAAAGACAGAAGTTGTCAGACAAACCTGATTTCTTTTTATGAGGAGGTAAGTAAAACCTTGGACAGAGGCGTGGCTGTGGACGTGGTATACTTGGATTTTGCAAAAGCGTTCGATACAGTTCCCCACACACGGCTCATGTGTAAGGTAAGGTCTACAGGTTTGGAAACATCAGTTTGTAAATGGATAGAAAACTGGCTAAATGACAGAATTCAGAGAGTCGTGGTTAATGATTCTTACTCTGAATGGTCTAAGGTTATCAATGGTGTACCCCAAGGTTCAGTGCTGGGACCCTTACTTTTTAATATCTTTATAAATGATATTGGGTCTGGGATCAAAAGTAACATTTCTGTCTTTGCAGATGACACCAAGCTATGCAGTGGAATAACGTCCTTACAGGATGTCTCCAATTTACAAGCCGACTTCAATGCACTGTCTAATTGGGCGACTATGTGGCAGATGAGTTTTAATGTTGATAAATGTAAAGTTATGCACTTGGGGGCTAAGAATATGCATGCATCATACATGCTAGGGGGAGTACAACTGGGGGAATCCGTAGTGGAGAAGGATCTGGGGGTTTTGGTAGATCATAAGCTCAATAATAGCATGCAATGCCAAGCTGCGGTTTCCAAAGCGAGCAAAGTCCTTTCTTGTATTAAGAGAGGTATGGACTCCAGAGAGAGATATAATTTTGCTCCTGTTCAAATCATTAGTAAGACCTCATCTGGAATATGCAGTTCAGTTTTGGGCACCAGTTCTCAAAAAGTATATCGGGGAACTGGAGAAAGTGCAGAGAAGGGCAACCAAACTGATAAAAGGCATGGGGGAGCTCAGCTATGAGGAAAGATTAGAGGAACAGAATTTATTCACTCTTGAGAAGAGGAGAATAAGGGGGGATATGATCAACATGTACAAATATATAAGGGGTCCATATAGTGAACTTGGTGTTGAGTTATTCACTTTACGGTCAACACAGAGGACAAGGGGGCACTCTTTATGTCTAGAGGAAAAGAGATTTCATCTCCAAATACGGAAAGGTTTCTTCACAGTAAGAGCTGGGAAAACGTGGAATAGACTCCCTCAAGAGGTGGTTCTGGCTAACTCAGTAGATTGCTTTAAGAAAGGCCTGGATACTTTCCTAAATGTACATAATATAACTGGGTACTAACATTTATAGGTAAAGTTGATCCAGGGAAAATCCAATTGCCTCTAGGGGGATCAGGAAGTGATTTTTTCCCCCCCTACTGTAGCAGATTGGAGCATGCTCTTTAGGGTTTTTTTTTTTGCCTTCCTCTGGATCAACTGTGGGTATAGAATGGGGTATATTGGATTGTACGGTATTTTTTATTTTTATTTATTCCTTTTTTTTATGGTTGAACTGGATGGACTTGTGTCTTTTTTCGGCCTAGCTAACTATGTAACTATGTAACTCAGTGTCCATCCATCCATCCCACTCAGTGTCCATCCATCCATCCATCCCACTCAGTGTCTATCTATCCTTCCCACCCAGTGTCTATCTTTCCATCCATCCATCCCTCCCACCCAGTGTCTATCCATCCATCCATCCATCCCTCCCACCCAGTGTCTATCTATCCATCCATCCCTCCCACCCAGTGTCTATCTATCCGTCCATCCATCCATCCCTCCCACCCAGTGTCTATCTATGTCTCTATTTATCTGTCTATCTATTTATCTATCTGTAGGCCCTATTGCGGACGAGTGACCGGCGGGGGGTGGGGGGCATTGTGTTGGTTAGGGCTTTGTTTGCGCCCCCCCCCAAAAAAATGGAGCACCAGCCGCCACTGGGTGCTAATTTCTGTTAATGGTAATTTTGTTATGTCTTGTTCTGTTCAGTGTTGTGTTCACAATCCTCCCCAGAATGTAAAGGAAGCTGCACATGCACAGAAAAACCCAGAGAGAAGATGCTGGGGCCAGAGAGGGACCTTGCGGGTATCAAACTGTGGAGCAGAGATATTTGAGCCTTTAGTTCCACTTTAATAACTAGTCACTTCTAAAGAACATAAGGGAGAAGTCCGTGAAGACAGCTGAACGTGGGCTCATGTATTAACCGCTTCTGGACCGCCCCACGTACATTTACTGTGGCAGGGTGGTCCGGGTGTGCAAAATCACACACCTGTATGTGATTTCATGCACGTGGTCTAGGGGACATGAGCTGCCGTTGGCACGCTGCTCTTGCTATGTCCAATTGCCAGGTCCAGGGTGCCCGTAATGGCCACCGCTACGTGCCGTTCACGGGAGAGATGGAGCAGCGGTGTGCCGATGTAAACAAAGCACATTACTGCTCTGTCAGGGAGGAATAGAGAGAGATTGTGTTTCAGCTAAGCTGAATCACGATCTCTCTTTTCCGCCAGTGAATTCACTCCCCCCACAGTTAGAAAGCACCTCCCAGGGAACACATTTAACTCCTTGATAGCCCCTGTAGTAAACCCCTTTCCTGCCAGTGTCATTTATACAGGGATCAGTGTATTTTTTTTTTAGCACTGAAGACTATTGGTGTCACTGGTCCCCAAACAGTGCCACTTAGACTCGGTTCACACTGGGGCAACTTGTTAGGCAACTTATATAAACGGGGG
This sequence comes from Lithobates sylvaticus, assembly GCA_028564925.1. Taxonomy (NCBI): domain Eukaryota; kingdom Metazoa; phylum Chordata; class Amphibia; order Anura; family Ranidae; genus Lithobates; species Lithobates sylvaticus. The sequence continues at coordinate 131,886,086 of CM053028.1, forward strand.
GTAACTAGTGCGCTCAGCCTCAAAGAATAAATATGTGGAAAGCAGCCAACAAATAAGTGATCTCACACAATGAATGAAGTAATGTTAAAAGGGGGTATGTGGCGCTGACCAAAATTAATATAATAAAATATTTAGGATGTTCCGAACATGTATATATCACAACAGATATATAGATTATTCAACTAAATATGTACTAACAAACTTTCTTCTTCAGTGAAGTATAAAGAATACTGATATAGTTCTGTAGTGTTCCTGTGCAAAATATAATGCAAAAAAACATGACTATGCGAACCTTCATCAATCATGGCAGGATAAAATTAACAGACATAATCGAATAAATAAAATAAATATATGAAAGTGCACAGTGCAAAAAATGCTATCAAACTTCCAAAGTGCAATTGTGCAACAAGGGCAAAGTTCCAAGTGATGTGCAAAAAATTTGGCATCCGATCACCTAAGTACACTACGGGCGATGGCCGTATTGCAACGCCTCAAAACAATGAATAAATAAATGAAAAATGCAAATAACTGGACATTTCATAAAATCAAAATATATTGCACACAAAAAAATAAAATTGATGAAAAAAAATTATTAATCGGTGAACTACAAGTCCCAGCAGTTTGTGAAAAAAAAAATGTGGGTGATGGACAGATGGTCAAAGAGGGACTTCCGTTTCCGGGGTTGTGTGCTCTGAGTATGCGGGAGTGAGGAGCGAGAGCGAGCAGCGGCGGCACATGAGTAGGAGCTCGGAGGATAGAGCCTGTTGAGCCTGTTGAAGTACAGGACTGGTGTTTGTCGAGGAGAGGAGAGCGGCAACCAGGAGAGCTGAGCTGAGCTGAGACCGGGAAGAAGCCGGACGCCTTGTATCACTAGCTGACATTAGCGGTGACGGCGGCGCTAGCACCGCGGTAATTAGAACCGGCACGACAGATCTCCTATCTTTATCTCCTGTCCCACGGGGAGAACCACGGAGGACGGACAGACTAAGCTGGACGAGCACGTCACTGTGTACCGAGTCAGAGGCGGCGGCGGCGGCAGCGGAGGACGGTCGGAGGTGCACACGGGAAGGGGGTAAGACGCCAGAAGGCGTGGGATTACGTGTGCTGTGGCTGTGGATGTAGCTGCCGCCGGGAAGTGCCTGGGAAGTGCCGCTAAGAAAACCAATGTAAATGAAATTTTTTATTTTTTGGTGTGCTCAAAGAACCACAGTGGCTGAAGGAGTGCTTCCTTTTTTTTTTTCCCCTCTATATACATATGCAATACGGTGGTGGAGGTGGGTCGTACTAATATATGGGAGTGCTGGGGATGTCACAGGTGTCATAGGTGATGCCATACATGGTGGGATATATTAGGAAGAACCCCCCCCCCTCAGAGATCTACAAACTCCCCACCAAACACCCTCTGGCTGTGCTTTTCTGTTTATCCTGTCCTTGGAGGAGAAATAAGGAAAATAAAAAGGGAGATCTCTGGCGAGCTGTGCTGTGTTGCCGTAGAGTGGACTGTTCTAGTTGATTTTTTTTTTTCTTCCCCTGGGAATTAATGGGACTACAGCGGTAAAGTGTATGGTCTCCAAATATTACTACACAGTGGATGTACCGGGTGTGTGCTCGATGCGAGCTCTATAGCATCAAATGACTGTTTGAGAGCACTATAAACTATACGCTGTGCATTATAAGCTGTGCATTACAATACAATACTATAAGCTGAGTTACTAAAGAGGCATATATCCAAGAGGCCCATACAGTCTTCAATAGACTACCCCATAGAGGAGAGTCGGTTGGGAAGACCAGGAAGCTGGGGCGCCTGAATAATTAATAGTGCCGGTCTCTGAATACTAAGCTGGGATTTATTCTTTTCCTCTCCCCTTTTTTTTCCTTTTCCACATACCATTAATCAGAAGAAGTGGTAAAATAAGGATACGGTCTCAGTGTGAAACAAGGGGGTAAGGGGCTAAGGGTGGTGGGGGTGGCCTTCATGCCGAGAAGAAGGGGACCTGGTAGAGTGGATAATTCACCTACCCACTCATATATCACTAGATTTCTTACGAAGAAAGATGCGGGACTACCAGTGGATGCCAGCACTATAGTACACCCACAGCGACCCACCCGAGCTAATTTAAAACAACCGCCAGGGGAGGAGGAACCGGCTAGCAATATGGCCACTAGCTTGGATGGGAGTATACGGGTTGAGCTTACGGAAGAGGTGGATATAAGTTTACCAATTACTCCCCAGAGCGCAATCCTATTGGAAGGAGAGATGGGCCTCCTAACTATGAGGGGACAAGAGCGTGAAAGGGAGCCCGATATTAGGCAGCTCATACAGGCACTTCCCTCCAAAGAAGATATTCTAGCATGGATGGGCGACTTAAAAGCCACAGTAAAGGAAGAACTAAGTGAGGTATGTGCCAAATTTGAAGCCGTAGACAATAGACTCTCCAGATGTGAGACCACACAGGCTACAGCTGACAAGCGTCTGGACATACTCGAAACCAAGCTTACTGCACAACACCAAAAGCTGATAGACTTGCAATTGCAGGCCGAAGATTTTGAGAATAGAAATAGAAGAAATAACTTACGTATCAAAGGGATCCCAGAGGTGATTAAAACACCCGACCTGAGGAACGTGGTAACCTCAATTCTTAATTTATATCTAGAAAAACCCCCAGAGTCTTACATAGAACTGGACCGAGTCCACAGGAGCCCAACAATACAGAATATGGAGCGGGGAAGCCCCAGGGACGTGCTATGCCGCGTTCACTTTTTTAAAATAAAAGAAGATATAATGAGGGCAGCATGGGCAAAGGGGGCATTGTCATACATAGACTATGAAGTACAAGTGTTCCCGGATATATGTTGGCAGACAAAACGAAGGAGGCGAATACTGAGGCCCCTGCTAGATTTACTGCGAGCCACAGAAGCAACATACAGGTGGGGGTACCCACTATCTCTGATTATTAAAAAAGGAGAACGAGGTTTTACTTTACGCAATCCGGACCAACTGCCAGACCTCTTTGAATTTTTGGGCACGGAAGAAGTGGAAATTTCTGACTGGCTAAACGTTCCGATGGAGCCTGGGGGGTGGGTTAACCCTGGGAATAGATCAGCGATGAAAAAGAAGTGTTAACCTGGTTAAAATAATCATGAGACCGACATGGCGCCATAAGCTTGGCCTACACTTAGGGAGGGCAATCATACCAATGGAACTCTCCACCTCCAATGGCTCTCTTTTTTTTTTTTTTTTTCCCCCCGGTCCCCCCGCTGGCCTCCCAAACGGTTTATTTCAGAGCGGCAGAATGAACTTCATAAGATGGGCAAGGAAATGAAGAAAAGTACCTGATTACCCGGGGAAAAGGAATTTTTGATTGACTCCTTGAGGTCAGAGAACTAGTATAAATACTGGCCCAGACCCCCCCCTTCCTCTGGACACGATTAGTGTGAATTTGGAGTGGAATTTTTTTTCTTTTTTTTCTCCCTAATATTTTGTTGTTGTTTGTTTTGAACTTTCTGGTATCAGTGGGGGGGCACCAAGGGTAGGTCCTAATAGTAGGGACATATAATTATATGACATACACAGCACATATAGTATACACTTGATATAGTGTATATTTCACAGTTTATATCACTTTGATGATAACATGATTTTTCTTTTTTCTTTTTGTTTTTTTTCCTTTTTGGGGGGGGTGGATGGGAAGAATTAAACAGGCACTAAGGTCACGTTACACAGGGACACAAGGTACGCTTTCACAAATAGGGAAGGCTAATAGAGGGGGGGGGGGGAGGAAGGGGGGGGGACTTTGATGAGGAAAAGGGAGTTAAAATAAGAGTTGAAGATTGATATGCTAGACCGTGTTGGGTGGAGTGGGTGGGGGGGGGGGAGAAGTATAGGGGCCATATGGGAGAGGAGAATGAGGGAGGGGAAGAGAGGGGGGGATGCAAACTTTTATTGTTTTTTTTTTTCCTCTTATTTTATTTTCTCTCTCTCTCTTTGTGGTGATGTAAAGATGATGTTAAATGCATAGATTGATTAAGACTGCCCGATAGGAAAACAATAAGGAACATAGGAAATGTATGATATGAATAAGCAATATCAGATTGATTACTAAAGGAGGGGCCTATTTATGTTAGATATTTGAGGTTGGTTTAAGAGGTGAAAATAATAATGCAATTAGCTAGAGGGATTCATAAATGTACTCAAATTTAAGAGATGTGCAGCCGCTGGTGGCCTGCTGCGTGCTCCTGGCGTGCTCGGGGACATAACCCCACATTGTTCGTTCCTCCTCTGAGTAGAGGACAAGTCGGGGACGATCGAGAAACAGGGAATCCTGTTTTTCTTTTTGTGTCTGTTTTTTTTTTTTTTTTCTTTCTCTTTTTCTTTTTTTTCTTCCCTTCCTCTATGAAGGGGTGCACGCTGGTATAGGAAGGCCGCACCAGGGTTGCTCTACCCCCGAGAGTAGTGGACACTCTTTTTTTTTTTTTTTTTTTTTTCTCTCTCCTCTTTTTGTTGTCTCTCCCCTCACTGGCCTCCCCCCTCCCCCCTACCATCCCCCTCCCGTGGGACCCCGCCTCCACATCCTGAAAGGGGAAAGGAAAAGGGAAAAAAAAAAAAAGGGGAAGAGGTAAAGAGGAAAAAGGAAAAAAATTTATTTATTTATTTATTTTTTTTTTTTTCTTTTTTTTTTAAAAATGTCTAAAATAAAGTTTACTTCCTACAATGTGAAGGGATTAAATATACCGGAAAAACGGATCAGATTACTTGCCGAACTGAGAAGATTAAAAACACATATAGCTTTCTTACAGGAAACACATTTTAGTGGGAAAAAAATACCGAATTTGGGAGACTACGGATTCACCAATGTATACCATGGAACATCCCAGAACTCTAAATCAAATGGAGTGGCCATTCTGATACATAAGCAGACTCCATGGAAGGAATTAAAAGTAATAAAGGATGAGGTGGGCCGTCTTTTGATTGTGAAAGGCCTAATAGGACAACAAAAAGTTACACTGGTGAACCTGTATCTCCCAAATACCGACCAGATTAACTACCTGGAGACTAGTATTCAGGAAATACACAGATATAAGGAAGGCCTGCTAATTATGGGTGGAGATCTAAACATGGTAATAGACCCCCTAATGGATACATCAAGAGGAGCCTCCCACATGACATACACAAAAATAAGAAAGATTAAAAAACTATTATTTGATGATATGCAACTGGTGGATGCATGGAGGACACTGAACACCCAAGAAAGAGATTATACGTTTTTCTCTGCGAAGCATAAGACTTATACCCGTATCGACTACGTGTTTGTCTCGCAGACAGGACTGACGTCCTTGATTAAGGCTGACATAGGCTCTTTTTCCTTGTCCGACCACGCACCGACCAGTTGCGAAATGGACTTGGGGCAAGTAGAGTACCGGGAATGGCAGTGGAAGATGAACGAATCACTACTGAAGGATAAGGAATATAAAAAAACACTAGATTGCGAACTGGAATCCTTCTTTCTAACCAACGAATCGGAAGAAATAATGCCATTTGGTATCTGGGAGACACATAAATGTGTTATGAGAGGAGTCTTCATCTCCTTAGGAGCCTACAGGAAAAAAAAGCTGAATGAACAAATAGAAGCCCTACTCAAAAGTATTAGAGAAGCAGAAATGGTACATAAAAAATCCCAGGCACAAAACATAGAAGAGAAACTAAATGTTTTAAGGGGCGATTTAAATTCTCTGCTGATCGAGCAAGCCAAAGCCAAAATAAAGCGAAACAGACAAACAATATATGAGTACGGGAACAAGCCGAGTAGAATGCTAGCGAAAGCACTAAAACAATCTAATGTAAGGAGACAAATAATGGGCATTAAATCTCAAAGCGGTGAGATACTGAACTCCTCAGTGAAAATGGCGCAAGCCTTTAAAAACTACTATGAGTGTTTATATCAGCTGGAGGGAGTTGGTAAGGGAGGAAAAATTAAAGAAAAGGAGGAGGCAGTCAGAGAATATCTCCGTTCATCAGAAATGCCCAAACTCACAGAAGAAGCCTTGAAGAAACTTGATAAGCCAATAACGGCAGAGGAGTTCAAGAAAGTTTTGAATTCTTTACCCCTAGGTAAAGCGCCAGGCCCTGACGGGTACTCCCTGTCTTATTATAAAGCGTTTGAAGAGAAGTTAGTCACAAGGTTCTTAGCAGCATTTAACTCACTACAGGAAGGATACAAAACACCGGAAGAGACACTTCTAGCTCACATTGCAGTTATCCCGAAGGAGGGGAAGGATCCATCTCAGTGTTCCAGCTACCGGCCAATATCATTATTAAACGTAGACCTAAAAATCTTCTCCAAAATACTAGCTAATAGACTGGTTGAATATATCCCAGCACTTATTCATCCCGACCAAGTTGGGTTTACCCCAGGGAGGGAAGGCAGGGAGAACACACAAAGAGTAATAAATGCAATATACTGGTCCCAAAGTCAACATAAACCCTTAACAATAATCTCAGCAGACGCAGAAAAAGCTTTTGATAGGGTGGATTGGCGGTACTTGCGGGCTACATTACAACATATTGGCTTAGGGGAGGGAATGCTGAGATGGTTCAAAAACCTGTATTCGGTACCTACTGCTAGAGTGAAGGTAAACGACAGACTCTCGGACCCCTTTAGAATTCAAAATGGAACTCGCCAGGGATGCCCATTATCTCCCCTTATTTTTGTCCTCACAATGGAACCATTTCTAAGGAAAATACGTTCAAATCGAGATATTAGAGGCATAAATACAGACACGGAGGAACACAAATTAGCTGCTTTCGCCGACGACCTGATTTTCTTTGTATCCTCTCCAGCCATATCCTTGCCTCCCCTCCTGGGGGAGCTACGGAAATTCGGGGACATAGCAAATTTTAAAGTGAATTATAATAAGTCAGAAGCCATGGGATTAGAAATGAGCGAGTCCCTGACCCACCAGATAACTTCCCAATTTAAATTCAGATGGACAGATTCACACATTGATTATCTAGGGACCAAGATACCTAAAATCTTAAACAGGGTGTTCGAATTAAACTACGTCCCAATGCTAAAACAAATAAAGACAGATCTGAAAAGGTGGGATAAAGAAATCTTCACGTGGTTTGGGAGGACGAACATAATAAAAATGAATGTAATGCCAAGGCTCCTATACTTATTTCAAACTATGCCAGTAAAGATCCCCCAAAGCTTTATGAAAGAATTGCGGTCAGGATTCCTGAGTTTTATATGGGCTGGAAAGCCCGCAAGACTACGAAGATCTATCCTGGCTCTTCCCAAAGAGAAAGGTGGCATTGAATTTCCAGACCCATGTAAGTATCAGGAAGCCACACATTTAGTTAGAATAAAGGAGTGGTGTGCTAAAAAAAAAAAAAAGCCATGGGTAAATATGGAACAAACGTTGAGCAAAGCCCCCTTGGAGGGGTTGGCATGGATGGCTGGAAAGGATATTCCAAGGGTAGTCAAAAAACACCCACTGATCGGGGCAACCCTAAATATAAGTAAAAAGATTTTCAATAAAAACAAGATATCAAGTGAACCAAGCCCTATGCTACCTATATTAGGTACATATGACTTTGAGCCAGGTCTATCGGACCAGAAACTCTCTGATTTGAGAAATAGGGGGATAAACAGGATTATACATTTTTAAAAAGAAGGAAAAATAATGACAAGAGGGGAGATAGAAAAACAATTTACCCCAGAACTAGACTACCTCAGAGCAATGCAGCTGGGGGCCTACATTCTCTCAAAAAGTAAAAAATACCCTGAAATCCGAGGGCTGTCGGAGTTCGAGCAGTTGTGTCTAGACGGCGAGACTTTGAGGCACCCCTTATCATATTTTTATGAAATGATTACAAGATACGAAGCACCCGAAAAGTTAAGTTATCTATGTGCCTGGGAAAAAGATTTGAAGGTTACGCTCTCCCAAAAACAAAAGGAAAAAATACTGAGATCGGTGCACAAAACATCAATAGCAAGTAGATTCCAGGAGGGGGGTTATAAGATTCTCACCCGGTGGTATAGGACCCCAAGCATGCTACACGACATATTCCCACAGACGCCGAATACATGTTGGCGATGTGGGAAAACAGAGGGCACAATGTTGCACATTTTCTGGGAATGCGACAAAATTAGAGAATACTGGAAGAGGGTGGAGGAAACAGTAAAGCAAATTACAGGGGTATCTCTCGGAGAAAACCCGGCTGCATTTTTGCTCAACGATGTCCCAATGTCGGTTGAAAAATATAAAAAATCACTACTAAAACATCTTCTCACGGCGGCGAGAGCCTGTATTCCTGCTCTCTGGAAAAAAGATGTACCTCCCACGTGGGCCCAATGGTGGGCCAAAGTGGGAGAAATTCAACAAATGGAAAATCTGACAATGACTATAAGAGATCAGGAGGAGAAGTATGAGGCCACATGGGCACCATATTTCTTATATAGGAGGGAGGCGGGTGGGGGTGGGGCTGGGTGACGCCCGGGGGGGGGAGAGACGAGGGGGGAGATTTTTATTTTGATATGAGGGTAATCCCCTCTGTTAAATTTTTTTTTTTTTTTTTTTTTGGGTGTTGTTGTTTTTGTTGTTTTTGCTGTTTTAGAAGGGTAACAGGGGGGTCAGGGGGAACCCCAAAAGAACAGTGGATGTTAAACGTAAGTTAGAGAAAATGCTCTTGATAGTTGTGATGTTATAAAATGAGTTAAATGTAAAAGATGCAATGTGTTGTCTAAAAATTGTTAAAATAAAGAGTTTAAAAAAAAAAAAAAAAAAAAATGTGAAAAAAAACACACAATGTGTGCTGGAAAATAAAATCGCAAAAGATCTTCTTATGCGTATGTGCTCAATTCAAGCAAATCTGTGTGTCCAGTATTCAGTGCTGATCCATGCAAACCGTGTGCTCCGTGCTTGTACAGCCTGCTTTTTACTTAATTTCTTGAATTCTTAATTTCTTAAATTCTTGAATCAAACCCCACTTTTTTCATAAACTACTACTATAAGCAAAACTTTTTTTTTTTTTTTTTTTTTTTTTTTTTGGATAGAGCAAAAGCTCTTATCAGATTTTTGTTTGCCATCCCATTATGGAGATTTCGCTTTACTTCCTGTCCCATAGCTAAACAGGAAGTGATAGGAAACCCATGAAAATAAAGGGAATTCCTTGGGGACCCCCCAGACCACCAGAACTGGTGTCCCTGTTGGAAGATTTCCCATCTATTACTTTTCTGCTTACAATCCAAAATGTGGGACTTTTACTTTCACTTTCAATGAAAATGGTACAGGACAAATAAACAGGATAAATCTCACCAATGAGGACACAGGCAGCAAAAAAAATTGACAGGTGTTCTAATCTCTCTCCACTCCAAAACTAAAAAAAGTTTTGCCTTTAGGCTCGTTTCACACTGCCACGACTTGGGATACGACTTGTGAGACCCCAAGTTGCGTGACATCTGAAATCCCATGTTAGTCAATGAGAGTTGTCTTAATATGCACTACTGAAGTCGCTCCAACTTTAGAAAAGGTTCCTGTACTACTTAAAGAGGAAGTAAACCCTGATGGGTTTTACTTCCTCTTTTGCTCCATGCAAGGCCTGCAAATGAAAAGCACCTCATACTAGCCCATTATGTGACACTTACCTGCAAACGAAGCCTGTGCTGTCCCCTGTGCAGGCCGCGTCCATCTTCGCCCCTCTTCTATCCAGGGCCGCGGACTCCGGCTTTGTGCACTTATACACCTTCCTGCCCAGACCAATTTTCAGCTTTCAGCACTGTCGCACTTTGAATGACAATTGCGCAGTAGTGCGACACTGTACCCAAACAAAATTTTTATCATTTTGTTCGCTCAAATATAGCTTTCTTTTGGCGGTATTTGATCACCTCTGGGATTTTTATTTTCTGCTAAACAAATAAAAAAAAGACCGAAAAAAAAAAAAAAAAAATGTTTTTTTGTTGTTTCTGTTACAAAACTTTGTAAATAAGTAAGTTTTCTCCTTCACTGATGGGCACTGAGGAGGCTGCTCTGATGGGCACTGATAAGGCGGCACTGATGAGGTGGCACCAATGAGGTGGCACTGATGGGCACTAATATGCGGCACTGATAGGTGGCACTGATATGCAGCACTGATGGGTACACATAGGTGGCACTGATGGGCACTGAAAGGCGGCACAGATGGGCACTGAAAGGTGGCACGGATGGGCACTGAAAGGTGGCACGCATGGACACTGATAGGTGTCACGGATGGACACAGATAGGTGGCACTAATGTACACTAATAATAATGGTACTGTTGGATGCCAATCAGTGCCAAACAATAATGCCTGCCAATCAGTGGTGCCCATTGTGGGCACTGATTGGCATCCATTGTGGGCACTGATTGGCATTCCTGGTGGTCTAGGGTGGCAAACCTGGTGGTGACATCCCTGGTGATCCTGGTAGCATCCCTGGTGGTCCAGTGTGGGCATTCTCTGGGGGGGGGGGGGGCTGCGCTGATAATTGATCAGCACAGACCACCCCTGTCTGAGGAGCAGCCAATCGGCTCTCCTCTACTTGCATCTGACAGACGCCAGTGAGGAAAAGCCGATCAATGGCTCTTCCTGTTTACATCGTGATCAGCCATGGTTGGACATGGCTGATCACATGGTAAAGAGTCTCCGTCAGAGACTCTTTACCTAGATCGGTGTTGCGGTGTGTCAGACTGACACACCGCAACAACAATTGCTGTGATGTGATCCCCGGGGGCGCGCATCGGCTTGATATCCTGACGTCCGGTCAGAATATTGAAACCCACTTTGCCACCGTCATTTTGCTATATGGTGGCAGGCAAGTGGTTAAAGTGGTTGTAAATCCATAAAAAAAAAAAACCTGCATGACAGGATTTGATGATTTGATTTCATAATGCGCATACTAGCTCATTATGAAATACTTACCTTAGATCAAGGCTGTTGCAACGGTCCCCGTACACCGATGTGACCGGCGCCATGTCTCCTGGAGTTATTTCTGGGTTCGCGGGCTTTGGCGCTGTGAATGGCCGCAGCCGTGATGACGTCACGCGCGGGAGTCACGGTACAGGCCCTTTAGAAACGGTTTCTTCGGTGCCCATTTCCCGGTGACGTTGACGCAAGTGTATATGATAAATATCTCTTAAACCATGCAGATTTAGGAGATATTTACAGTACCTACAGGTATTATAGGCTTACCTATAGGTTCAAGTGGTGTAACTAGGTTTAAAAGTGGCTGTACACTCTGTAGGTGCTTGAAATATGTCCTAAACCTCCACGGTTTAGGAGATATATACGAAAGGCCCGAGCGCCGATGACTATGCGACCACGCGACTCGGGCCAGTCACAGAGCCGGAGTTTGCAGCCCCGAAAGGAAGAGGGGCGAAGATGGACGCTCCCTTCTAGTGGGGACAACGGAGACATTGCAGGCTTCGGTTTCAGGTAAGTGACACATAATGGGCTACTATGCGATGCATAGTAACCCATTATGCGATATATAGAAGCCCATTATGCTTTACCTTTGCAGGGAAATAAAGAGGAAGTAAACCCCCCAGGCTTTACTTCCTCTTTAAATGCTAAAGTATAACTAAAGGCAAAACTTTTTTTCGTTTTGGACAGAGTGGAGAGGGATTACAACATCTGCCATGTTTTTATTGCTGTCTGTGCCCCCTATTAGGGAGTAAAGATGAGCTCAGGCGTATTCGCACACCCCACGTGCGGAGCCCGCCAGGAAGTCGGCGCTGCGCTAATCACAGGCAGTGAGACATTTCCCAAACTCTGCAGCCGCGCATCGGGACAATGTCTCACTGCCTGTGATTAGCGCGGCGCAGTGCCGACTTCCTAGCGGGCTCTGCACGTGGGGTGTGCAAACATGCCGGAGTTCATCCTTATTAGGGAGATTCATTCTCTTTATTTGTCCTGTTTGCCATTATCATTGAAAGTGACAGTAAAAGAAAACCCCCCACATTTTGGGTTGCCCTCAGAACAATAATATGAGGGGAAATCTTCCAATGGGGACACTAGTTCTGGTGACAACCATGGATTCCCTCACTTTGGAAAGGATTTCCTCTCACTATTTGCTTTAGCTACAGGGCAGGAAGTGAGGGGAAATCTCCCTAATGGATTTTATAATCCTCCTTTGCTCTAAACAAAGTTTTATCTTTAGTCCTACTTGTAATATCTGTTCGTTTGTGAGGAACAGAAGAGAGAAGCGTGTGGTGGGAGCTGAGTGTGTGGTGAGGGCTGAGTGAGGAGAGGCGGCAATGCTGCCATGTTGTAGATAGAGGGAGTCCTCCGGGCTGTGGATGCATTGTGTGTACAGAGAGGCCGGGACAGGAAGAGGCAGTGTGTGTGTTGTACTGTGTGTACTGTGAGTGTACTGGGTGTGAGGCTCCCCGTGTGTGTCTGCTCCGGGGCCACAAGTGATCAGGAGGGTCACAGCATGGCAGCCAAGGTAAGCAGCTCCTATAGGAGTGAGTGGTGTACACCCTGTATGGTGGGGGGAGGCGGCGATCTGCCGGTATACGGCAGTGCTGTAAAGTGCTCATCAGTAGAGTTAACAAAGGCAAGGGGGTGCAAAGGCTGTGTTGGGGTGCAGGCAGGAAGTGACAGCTGAGAAGGGGGGGTCGATAGATGTTTGCTGACAAACTTAGGTGGGCGGATGGGATCGGAGTGACATTTCCAGAGGGATCTATATTGGGAAGTACAGAAAGGACTGTGCTGGTCTATGGAGTGTGACCGGCCGGGTCCCCATTGCCTGTCATGGCTCCTGATCGTGCAGCATGCAGGCCCCGGTGTCACCCGGCTGTCACATCACACCAGGGAAGAGGGCAAAGATCACCCTCTGCTACTTTGCCACTGTCACTGGCAGCGCCACTCAGACGTTTCCTGTGTGTTTCAGGAGATCTGATCAACTGTACACATTCTCCTCCGTCTGCTGATCTGCTCTAAAGTAGACAAAACTTTTTTCTTTTTTTGGACAGGAAAGGGTTAAACCACTGTCAGTTTTGTGCCATTTCCGTCCTATTTGGGGCCCATTTATATGTTGTACGTTATTGCAGGGACAATGCCAGGGCCTTGGCAGGCTGATGTCAGACAGGCGACTTTGCCGCTAGTGATTGGTCGCAATTGCCAGTGGCAGGATTGTTAACCCCTTGCTGCTACCGCCTGTCCCTTTAAGAGTATCGAAAAGGCAGGCTTTCAGATCTTGTGACTACTCTGATTGGCTGTCACAGCGGTCACACGATCGGAAGCCCCCCAATCGCAAGCATCGGGAGCTGCCTGCGACATCTGAGTTATCGGGAGTGCTATCTCTGCACTGAAAAGGCGTTCCCGGCGTATGCAGACGCTCAGCGTTAAAGCCCACCCACCCAGAGGCCGTATATATGCGCACAGCTGGCGGGAACAGGGTAAGAGGTTGTCTGTTTGTAAGGCGCCTTTCACACGGGCTTTCCGATCAGGTCAGTTTTTCAGGAAGACCTGATCGGATGCTCCATTCACCTCTATAGGGCAGCGGATGTCAGCAGTGACATGTCCGCTGAGACCTGCTGCTGTCTGATCCTGTCCGTGAAATTCAGAGGGATGGTGGCCCTATTTTCCATCCGTCTGGCGGATCTGATGAAAACGGACCACCTGTTCGTTTTCATCTAATCTTCCCAGCGGGGCTCTGATAGGTTCGTCTCAGCACAGTGAGCGGAGATGGACCTGTCATCCGCCTGATCAGTGGGGATCAACAGATCGATCCCCCGCTGAGCAAAGGAGTCCGTCGGGCAGGCCGCCTATGTGAAAGAGCCCTTACTATGGAATCGCTTTCTCTGTAGCCTAATGATGGTTCAGGCGTGTTCAGATTGTACCTGCCAAGAAGCCAACGCTGAACACCGCCAATCATAGGCAGTGAGGCATTTCCCATCCGGCAGCTGCACATACATACTGCCTATTATTGGCGGTTTGCAGTGACTGCTTTCTGGCGGGTACGATCCCGAACATGCCTGAGCCCATCATTATAGCCCAGGCGGTGAGATGTCGGCTCCCATTACTAGCGTTCGGAATTCAACAGTGCTTGGGCCAGCAATAGAGCGATATTTCACTGTGGATACAAAGCGAACGATTCCATAGAGACAAACTGGCGGCCTCTTTAGCGATCTGTCTTTAGTGGTAGAATCACCTGTCTGACTTTGGCCTTTCAGCGCATTGCACTGTTTACTTTTTTTTTTATAAACTTGACATTTCATTCAACTTTATGCAGCACGCTGCGATGCCATGTGATACATTGCAATTTGCTTCACTGCATAAGAATGCATCCCGGCCTATTTTTTTCAGTGCACACCATGGCGGCATGTCGGTGTGAACTGACACAATAGGACACAGGACAGATTGTCTTGTCTGTGTCAGGACTGCATTGGGCAACAGTGATGTGAATAAGCCCAAAGGCAAAAGTGACAGCAACTGCTGACCTGCTCCAATCTTTCTTCACTAGTTTACATTTACCCCCCACCCCCCCCTAATACGGAGCTCCACCCAAAAGGGGACACTCCGCTTGTTCGAACCCTCTCCACTGCCACATTTGGCACTTTTTTGGGGGGGGGGAGGGGGAGCGGATACCTGATTTTGACAGGTACCCGCTCCCAATTCTGGGTAAGATCGCCACACAACGATCTAGGACATTGTCTTACTAGAACATGACAGAGATCACTGCTCCCGATGACAGGGAGCAATAGATCTCTGTCATGTTGCTAGGCAGAACAGGGAAATGCCTTGTTTACATAGGCATCTCCCCGTTGTGCCGCTCCGTGACACGATAGCTGGCCCCCAGCAGACATCGAGTCCGCAGGACCCGCGGGCACGCGCCCACAATGCCACGATTTAAAAGGGACGTACCTGTATGCCCATTTGCCCAGCTGTGCCAGTGTGCCAACGTATATTATCGTGCGCTGGTCGGCAAGGGGTTAAAGTAGAACTATAGACAAAACGTTATATTTTTTTTCATTTTGAATAGAGTACGGAAGGGTTATAACCTCTGTCAGATTTTTTTTGCCATCTTCTTCCCATTGTGGAGATTTATCCATAGCTAAACCGGAAGTGAGAGGAAATCCCTGCAAATTAAGGGAATTCCTTGGGGACCCCCAGGTCACCAGAACTGGTGTCCCCCATTGGAAGATTTTTCCTCTATTACTTTTCTGGGGACAACCCAAATTTTGGGATTTTTCTTTTACTTTCACTTTCAATGGTAATGGTAAACAGGACAAATGGAATGGGGGGATCTCCTTAACAGGGGCACAGACAGCAATACAAACTGACAAGCATTCTATTCCCTCTCTGCTCTATCTAAAACTAAAAAATACAAAACATAATAGGGGTATGAAAAGTTCTGTCTTATCTGATGTCATTGTCTTTAGCAGCCACTCGGCTTCTAGCTTTCATTTTGTCCATACAGCTTAGAAAATTAAAATGTAAAAGCTGATTGGCTGCTTTAGTTGAGATAAAGTTTGTCTCAGACACTTTTTATTAATCCCTCTCAATGAGTGAACATCCAGCCATTGGGTTTGGTGTGCCTTTTCCTGTCCCCCCCCCCCACTTCCTATCTTTACAAGCAACACTACTCCCCAACAGTGATGTAAGTAACTGAGTTAAAATAAACTGAGTTACCTAACGCAGTTACTTTAGAGGGTAACGAGTAATCTAACTGATTACTTTTCCCCTCATGGTAACTCAGTTCCCATTACTTTGGCTTAGTTACCCCAATTACATCTACTGCCACTAGATGGCAGTAGTGTAATCCCGGTGTCCTGCCGAAAAAGTTCCCCCGCTGGATAAGGACCCCCTGTACTGCGCAGGCGCATCGCTTGCGCAGTACGAAGGACTACGGAGCTTCCGAAAATTGCCGAACCTAAACAGCTCTGAGTGAACTCTACACCGCGCAGGCGCAGTTAACATGTAATTGTACGAGGCGATGCCGCACGCCCCTGATGCTCGTGCTACTCTGCAAGGGGCGTCTATCGTGTAACTAAGGGGCGGGTCTAGTATTACTGTAACCAAGGGGCGCATTTATTATTATTGTTATATATCGAGCTCTGCCCATTAATTTAACATTCGCCCTCTTCTGTAGAAATCTGCCCCTTACACGATATAATAATAATAGACCCGCCCCTTGCTTACACGCTATAACAGATCTGCCCCTTGGTTAAAGTAATAATAGAGCAGCCCCTTGGTTACACGATATACAATAATAATAAATGCGCCCCTTGGTTACAGTAATAGTAGACCCGCCCCTTAGTTACACGTATAGAATATTAAACAAAAAAGTCACAGTTACTTTGCTGTGTAACTAGTTACTTTTCCAATGTAGTAACTGAGTTACTAACGCAATTACTTTTTGGGAGAAGTAATTTGTAACTTAACTAATTACTTTTTTAAAGTAAGATGACCAACACTGCTCCCCAATGCAAATAGTGTGCACGGGCCCCAAAAGATTTGCCTTGACTTCCTGTTCTATACAGGAAGTGAGAGCAAATCTCTCCACACTACAATAAATCTCCTTTTGGACAGTTGTCACAGAAACGAATGTCCCCTTTGGAAGACTTCCCGACTATGCCTGCTCTGGTGTCAAATTTTTGTTCCCCTCACTTTCATTCCCACTAACAATGGCCACCAAGAGAGACAGCAATAAAAGCCTAACGGGTTCTAATTCTTTACTCTATGCAAAAAAAAAAAATGCCTGCCTTTAGGGCCCCTTCACAATAGCAGCATGCAGACATTTTTGCGGGTGTCCATTTTTCCAGGCAGTGAGGTGACATTGTTTACATTTTTCTAATTTTATTGAGACTTGCAGTGTTTTTTACAGCTAAATTGGACAGGTACGGGTGTACAGGACACAGAGACTAGAGCAGAAAAATACTTCATGCTGTATTGCCCCGTACACACGAGCGGAATTTCCATCGGAAAAATCTTGGATGGTTTTTCCGACGGAATTCCGCTCAAGCTTGGCTTTAGGGCTGAAACAACGAATCGATTAATCGATTATGAAATGAATCGATTACTATTTTCATAATCGATTAATTGGCCAGTAACATAACGGGGTTAAAAAAAAAAAATGAGTACCAAAAGAGAAAATCGCTACTGTAAATATTACTTTCACAGTTCTACAGTAAAAAAAATGAACCCCTACAGTAGTGATTATCTGCTTTTTTGTACTATAAAGGGCTCATTTTTGTTTTTTTAACCCCATCATGTTACTAAACATCTCAGGCCTGGTTCACATCTATGTGTTTTTTTTGTGCTTTTTGCAGAAACGCACTACAGTTCATTTACATGGTTTCCTATGGGACACGTTCATATCTATGCTTTTTTCAGCCGCTGCGTATTTGGAAAGGGTCAGGGACTTCTTTTTAATGCAAAACAGTGCTTTTTTGGTTCAATATACTTCAATGGAGAAGCTGCAGAAAAGCATGTAATATGTTTTCGCAGCAATTTGTGTTTTTTAATTTGCCCAACAAATTGGCCGAAAAACAGTATGTCTCTTCTAATAGTATATACAGTATATCTCCTCTAATAGTATATACAGTATATCTCCTCTAATAGTATATACAGTATATCTCCTCTAATAGCGTATATACTGTATATCGCTTCTGTCTGTTATTCTCAGAGCGGATTCGATATTTTGCTCCCTAACCATGGTTGGTTGTTTATATTTACCACTGCATAGAGATACAGTATTTAAGAATAAATTGCCTTTTTTTTAAACTTTACATATTAACTAACATATACACCACACTTTTTTTTTTAAGGTTATTAACCGATTAATCGAAAACAATCGATTATGAAAATAATCGTTAGTTGCCGTCAAGAACGCGGTGACGTACAACACTACGATGAGCCGAGAAAATTAAGCTCAATGCTTCCGAGCATGCGTCGAATTGTTTCCGAGCATGCGTAGGAATTTTGCGCGTCGGAATTGGTACAGACGATTGGAACTTTTTTCGACTGAAGAAAATTGAGAACCTGCTCTCAATCATTTGCTGGCTGGAATTCCGATGCAAAAGTCAGATGGAGCCTACACACGGTCGCATTTTCAGACCAAAAGCTCTCATCTGACTTTTGCTGGCGGAATTTCCACTCGTGTGTACGGGGAATTAGAGTGCCTGTGTGAACGGGCCCTTAAAATTCTATTAGTCTTGATTTGAAATCATCTTTAGCACTAACTTTTTAGTTTTTTTTATTAAATGGTTAGAACTGTTAACGGTTAGAAGAGATTTTTGCTTCACTTCCTGTCCCAGGGACCCAACAGGAAGTGAGAGGAAATTTCTGATTTCCCATCACGTTTTTGTCTTGATGACCATGATCATTAGGACAAAGAGAGAGGGTAACCTTCCCAGAGGGGACACATACAGCAATGAAAACTTTTCAGAGGCTCTAGTCCTTTCGCACTGTATCCAAAATAAGAAAAAAGTTTTGGCTTTAGATATTCATTTAGGCTGGGTTCACACTAGAGCACGGAGCGGCTCACAGCAGAAGTCTGGTGCGTCTCCATTCACCGGTTCAGGTCCGATTTTATCCCAAATTTTTGGCTGAATTTGAACATGAAATGGACCAAAAGACGCACTGGACTCCTGTGCAATTCGCACCGGAGCCGCTCCCGAGATGTGTAAACCGGCTCCATAGAGAGCCAGTGTTCTGCCAAAAACTGTCCCCCCATCGGATAGTGTTCGCTCCGTACTGCGCAGGCGCAGCGTTTACGCAGTACGGAGGATAAGGAGACTCCAAAAGTCTCCGAAGATGAACAGCGCCTGCACACTGAGTCCAGGTTCAAGCCCCACCATCCAAGTGGACATACGGTAGCACTTAGTAACAGGGCCCCTCGCGGGCTCGCCACGCTTCGGGGAAGGCCTCGCTTCCCTCTGCAATTTTTTATTCTAACTCAATGTCCACTTGGATGGTGGGGCTTGAACCTGGACTCAATGCGCAGGCGCCGTTCATCTTCGAAGACCTTCAGCGTAGTACAGGGCGAACACTATTCGACAGGGGACAGTATTCGACACAACACCGGTCACAATCTTCTGCTATGTGAATTGTAAGAGGGGAAAGCCACATCCAATTCACAATAGTGTGAACCCAACCAAAAGTGTAAGCGCAGCATATAACTAGGTATAATCAACTTTTCAGCTGGGAATGTTTTTATAACTAAAATTAAACCTTTTCTTTCCATTTTGTATGGAATATGTGTATTGTATGGAGGATGTGATTTATTCTTTAAAGGTCTATGCCCCATTGTGGAGATTTCTCTTCACTTCCTGTTGTGTAGACACAACAGGAAGTGAGAGTAAATCTCTCTAAACTGAAGGAGATCCCTCTTAGACAAGTGTCCCAGTTTGAAGATTTTCCCTCACTTTCAGTACCCGTTAGCATTGGTTACCAGGAAAAACCAAGAGAGTGAATCTCCCTATTGGGGACACATACAGCAATAAAAACCTGTCAGGGGTTCAAATCCCTTAGTGCTCTATCCAAAGTAAAAACAAAATAAAAAGTTTTGACTTTAGATACACTATAAGTGTTTTTTTTGTTTTTTTTAACCATTTCAAGTTGAAGTGCTTTCACCGCAATCCCGGCTGCAGCAGTTTTCAGCTGGTGATGGGCTTTAATGTAGAAGTGATCTGAGCAGCTCTACAGGGTTTGGAAGGGTAAGCAGCCCCCCCCCCCCCCCCCTTAACTATAATTTCTGGGTTCTCTGGTGCAATCAGGAAGGCCCTGACCTCTACTATCTATGTGACCTGGAGAACACGAGAGACAGAAGGTACCAAAAGCAATGAGGATTTTGTCACTTTCGGTTTTTGTTTGATGTTTACAAGCCGTTGCCGGTGTCCCGTCAGATTAAGTGACATTTTGTTACGGCCATCTTGGTACACCCCGCAGTCACCCACAGTAAAGGGGTTGTAAACCCTTTTTTTTAGTGCTGCAGCCCCCAGCCCCCCTGTTTTACTTACCTGGACGCTGTCATCCTCTGTCAGGGAACGAGCACACCATCTGTAGCTGGTGTCTCGTGTCCCGATTGGATAGATTGATAGCAGTGCAGCCATTGGCTCCCACTGCTGTCAATCAAATCCAATGACGCAGCGCCAGGGGGGCGGGGCTGATTCCTGCATTCTGTGTGAATGGACACAGATGCGGGACTCATAAACAATGTGTAGGCAGCAGCCTGTGAATGACTGGTTCAGGCTGAGATGGAAACATAAACAATGTATAGGCAGCGGCCTGTGAAAGAGTGGTTCAGGCTGAGATGAAAACATAAGCAATGTATAGGCAGTGGCACGTGAAAGAGTGGTTCAGGGTGAGATGGAAACATAAACCATATGTAGACAGAGGCACGTGAATTACTTTTTCAAGGTGAGATGGAAACATAAACAATGTGTAGGCAGCGGCCTGTGAATGACTGGTTCAGGGTGAGATTGAAACATAAACAATTTGTAGACAGTGACATGTGAGTTACTGCTGCAGGGGGAGGTATGCAATGCATACTAGCACATTAGGACATTTACCTTGAGGGGGGGAGCATTTTATTTTACCAGTTTAGTACCACTTTAAGGAAGTGAAAGATTGTGGCCTAACTTTCTAAATTAAACAAGGGAAAAACAGATAAAATGTGTACCATCATCCGTATAATGTAAGGGAAAAAAATATTGGAAGGAATCTGGTCTCCAGCCAGGATTCTCCAAAAAAAGGGGAGCTGTCGGACTATCACGGTACATAAGATTATGTACCGTGATAGTCCGACAGCTCCCCTTTTTTTGGAGAATCCTGGCTGGAGACCAGATTCCTTCCAATATTTTTTTCCTTTACTTTAAGGAAGTGGTAAAAATGTTGCTCAACTGCCTGTTTTTACCACCCCCTTGACAGCAAGTGTATACAAGCCCTTTTTGAGCCTTGAATAGTAAAATCTTTCATCAGTATTTGGTATAGATCCACCTTAATTTGTGTTGGGCAGTCATTCAGAATGAATACAGTGTGCATATATACGGCGCCGTAGTGCATTGCTGTAACGCATTTTTTTGGCGTGGCTTACCATGCGAATCCAGCCTATGCCAAAATTACACAGACAGCTTTGAACCAATTGTAGTCATGTGGTCCTAAGGACTGCAAATCGGCAACTAATCCCAGATTTTTATATGGTGGGATGAATTGTATTGGCCACCACGGCCACGGACATAGGAAGCACTGAGACACGGGTAGTCTGGTTGCTATCTGCCATCCGGTGGCGCCTGTAAGGAAGAATCGCCTTCAGGATCTGCTCACGTGTGGCTTGCAGAATGTTTATTTGGCTGATGAAGGGAGATAAATATTCATTACTGGTTAACTGCATAACTTGTGTGATTACGTTGTGACATGAGAAGGACGTACATTGTATGACCTCTGCACTATGAAACTGAACGTCAGGCTGATTGTTTTTTGCCTATTGGCATGTCCTATTGGTATGAGAACACAGCTGTGTTGTACATGTACACAGATTGATCAGAGAACACTTCCGGAGGACTTACCACTCCAGTCACACTTCCCACAAATCATTAGGACTTGTCAGCACAACCAGATAACATTCTGACCAATAAGTTCTAGTTCTACTGGACTGCCATGAAAAAGCAAACCCTGCCAGCCAAGGCTACGGCTCTACGGTGCCTGGATTAATTGTGCAATCATTAAATAATCATAATGTGTCAAAAGAAAAATCTTGATCACTTCTGAGGAGTAGTACAGTGTTACTATGGTAATCGAAAACAATGTAATAAACAAAAACAAAAAAATGTATGTGTTTTTTTTTTTTTTTTTTTTACATACTGTCACCAGTAAGTGTACCTGATCACCGCCACACCAGTTATTTTATAACGCTGTACTGCAGCGGTCCCCGACCTTTTTTTAGGCTGGGTTCACACTTGTTGCGGCACACAGCAAGGAGTTCCGGTGCGTCCCTGTACACCGATTTCAAGTGCCAATCGGGTCCGAATTTCTGTCTGAATTTGCATTTGATTCTGAGCCAAAGACACACAGAGATGCAGACCGTGGCCTCCCCTGGAGGTGTGTGAACCGGCTCCATTGAGAGCCAGGCACACTCTCCTGTCATGCGAATTGGATGCGGGCATCCAATTCGCATAAATTTGAACCCAGCATGAAACCAGGGACCGGTTTAAATTTTCCCACCCCATGCCCTGGTGATAGGATGACATTGTTGGCCAGGCAGAGGAGCAGGGAGAGGACAAACGGGCATGGCCGCACAGCAGGAGGTGAGCGGTGACCGCAGTTTGTGGTAGCGCTGTGCAGACCATGGTCTGTGTGGCTTGGTCATCAACAGGTCGAGGACTGGCACCAGTCCGTGGCCCGGGGGTTTGGGACCCCTGCTGTACTGCACTGGTGACAGTATGTACAAAAAAAAATGGGACTTCTTTTTTAATTATGACAAAAATTACAACTCACCCTGCCTCTTACTAAATAGTAAATACTAAAAGTTTGGGGGTATTTGTACTATACTGGCATTTTCAGGCCTAAAGAAATGAGATAGGGTGTCAGTACATCATCATTTTTTATGTACAGTATCTCACTAAAGTGAGTACACCCCTCACATTTCTGTAAATATTTTATTCTATCTTTTCATGTGACAACACTGAAGAAATTACACTTTGCTACAATGTAAAGTAGTGAGTGTCCAGCTTGTATAACAGTGTAAATTTGCTGTCCTCTCAAAATAACTCAACACACAGCCATTAATGTCTAAACCGCTGGCAATAAAAGTGAGTACACCCCTTAGTGAAAATGTCCAAATTGGGCCCAATTGGCCATTTTGGCCGCAAAAAATAAAAACCACAGAGGTGATCAAATACCACCAAAAGAAAGCTCTATTTGTGGGGAAAATCATTTTGTTTGGGTACAACGTTGCACGGTCGCGCAATTGTCAGTTAAAGCGACACCGTGCCGTATCGCAAAAAGGCTCTGCCCTTTTTTTCCTTTTGACCTCATGCTTTCCAGCATAGAGAAGAGATCTCTGTCTCCATAAAGAGGACGTGTCATACCTTGTTTCTATCACAAGGGCTGTTTACATTTCTTGTGATAGGAATAAAAGTGATCAAAAAAATTTTATTTAAGCGCCCGTCCCTCTGTGCTATCCATTTTTTCGGTGTAACATTATCTTTTATGTTTTACTAAAACATTGGGTTACATATTGTGTTTTTGTGCATTAAAATTAATTAAAATTTCTTTCTTCCCAAAAATTGCGTTTGAGAAACTGCTGCGCAAATACAGTGTGACAAAAAATTTCAATGACCACCATTTTATTCTCTAGGGCAGGCATGTCCAAAGTCCGGCCTGGTTTCGAACGGCCCGCCTGGTAATTTGGACATGTATATCTTTTGTGGCCCCCAACAAATCCCAGAGCGCCAGGGGCTACAAAAAATATACATGCTGGCTGCCTTGGTGAAGACAGGGAGGGGGCGGGACAAGTGCCGTACATACAGGTGAATTTCCTGTTTGCACGGCGGCCTCTGTAATAGAAAGTCCTGTCTCCTGCGCTGCCATTGGACGACTGTTCTTTCCATTATAGAAGTCGGGGCTTTGTATTAAAGAGGCCGCCGAGAAAACAGATTTTCCTGTATGTAATCTGTTGGCGCTTGTCCCGCCCCCTCCCTGTCCGCTCCGAGGCTGCAGATGGGCAGCAATCAGGCTGCACTGATGACAATGTTGAGTCTGCATTCCTGGCAATGGTGGTGCTGCATTCCTGGTAATGGGGGGGTGCTGCATTCCTGGTAATGGGGGGGGGGTGGGGTGCTGCATTCCTGGTAATGGGGGGGTGCTGCATTCCTGGTAATGGGGGGGTGCTGCATTCCTGGCAATGGGGGGTGCTGCATTCCTGGTAATAGGGGGTGCTGCATTCCTGGTAATAGGGGGTGCTGCATTCCTGGTAATAGGGGGTGCTGCATTCCTGGTAATAGGGAGTGCTGCATTCCTGGCAACGGTGGGTCTGCATTCCTGGCAACGGTGGGTCTGCATTCACGGCAACGGTGGGGCTTCAGATGGGCACTAATCAGGCTAAATTCATGGGCTTTGACCCTTCTTTTGCTTCTCAGTTCTTTATTTAAAATGTAATCTTTTCCTGAAACTTCCCTCTTTAAGTGAAGGTGTGTGTTATACGCCGATAAATACGGTATATCCAAATAACATAACCAAGCTCATCTCTTCACCACTCACAGCCACAAAGGCAAGAAAGTTCTTGTTGGGCAGTGTATTAGTGCTCAAACACACTTAGACCAAATTTTAATGGTTCAAAGAATATCAGGCAAAATGGTCGGCCGTCACTCACGTTCACTTCATCAAATCTGGCCCTTTCAAAAAAGTTTGGACACCTCTGCTCTAGGTCCTCTGAAAAAAAATATTAGTGTGCGTGGGGTTGGGGTGGGGGTTTCTAAGTAATTTTCTAGTTAAAAAAAAAAAAAATGCTGATTTTGTTTACTTGTAAACAAAAATTGTCAGAATAGGCCTGGTCTTCATATGGTTAAATAATCAAAGCGTTCTGGGGGCTGGATGTGGATGCAAAATGTTAATCAAAGATCTGCGGGTTTAATTAATATGTAGTATTTCTGTTTATAGGAAAACAAATATAGTCATTTATAATAAGTGGGGAAAACAATGTGAAATATTCTGCCAGACCAGCAAAAAGATCAGATATGCTTTAACAGCTTTTCTCAGAAATACACATGCTTTGTTTCCTGTGAGCAGACAGGGATTGTGAAGTGGGGGCCACGTTTACCACTGACAATAGAGACATTGATATCTTGGTCGCGTACGTGAACTGGATGTAAGACTTGTGTGTGACTGTAGTATTCTGATATGATCTACTTTTAGCGTAGGCTGCCCTTGTAATGTATGAAACTGTCTGATCTCTAAATATTGGATTTACCTAAAAACTTAATATATAGCAGCTTACCCGTCCTTAGATGAGGTGGCCGCTTTAGTCTTCTTTTTTCAGCCATTGTTACTCTATTTCCACCTGGGGTTCCTGTGAGTAATACACTTCCTGTTCCTGGATGGCTATGCTCACTCCTCTACTGTATCTATGGCGGGAGCAATGGTTGCAACCAGGTTGGAATTCAAGCAAGTCTGCCTTTGTTATTCTCTATGACATGGAGTATAAAGGGATTAGTAGTTTGCATGGATAAGATAACTGATTTATACTTCCAGGTCACATCCCAGGAAGTGACAAGGGTACTGCATTTCTGGCAAGATCAACAGGTAGTTTCTGTACTTGCTGAAAATGTATTTAGTCAAATGTGAAAACGAATGCAGCCACCATATCTAAGGACTGGTAAGGTGCACTATGTTGCATGTAATGTATTATACCTTTTGTTCTTCCGTTTAGTTATTTCCTTTTTGTAGAAAACCCATAACCCACACACCAACAATTATAACTGGGTACATTAAAGCGGTTCTAAATCCAAACACAAACATTTTATTATATTGCAACTTACCATTTCTTCAATTGGATGTGATGGCTGCATTTGTTTTCCCTTTTTTTTTTTTTTAGGCTTTCTTGCTTTATTTTTACCTGCTGATCCGGCTAGTAAGTCTTTTATTTTTCAACTTTCTTCAACAGACCAAGCTGTCCAGCAAAATTGGCAGTTAGAGGGATGAGACAAACCATTTATGCTGCATTCACACAATATTCCATGCTGCGATTTCAAATGGCTGCAAAATGGGGGACACAATTACGATGCCATTACTTCTAATGGCACCCCAACTGCACCGCGATTGTCAAGCGGTAAATTGCGCTGCACTCACAGCAAAACGCAAAACACGCAACGCTGTTTCCCAAAAGAAGCTCATGTTCCTTTTTGAGCGACAAGCATTGGGCAATGCAATTTGCCGCGATTGCAGCACAATTTACCGCCTGACAGTCGCATCAAAATCACAGTGCGTTTGGGGCATCACAATCGCGTCCCACATGTCTTGCAGCCATTTGAAATCCTGAGGTGGAATCCTGGCAATTCCACCCGCAATTACGTGTGAATGCAGCCTTAATACTGACAGGGCTTTTTACAATGATCATCTTTTTTTTATGGAAAACCTTTACCCTAAAAGGAAAAAAACTGTTTGCTGTAATCGCTTATAAAGCGTTAGCTAGAGTTCAGCTTTAATTTGCTAGTCAAGTCCTTTTAAGGGCCCTTTCAAACTGATATGTTTTTCCTGCGTTTTTACTTCGCAAGAAAAACGCAAGAAAAACGTTTCCCTTTAAATCCAATGGGACTCTTCACACCACTGTGTTACAGGTGCGGTGCGGTTTTGAAAAACGCAGCTTGCCATTGAAATGAATGGCATTCGCTGTTAAAATGCACCACATGTTGCGTTTGTGTGCGTTTTTGAGTCACATATTCTTTTTTTCACAGGTACAGGCAGCCTAAAAATGCACAGGAAACGCATCTGAAACACAGCAAAATTGCGGTAAAAATGCATATGCATTTTTACTGTGATTTTTCTACAGAGCAGTGTGAAAGGGCCCCCTAATCAGCTAGTGCGTCCACTGGTGGCCATACATGCTTTGATAAATGATCAAGTTCTTTTCAGATCAATCTAAAGTCATCAGTCGCTGATTGATGACCACTTCAGCTCCGGAAGGTTTTACCTCCTTCATGACCAGACCATTTTTTGCTATTTAGCACTGCGTAGAACTGGTAATTGCGCAGTCATGCAACGCTGTACCCAAACAAAATTTGTATCATTTTTTTTTTACACAAATATAGCTCTCGTTTGGTGGTATTTGATCACCAATGGGGTTTTATTTTTCTGATCTAAACTAAAAAGCACCAAAAAATCTTGAAAACTTTCTGCTGTAAAACACATCCAATAAAAGTTTAAAAAAAATCAAATTTCTTCATAAATTTTCCCCAAATTGTATTCTGCTACATGTCTTTGGTAAAAAAAAAAAAATCCCAATAAGTGTACTGTACTGACCACTTCAGCCCCGGAAGGATTTACCCCCTTACTGACCAGGCCATTTTTTGCGATACGGCACTGCGTCGCTTTAACTGACAATTGCGCGGCCATGCGACGTTGTATACAAAGAAAACTTATGTTCCTTTTTTCCCACAAATTGAGCTTTCTTTTGGTGGTAGTTGATCATATCTGCAGTTTTTATTTTTTGTGCTATAAAGAAAAAAAGATTTTTTGAAAAAAAAAAATTACATTTTTTTGAAAAAAACCCCAATATTTTTTACTTTTTGCTATAATAAATATTCCAAGATGTAAAAAAAAAAAAAAAAAACACATTTCTTCATCAGTGTATTCTTTTACATATTTTTTGTAAAAAAAAAAAATCGCAATAAGCGTAAATTGATTGGTTTGCGCAAAAGTTATAGCGTCTACAAAATAGGGGATAGATTTATGCCATTTTTATTATTAATTATTTTTTTTACTACATCGGACACTTTTGTCACTTTTTTGGGACCAGTTACATTTATACAGCGATCAGTGCTAAAAATAACCACTGAATACTGTATACATGACACTGGCAGGGAAGGGGTTAACACCAGGGAGCGATCAAGAGGTTAAGTGTTCCCTAGGGAGGTGTTTCTAACTGTGGGGGCAGTGTACTGACTGGAGGAGAGAGAGATCGCTGTTCCTGATCACTAGGAACAGCAGCTCTCTCTCTACTCCCCTGTCAGAACGGGAATCTGTTTGTTTACATTGACAGATCTCCATTCTGGCTCTCTGTGGAGCGATTGTGGGTGGCCGGCAGACATCGCAGCCTCCGGCCACGCACATCGGCTCCAGCAATGCGCCGCGGGACTGCTATTGCTCTTAAAGCGGCCGACGTACAACTACGGCGATTCGTGCAGCCGAGCCAACCTGCCGCAGTATAATGACCGCGGCTGGTCAGCAAGTAGTTAATTGGTTTGCATAAAAGTTATAGCGTCTACAAACTGTGGTGTGTATATACTGTACAGTATATTGGAATTTATAATTTTTTTTATATAGTGCTAATAGCGGTGTTTAACGGCTTATAATGTGACTACGATAGTGCGGTGGGCAATCTGACCATAACTGATGCTGGGGATGAACTGACTAACTGTCAGACATCACCAGTGACACTAAGGCCTCCCTGGACATTTTTACAGCTGCTGTTTTTGGCTTCAGACATTTTTTTTTACAGCCAGTAAACTCCCTAGCATGTTATTCTATGTGTTAATGCCCACATAGCCTGTTATCAGCAGTTTTTGGCAGGGGCGTTTTCTGGCAGGAAAAAAAAAAAAACTGTGTGTTTTTAAGAGTTTTTCAGCTGTAAAAACGCTCTAACTCTGGAAAAAGCTTAAAAATGCTGAAAAACGCAGCTATTTGGCATTTTTGAGCGATAAGCTTTCGTGGGAGTATAATTCTGTTAAAAAAAAAAACGCTACTGCAAAAATGCTGAAAAACTCTTTAGAGCTTTCTACAGCTAACCCTACTGGCGTTTTTATAACGTCGCATGAGGCCTAACGCTAAAAAAAAGCTTAAAAACGCAGATATTCTGCATTTATCAGCGTTTTTGAGCCATGAGCTTTTGTGGTAGTATAATTCTGTTAAAATAAACTAAAAAAAAACTCTACTGCAAAAATTCTGAAAAACTAATTTTACAGCTTTCTACAGCTAACCCTACTGGCGTTTTTATAACGTTGCGTGTGCATGAGGCCTAAAAAAAAACTAAAAAGCACTGCTATTCTGCGTTTATTAGTGTTTTTGAGCCATAAGCTTTTGTGATATAGGTACAGATCAGCATATTTTTTATATAACACTTTTGACATTTATTGTTATATTAGAGGGGATGGGATGATTTTATATCGGTGGCTTAACAACCGATCCCGCTCCATACATTATAAGGGTCGCCACAGACAAAAAAACAAACATTTTAGTGCAGCGAGGAAGGGTTATAACTTCTGACGCTGTTTAGATTTCTCTTCATGCTTTCCTATCCTGGTGACAACCACCCCCACGGAAACAGGAAGTGATGGAAAATCTCTTAGTAACTTTGTAATAAATCTGATATAAACAGGTATGACAACCTAACATACCTGACAGAAATGTTTATTCTTATCTTACTCCAAAAAAAATACCTCATCTTTTCTTTGAGGTACATTTTTAGAACAGAACTGTGTAATAGATTATAGCCCAGCACAAGGGCCTGGTTTGTTTGTGTCATGATGGAAGGTATGAAGAGATGACGGCTCTCTTGTCTGTTGATGAAACCTACAAAATATACATCTAGAATGTGGTTATGAACAAGACACTGAAGTGTGTGACATAAATAGAGCAAGGAGAGTGAAAGAATGCGCCAGTATTAGTAGTCGGGTGGAAATATGTGACTAATGCCGCGTACACACAATTGGAAATGCCGCCAGAAAAACTCAGAAGAGAGCTTTTTGTCGGAAAATGGGACCGTGTGTATGCTCCATCGGTCTTTTGCTGGTGGAATTCCAGCCAGAAAAAGATTGAGAGCATGTTCTCTATTTTTTGGTCAGGAAAAGTTCCTATCCGAAATTGCGATCGTCTGTATGCAATTCGGACGCGCAAAAAATCACCCATGCTCGGAAACAATTGGACGCATACTCTCGGCTCGTCGTAGTGTTGTACATCACCGCGTTCTTGACAGTCGAAAGTCCAGAGAACTTTTGTGTGACCGTGTGTATGCAAGACAAGCTTGAGCAAAATTCAGTCGGAAAAACCATCCAAGATTTTTCGGACAGAAATTCCGCTCGTGTGTATGCAGCATTAGGCCTCATTTACACTTGCTTTGTTTTCTAAAGAGCTATCTGTATTCAGATAGCTCACGCCCGTGCTATAGCCAAAATATGGCTACAGGGCCTTAATTCCCCTGTGTGGTGTGTGCGGCGTGCTCTGTGATCAGTGAGTCTACGAGACTCGGCCGATCATAGATCGGAGTAAGGGGCCAATCCCGACCCCTTAACACGTGATCAGCTGTTAGCCAATGACAGCTGAACACGTGACGTAAACAGAGCCGGTAATCAGATTCACGTTGACGCCGGCATCTGTTAGGGGACATCACTACCGAACAGAGAACCACTGCCACCTCATCTGTGCCCACCAGTGCCACCTGCCAGTACCCACCAGTGCCACCTACAAGTGCAAAACAGTTCTGCCTAGCAGTGCACACCAGTGCCACCTATCAGTGCCGATCAGTGCTGCCCATCAGTGCCACCTATTAGTATCTATCAGTGCCCATCAGTGCCGTCTTATCAGTGCAGCCTAAAAGTGCCCATCAGTGCAGCCTAAAAGTGCCCATCAGTGCAGCCGCCTCAGCGCACATCAGTGAAGGAGAAAAATTATCTGTTTGCTACATTTTAAATAAACTATGAAAACCCTTTTTTTTGTATTTTTGTTTTTTTTTTTCACCATTTTTGGTCTTTTTTTGTTTGTTTGGCAAAAAATAAAACCCCCAGATTAACTATCACCAAAAGAAAGCTCTAATTTGTGTGGGAAAAAATTGATAAAAATTCATTCGGGTACAGCGTAGCATGACCGCGCAATTGTCATTCAAAGTGCGACAGCGCTGAAAGCTGAAAATTTGGCCTGGGCAGGAAGGGGGTTTAAGTGCCCAGTAGGCAAATGGTTAAAGAGCATTTGACAAGCGGTGAGGAGAATTTGTGTCACTTTCCCACCACATGTTTTGACTCTTTTTCAATGCCAGACTACCGTGCTGCAACTAGGTTTATTGTTCGTGAATGTGGGGCGGTTGCAACGCACCTCTATTTATGTGAATGGGTCACATTTGGCAGGCAGTAGTGACGATCGTGTCGGGGGGGGGGGGGTTATAGTTCCTTCTTCAGCATGTGTACACCCCCAGGCCCCTGCCTTCCCAGCTACTGGGAAAGCAATTTAAGGGGCAGTAGAACCCGCAGCTCAAACATACTGCAACAAATTTTGTCCCCATGGACTTTTAAATTGGAGTGCCTTAAAAAAAGTATGTAATCACTTTTTTCAAGCATTTTTTAGGTCTCCGATTAAAGGCGCACCGAAATAAAAATTCTGGTACTGAAACCGAAAATTCAGGATGCACTTGGCCAAAACTGAAACCAATGGTTTTTAAAATATACAGTGGTGTGAAAAAGTGTTTGCCCCCTTCCTCATTTCCTGTTCCTTTGCATGTTTGTCACACTTAAGTGTTTCGGAACATCAAACCAATTTAAACAATAGTCAAGGACAACACAAGTAAACACAAAATGCAATTTGTAAATGAAGGTGTTTATTATTAAAGGTGAAAAAAAATCCAAACCATCATGGCCCTGTGTGAAAAAGTGATTGCCCCCCTTGTTAAAACATACTATAACTGTGGTTGTCCACACCTGAGTTCAATTTCTCTAGCCACACCCAGGCCTGATTATTGCCACACCTGTTCACAATCAAGGCATCACTTAAATAGGAGCTGCTTGACACAGTAAGGTCCACCAGAAGATCCTTAAAAGCTACACATCATGCCGAGACCCAAAGAAATTCAGGAACAATTGAGAAAGAAAGTAATTGAGATCTATCAGTCTGGAAAGGGTTATAAAGCCATTTCCAAAGCTTTGGGAATCCAGCGAACCACAGTGAGAGCCATTATCCACAAATGGCGAAGACATGGAACAGTGGTGAACCTTCCCAGGAGTGGCCGGCCGCCCAAAATTACCCCAAGAGCGCAGCGACGACTCATCCAAGAGGTCACAAAAGACCCCACAACAACGTCCAAGGAACTGCAGGCCTCACTTGCCTCAGTTAAGGTCAGCGTTCATGCCTCCACCATCAGGAAAAGACTGGGCAAAAATGGCCTGCATGGCAGAGTTCCAAGGAGAAAACCACTGCTGAGCAAAAAGAACATCAAAGCTCGTCTCAATTTCTCCACAACACATCTTGATGATCCCCAAGACTTTTGGGACAAGATTCTGTGGACCGATGAGACAAAAGTGGAACTCTTTGGAAGGTGTGTGTCCAAGTATATCTGGCGTAGAAGGAACACTGCATTTCAGAAAAAGAACATTATACCAACAGTAAAATATGGTGGTGGTAGTGTGATGATCTGGGGCTGTTTTGCTGCTTCAGGACCTGGAAGACTTGCCGTGATAAAAGGAACTATGAATTCTGCTGTCTACCAAGAGATCCTGAAGGAGAATGTCCGACCATCTGTTCGTGTACTCAAGCTGAAACGAACTTGGGTTCTGCAGCAGGACAATGATCCTAAACACACCAGCAAGTCCACCACCCAATGGCTGAAGAAAAACAAAATGAAGACTTTGGAGTGGCCTAGCCAAAGTCCAGACCTGAATCCTATTGAGATGTTGTGGTATGACCTTAAAAAGGCCGTTCATGCTCGAAAACCCTCTAATGTAACTGAATTAGGACAATTCTGCAAAGATGAGTGGGCCAAAATTCCTCCAGGACGCTGTAAAAGCCTCATTGCACCTTATCGCAAACGCTTGGTTGCAGTTGTTGCTGCTAAGGGTGGCCCAACCAGTTATTAGGTTTAGGGGGCAATCACTTTTTCACACAGGGCCATGATGGTTTGGATTTTTTTTCACCTTTAATAATAAACACCTTCATTTACAAATTGCATTTTGTGTTTACTTGTGTTGTCCTTGACTATTGTTTAAATTGGTTTGATTTTCCGAAACACTTAAGTGTGACAAACATGCAAAGGAACAGGAAATGAGGAAGGGGGCAAACACTTTTTCACACCACTGTATATATCTTTTTATAAATAATTGGATTATATTGAACTTTTAATTATTATTATGAATTTAAATGAATATAATAATTTATTGTTGGCCATTATTGGCACCTTTTGAAGCTGGGTTAAAAATCCTACTTGCTGCATTTTTGGTGCATATTTGGTCAGTTAAAAAAAAAAAAGCGCCCGTCCTGATTGAAATGCATTGAAAAACGCAGCAAGAATGCATCAAAAATGCACCCATGTTGCGTTTTTGATGCATTTTTGAGTCACACCATAAACACAGCAAAAAATGTGGAAAAAATCACTGGCATTTTCGACAGCCATTATTGCACCTTTTTTTTTCTTTCTATTTTCAGCCAATAATTTTCGGCGCATAACTAACCAAAATTGGGTAATTCTGCCCCAAAGAAGCTCATGTACTTTTTTCAAGTTTCACGTGACAAGCGACAAGACGCTCAGGTGTGAATGGGCTCATTAAGAATAGCAGGATTGAGGGTTGCTGCACTTTGGGAATCGCACCACAAAAAGCTTTGGTGTGAATGGGGGCTAAAAGGGCCCATACACATAGGATCTGATTTAGGCAAATGCACTGCATTCTGCAAAGTACTTTTGGGGGAAAGTCAACTTGTAAATGACACTCGCAGCAGATCACGTGAACATAGTGCGATTGTTATGCGGTACGATACGGGAAACGCATAGATTCCTGTGCCTTTCCTGCACATCGCATCATTGTGAACCGGGGCTAACAGGTTGCAAGGAGCAGGGTTGGGTGATGCACCTGTCCCTCCCACGAACACTAAGGCGCGGTTCACACTGTTGCGACGGCAAAGTCGTACAACTTTTCCTGCGACTTGACTCAGTTCACACTGCTGCGACGGCACAGTCGTACAACTTTGCCTGCGACTTGACTCGGTTCACACTGCTGTGATGGCACAGTCGTACAACTTTGCCTGCGACTTGACTTGGTTCACACTGCCGGGACTTGTCATGCGACTTGAGAGTTGCACCCCATTAATAGCAATGGAACCCTTCTAATCGGTGCGACCCAGAAAAAGGTTCCTGCACTACTTTGGGGCGACTTCATCGCCTTCTGTTAATAAAGTTGCAAGCAAGCCTCAATGAAGTTGTGCAGGATGTCAGCTGCCAAAGTCGCATGACTTTTAAGCTGTGTAGCTGTGAACCAGCACTAAATCTCTTTGTGGAATGTACTGTGGGGGATATGTCGTTTGAGAGCCGGGGTACCCCAAATTTGTGTGCTGTTTTTAAAGCCCAACTCCAGGGAACGAAAAAGTTACCCCTTGCAGTGGGGGCGCACAAGGGTGAATTGCTTCTTTATGCCTAGGGTAACCACAAAAGGAAATACACTTACCCGATCCTCTGCTCCCCCCCCACGCAACTTCTGCACCCCCACACTCAAGTGGTCTCATCAAGACCAGAGCAGGGTCCATAGCCCTACTCTGGAAGTGAGGACGCCTAGGGACAGGCCATCACCGGATGGTGGGGAGCGCTGCCTACCAGAGAAGCGGAGGATCAGATAAGTAAAATAGTTTCTCCTCTTCCTTAGATTACATCACAGTGATCAGTCACTTTGCAGCTCGCCAATGTCTATTTATTTTTAATTTTTTTCTCCTCTAAATGGAGATCTAAGCTGAAGTGGGAGGAGGTACCTGTCAAAACTAAGAACTTCCTGTAGTAAGTTCCGCTTTAACCCTTGCAGTGAAGACACAGCTCCTCTTCAAGGGATCATTCTTTTTCTGCCCGGAGTTGGGCTTTAATGACAGATGTTTTGTTTTTTATTTTTTATTATATGAGTTACAAATGTGTGATTCTTTATCTATGCTGAATGGTTTTAATTTTTGATTTATTTTGTTCATGAGTGCACTGAAGCCCATAGTTTTAGTCTTGGGGTTTTATTGGGGTATTTTAATCATTATGTGTATATGGGAGATGTACACAACTAAAAAGGGCATAAGCAAATTCAGAACATTCTTCTTATTATTTATTATACAGGATTTATATAGTGCCAACAGTTTGAGGGCAGACAGTACAGTTACAATACAATTCAATACAGGATGAATCAGAGGGCCCTGCTCATTAGAGCTTACAATCTAGGACGGCCTTTCCCAACCTTTTCCACACAGAGGAAACTTTCCAGTCTCAGCGAACCCTCGCTAAAATTTACTATATTTTCAACTCGTGATACATTAGTGTGGTGGTCAGTGGAAAGAAAGCTTCTTACACTTGTGGACATTGGGAAAAATGACCACCTTCAGGATAGATAAAAAGGTCAATGGCTTCAGTGGGAACTTATGTGAGAGGAAGAAATTTCTCATTGCTCAAGGCACCCCTAGCAACCTCTGGAGGAACACTTGCGTTCCATGGAACCCTGGTTGAGAAACACCCTGGTCTAGACCAAACTTTATCAACCTTTTTACCCCAGGGGAACCCATTGTTGGTCAGTGGGAAGAATGCCCCTTACATTGATGGTCAAAAAGCCGACCTTCCCAGTTTAAAAGATTATTGGTAACATGCTGTTGGCTTTGCCAAGTGGCTTCGGACCAAGGCATCACCAGATGGCAGGTCAATCAGCCACAGCTCAAGGAACCCCTAGCAACCTCTGGGGGAACCCTTGCGTTCTATGGAACCCTGGTTGAGAAACCCTGATCTAGGAACACATAGAAGAGATTTTGAAGTGAAGTGTGGTGACATTCGAGAGTTCATGCAAGCTTAGCATAATTTCAAGGTGCTTTTCTTTACCTGGGAAGTCACACCTGTCACGTACAGCTTGCCTTATAAGTGAATTGCAAGGTTGGTGTTTACCTATGCGTATTCATACAATGTATTTTCTTAACGTGCAAGTTTTGTGTTTGAAAAAAATGCATCAGTTGTGCGTGCAACCGGTAAATGCTGATACAAAGAAGCATTGGCATTTACAGCAGCACAGTCGTGTTTAGCCATTCACTTGTATGGCAGGCCAGGTGCGACTCCTTGGGTGCAGGAAATTGGTCGGAAATTATGCTAGGCCTAGAAATTGCCTATAAAAGCCTCAGGTGCATGAATCCTTACTTTTTGTGAATGTTCAGAAAATAAACCTGCTTGCTGAATGTTTAGCCCTATGTCCAGCAAAATCCTCCTCTATGGGGTACATATAAAAAAAAAAAAAAAAAAAAACACCACAGGAAAGTGGCAGATGCAAAAATATTTAAAGCGAAAAACAAGATCTACCTGCCTGTAAGATTACCTCCCTGTAAAGTAGAGACGTCCCATTTTCCTAATCACCACCAATGTTTTCAGTCTCTGCAAGATCTATGCTGTCCGGAGAATCCTCTTCATTCAATACACTTCCTGGAGTGTCAGGTGTTTAAAGCAGAACTTCACCCAGAAGGGGAAGTTCCGCTTGTTTGCATCCTCCCACCCTCTGCTGCCACATTTGGCACTTTTTTTGGGGGTGAGTAAACCTGTACCTGTCAAAACCAGGTACCCGATATCAATTCCGCTCGGATCGCTGCGGTGATCTGTGCGGAAGTTCAGCCCCCTCCTTCCCCTGCAGCCTTCTGGGACTCCTCACAGGTCCCAGAAGACTGCAGGACCATTCACAAAGCACAGCATGGCTCACACGTGTAATAGGAAATGGGCTGAAAAGCCTTTGACAGGTAAGTGTCTTTAACCACTTGCCGACTGCCCTATGTATATGTACTGCGGGGCAGCATCTCCTACAGGCAGAATCGCGTACAGCTATGTGGTTCTGTGGTTCTGGGTCTGCACCGGTGACCGTCTCCCGCTGTGATTGGTTACAGCGGGAACCAATCAGCGGGTCATTCCCGAGAGAGGCAGATCGCTGTTCTGTGACAAGGGAAGACAGAGATCTTGTGTTTCTGCTAAAGCACTCCCTAGGGACATATTTAACCCTTTGATCGTCCCTGATTTTAACTCCTTCCCTGCCAGTGTCATTAGTACAGTGCATATTTTTTTAGCACTGATCACTGTATTAGTGTCACTGGTCCCCAAAAAAGTGTCCTGTAGTGTCCGATCTGTCCACCGCAATCCCGCTAAAAGTCGCTGATTGCCACCATTACTAGTAATAAAAATAAATAAAAATTCCATAAAAAATATCCCATAGTTTGTAGACAGCTGAACAGAACATCTGTTTATGACGAAACGCGTCTGGAAGGGCGTGCAGTGACGTCACTGCATCGATTTGAAGGAGGGAGGGCTCCTGGAATGCCGGCCGGTGTTTCCTTTTTATGCTTTTAGTAACACGATGTTTGTAAGTACATTAACCTTTTTAATAAGTCTACCAAATTCATTACGGTATTATGCTATGGTCCCCTTTTCTTCTCATATGCCTGATGATTTACGGACTGTATGACAAGTCGAGCACTTTGAATGGT
This sequence comes from Lithobates sylvaticus, assembly GCA_028564925.1. Lineage (NCBI taxonomy): Eukaryota > Metazoa > Chordata > Amphibia > Anura > Ranidae > Lithobates > Lithobates sylvaticus. The sequence goes on from CM053028.1 coordinate 131,923,200, forward strand.
ATCCTGTGCTAAACGCCCTGAGAAGGTTTTCTTGTGTCTTCCATTCGGATGTTAAAGGGCCGTGGCTGGGTTATAGCCAAACGCTGTTTGAGCTTGCCCTCTGGTAAGCGGCTTTCCATTCAGTGGTGGTTTTCAGTCACTTTATTGTGGATCACAGTGGTGTTTTACTTAACCCTACTAAAGGATAAAGGATACAGAATTTATCTAGAGACTGTATTAAACTACTTGAACTATGTTTAGTACATATCATGGATGTCATTTTAACCCATCAGTATTTGGTCTGTCTGAGACCTTGGTGGACTTATTGTTTGGCGCAGTTTTTGTTTTCTTTTGTTTTCTTCTAGAACAGTGTACTGCCAGCTTTAATCCTCCTCTGAGCACTCTGGTTCGTTCCATTGACCTCTTCTTCACTACACCACACAGTAGAGGAACGTTGTTTTATTCTTTTTACCTAAGCTGTCACTTTAAATTGTGTAGCAATCATATCAGGTCTGTATTGTTTCTTCATCTGGATGAGTGCCAGAAATCTACAACCACGTATTTTGGTTGCCACATACAGACCCACCCTCTGCGATGAGATTAATAATTAAAAATTGGGAACAGTGTCCTTAAAAGTCTTGGAATGAGTTGGGTTTACAGGGTTTCAAAGGTGACCTGTCATGAAACTGACATGGAGGTCATTGCTGAACTCTCCCTCTAAAAATGCTAGTGGTTTGTCTGTCAATCTTGGATGTCTCACCGTATGTTATGCTAACCTAGTCATCTCTTCCCAGATGCAGAATTTCTCTTGCAGTCATGCCCACCACCTTTGGGGTTTGTTTACATTCCTCAACGGATCCTTGATGCGTCAGCCATGTCTGCAAAGTAGCTTCTTGTAAGGTTCTCTGGGGCTGTCGTCTAATACAGGGACCCTTCAGTGTGACCCACACAGCAAAATGCCCCCAGCCCTGCTCCAAAGATCCCTACTGTGCACTCTGGTCCAGAACCACACAGCCGATGTTTGAATAAGTTAGGCTTGGCCCAGTGCATACTGACAAGTGTGCTGTGGCCTTATTCATTCCTATGGCTGGATCTGTACTCCTCTCACCTGTATTTATTATGGGTATGGATCATTCATCAGGCAGTGGGACTATTGTCCAGTAGGCTCCTTCCCCTCTTCTCAACCGCATACCATACATGGGGTGTGTTTTATAGCCCAGCAGGGGATTTCAGTGCAACTCGCTGAATTTCTAGCAGTACGGGTATTTTTCTGTACTTGATGGGACAGGTTTTTTCCTGGACATAAACTTATATCATATATGTGTTGTAATTTAGTAGTTAGTCTACTAATTTGCAGAGATTTTCTGCCTGATGCAGTGCTATTGGCTTTTTAATGGACATAAAGGAGCTCTGGTAAATGGGCAAATGCACAATTCAAATACATACAGTATGTTTACTGTTTTACCTGGGAAGCCATTCATATATAATATATAGGAGGGGTCTTCAAAAAGTTTCTGCAGAAACTTTTTGAAGACCCCTCATGTAATATGCGTTTGCTACAGAATCAATGAATGATGGCACTCCAGGTAAAAGTTAAACTTTTTTATTGATAATAATCCATGAGGCAAAGAGCAGAAAAAACACAAGCTGGACACCCCCAAAGATTATGTGTACAAGAAATGACCAACTTGGAGCAGTATTCTGTCAGGGTCTGTTCACACGGTGTGCCGTGACTGGTGTTTTTCTGCACCAGAGATACTGCTTTTCATTGCAGCCATCGGATGGTACCGCAGGCTAAGCAGAACCCACTGCAGTTCATAAACATAAATGAAGCGTAACTTTATACAATCTCAATAAGGTTATTGTAAATATAAAAATTTAAAAAGTGGGATGCGCACATCTTCCTGCCCAGCAAAAATGGACACAAGCCCACATGATAAAACGGAGCGTTTTAGTATGCAGCTAGGGTGAACAGGCCCTAATGCCGGGTACACGCGGTCGGAATTCTCGTTGGAAAAAGCTCTGATGGTTTTCCCCGTCGGAATTCCGACGGAATTTCGCTCAGTCTTGCCTACACACGGTCACACCAAATTCCGATGATCAATAACACCACGCCTTAAAAAACGTTCGACTGTACTATAAAAGGGAAGTTTAATGCTTCTGAGCATGCGTCGAATTGTTTCCGAGCATGCGTCGGAATTTTACGTGTCGAAATTCCATACACACGATCGGAAAATCCGATAGAAAGGTTTTCCGTCGGAAAAATTAAGAACAGGTTCTCAATCCAAAGTCCATCGGAAATTACGACAGAAAAAGACCGATGGGCATACACACGGTCGGAAAATCCGATGAAAAGTTCCCATCGGACTGTTTCCAACGGAAATTCCGACTGTGTGTACGCGGCATTACTCTTCTAATTCCAGGATTACCATTCGGTTCCAGCGCTGTCCTCACCTGGGCCGGTTCTTCACTGGTCTTCGGGTCCCCGGCACCAGCATGTTAACTGTGGCTTGCGGCTTCACAGCTGGTTTCCCACTGTGTAACATGTCCCAGAAGGTTGCGGGCGGAGGGGGGGGAAGAAGGAGAGGCCAAACTTACACTTGGTTTTCCTAAGTATGAGCACGGGAGCTACCAAAACGATGTTTCCGCTCCCCAAAAACAAAAATCCAAATACCAGATGGGAGAAGCGGAAGAGCGGATCTTCCTTTTTTGGGTGAAGTTTCACTTTAATGTTTCCTGGGTCAGTTTCTGCCTCTTTGGATCAGGCTGAGAGGTGACACTGGAAGCTCCAAAGGTGCTGATCTCTAGATCATCTGTAATCATAGTAATCATCACAAGAGATCTCTAATTGTCTACCATTTTTTTAAATTTACGAATAGCTTCTGGTATTTCCAGGCACCAGTGACATAGCCAGGGCCCTACATTTGTCCCCTGGGAAGGCTGTGAATGGTCTCACACCCTCCTTGGATCTGTAACATGTCCCAGAAGGTTGAGGGCGGAAGGGAGAGGAGGAAAGGCCAAACTTCCACTTGGATCGTCTAAGTAGGAGCGGGGGAAACTATGTACCCACTCCCCTTAAACCCCCAAAAAATCCAAATATTATCGGATGGGGGACGAGAGGAAGATGAAGAGTGGAACTTCCTCTTTTGGGTGAAATTCCAGTTTAATGTTTCCTGGGTCAGCTCCAGCCTCGTTTAGACAGGGGTGATGTCTAATCATTGTCTACTGATCAGGCTGAGAGATGACACTGGAAGCTCCAAGGGTGCTAATCTCTAGATCATCTGTAATCATAGTAATCATCACAAGAATTCTCGAATAGTTTCTGGTATTTCCAGGCACCAGTGACATCGCCAGTGCCATACATTTGTCCCCTGGGAAGGCTATGTCACTTGTGCCTTCCAGAGATATCTCCTGAGAAAAAAAATTCCTTTTTCTTGAGAGCTCCAGAGCTTGCAAGATTTCACTGATGCTGGAGACCTGGGACAGATGTCATCGGCGGGCTGGTGAAGAGAGGAATTGAACTTTGGCCCATTGTTGTCTTTTTTATTTATTTTTTTAAAGCGGCAGAGGAGACAAGGGATGGGCAGGAAGGAACTGGTGGCAGTCAAGTACTGAAGAAGCTTTTTAGTATATGTAGATCAACTTGTTTCACTATAAAGATTTCATTGGTGTTGGCTGTGTACAGTGCCTTGAAAAAGTTTTCATACCCCTTGAAATTTTCCACACTTTGTCATGTCACAACCAAAAATGTAAATGTATTTTATTGATATATACATTATAGTGGAGCGCTAAAATAAATGAAAATACATGAAAAATAATATTACGTTGAAACTCCAAGTATACTGTATATACTCGTGTATAAGCCGAGTTTTTCAGCACATTTTTTTGTGCTGAAAGTGCCCCCCCCCTCGGCAATGCAGCAAAAAATTAAATTTTCCGACCTGACTTTGCGGCCCCGTATCTCTGGGCCACTTGGTGCTAGTGGACCAAGTGGAACCAACACTATAACACATCCAAATTTGGGGTTCCTAGCACTAAGTGGCCCCAAGATACGGGGCCCCAAAGTGGGTTCAGAAAATGTAATTCTCTGCCGCAGAAAAGTGCTTGACATTTTCCGACCCGACTTTGGGGCCCTTATATCATGGGGACACTTGGTGCTAGGAAATTTCAAATTCGGTGTGCAATCCCAGTGGAACCAACACTACAACATATCCAAATTTGGGGTTCCTAGCACCAAGTAGCCCCGAGATAAAGGGCCCCAAAGTCTGTCAACTGTGTCCATCTGCAGCAATGTCATTTCGGGACCCTTTGAGTCCAGAGACCCCAAATGCTGGGGGCCCCTAGGAACCCTTAACTACCAAGTTTGAAATTCAGGGGACCTACGGCTGCAAATGGGCACAGTGAGGCATGCCAATGGGCACTGTGAGGCTGCAAATGGGCATTGTTGACCCTCTTTTCCACTTACAATAGCTGCGCATTTCTCACCCTAGGCTTATACTCGAGTCAATAAGTTTTCCCATTTTTTTGTGGTAAAATTAGGTGCCTCGGCTTATATTCGGGTCGGCTTATACTCGAGTATATACGGTAATCCTTAGAGGTAAAGAATGTTATGATGTGAACAACAGTAGCATAGGATACTATCTGTTGATATGAATAACAGAGGTGTTCCTGCTAGTATAAGAGTTAAAAGTTCAATGCACAGCAGTAAGTTGCTGTAAAGAGTCCTGTTAGTGTTAAAGTGAAGAATTCAGTGAGCAGAAATGACCGTGAAAAATGGCGGTTAAATCTGATTCCCACAGGAAGGGATGATATATTCTTATTTTCACCATCAATCAGTGCTCCACCAGCAATGTGTAAAGCCAGCTCCCTTACCAGAAGATATGGACTTGCATACCATAAGTAATAAGTATTGAGTTGGACAGCCAATTGAAAGAACTTGGTCTTTCCAAAAAATCCAATCGCTCTTTAATGGATGTTGTAATTCTCCCAATGTTCCAGATCACAGTAGGGGGGTGTCAACGTTCACAAGACAAACTCCCAGCTTTGAGTGTTGAGACAACCAGCCTTTCCTACGGGCAATAAAGTGTGGAGGGTGGGCTTCTTCATAGGTCACAGGCTTGTCACCTTTATTCACGCACACACATGCTGCCAGGTTCTTTAGACACGTGGAGGTTGTCTGAATGGCACGAATTTGACATTATTGGGAAATAACGAAATCTAGTCCTTTTAGGTAAAACCTGCTGCCCTGACCTGGAAATCTCTCTATCCCACCTCAATATAATAGCCTACTGCAAAGGTGGATAAGGCAAACAAAAAAGAAAACCTGCACAGGCTACAATGTATTTTGTATTTTATTGGGTTTTTATTTGATAGACCAACACAAAGTGGCACATAATTGTGAAGTGGAAGGAAAAATTATAAATGGTTTTCAATTTTTTTTCCAAATATCTGAAAAGTGTGGCGTGCATTTGTATTCAGTCCCCTTTACTCTGATACCCCTAACTAACATCTAGTGGAACCAATTGCCCTCAGAAGTCACCTAATTAGTAAATAGAGACCACCTGTGTGTTATTTAATCTCAGTATAAATACAGCTGTTCTGTGAAGCCCTCAGAGGTTTGTTAGAGAACCTTAGTGAACAAACGGCATCATGAAGGCCAAGGAACACACCAGACAGGTCAGGGATTAAGTTGCGGAGAAGTTTAAAGCAGGGTTAGGTTATAAAAAAATATCCCAAGCTTTGAACATCTCACGGAGCACTGTTCGAGCCATCATCCAAAAATGGAAACAGTTTCCACAACTGCAAACCTACCAAGACATGGACGTCCACCTAAACTGACAGGCCAGGCAAGGAGAGCATTAATCAGAGAAGAAGCCAAGAGGCCCATGGTAACTCTGGAGGAGCTGCAGAGATCCACAGCTCAGCTTTATTATATTTATCTAGGATAACATTACTAATAAAGAAAGGAAAACTGTTATATGACTTTTTTGGATGAGCTCTAGACATAGATCCTTTAATTGGCACCCATTACAAGGAAGTAGAATGTTTTTAAAGTCCACTGATCAGTGTCCCTCCGGCCCTCATCTGGTGACGTTTTCCATGCTAAATGTTATAGAATTTGCGCAGTTTTTTCCTGTGGTCACTATTCCTGTTTTGCAATCTTCCCTCATACCTCTTTCTGTTACAGTGAAACATTGCTCTGTATTTCATAATTTTGTGTAATTCTATAGGCACGGAAATAGGAGAGGTTTATGAGGTTGAGCAAATGCAACTCACAGCCTGCTGAATTACATTTTACAATTCGCTGAATAATTAGCTGGCTATTCTATGGTATTTGCTTTTCCTGAAACGACTCCATGCTGGATGTGATTCCAACATGCCTGTGATCCGTACTGGCCAGCCGGGCGCTTCATTTCAGCCAAAGCTGACTTTACTCCATAAGCTGTTTAAATAAACATCAATGTACTGGTCTCTGCAGAATCATCTGGGTAGGAAAAAAAAAAGAATTCTGCCTTCAGGGAATCGTTTCATAGACGCCTTTCTGGGTTAAGTAAAGTGGGCGATCCATAAAGCTAACATTATGGTTCACTTAATTAAAAATGCAGCAATTCTCCCAATGAGTAGGAACTTCAAATGTCACATTCACTGCCTTTCCCATTGCTGGCAAATGCATGTGTGACCTGTTTATTACATTAGAACCTTCTGAAATCTGTACGGCATCCAAGAAGAGTCAACGGCAGGAAACCACAGTCTACTGAATACATCAGGAAAATATTTCTTTGTCACTTTCCTGTTCTCGTTAGAAGTAAGGAGCAGATTGGTCAAAGTGAAAAGGATGAGTTTACTTACTAATGTTATTTAAAGGAAGCGTGCGGATTTCTCTCATTTATATGCAGAGTGCACATTCCCTCCCGTTCCCTAGGAACTACATAGTAAATATTTTTTTTTTTTTTTTTTTTTGTAATTCCTTTATTTAATTTTCAAAATGGTACAGCATTACAATCACAGAATAATAATGACATTGCTTATAGTAAAAAACAGTAACATGTAACAAATAGGGTTAGATGATGTACTAGCTTTGCCGTGTAGCGCTTCCCCCAGTTTCGCACTTTATGGTTTGCAGATGCGGTTGCGTGTGAAAGCCAAACTACCCATGTGCAACACCAGGAAGGAGCTTCCATACTGTTTCCTGAATAACCCATATGTCTGGTGCGGCTGCCACGACCACACTAAGAGAAACTACTCCGGCTGGCTGGGGGAATTATTAGTAAATATTATTTAATGCATTGCATTCGGGTGAAGATTTTTCAACATCAGCAACAGTGGTGGCTGATACTAAACTTTTTTTTGGGGTGGGGGGCGACAAACTACCCCCCCCCCCCAGGTCCACCCGCACTCAGCCTCTCCGTGGTGATGGCCCCCCAGACTCAGCTGCTCCACGGTGATGCCCCCCTCCCCGGACTCAGTGCCTCCCACGGTGATGGTCCCCCCCGGTCTCAGCGCCTCCACGGTGATGGTCCCCCCCAGACTCAGTGCCTCCACAGTGACGGTCCCCCCGGACTCAGCGCCTCCACGGTGACGGTCCCCCCCGACTCAGCGCCTCCACCGTGATGGTCCCCCCGCACTCAGCCCCTCCACAGTTACGACCCCCCCCCGCATCAGCCCCTCCACGGTGATGGTCCCCCCGCACTCGGCCCCCCCCACGGTGACAGCCCCCCAGCACTCACTCCTCCATGGCTTGCTTGGTTTCTCCTCCTGGGCAGCCCGATCCGCCTCCTGTCCGGATTGTCCAGGAAGAAAAGTGGGAAGACAATAAAGAATATTAATTTGCTAGTGTCACAGGTGGGTGGGTTTGGGGCGCTGTGCCCAACTTTTTTCAAGCAAATTAGAGCCTCAGGCTTTAATCATGTGGCTTGAAAAAAAATAAAATAAAAAAATAAATCTAATTGACAGACCCGCAACATTTTCAATGTGTCTGATGTTTGGCCCCCAGCTGTGCTCTGTGGTTCCACCCTGTGATCTGACTTCCTGTTGGAGGGTGGATACGTTTGTTCTCCATGGTTCCACTGTGTATAGGAATGTAGCCACCCTCTCTTGCTTGATTTCAAGATGGAATAGAGACACTGATACCGTTTTTTAACTGACGAATACAAGTACTGATACTTTTGGTCAAATACTCGCCAATACCAAGTAGCGAATTGTCAAAATTTTCGTCAGTGGACTTTTGACACTGATGAAGACAATTTGAAAAGTACACCACATTTTCATCCACTGACGAAAACTATAACGAAAATCAATTACTTTTTCGTTGACGCACGAATACGAAATGAAAATGTGAGGGAGGAACGTTTACCCATGTGAACTTCCGGTTTCCACAGAGCTCCGCCTGTGTAGAACCCGTGAGTGCTTCTGCTCGCAGCAAGCAAGCGAGTCGGTAGCGTGCTTACTACTTAGTTAGCACTGTACAGCATTACAGGCCTCCTCAGACGATTGTCCATAGCAGCACTGTGCGATCACACTGCAAAGGTATCGGTTTTAGGTAGCAAAGCATTTGCATGAGTACTTAGTATTGGTATCGATGCCAGTATTGATAACGCTGCAACCCTACTAGAGACCACGGACTATGGGATGTGTAGTGTGTATAGAGCAGTGCATTGCTTGTTCCAAACAAAAGGGAAAAGGAGAGATGCAAGAGCTCATGGAAGATGTTACAATGATGCAAAAGAACACCGTAAGGGCTTGCTTACATTGGAGTTGAGCTGTGTTTTTACTATCCTTGAAATTTCCCCCCTCCCCCACCCCTGGAAAATCAACAGCTAAGGGTGTGCGCATGCTGCAGCCGCAATGCTTTGCTTCTTGCAAACAAGTGAATGGGGCAGTACTGCAACTGTGTACAATGCACGTTGTCGCGGCACGGTAGTCCAGCATTTTTGGGGGGGTTAAAGCAGGCAGGTTAAAAGCAGGTTAAAGCAGGCAGTGAAGAGGTGACACAGTGCCTCCTCACCACCTGTCAAATGCCCTCTGAAGCACAATATGAATGTGGATTTTCTTTTTCTGAGAGCACTGCAAGCCTAGACAAGGCCTTAAGAAACAATTTAACGAGAAACAGATTATAGGGCCATTATTAGTGAATGTGTATGGATTATTTATGGAGAATAAGGATATTCTTTAGTTTCAATTTAACCTCTTCCCGCTGACATGGCGTATATATGCGACCTCTGAGCGGGTGGGCTTTAACACAGAGAGGCTGCATATATGCGGCCCTATGTAAACACACTTCTGTGCTGAGAGTGCGCTCCCTGCGTGCTCCCAGCACAGTCACGGGCAGGGACCGGAAAGCTCCCGATGCATACTTGCGATCGGGAGCTTACTGATCATTTGACTGCTGTGAGAACCAATCACAGCAGTCACATGACCCAAATGCCCATCTCCATCTCCTAGCATTTAAACGCTTTTAAAGGGCCAGGAGGCAGCGGCAGGATGGGGTTAAGGGCTAGTAGATGTAAGCAGAGGGGGATCAGGAATTTGACATCCCCAGATTTGTCACATGCAGAATATTCTTAAAGTGGGCCTTCATCCTCTTTATCGCCTTACAAAGCCACTTAAAAATACTGTAACCACATATGGAATTAAGCTTCGTGATCTAAATTATCTGGGGGGGAAAAACATAAGAAAAAATGGAACAGAAAAAGGAAAGTGTATGTAAAACCCAACCATGAACTTCTCTTATTTGCTTTCTTATAGTCTGGTAAATATACCATTGCAATTTTTGTTATTTCTATTCAATGAATAAAAAATATTAGAGAAGTATGGCCAAAGCTATTTAGTGGCCAAAACACTTAGTTCTGCACTCCTGTGACCCATATTCAGCTGACATTGGGCTAAAGTCTGCTGTTGGTTGACATCACTGAGCCAGTCCCAGGCTCTGCAGAAAACCCAACAATAATGTCGAGATCCACCCAGATGCTTGATCAGCACCTGGCTTAGCCTCTCAGCTCACCCCTGAGAGCTTGAGCCATCCGCTTCCATCCCCTCAATAGCCCAGCGCTCCAGTGAGTGCTGGAGAGGCAGAGCAGAGAGCCGCTGACTGACAGTCGCCACTCTGTGTTCAGAGCGGACTCCAGAACTTAGCGATCAGCAGTGTTTGATTGCACTCTTCTCGGTGTAGAGGACAACCTAGGCGAGTATGAATGTTTATTTTTTTTAAATCCTGTGCTTCTGTTTTAAATACCTGTTGATCCTTGTAGAAATCCAATGTGTCTTTTTGCATTGAGCTGACAGCAATGTGTCTGTACTGCAATGAAATCCCAAAGAGTTTTTATCAGCCCCAACCTTCTTTATGGACACAGCTGCTCGTCCTAATTGGACAGGCATGCAAGGGCGGATGTCCTCCCCCAATGCAGACACTGTGACAGAGCTGCACATTTATTGACCCCCCCATTCCATCCGAGTCCTGGGTTTTCAGTTCTGGGAGGGCGCCCATGGACATCCTCCCAGAATCCTGCCTCCCGCGTACCCACCAGGGCACTCATCCAGCGCGCTCTGTGACTGCTGTGTCCTTTAGACACAGCTGACCATAGATCAAGGAAAAGGGCCAATCACAGTGGCCCCTTACCATGTGATCAGCTGTTATCGGCAGTCCTTTCCCCCTGCACTGTCTGTATGAGGAAAGAAGAGCCATTAACCAGCAATAATGTCAGTACATTGTTTACACTGATAATCAGGGCACTCAAATTCAACTGCTTAGCTTCACCCTTCCTGCTGCGCACACAGGAGGAAAGGGGCGGGAGGAGAAGAAGCAGATCTGCTCTCTCCCATCCGTGTGAGGGAGGGGGGCCTGTCAGTGCAGGCTCTGGGCTGTATGAGAGACGCTCTCCGCTCAGAGCCCTGCAGCCAGCAACCCCGCTGAGGGCCCCCCGGTCGCAAGTGCGACCTTTGCATCCCTGGTAGTTCCAGTGTTCCATCAGAATCAGCTACCCGTCAGATTAGGTAACGGAAGTGATGTTCCGTCAGCTGCGCATGCCTCCACCGGTACCAGGTTTGGTAATCTGACATAACACCTGCAGTCAGAAGAAGGTGGCAGCGGACCTTTCACTACACCCAGCTACGTCTCGAATTTCAAAGTAATTTTAGCAATAAAGTGAGCGTATATAAATAAATATAGTATGTTGACATCTGTGATGATGTTACATTTTGAAAGAAGCTGGACGCCAGCAGTAGGAAGGTGGCGGAGGCCATGTTGGTACACCCCGCACTGCTGAGCGCTAAACCTTTTGTGCGCTAAACCTAGGCTTTCAAAATTAAACCAAAAAGCATCACAGATGTGAATATACTATATTTATTTATATACGCTCACTTAATTGCTAAAATTACTCTGAAATTCAAGACATAGCTGGGTGTGGTAAGATGTCCGCTGCCTTCTTCTGACTACAGGTGATCTGTCAGATGAGCAAACCTGGTAACTGTGGAATGCATATGCAGATGACGGGAAACGTCACTTCTGTTACCTAATCCGACAGGTCACCAATTCTGACAGAACACCCCCACTGTGCTGTATACTCAGCCTGATTGCATTACCATAATAAATATAGAGGGTTCAGTTTGATTTGTAGGTTTTCATACTCTACCATTTAAATGAATCCTATTGCTAGTATGAACAAAGTACAGATTTATATACATAAGGGAAATGGGAGGTAATCTTAAGATTTAAATGCTCATTATTAGAAGTAGTAAATAAGATTTCTTTATTTATTTTTTGATTCCTTACTTCTCATTGTGACCTTGTTTACCAAAACTGCAGCGGTGAAACATGGGTTTGGCTGTCATTTAGTATGAAGAGGCACTTGTAATTTTCCTACAGATCGGATACACCCAGTTAATGTCCAGCTTTAAGCTGCAGTATGAGGGTTTGTCTCTGTTATTTAGCAATTTGTTGTTCTCAAGTAATCTGCACACACATGTCTCATCCTTAAAGCAGAAGTTTATTCTTATGGTTTACCTAGACTGGTTATTTTTTCCCCTCTCATTATTGCTAATGACACTTTTAATAAAAACGTTTCTGTTTTCATTAGTTTTTTTTTTTTTTTTTAGGGTGAATTGATGTCATCACTGGGTTGCCGTGCTTCTCTAGGCAATGTAGGTAGATCATGGCTTTTGGGAGAGGCCTGTACAAGGCTGAAAACATCAAAGCACCCTGCCTCAGCACTCGCCCCTCTCTACAGCCCTTAGCCCTAATGCAGGTGGGCTGGCTGTTGGGATGAGTTATGGAAATAATAAAATGTCCTGATAAGTGGATACATTTGCATGCAGGCTGCCTTGGTAATGCCCACATGTGATGAGCCCAGGCATGTTCAGATTCTAGTCCAAACCCACCTAAGCAAGCCCACCAGGAAGCTGTCAGCTACACCGGCAAATCATCTGTGGCCAGGGCATTCCCCAAAGCTGCACGTATACACTGGGTGTGTATATATGTGGTTGTGGGGCGGGGAATGCCTTGTCCACTTCTGATTGGCCCAGTACAGTGACAGCTTCCTGGTGTGCTCACTCAAGTGGGTTTGGACAAGTATCAGAACAAGCCTTAGCTCCTCTCTAATGGCCACGTGTGATGCTGAGCCTTCATGATGACCTGAAAGTCAATGAATGAAAGGAGCTGGCCAGGGACAGTAGTGCTGAGAGGAAGATTTAAACCCCATACACACTATTGGAGTTTCTGCAGATTTTTGTCTTCAGATTTACCAAAACCATGTGCAAGGGCCTGCCTGATTGCATACAAATTGAAACTCTTATGCCGCGTACACACGGTCGGAATTTCCGATGGAAACAGTCCGATGGGAGCTTTTCATTGGATTTTCTTGACCGTGTGTATGCCCATCGGTCCTTTTCTGTCGGCATTTCCGACGGACTTTGGATTGAGAACCTGTTCTTCATTTTTCACGGAAAACCTTTCTATCGGATTTTCCGATCATGTGTATGCAATTCCGACACGCAAAATTCCGACGCATGCTCGGAAGCGTTAAACTTCTCTTTTATAGTGCAGTCGAGCGTGTTGTATGTCGTGGTGTTATTGACCGTCGGAATTTGGTGTGACCGCGTGTAGGTAAGACAGTTTGAGCGAAAATCCGTCGGAAAACCATCAGAGCTTTTTCCGACGAGAATTCCGACCGTATGTACGCGGCATTAAGGTTTGACCTCATATTATATGTTTTTGGTAAATCTGAAGACAAAAATCTGCAGAAAATCAAATAGTGTGTATGGGGTCTTAGACGATGCTGGATGCCCTGCAGCCAGGAAATGAGGTGGGTTCTATCCAATTTGCTGCAGATTTTAATGCACACTGAGAAGCTGTGTTTCTGTCAATTATTTCTTCACACATCTTGTCCTGCCATCCCCATGTCACGAGGACAAGAGGTGGGGGTGAACATCCCCATTTCAACAGCAATGAAAAACCCAAGGCCCCTTTCACACGGGCGCCTCCATCTTGCAGGCTCTGCTTGCTCAGCAGTGAATCGCTCTGCTAATCCCTGCTGAATTGGCAGATGAAAGGTCCTGTCCTCTATGGGGAAATCGGGTGGAAACAGACCATCTGCCTGTTTTTATCCGATCCAATTCACCAGACGGATGGAAAATAGGACCACCATTCGTCTGGATTTTGCGGGCAGGATCGGATGGGGGCAGGTGTCAGCGGACACTCCATAGGGGAGACTGGAGGGTCCGATTAGGTCCCTCTGAAAAACTGACAGACGGACCTGATCGGAAAGCCTGTGTGAAAGGACCATAAAGCTTGGCCATAGATGTATAGATATCTTAGGCTGAAAGAAAGAAACCTTACAGATTCGACAGGGATGCTAACCATGCGGGTGGATGACTTCTCCCTGTGGAGCTATTCTGGCCAATGGCAGCTGTCAGAATACCTGAACTTTGACTGCTTCTGATTGGATGCAGCCACTGTTCATCTGACAATTTTCCGACTTATGCCTTTGCCAAAAGTCAGTTATTTAATGCATTTTTTAGAACAGCAATGCCGCATAGTGCTCAAATTTCGTCCAAAATTCAAACTGTGTATGGCCAACTTTTTGGCCATATGCCCATTGTATGCGTATGGCCATACTTTATTAACAATGCCAAGTTTAAAGCAACATACTTTTAAAGTCAGATACTTATTCTCCAAAAATGATTCATACACCAGCGTTTCTCAACTCCAGTCCTCAAGGCGCCCCAACAGGTCATGTTTTCAGGATTTCCATTATTTTGCACAGGTGATTTGATCAGTTTCACTGCCTTAGTAATTACCACGGCTGTTTCATCTGAGGGAAATCCTGAAAACATGACCTGTTGGGGCGCCTTGAGGACTGGAGTTGAGAAACACTGTCATACACATTCACTACTTTAAAGTGGTTGTAAACCCTAAAAAAAAATAAAAAACCTGCATAGCATACTAGCTCATTATGAATTACTTCCCTGAGATCGAAGTCCCCGCATCGGTCCCCGTTCACCGCTCCGGTGGCCAGCATTGCTCCGGGGGGCTACTTCCGCGTATCCCGGCTCTGGCGCTGTGATTGGCCGGAGCCGCGATGATGTCACTCCCGCGCATGCGAGCTGGAGCCACTGGTAACGGCACAGTCTAACTGAAGCAACGGCATGTACGTGCCGTTGCTTCAGTTTGCTTAAGTGCGCATGTGCCGATGACGTCGACTAATTATAGACTTGCCTGTAGTAAAATGTGGTTTACAACCACTTTAATGGCCCAGTAACATATTATTTTGTTCATGAAATTGTTTCTTCCTGTGTTTTTCCACCCAATTGTAACCCTCCATAAGCTCTGGAACCTCTCCTTTCCTTTCTCACTTCCATTCGTTTGGAACGAGCAGTGCACGTTGGTGGGGGCACTATGTACACTTCACTTTCCACAGTCCCTCGTCACCCTCATCTCGGAATTGAGAGTTCTTATATAGAGTGGGACCATAGAGAATGAACACAGCCACACTAAAAGGATGTCCGGTCACAGCCGCCAAAAAACAAAATCTGGAGGAGGCTGAGAGTGATAGTACTTTTTTGAGTTAAGAATACATACTTGAGTTTAGTGTAATATATTTGCCTAGGTTAATTCTTTTTGGAAATACACGTAGGTGCAATAGTTAAGCCATTGGTAATGGAACACCTGCTGAGAATGTGGAAACCACAAAGGGAGATGACAACCATTGTAGTATGTAGTCATCAAATTCTTTCATTATTAGTTTCAGCTGAGTTTGATCTCGCAGGTTAGACGACAAAGGTGTGTTTTTAAAGTCTCGCTGCTACTAGCATTCGCTTTTTCAAAGGAAATATTTGCTACAAGGCAGATTTGGCTGTAGTAGGAATTGCTGACCCACACAATGTTGCCATGTGTAATCATATAATCATATAATATTAACCAGCTGTACAATGCTGATATTCGTAACCCGATTTGTGAACTAAAAGCAGATTCATAGCTACTGCTTTCATTTTTAAGATCAAATTATTTTTTTGCTTTGAAGATTTTTTATTTTTTTTTGTCCCGTGTGAATATTTTTAAACTAGTGTTGCTGTAATGTTCAGACCTTTTATGTAGTGCTGAATGTCTTTCCAATTTTTGAGGTTTAATGTAGACCGAAGCGGCAAAAGCTGTCCCCAAAAAAGCAGGCAGAGGGCAAAGTTCTAGCTGATAGTATTGCCTATAGGCGTCCTGCAGCTAAACACTTGTCCTTCTTCCCCTTTACGAGGAGGCGGCTATCATGGTAGAGGCAGGGTTTCCCTTATGTCAGATATAGCTTTTTAATGACTGGTGATCTGATGACTGATGGTGGAATAATGAAACAGCAGCAGCACAGGTTCAAAAAGCACAGATCCATAGAATGAAGCTAAATTTTGTGGGCTTTGTGTGCATAAACACAGCCCAATACCCCTAGGGGATGCTTAGGGTAAAGATAGACACTGAGGAAGTATATGCAATTCAAACAAAAGTGTGGGTTTATTAACAGAGACGCATATCAATGCATATAATATACAATACAAATGTTCAAATGTCACAGTATACAAAATAGCATATGTAGGCTGCAATGGGTTCAGGCAGTTGCAAGGTCCTAAACAAGAAAAAGGCTGTGGGCCTGTATCTTGTAGATGTATAGTGTATAGTGCGTTCACTGACAACTTCTCTCAGACACTTTGAGACTCAGGTAACAAACCTCTATACCATTCCTTTCAACTTTTTGGCTGCTTACGCCATGTTACTAGTTACTCATGACTCTTGTATCTCTTACTCTATTATAGCTTTACATATTGCTTGGCTATACATCTACAAGATACAGGCCCACAGCCTTTTTCTTGTTTAGGACCTTGCAACTGCCTGAAACCATTGCAGCCTGTTGTCCAGCCACAAGGCAATACCCACTTGCTTTTATCCTGCACAGAGACTATCTCAGTGCATATCCCTGCTTCATCAGGCAACTACTTGGCCTGTCACCTCTTCTGGCATCTCTCCAAATAAAAAATTGCATGTGAGTACTATACCCATAACACCACCACCTCATACCGCTCTATATGGCAAAAAAAACAAACAGTATTTCTTACTGCCAATCTTATGTACTAATTTTTGATCTATTCACACATTTTAGATGTGAAAGAAAAGGATATTAAACTGCCTTGAAAAAGGACTAAAGTCCGAAACATGTTGGCGTTCTCCTGAATACATACGCATAAAGCAAGTTTTTCCTGTCTCAACATTTCTATGTTCATGCTGTGACACATAAAAAAACTACATATGCTATTTTGTATACTGTGACATTTGAACATTTTGTATTGTATATTATATGCATTGATATGCGTCTCTGTTAATAAACCCACACTTTTGTTTGAATTGCATATACTTCCTCAGTGTCTATCTTTACCCTAAGCATCCCCTAGGGGTATTGGGCTGTGTTTATGCACACAAAGCCCACAAAATTTAGCTTTATTTCTTATATTGGGATGCGATAGACCACCTATACTATACCAAATCCTGCCCACCAACTTTCTCTTTTTATCCATAGAATGAATGAAGCAGAAGCAGGGAGATGTTTATACTGGAGTTCCTTTGTTACAGCTTCCTCTCCAGTAAAAAGATAAATGAAAGAATAAAGAATGTTCCTAGGGTACTTGACACTCAAGCAGATTCCGTTTTTAACACCTCTCTGCTCTATATGACAAATTATCTTAAGTAATAATCATGAAATTAATGAAAAAATAATGAAAAATCTTGGATGTTTTTTCCGACGGAATTCCGCTTAAACTTGGCTTGCATACACACGGTCACACAAAAGTTTGCTGAACTTTCGACCGTCAAGAACACGGTGACGTACAACACTATGACGAGCCGAGAAAATTAAGTTCAATGCTTCTGAGCATGCGCCTAATTGTTTCCGAGCATGCGTAGGAATTTTGCGCGTCGTAATTGGTACTGACGATCAGAATTTCCGATCCAAACTTTTTCCGACCGAAAAATTGAGAACCTGCTCTCAATTTTTTGCTGGCTGGAATTTTGCCAGAAAAAGTCTGATGGAGCATACACACATTTTCCAACCAAAAGCTCTCATCAGACTTTTGCTGGCGGAATTTCTGATCTTGTGTATGCGGCATTACTTTGGTGTTTAACCACTTTCAGACCGGACCAATTTGCAGCCAAAGGACCAGGCCCCTTTTTGCGATTCGGCACTGCGTCGCTTTAACTGACAATTGCACGGTCGTGCGACGTGGCTCCCAAACAAAATTGACGTCCTTTTTTTTCCACAAATAGAGCTTTCTTTTGGTGGTATTTGATCGCCCCTGCGGTTTTTATTTTTTTCGCTATAAACAAAAATAGAGTGACAATTTTGAAAAAAAATGCATTATTTTTTATTTTTTGCTATAATAAATATCCCCAAAAAATATATAAAAAAACATTTTTTTCCTCAGTTTAGGCCGATACGTATTCTTCTACATATTTTTGGTAAAAAAATCGCAATAAGCGATTATTGATCGGTTTGCACAGAAGTTATAGCGTTTACAAGATAGGGGATAGTTTTATAGCATTTTTATTAATAATTTTTTTTTTTATTATTAATGGCGGAGATCTGCGATTTTTTTTGTGACTGCGACATTATGGCGGACACATCGGACATTTTTGACACATTTTTGGGACCATTGTCATTTTTACAGCAATTAATGCATTTAAATGCATTGATTTCTGTATAAATGACACTGGCAGTGAAGGGGTTAACCACAAGAGGGCAGTGTAATGGTTAAGTATGCCTAGGGGTGTGTTTTTTACTGTGGGGGGGCGTGGCTGTCAGCTAGTGAATGCTGATCTCTGCTCCAATCACAGGGAGCAGAGATCGGCGTCACTAGTTGCTAGGCAGAACGGGGAGATGCTGTTTATCTCGGCATCTCCCCGTTCAGCCGCCCCGTGAGACGATCGCGGGGGTCCCCGCGGCGATCGGACTCACGGGGGTCCCGACCGGCGCGGGAGCGCGCCGCTCCCGGCGCGCTCCCGATGGCACGGACAGGCTAAAGGAGGGACGTATATATACGCCCTCCTGCCTGTACGTGCCATTCTGTCGACGTATATCGTCGTGCGCCGGTCGGCAAGTGGTTAATGGTGAAATTATTTCTTACATTGGTGGGCAGTAGAAAAGTGCCTTCATTCACTGGTGGTCAGTGGGAGAAGGAATCCCTAAAATTTGTGGGACAAGGACCCTCTTATATTAGGGGTGCTCAATGGAAGAAGGACCCGCTTATATTAGTGGTCAAAGCGAGAGGGACCCCCTTATGTCAGTGAGAGAGGGACCTCCTTATATTAGTGGTAAGTGGGACAAGGACCCCCTTATTTTAGTGATCAAGGGGAAAAGGACAGCCTTATATTAATGGTCAATCCCCTTATATTAGTGGTCAATGGGAAAGGGACCTCCTAATAGTGGCCCAAGGAAGATGTACCCCCTTATATCAGTGATCAATGGGAGCTGGACCTCCTTATATTGGTGGTAAGTGAGACATTTTGGTGCGTTTTCTGAAAGTGCACCAAAATTCCTACATTTAGGACTTCTGGTGTGCTTTCAGAAAACACCCAAAAACCACATGATGTAATGAAAGTCTTTGACAAAGCGCAGATAAAAAAAACTACGGGTACACTGCACTGCATCTGTGCTGCAGGAAAACCGCACTGCATTACTGTGAAATTGCCCTAAAACAGGTAGTAAGGATGCAACAAAATGGAATGCTCTTCAGAGGGCAATGTTGGTATAAACTAGACCAACAGTTTGTTTTCTCGTACTCAACGTAGAGTTTCTCTGAAATAGCCTATTCATTTTCAAACTGTTAATTCTCTTTGGTTTCCTGTTTGTAAGACCGGTGGCTGCTATGCCTGCTATTCCCCAGCCACTGACCTTGGCACATCCCTTCTGTAGTTCTTTCTCCCAAAAGCAGTGATGTAATTCAGCCCCACGAGCTGTTGTAGGCGGACCAAGACTCTCGGACACATTCAACATGTACAGGCCTAGTGTACCCGCCCACATTCACTATAATCCTCGGTGGTTGATGGGAACTGTAGTTTCCTTTTTACTGCAGAGAGAGATGAGAGGATATGACATGCCCTAATCCCTACTGTCACACCTCCTCTTTGGCAGAGCAGATGTTATCTTTTGAATTGCAGATGAGATTATAAAAATTCAATTAGACTTTTCTCCTCCAATGGTAAGGATTTTCAAAATGTCTTAGCTGTTTAATGTTATGTGTAGGGGGTGTGCTAATGGGTGATTCAGTGGAGTGACCCCTGCTCTCTGTGGGAAAGCGGTGGCTTCTTTGGAGAGGTCCAATATGCCCCCTGCTGAGTCAAATCCAGAGTTTTCTAAAGACCACTGATTGCCCACAAACAGCAATCCTACTCTGCAGCTGCTAACGGGGGATATGCTCTTCTTTTATGTAGGCCATTGCCGCTTTAGAAAGAAAATAAACTGTGAGGTACGGAATACATTTTGTATTGATGCCCCTGGATTGTATGTAGCTGATTTAAACTGATCGTTCAAATTGGGCTTTAAAGGGAGCCTGTGCTTTGCCCATGCAGGTAAAAGTGATAGGTTCCCCTTTATACCTCTCTCATCAGCGTCATATACTCACCACCACGTTGTTTAGCTGCTGAGCGCAACAAAAGGCCCCTTTGTACGCTACAAGTTGTTCAGTTCAGAAGGCTATGGACTCTTCATGTGACAACTTTGGTGACTGGCCAATACTGTCACCTGGAGTAAGTCATACTGTAAGCTCCTTCATACCTTCAAGTACTCAATATTTTCTTTATTCCCAGAAACTAAACAGAGTTGTGAGGGAGCGAGGGAAAAGTAAATATGGGATGCAGGGGAGGAGGCCATAAAAACAATTCTGTTTGTTTGCCCTACATAGGGGAAGCACAGGTTTGCTTTATGCATTTGGCCTTTAGCAAAAAGCTAATGGGATGCATAATTACTTTTTTCCTTTATATAAAGCTGCCTACTGTAATCTATTCTCTTGAGAAATTTTACATTGTACGTTTAACTGTGGTAAAGGACTTCATTTAAAACACAATTTGTAAATGGTCTTACTTCTTTGATGTGTTTTGTGGTAAGGATTATTAATAATGTAGGCACATGTAGGACCAGCTTATAATGCATTGGTTAGAAAGCTAACTATGTCTGGTTACTGTTTTATTTACTCTTTAACAGATATGCAGATATAATATTTTTAATGGTACAATTCTAGTGAAGCCTAATTGCTTAAGAGGGTGCATTTCATTTCAGTAAACAGTGAAATCACAGTAGCTTTAGAAATACACAAATCCAACCTAGAGATGGTGCCCACAAAGTCAAACCTAGAGATGGTGCCTACACCAAGTCAAACCTAGAGATGGTGCCCACAAAGTCAAACCTAGAGATGGTGCCCACAAAGTCAAACCTAGAGATGGTGCCTACACCAAGTCAAACCTAGAGATGGTGCCTACACCAAGTCAAACCTAGAGATGGTGCCTACACCAAGTGAAACCTAGAGATGATGCCTACACCAAGTGAAACCTAGAGATGGTGCCTACACCAAGTGAAACCTAGAGATGGTGCCTACACCAAGTGAAACCTAGAGATGGTGCCTACACCAAGTGAAACCTAGAGATGGTGCCCACACCAAGTGAAACCTAGAGATGGTGCCCACACCAAGTCAAACCTAGAGATGGTGCCCACACCAAGTCAAACCTAGAGATGGTGCCCACACCAAGTCAAACCTAGAGATGGTGCCCACACCAAGTCAAACCTAGAGATGGTGCCCACACCAAGTCAAACCTAGAGATGGTGCCCACACCAAGTCAAACCTAGAGATGGTGCCCACACCAAGTCAAACCTAGAGATGGTGCCCACACCAAGTCAAACCTAGAGATGGTGCCTACATCAGGTCAAACCTAGTCATGGTGCCCCACCAGCGGCTAGGAAGTAAATTAAACTTGGTAATAAGTACACAATCATGAGTCAATGTATGATTGCTGTCCAGGTGTCGTCTCCAGTTTGTTTTATGTGCAACATCATCTTTTTATGCTTACCAATATTTGTTTGGTTAGTATTCTTTGCAGCTCATTAGAGCTGCACAATTAATCGTTAAAAAATTGTGATCTCGATTCAACTCCCCTGACGATCTCTATTGCAGAGTTTGACGATTCTTTCATATAACAAGTGGAGAGACTTATCTGCTCACTCAGCTGTCGAAAGAAAACATCCGGGCAGTCTGCCAAGTTTTTAAAGCGGCGGTCCACCCTAAAATAAAAAATTCCATTAACATTCTCAAAAAAATACTTACCAGAAACCCCTGTTGCTAGGCAGTCTTCTTAATCTGCCTCTTCCTATTCCGTGGCGCTTCCTCTTCTATGGTGAGCTGCCCCGTTGTCTTCTGGGACGTGTGTGTCCCAGAAAACAACAGGGCCATTCACAAAGCGCCACGCGACTCGCGCATGAGCAGTAGGAAACGGGCAATGAAGCCGCAAGGCTCCACTGCCTGTTTCCCTTCGTTAAGATGGAGGCGCCGGCAGCCGATCTGATGGACGGATCGGCCTCGGGGGGCCGACATCGTGGGCTCGCTGGACAGGTAAGTGTCCTTATTAGAAGTCAGCAGCTACAGTGTTTGTAGCTGCTGACTTTAAAAAAAAAAATAATTGCGTCTGGAACACCGCTTTAACATGAACAGTGTAAATAACTCTTCCTTCTTAGATCAAAGAGATAAACTTCTGTGTGAAAAAAAAAATCCAGCCAGTTTGCCAAGTTTAACAATGTGTAAATGCAGGAAGTTTAACCACTTAAAGTCTAAATCTTTTCTGACACTTGTTTCTTAAGTTAAAATCAATATTTTTTGCTAGAAAATTACTTGGAACCACCAAACATTATATATATATATATATATATATATTAGCAGAGACCCTAGGGAATAAAATGTCAATTGCTGCAATATTTTATGTCACACTGTATTTGCCCAGCGAACTTTCAAACGCAATTTTTTGGGAAAAAATACGCTTCAATGAATGAAAAAAAAACTGTAAAGTTAGCCCAATTTTTTTTTGTTTTAATGTGAAAGATGATGTTACGCCGCGAGAATCGCAAGAGAATCGTGATCTATCTTCTAAGCAAGAAAATCGTGATTCTCATTTTAGCCAGAATCGTGCAGCTCTACAGCTCATACCTAAGCATCACATATACATAACCTCTCACCCTGAGTTTGGATCTTTTTACATAGGGGTTGTTTCCTTAGGTATTTTTAATAGAATGCTTGTAAATAAAAACGGTACTGAATATTGTGAATATTGGTTCTAATAAGCAGGGAGCAGCTGTTAGGATATGGTAGGAAATGACAGGTACTCTTTGCTCTAGTATACCCTACTACTAACCAATTTAAAATAGCATCATCTGAAATTCTAAGTAACATAACCATTTGTCCAGTGGTAACAGAGTAGCTGTCACTGTTTCCTCTGTTAGGGCCAGTTCACACCGCATGCAGTCCAGTGCATTTTTTTTCTGCATCAAAAACGCATAGAAAGTAGGTTGTATGGTTTTCAATGGCATAGTTCACACCAGTGCTTGTAGTTCCAGTGCGTCCCAGTTCCAGAAAAAAAAGTAGAACATGCTGCATTTTTCCTGCACTGGACTGTACTGGAACGCTGTAAAAAGCTTTAAAAACTCACAGGAACGCATCAAAAACGCACTGTTCTTTCTATGTTGTGAACACAACAGGTACACAAGTTGAGACAGGAGCATACCTAAACGCACTTTACTTGGAGCTCTCAACAGTGAGAAATACTTGCCATAGTAGAACACTATTTTATCACTATTCGTGAACATTGTGACTGAAGTTGTCCCCCATTGTTCACATATCACCAAAAGGCTGCAAGCCAATTGAGACACAAGCTGGCTGTCTGAGAAACCACTGAGCTCCAGTAATGAGATTTAAAAATTAGGCTGTGGAAATTAAAGATTAATTCCTTGATTAATCGATTAATATTTTTGATCGATCAAAATTCTTCTCTCCGCCGGCTTCCGGGTCTTAAGGGAGTTCCGGTGACATCAGACATCAACGTCACCGGACTCCTCCCCCCTTCCCCAAGTGTCTCCGTCTGCAAGGTGGCGTCGAAGTTCTGATTGAACGTAATGCGTACGGGGGAGGAGCTACGCATGGCGTCACCCACTGCTGCCCTACGGAACTAACACGATTGTCGGCTTTACATGCTGTGTTTTTATCATCTTTATGTCAGTAGTTTGTGTTTGAACACAAAAATAAAATCTTATACTTAAGCGGTGATCTTTTCTTTCTACCCATGACCTGGCGTCCTTGCTGAGATCTAAGGAGACGTGAGAGAAGTTTATGGTCCGTGTTAACCCTTTTGATACCCGCTTGCATGATCACCTGTTTGCACAGGGGTCTATGCCATAAAGTGAGAGTGATTAGTTAGACCGGAGGTGGAGGGATTGTCACGCTACTGTGGGAAAAAAATTACTTACGTCAGTTCTACAGTTTGAATTTAAAACGTATTTGTGAACTGTGAAGTTAAGTCCTGGATTGTGGAAACTAACTAGTGTCGGGTGATTGTATGTAGTGTATATCACATTTACCACTGACTAATGCAGAGTTCCAATGCAAGGAGATCAGCTAAAAGTAGTTGGATCTGTATGTGTGTTATAATTAATCAAAATTAGTCGATTAATCGATTAAAAAACAGCCCTATTAAAAATAGTAATGACTATTCACATAGAAAATATTGCAAACATGATATCCTTAATGTAGCTTGTTGTGTCTCTCTTGACTCCTACATCCCCTGTGGGAAAGGAAAGAAGAACACAGCCTAACCTTACTAACAAACATAACTAGGCAACTAAATAATACATAGGAGATTAAGCTCCAATTTATATTATAACATGAATCCACTGCAATCCCTCAGACAGGTAATTCATATAACAAATCAATAGCTGAGATTGCCCCTGATAGCCAGGTGGTAGGTAGCCAGGAGGTAGGTCTAAATGTTAAAGAACAACTAAACTTTTCAGTTTAAAGTAAAATTCCTGAATGGTCCAAATAAAAAATTTCTATTACATAACTATGTGGCCACTGTTTGCTTTGTAACCTTGTAATCTACTGTAGTAGCATTTGCTTCGTACAGTATGCGGTGCTCTGTTCCAACAGCAGTACGGGTGAATTCCCATCTACTGGCGGAACTGAGTAGAGTTGGGCTTGGTGCTTCCCCACCATTCAAGAGAAGCCTTGTATATTTATTAATGAATAAAATGTTTCCCCGAATTGGCCGAGGTGAAGTTTTAATATTTTTATTTATATTTAATATACAGCATATCAATTCATTATTATATAACTTTATATTCCGATATATCCTAAATAAAAGATAAAGGCTGTACAGTTACAATACATTTAATTCCACAATCTAACATGTATAACCCTCCACCCTAATGCCCGTACACACGGTCGGATATTCCGATGGAGAAAGTCAGATCGGATTATGTTGTCGGAAAATCCGATCGTGTGTGGGCTCTAGCTGGCTTTTTCCATCGGAATTTCCGATCAGACTTTTTCCAATCGTGTGTAGAGAATTCCGACGCACAAAGGCTATTGGCTACTGGCCTCTACGTACGTGTTTTTTATATCACCTCGTTCGGAACGATCGGATTTTCCGACAACTTTGTCCGACCGTGTGTATGCAACACAAGTTTTGGCCAGAATCCGTCGGAAAAAATCCACTCCGACGCAGAAGAAATTTGGAGACAAAGGCTATTGGCTACTGGCCTCTACGTACGTGTTTTTTATGTCACCTCGTTCGGAACGATCAGATTTTCCGACAACTTTGTCCGACCGTGTGTATGCAACACAAGTTTTGGCCAGAATCCGTCGGAAAAAATCCAACAGATTTTGTGGTCGGAATGTCCGACCGTGTGTACAAGGCAAAACACATACACAAAAATCAAATCAGAAGAAATTTGGAGACAAAGGCTATTGGCTACTGGCCTCTACGTACGTGTTTTTTATGTCACCTCGTTCGGAACGATCGGATTTTCCGACAACTTTGTCCGACCGTGTGTATGCAACACAAGTTTTGGCCAGAATCCGTCGGAAAAAATCCAACAGATTTTGTGGTCGGAATGTCCGACCGTGTGTACAAGGCAAAACACATACACAAAAAAAAGGGGGGGGGGGGTTGCCTCCCTCCTTACTCTCTCTCTCTCCTTACACTCTCTATTTATATGGAGTTCAATCGATTACACCCTACTTTCCCTGAATATTACCCTTCATTCTACCCTATCCCCTTATGGGAACAAATTTTATCATTTTTCAGTGCTCTCCCTTCCCTACCACAAATAATAAAAAAAAAATATATATAAAATAATTTTTTCTTTTTCTCCTTTTTCCCTTTGCCTTTCCTCTTTCCCTTAATAAAATTGTGTAAGAGGCTATAATTGGCCATATTATCACCAAAACAACTCTTGTAAGGGCCCTTATTGGCCGCACTATCCACACTATCAAAGGGAGTTGAGGGGCTACTAATAGCCTCCTTCACTTCCTACATTGTGGCAAACCAGTAACACTAAAAAAACAATGTAAGAGGCCACTATTGGCCATACTATCAAAAAAAAAAAAAAGTGTATATAGGACCAACACTGGCCGCACCACCACCCAAAGCTCCCCCACGGGGCCCCCATTGGCCCCCCACCTCCCACCCAGTGTGTCTTCACTTCCACTTCTCATTCCTGTCTATCCACCCTCCCCTCCCACCCCCCCCCCCCACACACTAAAAAAGGGTCTTCATCATTTATTCCTAACTCCCTATACAAACTCCGATATCCAAGCTCCCAACCCGGGGCCGATGGAAGAGGCCAGGTGGGGTAAGGAGGGAAAAAAAAACGATTTCTTCCCTAAATAAATAAATAGGGTCAGTATTCAAGATTTCACTTCTATATCAGCTTCCTAGGCTATACCCAAAGGCCCTGGACTCTGTGCCGCTCCTTATTCTCACCCACTTCATTCTGTACCCAACCTGCCCATATCTTTTCAAGTCTTTTCAAATTTCCCTTGTTGGCCTTTCGGGTCATTCACAACACAAGCTGACAGTTACAACTGTACTCTCCATGTTCAGTAGCTTCCTTTTCAGTAACAAAAAAGATTGCAGAGGAGCACAATTAGATGGTAGAGGTGCAAAATGATGAGGGGTGTGTGGCTTCAGTGCTGCCCCCCCCCACATGAGAACACCCCACCCCCTTTCACCTAGGGTGGAGCTACAACCAGCTTTAACAGAATTAATTATCATTCCATTTAAAAACCACTGCACACATTTTAATGAGACCCATTACTATGCCCATTGGGTCCCCTAGAGCAGTGGTTCTCAACCTCAGTCCTCAATCACCCCCAACAGGCCACGTTTGCAGGTTTTCCTTTATCTTGCCCAGGTGCTTTAAATCAAAGTCAATGGCTTGGTATTTTGGACAGCTATTTTATCTAAGCGGAATTCCCAAAACATGGCGTGTTGGGGGTACTTGAGGACTGAGGTTGAGAACCACTGCTCTAGAGGAATCAACGCAATTTTACAATTCTGGTGGCACGTCTTTAATAAATCTGCCAGTATCTGGATTAGGTGATTTATGGTGACATCAGGTATGGAAGAGTGAACTTCCATTAAACTGCTGTAGCTTCCAAATTGCTATCTCATTTTGAAAATAATTGTATAATGGATGCAATGGGTTGCTGCAGCTGTATCACAAGTCCAACATGTATTTGGATGTTGACTTTGGTGTGGTTCATTTTCCAGTAAGCAGTACGCAAGGAGTCTCTTGACTAGGAAGCTGGGAAGAAAACAGGATTTCTGCATCTCCCACAGGCTTTCAGGAAAGGTATTATCATGTAGCAATCTGGACAGCAATGAGTTCTTTGACGTTTCACTTGGCTTTTGGCAGGAAACCAATCCCATATCCATGACTATCTTTTTTTCTGGATATGGCTGCGCTCTCGACACTGCTGGTGTTCTGATCACTCGCACAAGCTCCTGCCAGTAAGAGGTGGTAAGGAATAATTCATAATTCATATTCATCCGTTTCGTGAAGGAACGGTCTCTTATTATGCTAAGTCATTACCGAAGTTTAAACTCCACCATTTTTAAAGTGTTTTCACCCAGTGGTGCCATCATTTTCTGCAGAGCAGTCCTTTTGCTGCCAAGAAGTGGCAATCCGGGCAACCCCCCTGTTTGAAACACAGAACCCATAAGTGCCAGTTAAAACCCATTGAGCAAAAATCTTTCCATCTATGGATCACATTGAATCAAATTTTTTTTATGTTGGCTAACATGATGTTGGGTGCCAAAATGTAGCACCAAGACACCCTGTGTCCAGCATGCAGTAGGAATGTCCTCGTTTATGCAGTCCGGTTCATCAGCACAATGTAGGCACCGACAGTGCTTCACCAGCAGCATCTCTGAAATTCATGCAAGTTGCCTCATTGCTGCATAAAAACTAACTTACAGCAATGGGGAAATGTACTGTATATGTAGTGAATGACTATGTATGATAATGGCAGTTGATGTTTTTTGGCTTTGTCCCATGTGACATGGCTCTAGGGCTGCAACTAATGATTATATTCATATTTGATTAGTTGGCCGATTTTATTGTTTTGATTAATCAATTAATTGGACAAAAGCCTCAAAAATATTTGGTGTATGATTTAGTTTACCACTTGCCGGCCGCTGCACGCCGATATACATTGGCACAATGGCAGCGGTGTGCAAATGGGCGTACCTGCACGTCCCCTTAAACTGGCGGGGCTAGTGGCCGTCCGCGGCGTACAGCGTAACCGTGCCTGGGGGACCCGTGGACTCTGTCGGCCGGTTTTCCAGCGATTGTGTCATGGAGCCGCAGAACGGGGAGATGTTAACAAGGCATTTCCCCGTTCTGCCTTGTGACATGACAGAGATCACTGCTCCCTGTCATCGGGAGCAGTGATCGCTGTCATGTGAGTTGAAGCCCATCCCCCCAGTTAGAATCACTCCCTAGGACACACTTAACCTCTTGATCGCCCCCTAGTGTTTAACCCCCTTCCCTGCCAGTGTCATTTACACAGTAATCAGTGCAATTTAATAGCACTGATCGCTGTATAAATGATAATGGTCCCACAATAGTGTCAAAAGTGTCCGATTTGTCCGCCATAATGTCACAGTCGCGATAAAAATCGCAGATCGCCGTCATTACTAATAAAAATTAATTAATAATAAAATTGCCATAAAACTATCCCCTATTTTGTAGACAATATAACTTTAAACCAATCAATATACGCTTATTGCAATTTATTTTTTTTACCAAAAATATGTAGAAGAATACGTATTGGCCTAAACTGAGGAAAAAAATTGTTTTATTTATATATTTTTTGGGGGGTATTTATTATAGCAGGAAGTAAAAGATATTGTGTTATATTGTAAAGCGCTGCGTAAACTGTTGGCGCTATATAAATCCTGTAATAATAATAATAGCAAAAAGTTAACTTTTTTCCCCAAAATTTTCGCTCTTCTTTTGTTAACGTAAAAAATGTAAGTCGCAGAGATGATCAGATACCACCACAAGAAAGCTCTATTTGTGGGAAAAAAAGGACGTCAATTTTGTGTGGGTTCAATTGCACGACTGCGCAATTGTCAGTTTAAGAGACGCAGTGCCATATCGCAAAAAGTGCTCTGGTCAGGAAGGGGGTGAAATCTTCCGGGGCTGGAGCGGTTAATATGTAAAGTTTTAAAAAAAGACAATTTATTTTGTTATGTTATTATGTAAATATAAGTAACCAACTATATGGTTAGGGAACAAATTATCTAATCCAGACAGAAGATATAAAGATGCTCTATTGGATGATCTGGTGACTGTGGAGGCCATTGGAGTACAGTGACCTCATTGTCATGTTCAAGAAACCAGTGGTGAGATGATTTGAGCTTTGTGACATGGTGCATTATTCTGCTGGAAGGAGCCATCAGAAGATGGGTACACTGTAGTCATAAAGGGATGAACATGGTCAGCAACAATACTCAGGTAGGCCGTGGTGTTAAAACGATGTTCAATTGGCAATAAGAGGCCCAAAGTGTGCCAAGAAAATATCTCCTACACCATTACACCACCAGCCTTTGATACAAGGCAGGATGGATCCATGCTTTCATGTTGTTTACGGGAAATTCTGACCCTACCATCTGAATGTCGCAGCTGAAATCGAGACTCCTCAGACCAGGCAACATTTTTCCAATCTTCTATTGTCCAATTTTGGTGAGCCTGTGCAAATTGTAGCCTAAGTTTCCTGTTCTTAGCTGACAGGAGTGGCACCCGGTGTGGTCTTCTGCTCCTGTAGCCCATCTGCTTCAAGGTTCAATGTGTTATGTGTTCAGAGATGGTACTCTGCATACCTTAGTTGTAACAATTGGTTATGTCAGAAACCATGAAATTGGACCGAAACAGAAGTACAGTTAAATCACACTTGTTTAATACCCTGTTTCCCCGAAAATAAGACCTAGCGTGATTGTCGGTGATGGCTGCAATATAAGCCCTACCCCCCAAATAAGCCCTAGTTAAAGTCCTTGTAGGTCTTATTTTCAGGGTAGGACTTATTTTCGGGGAAACAGGGTAGGGCTTATTTGAGGGGTAGGGCTTATATTGCAGCCATCACCAACAATCACGCTAGGTCTTATTTTCGGGGAAACAGGGTAATAAAAATAAATAGAAAAAACATAGTCAAAACATAACCAGAGTTCAGGAACCGGAACGGATAGTCAGACAAGCCAAACGTTAGGGAGCCGTTGATGAGCGTAGTGAAACAGCAAGCAGGATCTGGAGCCAGAAGGGATGTCAGCCAAGCAAGTCTTTTAACAGGAATGCAGGCGAGCGTCTCTGTGATGTTGACTAAGGCTCCTTTCACACGGGGCGGATCCGTATTGATCCGCCCCGTGAAGATCCGCTGCTCAGCGGGGATCGCACAGCTGATCCCCGCTGAGCCGGCTGATGACAGGGCGGTCCCTGCACACTGTGCAGGGACCGCCCTGTCAGTTCTCCGCTCTCCTCTATGGGGGATCGGATGAACACGGACCGTCTGTCTGTGTTCATCCGATCCGCTCTGCAGACGGATGAAAAAATAGGGTTTTCCTCCGTCTTCAGAATCGGACAATAGCGGAGGTGGACGATAACGGGTGTCAGCGGATGCTCATCTGCTGACACCCGCTATCCCATAGACATGCATGTATGTCCGTTTTTCATCCAAAAACGGATGGATGAAAAACGGACATACGGTCCGCATGTGTGAAAGGGGCCTAAGGCGAAGGCAGAGATCCTCTGGGCTGGATGGCTTAAGTAGGCAGGACTGACGAGCAGGATATCATCAACAGCTGAGTAACTGTGGAGAGAGAAGGGAGCTGGCAATTAGCGACAGCTCTGAGAAGGAAGGGCTGAGCCCAGCCCTGACAGGTTATTTGAGTTACTGTTGCCTTTTTATCATCTCAAATCAGTCCCCTGACATTAACAAGGCATTTTCGTCCACACAACTGCCCCTCACTGGATGTTTTCTTTTTTTCGGACCATTCTCTGTAAACCCTAGAGATGGTTGTGCGTGAAAATCCCAGTAGATCAGCAGTTTATGAAATACTCAGACCAGCCTGTCTGGCACCAACAACCATTGCCATGTTCAAATTCACTTAAATCCCCTTTCTTCCCCATTCTGATGCTCAGTTTGAACTTCAGCAAGGCTTCTTCACCACTTCTAGATGCCTAAATGGATTTAGTCGCTGCCGTGTGATTGGCTGATTAGCAATTTGCGTTACCAAGCAATTGAGTGTACCTAATAAAGTGGCTAATGTAATGTATTTATCCAGATTTTATTTCAGCAAAGATCAACACACAATTTTTTGTAACTATTCTGTAGGTTGCAGTTTTAGAATACCATTAATCAGGGATGGACCTTCTCTCTGATAAGGAAGTCAACTTTTCCTGTTTAACTTGAACAGCTAAAGGTTGTACTAAGGACAAACTACACTGTGATTGTGGGCAGCCAGCGTTTCTTCCTTTTGATTTCTTTTCTTTGGTTTCCGTTTGTCAGTTTTGCACATGTTTAAGCTTGTTCATATACTTTCAGAACACAAGGGAAGATTTATAAAAGTTAGAGGAAAGGGAAGTGTTTCCGTTGCCCTTATCAGCCCTTTGGATTATCAGATGAACCTAGGCCAGGCTATGGACATTCAACTCTATACAATATATACCAAATGTTTGTATAGTACAGCTTTTTGTAAACTGAATTTTTTATTTTTTTTATTTTAACCACCTCAGTACAGTGCATTTTCACCCCCTTCCTGACCAAGCCATTTTTCAGCTTTCAGCGCTGTCGCACTTTGAAGGACAATTGCGCGGTCATACAACACTGTACCCAAATAAAATTGTTATCATTTTGCTATACTAAATATCTCCAAAAAATATATAAAGAATTTTTTTTTCCTCGGTTTAGGCCGATATATATTCTTCTACATATTTTTGGTAAAAAAAAAATTGCAATTAACGATTATTGATTGGTTTGCGCAAAAGTTATAGCGTTTACAAAATAGGGGATAGTTTTATAGCATTTTTATTAATATTTTTTTTTTTTGCTAGTAATGGTGGCGATCAGCGATTTTTATTGTGACTGCGACATTATGGCGGACACAGCGGACATTTTTGACACATTTTTGGGACCATTGTCATTTATACAGCAATCAGTTCTATTTAAATGCACTGATTCCTGTGTAAATGACACTGGCAGTGAAGGGGTTAACCACTAGGGGGCAGGGAGGGGTTAACATGTTCCCTGGGAGTGATTCTAACTGTAGGGGGATGGGATTGACAAGGGGAGGAGACCGATCAGTGTTTCTCTATACAGAGAACACACCATCGGCTCCTCTCCTCTGACAGGACCGTGAATCTGTGTGTTTACACACACAGATCCACGGTCCCGCTGTGTTACCGGGCAATCGCTGGTGCCCGGCGGACATTGCGGATGCTGGGCACCCGCATCGCGTGCCCAGTGACGCGGCACGCACGCCCTCCCTAGAGGGCTGTGAAGGGGAGGACGTCATATGACGTCCTCCCGCCCTGAGAGCTGCGCCGACTGGCTGTCAATAGACAGCCGGCGGTCAGCTAGCGGTTAAGGGCCTGTGTTTACGGGCTTTGGGCTTGTGTTGAGTTTCAGCTTGACAGATTGAGATCATTCAGTATGCATTTGACAGCGCTGCCCCAGACCTGCCCTTCGTGAGCTGCAGTGTCTTAGAGGGGGAGCATGTGAGACACAACTGGAGGAGGATTTTGTCTCAGTCCTGGAAGGTAAAGGAAGATTTCTGTTTACTTTGTAAGGCTTGTGCATCACATAGTAACTGGATATAGAACTTGTTTAAACTGTCATACAGGAAGCTTTATGCCGCGTACACACGACCGGTTTTGCCGTCGGAATAAACTCCGAAGGTTTCTCCGACAGAATTCCGCTCAAGCGGTCTTGCATACACACCGTCACACCAAAGTCCGACCGTTAGGAACGCGGTGACGTACAACACGTACGACGGGACTAGAAAAGGGAAGTTCAATAGCCAGTAGCCAATCACTTCCGTCTCGTACTTGCTTCAGAGCATGCGTCGTTTTTGGTAAATGGAAATATTTAGAACATGTTCCATTTCTAGGTCCGTCAGAATTTTCGAAAAAAAAAAAGTTCGATGAGGCATACACACAATCGGAATAGACGATGAAAAGCTTCCGTCTGACTTTTTCTGTCAGACATTCCGCTGAGTAAATAGATACCTAACATGTCACGCTTCAAAATGTGGAATGGTGCCAAACTTCAGTACTTAAAAATACCCATAGGCGATGCTGCAACATTTTTTACAGGTTACATGTTTTGCGTTTATAGAGAAGGTCTAGTGCTAGAATTATTGCTCTCGCGCTAACGTTCATGGCGATACCTCACAAAGTGTAGTATGAATGCAGTTTACATATGTGGGCTTGACTTGCGTATACCTTGGCTTCTACGAGCGAGCACATGGGGACAGGGGCACTTTTTTTTATTTTACTTTTAGTTTTCTATTTTGACACTTTTTCTTTTTCCTTTTTTTTTATCACTCTTATTCCTGTAACATCCTGTAACAATGTAAACATCCCTTGTAATATGAATAGTGCTTGACAGGTCCTCTTTACAGTGAGTTCTGGGGTCAATAAATCTCCCCTCAGGGAAGCCTGAAATAAAAAAAAGAAAACGATCCTGGCTTCCCAGCCGAGGCGACGGTATTTTTCCAAATGCAGAGGCTGGGCGTGACATCATAACATTGCGCCCGGCCTCCAAACAATCATAGAGACTCAGAGGACCATCTGGCCCGCCAGAAATCTCTATGGTTAGCATCTGGGGCCGGTCGGTTCCTTCTCCGCTTCGCCGAAGGCAGGTCCAAACCCGGGAGAAGCACCGGAGGGGGCCGGGAGGCCCTCCTGCTGCCTGTAAGAATGATCAAGCTCATTCTTATGGCGAAGGGAATCGCTGGCTCTAAAAGAAGATATCTAAATGGTGACTGTAGCTGCAGGTATCATTCAGATATCACTGCTCAATGTCATATGACGCTATGTCATATGACGCTATGTCATATGACGATGTCATTTGACGTTACGCGGGCGGCAAGTGGTTAAAGTCCAACTCTAACCCAGTTACTTTTTTTTTCTGAATACAGTTTTCAGGTTTTTATCACTTTGTCCTCTTTGGGAACATTCTTTAACTTTATTGGTGGCTAACAGGAAAGGTCTAAGGGTCTAAGGTCTTTTCAATGGAGATACAGACAGGGATAAAGCACTTTTTAGTAGCTTAAATAAGGGTGAGAACCTCTGTCAAGTATTTACTATAGAGTGTGTGTCCATTAGGACAGTTTCTTTTAGCGTCATGTGTAGTTTCTGGGTTACAAAATTAGAAGAAATCTTACCAACAGGGATACACACTTACAAAAACCTGACTGGGGTTCTCACCCTTATTTAGGCTACTAAAAAAGTGCTTTATCCTTGACCCTTTCGTGGTCTACGAATAAAATTGCTTGGCTGCCATTCCTCTCGCAAACTGCAGTAATAAATCTTATTTGCAGTTGCTGCAAAAGTATGTAGTTACTGGATTTGCTAGAAATGTCATCCAAGTGCTCCTGTAATTTGCTCACTTTGTAGGTGGCAGGTTATATGGAATGTAGCAAAGTCCTAAAGTTTATTGTACTGGGAGAATTATTCTTGCTGAAATACATGCACATAGTACTGTATGTCATAGGGTAAGCCAGGGTTGCAATGTTTCTTATTATAACACTGGAAGTGATCCTGTTATATATGCAAGTGCCCTGACATGGTCTACTTCAGTTCCACATTTGCTTTCATCAGTGCAAATTAGATAGTTGGTGTAGATGGTATTTTGTCATGCCAAAAAACTCCACAAAATGTAGATTACAGATAGGTTGATATCCTATACCAGGGATATGCATATAGCGGACCTCCAGAACTACAAGTCCCATGAGGCATAGCAAGACTCTGACAGCCACAAGCATGACATCCAGAGGCAGAGGCATGATGGGACTTGTAGTTTTGCAACAGCTGGAGGTCACCTTATTGCATATCCCTGCTCTATCTCAATGCTCCCGAACTCCAGACTGAGACCAAGACATGTCGTGAAGAGATCCTGGAGCAGGAGATAATATCGGAGTCTGAAAATTGTGTGTAGTATTCCTTCTTTTGGGATGGTGAGGGATGACTCCTTAAGCAGTGAGGTAGTCTAACATTTCTGTCTCAGGGTCTGGTCTTTGATGTATGATTAAAATGAAGTTGGGCACCAGCCACTTAAGTCTTTTAATTGCTGAACTCTATTCTAGAGGAGAGGGTTTAAAGTGATTGTAAAGCTTTGTTTTTTTTTTGTTTTTAAATTAACAAACATGTCATACTTGCCTCCTCTGTGCAAGGGTTTTGCACAGAGCGGCCCCAATCCTTGTCTTCTAGGGTCCCCTTAGCGGTGCTCTAGGCTCCTCCTCCTCTCGAGTGCCCCCAAGGAGAGACGCTTTCCATGGGGGCACTTGTGCAGGTGGGCTCCTGAGTCCTGCTGCTGCTGCATCCATTGACACAGACAGCAGGCCTCGGCTCCGGCTCCCATGTCACTGGATCTGATTGACAGCAGCAGGAGCCAATGGCTCCTGCTGCTATTAATCTAACCAATGAGGTCCGGGAGATAGTGAATGGAGATTCTGTGCTCATCCCCTTCGCTGGAACGATCAGGTTCAGGTAAGAAAAGGGTAAGAAAAGGGGGGGGGGCTCTGGGGGGTGCTGCAGCACAGAAGGTTTTTCACCTTAAGGCATTAAGGTGAAAAACCGCAAGGGATTACATCCTTTAAGGGTACAGGATACCCCAAAAAAGCACAAAAATATTCAGGCATTTTCTATTAGTAGAGACGCCTCTTAACGGTAATTGTGTGAGAGCAGCCAGGAAGTTCTATGACACTGTAAGAACAGTTAAAGTCTTTCTTAAAGCAAAAGTTCACTGAAACTGCTCACCACAAACCAAAAAGCTATTTTAATCATTCAGTGTACATTCCCCCATCCGTGTCTGCATGCTTTAATTTGCTGAGAAATCACTTGCCCATTTTGAGTAAGGGCAGATGATCCATCTAGCAGTTACTTCCTGGAATCCATCTCCCCTTAACTCAGGCATACAGACAGGAGGATGTGCTTAGCTGAAGAAACCCCTTCTCCCTTCCTGAAGACTCCTGGGATGTATGACGATATTTGTCTGGGCCTGGAAACCCGGAAGTAACTGAAGAAATAAAATTAAAAAAAAGTTTAAAACAAGTAAAGTATCCCTTAAAAGAGGTAGTATTAGTAGTTTACAGCAGCAGCAGCGCCCAAGGCATAAAATCACATCAAAAGCTGCACAGGAGTAAAATCGCATCCAAATCACAAACAACTCGCACTACATAATCACACCTGTAATCGCATTGCACTAGTGCACACCAGGCCCAACCTTTATCATCTCCAAAACCCCAACACTCTCCTCTGGCATTGGTTGGGGACCCTATGATTGTTCTTCCCACTCTGATTACTGGAACCTCCTTCACAGTAACAGACAGAAGCAATCAACTCGCTAAGTTCAGGAAAGAGCTGCAGAGCCCAGAAAAAGGTAAACAAATACTCAGGCTGGTTACAGCTTAGCAGAAACATTAAATTCAGCAAGTGACACAATAGAATAGGACAGGGTTCCTACATGTGGTGTGATTC
This sequence comes from Lithobates sylvaticus, assembly GCA_028564925.1. Taxonomy (NCBI): domain Eukaryota; kingdom Metazoa; phylum Chordata; class Amphibia; order Anura; family Ranidae; genus Lithobates; species Lithobates sylvaticus. The sequence goes on from CM053028.1 coordinate 131,959,988, forward strand.
TAAATTTCTTAAAGATAAGTATGGGACATCGCCTTAGGCTTAATGTACACGGGACGTTTTTACAACCTCTCCTGAACAATTAACTTGACAGATAACCCACATTTAACCACTTGCCGACCAGCCACCGCAGTTTTACTGCGGCAGAATGGCACGGCTGGGCGAAATTACATTATGTAACGTCTCTTCGCCCTGTGGCCACTAGGGGCGCACGCCCGCTGCTCGCCCCCAGAGCCTATGCGAGTGTCCGGCGGTCGCGATCACCGCAGGTCTCCCGCGATCGCTGGTGACACACCGAGAACTGGGATCTGTGTGTGTAAACACACAGATCCCGGTTCTCTGAGGGGAGAAGAGACTGATCGTGTGTTCATACAAAGTATGAACAGCGATCTGTCATCTCCCCTAGACAGTCCCCTCCCCCCTTCAGTTAGCACACAGAGAGGGACCACAATTAACCCCTTGATCGCCCCCCTAGTGTTAACCCCATTCCCTGCCAATGACATTTTTACAGTAATCAGTGCATTTTTATAGCACTGATCGCTGTATAAATGCCAATGGACCCAAAAATTTGTCAGAAGTGTCTGATGTGTCCGCCATAATGTCGCAGTCCTGATAAAAATCGCAGATTGCAGCCATTACTAGTAAAAAAAAAATAATAATAAAAATGCTATAAATCTATCCCCTATTTTGTAGACGCTATAACTTTTGCGCAAACCAATCAATATACGCTTATTGCATATACGCTTATTACCAAAAATATGTAGAAGAATACATAGCGGCCTAAACTGAGAAAAAATTAGCTTTTTTAAAAAAAAAAAATGGGGATATTTATTATAGCAAAAAGTACAAAATATTGTGTTCTCTTTTCAAAATTGTCGTTTTTTTGTTTATAGTGCAAAAAATTAAAACTGCAGAGATGATCAAATACCACCAAAAGAAAGCTCTATTTCTGGGGAAAAAAGGACATCAATTTTGTTTGGGTGCAGCGTCGCACGACCACGCACGTGTCAGTTAAAGCGACGCAGTGCCGAATCGCAAAAAATGGCCTGGTCATTCAGCAGCCAAATCTTCCGGGGCTAAAGCGGTTAAAATGGCTGGTTTTGACACGTTTACCTGCCACATTTAGCTGCGTTTTGCCGCGTTTGCGTTTAGAAGCGTTAGAAAAAAAAAATTATCTTTTTTATTTTGATATTTTTTTCCCAAATGGTCAAAAATTAAAAACGTCTGTAAACGAAATGCGGCTAAACGCGAGTTACCACGTTTAGATGCGTTTTGGCGCCTGAAACATCGGAAACTTTGGCTTTTTGGCTTCAAAGAAAACCTAAACGCAACTGCCTGAAAATGACATTTAAAGGTTTGGTAACAACATGTTCTCCTGGGGGGGGGGGGGGGGGGGGGGGGCATATTTTTTAAAGCAGTGAATGTGACATTCACCAAACAATCACTACAGGCAAGTATATCCGTTTAAAACACATTTACAAGAAAGATACACCTTCTGTGAATGTAACATTCACTGCTTTATAAATATACCTTGTGTGGCATTAGTACTTTTTAAAAACGTCTTTCAATCTGTAGCATGTGTGGGAAGTCAGCGATGAGTAGTGATTTTCCTAACCAAATCTCACCAGTGAAACATTAGTGGGGGAATATGAGTCAGAAGTTATTTTTAGTTAGGTAAATGAAAAGAAAAAAAAAAATCAATATCATCATTTCTTGAGAAAGATTTATATTTACGGTTTTGTTAACCTTGCAGGCAAAAGTTTTGTATGAGTTTGTGGCGGAACCTGGAAATAATGAGCTGACTGTGAAAGAAGGAGAAACCATTACAATAACCAATAAGGTAAGCCTGCGTTTTTATTGTTTACTGTGCTAAAGGTGCGTGGAAATGACTTGCGAGCTCTGTCTCATTTTGCTGTACATCGATAATGCATGTATTTTTATTGCTTTTGATACACAAATAAATATAGCTAATCTATGGGGTCAGATAGACTCTTTAATATGGTTTTCTTGAAGTTCTTTCACTCTCTAATAGCTTAAAGCGGTTGCCCAGAAGAAAAAACAAAAAAAAAAAAAAAAAAAACTATAAGGCAAAGGCATAATAAGCTAGTATGCACCGCATACTAGCTCATTATGCAATACTTACCTTAGAACCAAGCCCCTGCACCGTCTCCCGGACACCGCCGAGGGAGCTGATATTTTGCCTCAGCTATTCTTCTGGGTTCTCGGCTCCGACCACTTACAGTGACGGAACTGCGAACCCCGGAAGAATCTCCGATAACATCACTCCCTTCTTTCCAGCAAGGAGCTCCGATTTTCCGGTGTTTCGCCAGATTAGGCGACCCATCAGATTTTGTAATGGAAGTGACGTTCCGTCATCGCCAGCTTGCTACACCCTGCAATCGTCTACAGTAAGGATACAGTGAGAAGGCTGCAAGCGGATTGTGACGAAACGTCCCTACACTCTTGAGTGCGTTCGTCATATACCACTTCCTCCCAGTCTGAATATAGATCTCAGATATTCCAACCGCTCCCAAGCACCAAACGAGACAAGACTTGCTTAGTGCTAGCACGGACTGATTTATTAGAACCAAAATGACAGTATTTATAATAACGTAGAAGAGGAGATCCCCCCCTCCTGCTCATATTACTCTAACAATACACCTGTAACAAATTAACATAAACTAATTAACTAATCCCTTTAAGCAGCCGATGTGACTCTGTGCCCATCAGGATTTCACTACAGGTCAGACTTGTTGTCACCGAGCTTCACACAGTTGATTATAAATTATCATAATAACAACCACAAGACAGCAGGAGCTCCATTAGGAGTCGGCCTGTCTCCTACATTGTACAGAGGACAATGTGATCAGCTCTTCAATTAACATCTTGAGTTCATCAACAAACTAAGAATAGTCTTTACATATATCCTGCATTGAATCTGACTTGCACAGATTATATTGGGGTTCTCATTCACCCTGTGCCCTAGAGACACAGGGTGATTTAAACATAAGAGGGTCCGGGGAAGCTGGACAAGGAACCTCCAGAACTCTCCATGGCAAGCTGAGTTCCACAAACCCCTGACCCAAAGTCACTCCTGTCACACGGATATCTTGTTACACCCTCCGGAGTCTTGCATGTCACAGTTATTTTTAACAGTAAACTAAGCTTATATAGTGAAATTCAGTATTTTGAAATCCGTCTGACTGTTTTGATGTTGAATTGTAAAAGCAGCGGCGTTCTGTCATATTAGCAAACCTGTGAGATCAGCAGGCCTGCCGCTGCTTTTAAAATTCAACATTTAAAGAGTCTGATGGATTTTTGAATACCGTGTTTCACTGTATAAGCTCAGTTTAGACCCCTTTCACACCACGCCGCCCATAGCGTCGGCGGGAAACGCTGCTATTTTTAGCGGCGTTTTACCATCAGATTTGCGGCACAAAAGGCTGCTAGCGGGGGGTAAAAGCGCCCCGCTAGCTGGCCGAGAAAGGGTTAAAACCCCCGGCAATACGCCGCAATAGCAGTGTTTTGCCGGCGGTATTACAGCGCTGCCCCATTTATTTCAATGGAGGAGCGGTAAACACACCGCTCCAAAGAAGCTGCTGGCAGGACTTTTTCTGACGTCCTGCCAGCGCATCGCTCCCTCCGGCTTTCACACTGGTGCAGCTGTTTTAGGGCAGATTGCAGGCGCTATTTCTAACGCTATAGCGCCTGCAAAACACCCTTGGTGTGAAAGGGGTCTTACTGTTAAAAATAAAATGTGTAAAATGCAAGACTCCGCTGGGTGTAACAAGATTAAAGAAAAATGAACTGCGCTAAGTGAACCCAAAAAACTAAAATTAATCAGAATTAATTAGTTAATGAATATAACAATAAAGATGACATAAGTGAGTAAAAGATATATATAAAATGTTCAATACCAGCATCATATGAATGTGAATCGTAAAAAGAAATAATAAATTACTAATGACAATAATAAATAATAATCCATATGTATAAAATTAAATTGAAAAAATTATACATATCATAATTAGTCCCAATTGTGTCAACCAATACACAAACGACAAAAGTGACTGTCCAGTGAAGTAAAGCCAAAAAAATATAAAAAATGATTATAATCCAGTGAGGTGAGATTAATTCGATCAACACCCAAAAGTGATCCACCACCGCATAAATTGCTCGCTTACCAGAGATAAGATAGTTAAAGCTTGTAAATAGAGATCATCCACCGGAATGCTGTCACAGCACAACCACTAAATGACGGACTCAGGGGCAGACAGGATACTTGTATAGCGATCAGGAATTGGAACCCTGAAATCTTCCATAGACACACCGCAGACCAATAAGAGGTAACCGTAGCTATTCAGATGTTGTGGAACTGGTTCAGTATACCGGAAATCCAGCGACCTCCCCTTACCCTTAGGGAGGTCACAAAGCGCTTGGTTGGATCTCTGATCCACTGAAAAAGAAATCCAAACTTCTCTCCCCAGCAGTCTTGGATGATCAGCATCTCCTCGTTCTTCCTCCCCGTGAGACGATCGCGGGTATCCCCGATCGGACTCACGGAGGTCCCGGACGGCGCACGCGCCGCCGCGGCAGCAAATTTAAAGGGACGTTCCTGTACGCCCATTTGCCTGTCCGTATTGCTGTTTCATTTGAGGTTTGAGAGTGAGCCTGTATAGGGACTCTGATTGGTACAGTGAGCGGGAGGCCACTCACTCTATGGTTCCAGCGAGCCACACAGTACCTTATCGGTCATCCAAAGTTATCACTATGCCATTTGCATACCACCTCTTGACCACTGTTACCCAGCAACACTCCCCCACTTCATTACAGCCACCTTCTACCGTGATACAATCATCCACTTGTCCACAGATCTTCAATGCAGTTCAGGAGAACTATTGATATCATCTCATAGCTTTTACTTCATGGTATGACCACATCTATCCTCCCTTTTTGGAATAACCGATTTACCTTGATTCAACATTTGGGTCACTTTTCATAGGTCGTTTAGACCTGGGGATATCATCCCAGCTGTATTACAGCATTCTCAGTGCTTCTACCACTTGGGTGGATTTGCACCACCTGTCCAGAGATGGTCCTTTTGTTTTTATAGCTTTTATGCTGATGTAGCGGTATGTATGATGTTTTTTAAAACTCTTTTTCTTACCTTTGATATCAATAAATCTTTTTTGCTAATCATGTTTGTATGATGAGTGAAGTTCCATAGATATGTGCTACCATAGGGTTGGTTGAGCTAACACAGGTTTTTATTTCAAGTTTGCTATTCAACTTTTATTCCGTGAGCACCCTTTCCTCTCCTTTTCCCCCCTTTTTTTCATTTTGTCATTTTTACTCTAAACGCTTTTGAGGGTATCCAATCCCCATACGTGAGTATTTGACACACAAATATGGTAGGTGGCACCTTGAGGGTCCGGTAATATTCTTAGTGTATCATCAGGCTGGGAAAGAGCTGGGTCATGTGACAGCTGTATATCGATTAGAAAATAATTACAGTGCCAGAATCCATATACAGAAATAGAAGGGACTATGTCATTTAAACAGTGTTACTTTAAGCAAGTACCAATCTTTTTAAGGGTACTTCTTAGTGGGGTTATGGAAAATGAATGCTTCCGAAGTCAGAGCTTATCCACTTGCCAACTGCATCACTTACATATATGGCGGCAAGGTGGGTCTGCTGCACCGGATCACATACTAGGTACGAGATCCGCCACTTCCAGGTAGAGGGGCACGTGCCACAGGCGACCCGGCTGTGCTATGTGTATACACAGCAGATGCCAATCAGCGGGTGCCGGCCAATGGATGACCACTGGCACCTGCTGATCGTCAGAAAGGCACAGGACAGAACTCTGCCTATCTAGGGAAGAAAATACGTTACTTCCCTTAGTAAAAGCACTACACACAGTTCACCAAAACACTAGTAAGGCACACGTTTAACCCTTTGATCACCCTAGATATTTAACCCCTCCCCAGCCAGTGTCAATAATACAGTGACAGTGCATATTTTTAACACTGAACACTGTATTTGTGTCACTGGTTCCCGCAATGTATCAAAAGTCAGTTAGTGTACGATTGTCCGCTGAAATATTACTCATTACTAGTATTATTAAAAAATTTATATAAATTCCAGCATATATCCCATTGTGTAGAGGCTATAACGTAACGCATAAAGCAATCAATATATGTATTTTTTTACCAAAAAGGTAGCGGAATACATATTGGCCTACATTTATGACAAGAAATTAGATTTTTTTTTTTTTTTTTTTATTGGATATGTTATGTTTTTTTTTTTATAATTTCTCAGTCAAAAAACACAGTGGTGATCAAATACCACCAAAAAGAAAGTTCTATTTGTGGGGGAAAAAAATGCAATACATTTTATTTGGGTACAGCGTTGCATGACTGCGCAATTGTCAGTTTAAAGTAATGCAGTGCCGTATCGCAAAAAGTGGCCTGGCCATTAAGGGAGGGGTAAATGTTCCGGAGGTCAAGTGGTTAAATAAAAAGCTTAGCATGGCCTAAAAAGTAAAATTTGGATCTAATTTTCGCTTTAAAAATGTATTTTATATTTATTAAAGTGATTGTAAGGCATGTTTTTTTTTTTTTTTTTTTTATTTTTTTTAAATAACAAACATTTCATACTTACCTCCACTGTGCAGTTCGTTTTGCACAGAGTGGTCCTGATCCTCGACTTTTGGGGTCCCCCGGCGGTGCTGGTAGCTCCTGCCCACATCGTATAACCCCCTAGGAGAAGCTCTCTCCTGGGGGGTTACCTTGCGGGCGCACTCCCGAGTACATAGATGCAGAATGCCAAACTCGGCCTTCCCCTCGACGCCTGCGTCATTGAATTTGATTGACAGTAGCGAGAGCCAATGGCTGCACTGCTATATATCCATCCATTCAAGAGCCGAGAGAACGGGCAGAGGGGAAGAGCACGTCTCCGGCGTGGGAATTACAGGACTCGGGTAGTTTAACCACTTGCCTACCAGACACAAACACCCCCTTCCTGACCAAGCCATTTTTCAGCTTCAGCGCTGTCGCATTTTGAATGACAATTGCGCGGTCATGCAAGGATGTACCCAAATAAAATTTTTATCATTTTTTCCCCACAAATAGAGCTTTATTTTGGTGGTATTTGATCAACTCTGCGGTTTTTATTTCTTGCGCTATAAACAAATTAAGAGGTACAAGTTTGAAAAAACGCAATATTTTTTACTTTTTATTATAATAAATATCTAATTTTTTTTTTTTTTTTTAAACAAATTTTTTCCTCAGTTTAGGCCGATACGTATTCTTCTACATATTTTTGGTAAAAAAAATCGCAATAAGCGTCTATTGATTGGTTTGCGCAAAAGTTATAGCGTCTACAAAATAGGGGATAGATTTATAGCATTTTTATTATTATTTTTTTTTACTAGTAATGGCGGCGATCTGCGATTTTTATCTTGACTGCGACATTGCGGCGGACATATCGGGCACTTTTGACACATTTTTGGGACCATTCACATTTATACAGCGATCCGTGCTATAAAAATGCATTGATTACTGTATAAATGTGACTGGCAGGGAAGGGGTTAACACTAGGGGGCGCTGCAGGGGTTAATGTGTTCCCTATGTAAGTGATTCTAACTGTGGGGGGAGGGGACTGACTGGGGGAGGGGACCGATCGGTGTCCCTATGTACAAGGGACACACCATCGGTCTCCTCTCCTCTGGCAGGACGTGGATCTGTGTGTTTACACACACAGATTCACGTCCTGCTCAGTTACCGGGCGATCGCGGGTGCCTGGCGGACATCGCGGCCGCCGGGCATGCGCATCGGGTCCCCAGCTACGCGGCAGGCACGCGCGCCCCCTGGTGGCCAAAAAGCGAGCGCCGTCATATGACGGCGGCCCGCCACGAGAGCTGCACCGTCCCGCCGTCATTTGACAGTGGGCGGTCAGCTACAGGTTAAAGTGGTTGTTTTTTTTTTATTTAAATAACAAACATGTCTATACTTACCTGCTCTGTATAATGGTTTTACACAGAGTAGCCCTGATCTTCCTTTTCTGGGGTCCCCCGCCGGTGCTATAGGACCCGCTTCTTCGGTGGGTGACCCCATGGAAAGCTTGATTTCATGGGGTCACCCAGGTGTGCTCGCTCCCAAGTCCCGCTGCTGTGTCCATTGACACCAACAGAGGGACTCGGCCCTGCTCCCGTGTCATACCATTTGATTGATGGCTTCTGCTGCAGTCAAGCTGCCCAATGAGGAGGTAGACAGCGGCGGGAGCCACTGCTGTTGTGCACATATGCACATAGCTGGATCGGATCAGGCTCAGGTAAGGATAAGGGTGGTGGGGGAGCTGCAGCACAGAAGGTTTTTCACCTTAATGCATAGAATATATTAAAGTGAAAAACCTCAACGCTTTAGAACCACTTTAACTGGTCCATGAAAACTGTTTTAGAGGCTGCCAGGAGGTGGGCACTCTGCTGCACACCTTCTGGAGTTGTCCTCAACTCCGACATATCTGGGACCAAGCCTCCACCAAAGTTGCGTCCCTCTCAGGCTCTAATGTAGAACTGACTGTAGCAATTTGTCTTTTATTCGCCCCTATCCTGGATATCCCCCCTCCCACCCTGAACCTGATTAATACATTGTTTTGTGCAATCCAGTAGACCATAGCCCTGAATTGGAAATCTCAGTCGATCCCTTGGGCCCAAGTTTTGCAACAAATGGAAGCCATCCGCCTTATGGAAAGACTATTCCATTCCATAATGCATACCATGCACATATACGATAAAAAATGGTCGGGCTGGCTTTTAGATCAACTATTACTCATTCCGGCCCCCCACCCACCTTTGCAATAATTGTGTTCTTAAGGCACGCTTGTAAAGCAGATCTTTATCCCTCTATTCATTTGCGTAGACGTATAGTCCCTCTTATATATGGATTTCTTGGTAGAAACAGTTTACTTTCTCGTTGATAGCAGCTATAGTTTTGTAAGTTGTTTTATTATAAAAAATATAATAAAAAGGAATAGATGAGAATCTGCACTCGGATGACGAAAATCCAGACTTTTTGATCTCGTTTCTCCCTGGAACTTATTCTGTATCCATGTCGGTTTTGAGTGTATGTCATGAGTTGTTATAATGCAATAAGTTATACCTCTGATATTGTCATTACATGACTGATTGTTTACGATCATATGTATCTGTCTTATCACTTTCTCATCAATAAAAACGTTTGTATTAAGAACCACTTTAACTGAGTTAACCACTTGCCGACCGCCGCACGCCGATATACGTCGGCACAATGGCAGCGGTGGGCAAATGGGCATATCTGTATGTCCCCCTTAAGTGGCGGGGCTAGCGGGTGCCGCCACGTACAGCGTGAACGGGCCCGCGGGACCCGATGACTCGATGTGGGCCGGCGATCGTGTTACGGAGCCGCAGAACGGGGAGATGCCTATGTAAACAAGCCATTTCCCCGTTCTGCCTAGTGACATGACAGATATCACTGTTCCCTGTCATCGGGAGCAGTGATCACTGTTATGTGAGTGGAAGCCCACCCCCCCCACAGTTAGAATCACTCCCTAGGACACACTTAACCCCTTGATCGCCCCCTAGGGTTTAACCCCTTCTTTGCCAGTGTCATTTACACAGTAATCAGTGCATTTTTATAGCACTGGTCCCTGTATAAATGACATTGGTCTCCAAATAGTGTCAAAAGTGTCCGATATGCTCGTCATAATGTTGCAGTCATGATAAAAATTGCAGATCGCCGCCATTACTAATAAAAAATAAAAGTTAATAATAAAAATGCCATAAAATTATCCCCTATTTTGTAGACACTATAACTTTTGCGCAAACCAATCAACATACGCTTATTGCGATTTTTTTTTTTTTTTTTTTTACCAAAAATATGTAGAAGTATACATATCGGCCTAAACTGATGAAAAAAAAATTTTTTTTTATATATATTTTTGGTGGATATTTATTATAGCAAAAAGTAAAAAATATTGCTTTTTTTTCCCCAAATTGTCGCTCTTTCTTTGTTTATAGCGCAAAAAATAAAAAACCGCAGAGGTGATCAAATACCACCAAAAGAAATCTCTATTTGTGGGAAAAAAAGGACGTCAATTTTGTTTGGGTGCAACGTCGCACGATCGCGCAATTCTCAGTTAAAGCGACGCAGTGCCGAATCGCAAAAAGTGCTCTGGTCAGGAAGGGGGTAAAATCTTCTGGGGCTGAAGTGGTTAAATTGTATAATTATTGTTACCGATCTTCTTTAAGTTGATCTTTTATTTACCACGAAGTGTAAACTGTAGGGGGCAAAATGGTTAACTTTTCCTGTGTCAAAAGTCTACCGCAAGCAATAAAAGATTATTACAAGTAATGGTGTAATCTTCTCATTCAAGTAATTGCTCGGTAGCTGTGTAGAAATCATCTCAGGATATTTCTTATGTGTTTCAGCAATAAAATGCATTGAAACAATTGAGCAATGACCATTTACAGTTGTCATATGTCTCTGACTCGAGGTGTGTAGTCTGAATTACGTCACAATTGATAAAAATAGAATGTGACCGAAAAACAATCACATGACTCCCATACAATATGACATATGCTGAAAGCAAAAGATTCCTACATAATTATGTTTTCACTTCACAAAAGTGAAAAGTTGAAGTGATTCTGTAGGCCAAACTGTTTTCTTTCATACAAATGTGACGCTTAGTGGACAAAGGAAGCAGCTAGTACCAGAGAATAATATAGGTTTACACTATAACAAACCCAATTTGCAGGCGCTGTCCTTGAAATACAACTCAAACATCAGTGGTTTTACAAAAATCTGCTGCAAATAGACCCTGCTGCCCCTTTAAGCGAGAAAACACTTCCAATTTGAAAAGTCATTTTAAAAGACAGGCGCTAGTCTCTTGAAAATTTATAGTAGCTTGACAAAGGAGCGCGGCCGTCACATGACACACGGCACTGCCAGCTCAGGAAACGCGACGCATGCTGTGATGTCATCGCTGCTCGCCTGGATCGCACGCTTGAGTCCCAAGCCTCGTTTTGGCACCCCATCCACCACGGACGGCCAGGAAGACATCAGCCTCAGCCTGTGGACGAGAAGCCCCTGCACAGATCCAGCCCCAGCGCTTGACTCCAATCACACAGGACACTTTTTATGCTCAACACTCACCTACCAAATGTGAGGGTATTTTATCTTTGTCTTTTGCACAAATATTAAAACTGTTATACAGTCTGCACCCAGAGGCTCCTCTCTTTCTTGTTTCTTGAAAGTTTATAAACTGTCCCTGAAACTTAAAGCGGAGGTCCACCCTAAAAATAAAAATGACATAAACAGGCTCCCAAAAATACATTAAAAAACATTTAAAAAAAAAAAAAAAATGTTTTTACTTACCAGAAACGCCTGTTGCTAGGCAGTTGTCCTAATCTGCCACTTTCTATACCGCGGCGCTCTTCATTCTCGGTCTCCTTGCGTTGTCTTCTGGGAAATGGAGGCGCACTGTCTTCTGGGACCCGTGTGTGTCTGCTGGCCATTCACAAAGCGCCGTGCGACTCGTGAATGCGCAGTAGGAAACAGGCAGTGAAGCCGCAAGGCTCAACTGCCTGTTTCCCTTAGTTTGAATGGCGGCGCCGGCACCCGGGCCGATAGATGGATCGGCCTCGGGGGGGGGGGGGGGGGGGTGGCGACATCACGGGCTCCCTGGACAGCTAAGTGTCCTTATTAAAAGTCAGCAGCTACAGTGTTTTAGGCTGGAACACCGCTTTAAGTGACAAGTAATGAAAAAATCTTTGCGCCCTGGTTTACATTGCAGCGATTTGGCATGCGATTTGACATGCCAAATCGGCGGCTATTGCCGGCAATGGAACCATCCGAATCCAAAAGTAGTTTCTGTACCACTTTCCACAACTTCGGGTGCGATTTCAATAGACATCTGTGCAGAAATCCACACAGATGTCTCTGCCCCCCGAAGTCGAGACTGACATACGGGAATAAAATTGTTTATTTATTTATTATTTTAGTTAAATGCATCTCCAGGTGGCCAAATTAAGTGCACACTCACCAGATGGCTGCGGCCGACCAGCAGCCCACGAGCCAGATGTAATTAGGTCCTGTATATGTATCAGATCTTCTCCATGGAGATTCAAAACGCTCCCAGCTATATAGATGTCACTTCTGTAAAATCTCTCATTCACTCGTGTAAGTAAACAAGATGGATCATTTGGCAGTACGATTTATTAAAAGGTGGATAAACTAACCACTTCAGACCTGGAAGAATTTACCCACTTCCTTACCGGGCCCTTTTTTGCGATCCAGAACTGTGACCATTTAACTGACAATTGCGCGGTCATGCGACGCTGTACCCAAACAAAATTGACGTCCTTTTTATTCCACAAATAGAGCTTTCTTTTGGGGGTATTTGATGACCTCTGCTTTTTTTTTTTTTGCGCTATAAACAAAAAAAGGCAGACTATTTTGAAAAAAACAAACAGACAGATCGGACACTTTTCCCACTATTTTGGGACCATTGACATTCATACAGCGATCAGAGCTATAAACAGCCATTGATTACTGTAAAAATGTCACTGGCAGGGAAGGGGTTAACACTAGGGGGCGATCAATGTGTTAAATGTGTGTCCTAGGGAGTGATTTTAACTAGAGGGGATGAGACTGCCTGGGGGAGGAGAGCGAGCTGTTGTTCCTAAGCAGTAGGAACAACAGATCGTTCTCCTCACCCCTGACAGAACTGAGATGCCTGTTTACATTGACAGATCTTCATTCTCTCCTTCTCGGGAGTGTAAAGCTGGAGCTTTGCAAAGATTGGTAGCTTGTCTGGAGTAAAGCTTTCTGCTAACCAGCCAAGGTTCTCCTATATACAGGATGCCGGCCACTGTTTATACATTCATGTATAGCTGTGACTAGAGTCTGGGGTCTAGGTTGTGCTATCGAATCTGGAAGCCTCCTCCCTCTTACCTTTTTCTGGAATGGTGCAAAATTCAGTGACTGCCACCCAGTGTTTAATCACTTCTAAAACGGGCACTTTTACCCCCATCCTACCCCCATCCTGCCCTGGCCAATTTTCAGCTTTCAGCGCAGTCACACTTTTTGAATGACCATTGTGCGATCATGCAACACTGTACCCATATTACATTTTTATGATTTTTTTTTCACACAAATAGTTTTTTTTTTTTGGTGGTATTAATTCACCGCTGTTTTTTTTTATTTCTTCTAAATAAATTTAAAAAAGACTAAAAATTTTGAAAAAAAAAAAACCCATGTTTTTCTTTGTCTCGGTTATAAAATTTTGCAAATAAATAAGAGAGAGAAAGAGATGACCTATGTCATTTCTTTTGGCCTGGAAATGCCAGGACAGTAGAAATATCCCCCAAATTACCCCTTTTTGGAAAGTAAGCAGCCCAAGGTATTTAGTAAGAGGCATGGCGAGTTTTTTGAAGTTGTAATTTTTTTTTGTCACAATTTTTTTGAAAAATTAAATTACAAAAAATACTGACTGGCACCCTTACAGAAATAAAAAAAAAAGTGATGCCCAGCAATGCCACCCACCAGTGTAATCAGTGCCACCCATCCGTGCCCACCTATCAGTGCCCATCCGTGTCACCTATCAGGGCCACCCATAAATACCCATCAGTGCCACCCATAAGTACCCATCAGTGCCGCCTATCAGTGCTTATCAGTGCCACCTATCAGAGCCCATAATCAGTGCCACCTCATCAGTGCCACTTTATCAGTGCCCATCGGTGCCGCCTTATCAGTGTCCGTCAGTGCAGCCATATCAGTGCCCGTCACTGAAGAAGAAAATGTACTTATTTACATAAATTTTTTTTAAGAGAAACAAAGAAAAAGTTTTTTTTATTTGTTGCGCAAAAAATGAAAGTCGCAGAGGTGATCAAATACCACCAAAAGAAAGCTCTATTTGTGGGAACAAAATAATAAAAAATTAGTTTGGGTACAGTGTAGCATGACCGGGCACTGTAAGTAAGTAAGCACTGTAACCGGTGTATAAGTGCCCTGTATTGAAGTGGTTAAGGTAAATTGAGTGGACTTTGACATTGGCATGCTGGTAGTTTATGGCATTAGCAGCCTACTGAATCATTTTTTTTCTAGTTCTGTGGAGATGTTCTGTATTCTATAAAAAGAAATGTATTACCAGTTCAAGTTCTTCCTTTGAAAATCGTTGAGCTTCCCGCAATATAGATAATTAGAGACTGATTGATTGTTGTTTTTATTTACTACTATGTATGCCATTTGTGTGTGAGTTTATAGAGATGATTTTTCTCTTGCAGGACGTTGGCGGAGGATGGATTGAAGTAAAGAATATTCATGGTGCCAGAGGACTTGTACCAATAGACTATGTTGAGGTGAGGGATCTTGGCCAGGACACAGATTTTTGCATTTCCCTACCTATAAACCCAATCACTAAATTCTTATATAAGCCTTAAAATATTAATGTAATTTCAAAATTCATGTTTAATGTTTTTATTCTGCTTTCATTAAAATAATACCCGGTGGTCCTGCCATGAAGGCCCTTGTTCAGGCACTCTTGTTAAGGAATGACAGCGTCCTATCCATCTCCCACTTGTGGTCTTAAATGACCTTTTAAAAAAATAAAAAAAATGCACATCTTTTTGCTAGTAATAAAATGTGCATTTATTATTTTTATTGGCAGACCATGATCAGCAGACTCTGTGTGTGTAGCTGCAGCACTAACATGTTACACTCTGAATATGGGTGTAACACATTTGGAAAGGTCAACTACTCCTTTAAGGGCCCCTTTACGCGGCTCTGTAGCAAAATCGCAGCAAAAACGAATTGTGCTGTGTTTCATATGTGTTCCCTGTGTGTTTCTGGTGCATTTTTGGGTTGCCTGTACATGTGAAAAATGTACATGTGACACAAAAACGCAAACCGCGGTGCATTTTTCCATTCATTTCAATTAGAAGCTGCGTTTTTGGTGCGTTTTTCATCACTGCACCAAAGATGCAGCATGCAGGACTCTTCAAAACGCAGCGCATCCACGGCACAGTGTTGTGAAAAGTCCCATAGGATTTAAAGCGGAGTTCCAGGCTTTTTTTGTCACGGCCGAGTGCCCACAGTTTCAATGGAGAGAAGGGGGAGACGAGCGAGGCTCTGTGCTGCCGCATCGCTGGACTGTGGGACAGGCGACTGTTTATTAAAAGTCAGCAGCTACACTTTTTGTAGCTGCTGACTTTTAATAAACAGTCACCTGTCCCACGGTCCAGCGATGCGGCAGCACAGAGCCTCGCTCCTCTCCCCCCTCCTTTCCATTGAAACTGTGGGCACTCGGCCGTGACAGCTTGCGGCTTTACGCCAGTTCTCTCCCAGTGGATAGGCAATCTTCTGGGACCTGTGACGTATCCCAGAACACTGCAGAGAGGGAGAGGCCACCTAGAGGGAGAGAAGGAGTGACCTAGTCGGCCCGTAGTCGGAATCAGGAAGTGAAACAGCAAGTCCTACTCAAAACTAAGCACCCCCCCCCCCCCAAAATAAACGTGGCATGTAAGGGGGCGAGGAGTGCTTAAAGCGGAAGTTCCACTTTTAGGTGGAACTCCGCTTTAAAGGTAAACATTTTTCTTGCAGAGTAAAAACGCAGGAAAAACATAGTGTGAAAGGGGCGACCCTATTATACAGGCTATATACACAGTATTTCTGAGCTCCAGGTGATGGGGTTATGATGCCACACACTACACAGCACAGAGAGGAGAGCTGAGTGTAATCTGAGACCTGAGTGAAGGGAACGGGCACACACCCCTGTACAAAGTCCCATAGAGAAACATGCACAGCTGAGGCTGTCAATCACTCGCTGTGTGCTGGAGAGGGGGCTGTCTCCCATGATTGCCTGGTGAAGGGATTTATACGAATAGCAGAGGAATTACACTATGGGGGTTATTTACTAAAGGAAAATCCCACTTGGAAGTGCAGTCGCTCGAAATCTAAGGGGTAGATCTGAAATAAGTGGAAGCTCTGCTGATTTTATCATCCAATCATGTGCAAGCTAAAATGCTGTTTTTTATTTTCTTTGCATGTAACCCTCGGATCTACAGCGACTTTACTTCTGAGTGCATTTGCAGTGCAAAGTGGATTTTCCTTTAGTAAATAACCCCCATAGGGTTTTGGACTGAGGCTAGTAGGATATACTGAGGATATACTTTGTTCATTTTTCATTTTAGAGTTTTACAAATACTGTATATACTCGAGTATAAGCCAAGTTTTTCAGCACATTTTTTTGTGCTGAAAAAGCCCCCCTCGGCTTATACTCGAGTCAAGCACTTTTCTGTAGCAGAGAATGATATTTTCCGACCCGACTTTGGGGCCTCGTATGTCGGGGCCACTTGGTGCTAGGAACCCCAAATTTGGTGTGCAAACCAAGTGGAACTAGCTACGACATATCCAAAGATGGTGTTCCTATCACCAAGAGGCCCCGAGATACGGGGCCCCAAAGTCGGTTCGGAAAATGTCATTCTCTGCTGCAGAAAAGTGCTTGACGTTTTCCAAACCGAATTTGGGGCCCCATATCTCAGGGCCACTTGGCGCTAGGAACCATCTTTGGATATGTTGTAGTGCTAGTTCTACTGGGTTTGCACACCAAAGATACGGGCCCCAAAGTTGGTCAACTGTGTCCATCTGCAGGAATGTCATTTCGGGACCCTTTGGGTCCAGAGACCCCAAATGTTGGCTGCAGATAGGGGGCATCTAGGAACCTTTAACTACCAAGTTTGAAGTTCAGGGGACCTATGGCTGCAAATGGGCACAGTGAGGCTGCAAATGGGCATTGTTGACCCTCTTTTCCACTTACAGTAGCTGCGCATTTCTCACCCTAGGCTTATACTCGAGTCAGTAAGTTTTCCCAGTTTTTTGTGGTAAAATTAGGTGCCTCGACTTACAGTGGTGTGAAAAAGTGTTTGCCCCCTTCCTCATTTCCTGTTCCTTTGCATGTTTGTCACACTTAAGTGTTTCGGAACATCAAACCAATTTAAACAATAGTCAAGGACAACACAAGTAAACACAAAATGCAATTTGTAAATGAAGGTGTTTATTATTAAAGGTGAAAAAAAATCCAAACCATCATGGCCCTGTGTGAAAAAGTGATTGCCCCCCTTGTTAAAACATACTATAACTGTGGTTGTCCACACCTGAGTTCAATTTCTCTAGCCACACCCAGGCCTGATTATTGCCACACCTGTTCACAATCAAGGCATCACTTAAATAGGAGCTGCTTGACACAGTAAGGTCCACCAGAAGATCCTTAAAAGCTACACATCATGCCGAGACCCAAAGAAATTCAGGAACAATTGAGAAAGAAAGTAATTGAGATCTATCAGTCTGGAAAGGGTTATAAAGCCATTTCCAAAGCTTTGGGAATCCAGCGAACCACAGTGAGAGCCATTATCCACAAATGGCGAAGACATGGAACAGTGGTGAACCTTCCCAGGAGTGGCCGGCCGCCCAAAATTACCCCAAGAGCGCAGCGACGACTCATCCAAGAGGTCACAAAAGACCCCACAACAACGTCCAAGGAACTGCAGGCCTCACTTGCCTCAGTTAAGGTCAGCGTTCATGCCTCCACCATCAGGAAAAGACTGGGCAAAAATGGCCTGCATGGCAGAGTTCCAAGGAGAAAACCACTGCTGAGCAAAAAGAACATCAAAGCTCGTCTCAATTTCTCCACAACACATCTTGATGATCCCCAAGACTTTTGGGACAACATTCTGTGGACCGATGAGACAAAAGTGGAACTCTTTGGAAGGTGTGTGTCCAAGTATATCTGGCGTAGAAGGAACACTGCATTTCAGAAAAAGAACATTATACCAACAGTAAAATATGGTGGTGGTAGTGTGATGGTCTGGGGCTGTTTTGCTGCTTCAGGACCTGGAAGACTTGCCGTGATAAAAGGAACTATGAATTCTGCTGTCTACCAAGAGATCCTGAAGGAGAATGTCCGACCATCTGTTCGTGTACTCAAGCTGAAACGAACTTGGGTTCTGCAGCAGGACAATGATCCTAAACACACCAGCAAGTCCACCACCGAATGGCTGAAGAAAAACAAAATGAAGACTTTGGAGTGGCCTAGCCAAAGTCCTGACTTGAATCCTATTGAGATGTTGTGGTATGACCTTAAAAAGGCCGTTCATGCTCGAAAACCCTCTAATGTAACTGAATTAGGACAATTCTGCAAAGATGAGTGGGCCAAAATTCCTCCAGGACGCTGTAAAAGCCTCATTGCACATTATCGCAAACGCTTGGTTGCAGTTGTTGCTGCTAAGGGTGGCCCAACCAGTTATTAGGTTTAGGGGGCAATCACTTTTTCACACAGGGCCATGATGGTTTGGATTTTTTTTCACCTTTAATAATAAACACCTTCATTTACAAATTGCATTTTGTGTTTACTTGTGTTGTCCTTGACTATTGTTTAAATTGGTTTGATGTTCCGAAACACTTAAGTGTGACAAACATGCAAAGGAACAGGAAATTAGGAAGGGGGCAAACACTTTTTCACACCACTGTATATTCGGGTCGGCTTATACTCGAGTATATACGGTACTTTAATAACAAGCAACCAGCATATGTTTTGGCATTTAAGATTTTTACCTCCGTCTTTGAGCTGTCTTTCTATGTAACAATGAGGTCAACATAATAGCAGAAAGAATTGAAGTTGAGCCATTCAGCCTTGCTTTGTCTGTATTTGCCAGTCACAAAGTAAACTGGATTGTCACAGCCGTGCTTCCAGTATATTATCTTCATGATCTTGATGCCCAAGCTGAAACCTGTGCTGTGAGAAATAGGTAGGCTGGTACTTCTGACCGGTCATGGAAAGAAACAATTGTCTTTGCTCTGTATTGGAGCTTTGAGTCAGTGACTCAGAACAAATAGGCATCAAGTAAAATCAGTACTCCTTGTTTGCATACATTTTCTGGGTCAGTGAGGATTAAATATTGAAGCCTTTGGACCAGCATGACAACCAGGTAAATCTAGTATATTTGAAAGGTCAGGTTTGCAGTGACAGTCTACAGATTTATCCCAGTAGAGATTACATTGTGATGTCTGGAACCAGTTTCTCCTTTCATACCATATAATATCTTATCGGAGAACTATAAACCTTAACTGGGACCACGGGATGATGGTACTCAAACAGGTTAAAGGACATTTTTGTACATCAGAATTTCTTAATGTGTGACACATGTGCCCACAAGATGACTTCTGCAAGTAATAATTAGACAAAGCAGTGTTGCAAAGACATACAATTAAAAATGCAAACAGTGACCAAACTTCTACAAAGGTGCCACGCATGTAACAAATCATAAATACACTATATTACCAAAAGTATTGGGACGCCTGCCTTTACACACACTTTGATGGCATCCCAGTCTTTGTCCGTAGGGTTCAATATTGAGTTGTCCCACCCTTGGCAGCTATAACAGCTTCAACTCTTCTGGGAAGGCTGTCCACAAGGTTTAGGAGTGTCTATGGGAATGTTTGAACACTACTTTTATTTTCTTTGGTGGTATCACATCTATGATT
The DNA here is from genome assembly GCA_028564925.1 of Lithobates sylvaticus. Lineage (NCBI taxonomy): Eukaryota > Metazoa > Chordata > Amphibia > Anura > Ranidae > Lithobates > Lithobates sylvaticus. Next base: position 131,979,563 of record CM053028.1, read on the forward strand.
GCTGAGTGGCAAAAGGAATAAAACTGTTTCTGTAAGACCTCTTTCACACTGCGAGCACCGGCCGTTAGAGCTAAAGCGCCACTCGTTTTAGCGGGGCTTTAGCACTGTTTTAGCGGGGCTTTAGTACTGTTGTAGCGGGGCTTTAGCACTGTTTTAGCGGGGCTTTAGTACTGTTTTAGCGGGGCTTTAGCACTCTTTTAGTGGGGCTTTAGCACTCTTTTAGTGGGGCTTTAGCACTGTTTTAGTGGGGCTTTAGCACTGTTTTAGTGGGGCTTTAGCACTGTTTTAGTGGGGCTTTAGCACTGTTTTAGTGGGGCTTTAGCACTGTTTTAGCGGGGCTTTAGCACTCTTTTAGCGGGGCTTTAGCACTCTTTTAGTGGGGCTTTAGCACTCTTTTAGTGGGGCTTTAGCACTGTTTTAGTGGGGCTTTAGCACTGTTTTAGTGGGGCTTTAGTACTGTTTTAGCAGGGCTTTCGCACTGTTTAAGCAACACTTTTTCACTGCTTTTCGGCCACTAGTGGGGCACTTTTAACCCCAAAAAAGTGGTTATAACTCTAGTTTTGCTGCGCTTTGACAACGCTGCCCATTCATTCCAATGGGCAGGGCGTTTTGGGAGCGCTAAATACATAGCTCCCAGCCCACCCCAAAGATGCTGCTGGCAAGACTTTTCGTAACGTCCCGCAAGCGCACCGCCCGAGTGTGAAAAGTCACACTGGAATGAATGGAAGGCGGTTTTCAGGGGCTTAGCAGAGGCTATTTCCAGCGCTAAAGCGCCTGAAAACCGCCCCAGTGTAAAAGGGGTATAACTGCTATTGTAACTGCAATGTAAGCTGGAGTTTGGCTTCAATTTGTTAGTGTATCTAAATTTGCTAGTACATCCAACGCTCCCCAAGACTGACAATGCTGCTGTCCAAAGGTGCCCCTGTGCTCCTTCATCCAGAGTAGGGGCACTCTCACACAGGAGGTGTGTTACTGGCCAGATCACCAGGTGAAATGTGGACAAAAGCCTAAAAAGAAAAGAAATGCAGCTCCACATGGAATATTTGGTAATCTGCAATATATAATATTTTGGGTTTAATACTGCTTTAAGATTTAGTGACTTACATGTTCAAAGATCTGTATGGATTACAACAGTTTTTTTTTTTTGGTGCTTTCAGTAACTGCACACATTGTAGGTGATGCCTAAATAGGCACAAAAATGTGATCTCATGGGGGATTTATAAAGCCCAACTTTTTATTTAATTTTAGATAGAGCGAGGGAAGCTTAGAGCCTCTCTCAGGTTTTATCACAATTTCTGTCATTTTCATAAGTACGGAAAGTAATAGGAAAGTTCTTCAATAAACAGGCACTGGGTAAGGGTAAATTCCTGTCTTCTCGGTGACAACTGTTTCCCACATTTCTCCCACATTTTCCCATTAAGGACATCACAGGGACAGGAAGGGCTGATTCACACCAGATGCTTTCCATTGCATTTTAAAGACATATCCGGAATGCATGTATTCCATTGGCCCTTGTTCACCCCGGTGCGATCAGTTCCAGTGCTTTCAACAATTTTTTTTTTTTTTTACACACGGCAAAATACATGTAAACGCACTGCAACACACATAAGAAACCATTGTCCAAGTAAAAAAAAAAAAAAGAGGAAATGCACTAGAATTCATTGAAAACACGTAAAAGATGCATCAAAAACACATCTAAACCTCATCAAAGATTTTGATATTTTTTTTTTTATAACCTAACCCTGACTTGTACTTCTCAACAACATTGTCCCTTACTTGTTTAGAGAGTTCCTTGGTCTTTATGGCAGTGTTTGGTTAGTGGAGCCTATTACTTAGGTGTTGCAGCCTCTGGGGCCTTTCAAAAATGGGTGTATATGTAATGACAGATCATGTGACACTTGGATTTCACACAGGTGGACATCATTTCACTAATTATGTGACTTCTGAAGGTAATTGGCTGCACCAGAGCTTTTTATGGGCTTCATAACAAAGGGGGTGAATACATACGCACATGCCATTTATGTTTTTTTTTAATTCTGAAAAATAGTTTTATGTATATATTTTTTTAATTTTACTTCACCAACTTAGACTATTGTGTTCTGATCCATCACATATAATTCAGATTAAAAAAAAACATTGAACTAAAGGCTGTAATTTAACAAAACACGAAAAATGCCAAGGGGGGTGAATACTTTTGCAAGGCACTGTACATTAACCGCTTCCCGACCGCCTCCTGCACATATACGTTGGCAGAATGGTGCGGCTAGGCAAAACCACATACAGGTACGTGGCCCTTTAATTGCCTAGCCGTGGGTCGCGCGCCGCCGTCGGGAGCTCTGTGACCAAGGCTGCGGGACCAGCGGACCCGATCGCCGCTGGTGTCCCGCGATCGGGTCACGGAGCTTAAGAACGGGGAGAGGTCTGTGTAAACAAACCTCTCCCCGCGCTTCCTACTCTGCCTGTCATTGATTGGCTGTTCCCTGTCATCGGGAAAGCCGATCAATGAAAAATGTTGAAAAAAACACACACGTCACAGCCCGTAACCCCTCCCCTCCCCCTAGTGGTTAACTCTTTTACTGCTAGTGTCATTTATACAGAAATCAATGCATTTAAATAGCATTGATTGCTGTATAAATGACAATGGTCCCAAAAATGTCCGATGTGTCCGCCATAATGTGGCAGTCACAATAAAAATCGCTGATCGCCGCCATTACCAAGAATATGTAGAAGAATACGTATCGGCCTAAACTGAGGAAAAAAAATTTTTTTTTTATATATTTTTTGGGGATATTTATTATAGCAAAAAGCAAAAAATATTGCATTTTTTTCAAAATTGTCGCTCTATTTTTGTTTATAGCGCAGAAAATAAAAACCGCAGGGGCGATCAAATACCACCAAAAGAAAGCTCTATTTGTGAGAAAAAAAAGGACGCCAATTTTGTTTGGGAACCACGTCGCACGACCGCGCAATTGTCAGTTAAAGCGACGCAGTGCCGAATCGCAAAAAGGGGCCTGGTCCTTTGGCTGCCAATTGGTCTGGTCTGAAAGTGTTTAACAAAACACGAAAAATGCCAAGGGGGGGGGGTGAATACTTTTGCAAGGCACTGTACATTTGAAAAAAAAAAAAATTTTGGGGCAGTATTGATAATAATAATAATAATAAAAAAATCCAGAGATATTTGTTACCATTTATCACTGTAAAATTTCTCCTGGAAAAAAAAACTAAATATAATCCACCTGGATGCACAAAGTAGTTGTAATGATAAGTAAAGCTTTAGTAATACATGTCAAAGTTGCAAAATTGTGCTTAGGCATTACGGTTTGTTTTACCCACAGGGGTTAAGGACTAATAAGCTGCATTATATTGCATTTTGTTCTTGGGTTTAGACATCCTTTAACAGCTTCCTTAGAAAAACTCTCCCACTTCACACTTTTACTGCCTTCAGTACCTTTCTCAGTATCTAAAGAACATCATCAGTCAAGAATTCTATAAAATCAAATAAAATGCATGCTGGGATTGGGAACGTGGTTTTGTTCTCAATAAAATGGAGTTTCTTTTGGAATGTTTATGAGAAAGAAACAGTATATGGCATAAATTTTGTTTAACTTTGCTCCTAATTTTGTCAAATAAAATACATATGGTTGGGGCCATATAAACGATACATACATGTCATATAATAAAAGGGCATTTGTGAAAAGTGATGTTGTAAACCCATTTGAGGATCTGAACCATACTGTATAAATGATTCTAAAAAATCCATCTTTAAAAATAAATGATAATGAGTCTCTCAATTCTTGATTTGCTATTCATCACCATGTCTATTCGCTTATACATGTTATCTCTATTTCTTCCAGATAATATCTGATGGAGCTGCTTCCAACAATACAGCTCCAGATTTATCTTTCTTTGATTCACTTTCTGCCATCACTGCTCAGACTGCCAGTGTCAACAATGGTGAACAGGTATGTCAGCAATGTAATTCCATTTATAGTACAGTGTTCCGCATAAATGCGTATACCCTAATAGATTTGTCAGAAAACCTTTACTTTCCTTTCAGAGTCAACATTTTCTATGGGACACTATACTACAAAATACTCCCACAAATGCGGGCCATTGATTGCAACCAAGATTTGTTAATTTGTACACACAAAAAAGTATTTTTTATAATAAATGACTTCAATACCATGTTGCAAAAATAAATACACCCCAATAAAAGTCTTAGGAGCAAAGCTACATTTTAGACAACTGTAGCGGTACCCCCGTAGGGGCTGCTGGATATTGTGGTCCACCTGTCACCCTGCCCCAGCCCAGCATTCACTTCCCAGTCACCCATGAGACAATAAACAGTCTGTATGTTTGTTTTGGAATTTGAGGGATTTTGAACTTGGATAGGGTAAGGAATATTATGGGATGCCCAGAATCAATAAAGGAATCAATAGGATGATCAGTTGGAACCTCTATTTACACTTCTAGAGTTCCAGTCTCCTCCAGCCCAATGCTTATACTTGGTTCCTAGTACAGCTAGAACATGGTAGGCCCAATTAGGACTCTGTCAGGCCTTAGCAACTGCCATTTGCAGACAGGGACCGCGGGCCCTTTTAGTGTAGCAACAAAAATAGCAAAGTCTTTGGTGCTAGCTGACCTATGGTGGACTACTGCTCCCAGTCAGTCCTCTTCAGGCCCTGCCAGCCCTACTGGCTGCAGCTGCCCGACTTCACTGCCCATGACATCAGTCTCTCCTGCTGGCTGTACATCCATCTCAGACTGCACACTCCCAGTACGCTCCGGGAAGCCTCCCCAGTGTTCCCAACTGTGCTTGTCACTCACCAGCCCTCCTGGCTGCACTCTGGTGGATCTCTCCTGGAGACTTGCCCAGCAACACTAGCTCCTGCTGTCTTTCTCGATGCCTCTCTGTGCCTTCTGTCCAGATCCTGCTTTGTTTCTCAACAAGGCTCCACCTTGCACCCGAACCCCTCAGGCCCAAGGTCACCCCCCCCACCCCCCAAGACTGGGGAGTGCCTCAAAGCCCCCGACAACATAGTGCTCCATCTACAACTTCTTCCTGCCGACAACTCCTCCCCAGCTGGGCTGACCCTGGGTATATCAAGGAGGCCTGCCCCCTGCCAATCCTAGTTGGGGATTGGTCAACGCTCCCTGAGACACCCCAGACAGCTCCACCTCTCTTCCCATCCTTCCTACTAGAATCCTCTCGAAGGAGAAGGGAGGTAACCGAAAGGTAATGCTATCTGTGAGTCACCAGCCTACACTGAGCCACTCCCAGCCCACACAGATCGAAACAAACAGGCCTAGCTTACAGCAAAACACTCACAAAAAAAAAATCCTACTTCTAGCACCTACCTAAAGTAGAGGGTGCTACACAACAAAATCCTAATTAACAATAATTCAACTACAGGTGAGTGTAATTATTCATTAATTGGGTGTCCAGCCGATTATAAAAGAGCGTTACTTAACAAAAAAAAAAAAACCCTTCCCATTTCATGCTGTCAGCAATGGCACCACATGGAAGAGAAATGTCACAAGGCCTGAGAAAGAAAATAATTTCTTTACACAAGAAAGGTGAAGGCTACAAGAAGATCAGCAAAGCTTTAGTGCCGGTTCACACCGGAGCAGCTTCAAAGTCGCCCACAAGTAGTCGGATGGACTTGAATTTCTCCCATTAGACCGGTTCCATTGCACTGCATGGAGTGCAACTTGTAAGGCAGCTAAGTTGCCTGACTGTTCACCCCAGTGTGAACCGGCACTTACTTATCCGTCAGAATACTGTAAAAGAAACGTCCAGGCCTTTTTACGAAAGTTAACATCTGAACAGGAGCGTTTTCTGATGAGAAGGGTTGAGGAAAATCGTCATGCAAGTTCACTAAAGAAGTAGAAAGCCCAACTGGGGTGATTGTTTCCCGTGCCACAATATGGCATACGCTGCAGAGGAATGGCATGCATGGGTGTTGTCCATGAAGGAAGCCTCTTCTAAAGCCCATGAACAAAAAAGCCCACCTAGAATTTGCCAGGACCCTTGCTGAAAAAGACGACTCTGTACTCTGGAGTGATGAGACCAAGATAAATGTTTTTGGAACTGATGGCTTCAAAACTGTATGGTGTCCCAAAGTGAAGAGTACAAAGAAAAATGCATGGTGCCTACAGTGAAACATGGTGGTGGCAGTGTCCTTCTGTGGGGCTGCATGAGTGCTGCTGGTGTCGGGCAGCTGCATTTCATTGATGGTATAATGCAGGGGTCTTCAAACTACGGCCCTACAGTTGTTCAGGAACTACAATTCCCATCATGCCTAGTCATGTCTGTGAATGTCAGAGTTTTACAATGCCTCATGGGATGTGTAGTTCTGCAACAGCTGGAGGGCCGTAGTTTGAGGATCCCTGGTATAATGAATTCACAGATGTACTGCTCTATATTGAAAGAGAAGATGCTACCATCACTCCGTGCCCTTGGTCATCGTGCACTTTTCCAACATGACAATAATCCAAAACACACATCTAAGGCCACTGTTGCATTTTCTAAAGAAGAACAGGGTGAAAGTTATTAAGTGGCAAAGTGCTGTATGTCTTCTGATCTGAACCCAATCGAACACCTATGGGGAATTCTGAAGAGACAATTTGAGCATCACTCTCCATCTAGCATCCAGGTTCTAAAAAGAGGTTGTTCTTGAAGAATGGAAAAAGATTGATGTTGCAATATGTCGCCAACTTGTTCATTCAATGCCTAGAAGACTTGGTACTGTCATTACAAATCATGGAGGTCATACAAAATACTAGATGTAATAGTTTTTGTTGTGGGGCGTAATTATTTTTGCATCAACTAATTTGGATTAAAACTGAAGATTTTGTAATCTAAATTATATTAGTAACCTTACTTGCATGTAATGAGCTAAACAAATGTTCTATAAAACTCAGTTTTGTAAAAATTTTGAAAATTGTTTTTGTGTTCATTTAGATATTGATTAAAATCGTACTTTCCTAAAGGCTAATGCTAATTTATGCTGAGCACTATACGTTTTTTTGTAAGTACAGGGGGTCCCCGAGTTACAAACTCGTTAGGGACTGTCCTGCTGTTCTTAAATCGGAAATGTTCGTAAGTCGGCCGTTCATGCGCAGAACGACAATTACGGACATTTCCGATGTTCCGTCGAATGCCGTTCTGCGCATGCGCAGCAAATTACGGACATTTCCGATGTTTGCCGTCATTTTCCGAGGCTCCGTCTGGCTGCGCATGCGCAGAACGGCCGAGATTCCGCGGAAAATGGCAGAGGGTCCCCGCAGCGCCCGGTTCGTAAGTAGGAGAGGTTCGTAAGTCGGGGACCCCCTGTATAAGGCTACATGCGCACGGAACATTCCCTAGACCCTGGATTATGGTAAATGTGTGTATCGTTTTTATTTTATAGTCAATAGTTCTGTTGGTTTTCAAAAAGGTATAATTGCAAACATTGTCAAACGTATACTAAAATACAGTCCACAATCCTAACCCCCCCCCCCCCCCCCCAAAAAAAACACTATATGTATCGTGTTTAGCTGCATTTTCCCGCGTTTAGCAGCGTCCAGCTCTTGGGTGTTAATTAATTTCATTGGCCAGAAGAATACATTTTCTGGCCTCTAAAATGAAAGCGCTAAAAGTGCCTAGCGTTTTTGCCACATCCAGCATTTTTTCTGGCAAAACTCTCCTCTTCTGAACGCAATTCTTCTGTGTTCTGGAGAGGAGCATTTACTGCCTCTAAACACAGCTGCTTCTAAGCTTTAGTAAAAGTCTGTGTGCATAGACACATAGGGGTTGAATTATTAAAACTGGAGAGTGACAAATCTGGCGCAGCTCTGCATCAAAACCAATCGGCTTCCAGGTTTTTTTTTTTTGTCAAAGCTTAATTGAACAAGTTAAGTTACATGCTGATTGGCTACCATGCAGAGCTGCACCAGATTTTACACACTCCAGTTTTAGTAAATCAACCCTATAAGCTTTTATTGAGTTGTGTTCAGGGGCTTTGGCAAAAAAAAGCCAAAAGCCTCAAAAATTTGAGTTTAGGAGCAGCAGTATGCATGAGGCCTAAGAGCCCTGGCGCTATTTCGGGGGTTTGATTTGCTGTATATTGGTTTATCTATAGGCTGGACCAATCCCAGGAGCCATGTAGCCAGCATGTCTAAAGCAGGTTAGAAGCAGATTCAGATAAGTAGCACAGGTCTAGTTACAAAAGCAAGGTAGAGAAGGCAGAGGTGCACACAAGACAAGTTAATAAAAAAGCAGGTGTGGACAACAGGCCTGGACACACAAGGTCAGAAGGGCAAAGCCCCGTTGATGGAATTCACAAGGTTGGACCAGCACAGGCTAAGCATAAACAATGTGAGCCATTGCTTGATGGAGGAGGAGCCTCTAAATAGCAGGAGCCAATGAGCAGACAAGATACAAGTAAGGAGAAAGTGCATAGACTAGTGCCAGGTACAAGTTGATGGAAAAGGCCAGACTGATGTACAAACTGGCAGAAACACCTACAGGTAGAGGAAAACACAGAAAGCAACAGGCTATAGGAATGAATTTGCTCAGACTTGCAACAATATGGTCAGACTAATTACTGAAATAATTTTTTCAAAATGCAGATGCAATACTTTTAAACTGGTTAGATCTAATTTTGGAAGGTGAGTAAAGCACACTATGACGAACCTAGTATACAAATACATTGCAAATGAGGAAGAATGTACAAAGAACTTCCAACAACCCAAAAAGAGATAATGTTACTGGTACATCTTTCCCCTGTTACCTCACACCTTAGCAGAAAACATTTTTAAAATTTGAGCAAGATGGTACAAAGTACCTGTATAGATGGGAGACACATGTCTACTCATTTTCTTGGAGGGGCTGCATGAAACTAGGTTCTTTCTTTCAGATCTGTTGCCTACTGAGTCAAAATACAATGAATAGTCCAAAAAATACTTTTGTCTCCCTCCTTCTCGGCCCTTTGGCACGTTAGTTCCATATTACACCATTTCAAATCTCCATGTATACAAAATCCATGTTACCATATTTGTCCAATGCAGTGAAAAGCCTAATCACCAAATACTAGAAATCTCATTCTCTAATGCCTCGTACACACGTAGGGACTTTTGCCGGCGGACCTAGTCCAGCGGACAATCCCGCGGGACTTTCCAGCTAGGTCCGCTGGACTTTCCGAGGGTGTGGACTTGCCCACACACGCACGGACTTCTCCAGCGGATAATCCGCCGGCCAAAAGTCTGCGGGACTTTTGAAAATGAACGGACTTGCCCACACACGGAGCAGTCCGTTCATTTCGAACGTAACTTCAGGTTACGTAGCTAGCGTAGGCAGTAAATGCCGCCGCGCTAGCTCCGCAAGCTGGCATGGATTTAAAGGGAATCCCCACGCCGAAAAAAACGGCGTGGGGGTTCCCCCCAAATCCATGTCAGACCCTCATCCGAGCACGCAGCCTGGCAGGCCAGGAAAGGGGTGGGGACGAACGAGCGCCCCCCCCCCCCCCCTCCTGAGCCGTACCAGGCCGCGTGCCCTCAACATGGGGGGTGCCCTGGGGAAAGGGGGGCCATGCGGCCCCCCCACCCCAAAGCACCTTGTCCCCATGTTGATGAGGACAAGGGCCTCTTCCCGACAACCCTGGCCGTTGGTTGTCGGGGTCTGCGGGCGGGGGCTTATCGGAATCTGGGAGCCCCCTTTAATAAGGGGGCCCCCAGATACCGGCCCCCCACCCTATGTGAATGAGTATGGGGTACGATGTACCCCTACCCATTCACCTAAGGTGTAAAATGTAAAGTACAAAAAACACACACACTTTTGAAAAAATATTTTATTGCACTGCTCCGGGGGTCTTCTTCCGTCTTGGGGGTCTTCTCGCCGGACTCCTCCGCTCTCTTCTGCTCTTTTACCTAGCTCTTTCACGAGGGGAGGAGTCCGGCTACCTTCTTCGTCGTCGCCGCCGTCGTCTGGGGGTCTCGATCCGCCTTCGGGGGTCTTCCGGGGGTCTCTTCTGTTCTTGCGGCGGTCGTCGTCTTCCGCGCCGCCGGCGCCTTCTTCTTCTTGTCCTTCTTCTTGTCCTTCTTGTTCTTCTTCTTTTTCCGATGTTGACCCGACGCTCTCTCTGCCCGGAATGCCTGTGCCGCTCTGCGCTCGGACTTATATAGGGACATGGGGGACAGGGTCACATGCACATGTCACATGGTGACCCCGCCCCCTTGTGTTGTCACAGTCCCGGAGGATGCTGGGACTGTGACATCGCAAGGGGGCGGGGTCACCATGTGACATGAACATGTGACCCTGTCCCCCATGTCCCTATATAAGTCCGAGCGCAGAGCGGCACAGGCATTCCGGGCAGAGAGAGCGTCGGGTCAACATCGGAAGAAGAAGAAGAACAAGAAGGACAAGAAGAAGGACAAGAAGAAGAAGGCGCCGGCGGCGCGGAAGACGACGACCGCCGCAAGAACAGAAGAGACCCCCGGAAGACCCCCGAAGGCGGATCGAGACCCCCAGACGACGGCGGCGACGACGAAGAAGGTAGCCGGACTCCTCCCCTCGTGAAAGAGCTAGGTAAAAGAGCAGAAGAGAGCGGAGGAGTCCGGCGAGAAGACCCCCAAGACGGAAGAAGACCCCCGAAGGCGGATCGAGACCCCCAGACGGCGGCGACGACGAAGAAGGTAGCCGGACTTCCCCCGCTCGGTAAAAGAGCTTGGTAAATGGCGGGGGAGTCCGGCGAGAAGACCCCCAAGACGGAAGAAGACCCCCGGAGCAGTGCAATAAACTATTTTTTCAAAAGTGTGGGTGTTTTTTTTTACTTTACATTTTACACCTTAGGTGAATGGGTAGGGGTACATCGTACCCCATACTCATTCACATAGGGTGGGGGGCCGGGATCTGGGGGCCCCCTTATTAAAGGGGGTTCCCAGATTCCGATAAGCCCCCGCCCGCAGACCCCGACAACCAACGGCCAGGGTTGTCGGGAAGAGGCCCTTGTCCTCATCAACATGGGGACAAGGTGCTTTGGGGTGGGGGGCCGCACGGCCCCCCTTTCCCCAGGGCACCCCCCATGTTGAGGGCACGCGGCCTGGTACGGCTCAGGAGGGGGGGGCGCTCGTTCGTCCCCACCCCTTTCCTGGCCTGCCAGGCTGCGTGCTCGGATGAGGGTCTGACATGGATTTGGGGGGAACCCCCACGCCGTTTTTTCGGCGTGGGGAGTCCCTTTAAATCCATGCCAGGTCACGGAGCTAGCGCGGCGGCAGTAACTGCCTATGCTAGCTACGTAACCTGAAGTCACGTGCTAAATGAACGGACTTGCCGATGAGCGGCAAGTCCCTTCATTTCAAAAGTCCCGCGGACTTGCCCACTAACGGCGGGATTGTCCGCTGGACTTCCAAGTCCAGCGGATAATTTGAAAACAAAACTTCAAACTTTAGTCCGCCGTACTTTGGCGCCAAAAAGTCCGCCGGCGCCCACACACGAGGGGATTATCCGCTGGACTTCAGTCCAGAGGATAATCCCGCGGGATTGTCCCTTCGTGTGTACGCGGCATTACAAAGACTGGTGAATGGCTATCAAGACTAAATAAACTGTGTATGTTCAAGGGGATTAGGGTTGTGAGAAGTTTAGAATATTAGATATTTTACACCATGGGCTGGTTGACTTCTTCAAAGAAATACAATGGTCTATGAGTCCCAAACCTTTACACCCTATTCAGACTTGTGCGACTTGTCATGTGACTTCGGACATCAAAGTCGCATGACAAGTTGTACGCCATGTTTTCCAATGACAACCATTTATATATGTGCGACTTAAAGCCACAGCAACTTCAACCTGAGTGCCATAGACTTCACTGTTAACCCTCAAAGGTTGCATTAAAGTTGTACCCGATTGTTTTACATGGAACAGTAGGTCCGACTTTGCAGAGGGACAACAAGTGAAATCCAAGTTGCATCAAAGTTGCACTAAAGTGACACTGAATTTGATGTCATAGTGTGAATGGTGCCTAACATGATACCTGTATAATTGTTGGCAGTGGCAGCAGGTGAAGTTTTAAGATGGGGGGCATCAGACCCCACCCTTCCTTTTTGACCCCTCTCACTTCTCATAAGCCCCACCTCTTATAGAATCCACCCACCCCTTCCCCTGTATTCCACTTGCTTCCACCCATAGTGTCAGGAGTATACAGCTCAGCGTCCCAGGACAGAGTATACAGCTCAGCATGCCAGGACAGAGTATACAGCTCAGCATGCCAGGACAGAGTATACAGCTCAGCATGCCAGGACAGAGTATACAGCTCAGCATCCCAGGACAGAGTATACAGCTCAGCATCCCAGGACAGAGTATACAGCTCAGCATCCCAGGACAGAGTATACAGCTCAGCATCCCAGGGCAGAGTATACAGCTCAGCATCCCAGGGCAGAGTATACAGCTCAGCATCCCAGGGCAGAGTATACAGCTCAGCATCCCAGGGCAGAGTATACAGCTCAGCATCCCAGGGCAGAGTATACAGCTCAGCATCCCAGGGCAGAGTATACAGCTCAGCATCCCAGGGCAGAGTATACAGCTCAGCATCCCAGGGCAGAGTATACAGCTCAGCATCCCAGGACAGAGTATACAGCTCAGCATCCCAGGACAGAGTATACAGCTCAGCATCCCAGGACAGAGTATACAGCTCAGCATCCCAGGACAGAGTATACAGCTCAGCATCCCAGGACAGAGTATACAGCTCAGCATCCCAGGACAGAGTATACAGCTCAGCATCCCAGGGCAGAGTATACAGCTCAGCATCCCAGGGCAGAGTATACAGCTCAGCATCCCAGGGCAGAGTATACAGCTCAGCATCCCAGGGCAGAGTATACAGCTCAGCATCCCAGGGCAGAGTATACAGCTCAGCATCCCAGGGCAGAGTATACAGCTCAGCATCCCAGAACAGAGTATACAGCTCAGCATCCCAGGACAGAGTATACAGCTCAGCATCCCAGGACAGAGTATACAGCTCAGCATCTCAGGACAGAGTATACAGCTCAGCATCCCAGGACAGAGTATACAGCTCAGCATCCCAGGACAGAGTATACAGCTCAGCATCCCAGGACAGAGGTTACAGCTCAGCATCCCAGGACAGAGGTTACAGCTCAGCATCCCAGGACAGAGGTTACAGCTCAGCATCCCAGGACAGAGTATACAGCTCAGCATCCCAGGACAGAGTATACAGCTCAGCATCCCAGGACAGAGTATACAGCTCAGCATCCCAGGACAGAGTATACAGCTCAGCATCCCAGGACAGAGTATACAGCTCAGCATCCCAGGACAGAGTATACAGCCCCAGACTCACAGGACAGGTGTATATAGCTCAGCCTCACAGATCAGGATATATAGGTCAGCATTACAGATACGGTATATAGATCAGCATTACATATAGGGTGTATAGATCAGCATTACAGATAGGGTATATAGAGCAGCATCACAGATCAGGGTATATAGAGCAGCATCACAGATCAGGGTATATAGAGCAGCACCACAGATCAGTGTATTTACAGCAGCATCACAGATCAGGGTATATAGAGCAGCATCACAGAAAAGGTATGTAGATCAGCATCACAGATCAGTGTATATAGAGGCGCATCACAGATCAGGGTATATAGATCATCATCACAGATATGGCAGATAGGACTGACAGCACTGCCCACCCCCGTGACACTGACAGCACACACACCCCCCGCGCGGGTCTTGCTGGCGCACTGACAGCTTCCCCCCTTGGGAGGTCCGGAACTTACTGGGCTGTTGGGTCGTCAACCCAGGCAGCAGCGGCGGTGGCGGAAGAGTCCAATCCTCATGCTTCCTCCCCTGTGTGTCTCCTCTTCCGCTAAAGTGCTGGGCATCCAAGAGGATTGCCTGGTGCTTTGGCCAGTCGGGAAACAGGTCTCACTGACCTGCCTCCTGATTGGCGGGGAGGCACTGTGGTGTGAAAATAGCGAAAATTAATTCGCTATGGTCACACAACAGGGTGGGAATCAGGGCGCACTCTCTGCTCCCCCCGAGCCCACCCTTTTTTGAAGCCTATTAGAGCCTCTGGCTCTAATCACGATGTCCCCGCCATAGGAGTCCTGAAAGAGGCCAGATGCATGGATAGGGAGGCGGCGGCAGGGATAGGGGGGGGGGCGCCCACAATGCATGGGCTGAAACTGATTATTGGTATAACAGGATTTGGGCTTGTGTCAATGTCATCTGTTTGAGACACTTCTGAGATCATTCAGAATTCATTGACAGGAGTATTTGACCCACATATGACCCTACCTCTCATAGACTTGTTTTGGAATACAAAACCCATTTGAAGAGAACAAAAGCCCATCAATACTTTCTCTAATAAACACCACATTCTATGCTGTTGTGTTTATGGCTTTCTGTTTCCTTAGTCCTTGACAATAAATCCTGTGGACACTGATAACAACACGTCTTTAACGGTGGAGCGTATTTTGCTTGGAAATATTTGCTCAATGAGATTCTTTAAAAGATGACCTAGTTGTATTCATGCTATTGGAGTAATTTAGGCACAACAAATATATTCTTCTATTCTAATATACTAATATACTTCTTATATTTATTCAATCCTTTAGGCCAAAAGCACAAATGATCCTTGGTCAAGCTGGAATGCACCTAAACCACCTACATCTGACAGTACAAATGATCCTTGGGGAGCAAACCAGAAAGATTCCACATCAAACAACTGGGATTCTGGATATGGACATCCACAGGCTTACCCAAACCCAGGTAGGGTATGCAAGGAAAAATATTAGATGAAATGGGTCACACCGGGTTGATGTGTGGATTTCCCATATTTTCTGAAGACGTGACATTTTTTATGTCAAGGTTTTATTCTATAAGTCTGATCTTGTTAGGTGCCACATCCCATATATAGAATAGTCTACAGTTGGCTGAGATTAGACACACAAAATATTATAAAAGTGCAAATTTATTAAAATCATCATATAAAATCAGCAGCTGGTCAACTACATATATACAGAGACCATCCTCACATTACTGGCAGCTATTTTGTGGAATACTATGGATCATGGATACAAACATTGTGAACAAGCCTTTTTGGTTTTGGATCTACAGTGCTGTAAAAATAATAATAAAAATATATATAAAATATATAAAATAAAAATATTTGCCCTCTTCCTGATTTTTAATTTTTTTGCATTTCTCACACTTAAATGATTTCAGATCATCAAACAAATTTTAATATTACACAAAGATAACCGGAGTAAATCCAAGATGCAGTTTTTAAATTATTATTTCATTTATTAAGGGAAAAAAGCTGTTCAAACCTGCCTGGCCCTATGTGAAAAAGTAATTGCCCCCTCCCATGCTAAATCATGAATGAACTGTGATTAACCACATTTTTTTGGAAAGGTGAGTTAAATTTCCCTTGCCACACCCAGGCCTGATTACTGCCAGACCTGTTGAATCAAGAAATCACATAAATAGAAGCTGTCTGGCAAAGTGAAGCACGCTAACAGATCAAAAAAGGCCACACATCATGCCGCAATCTAAAAAAAATTCAAGAACAGATTAGAAATCGAGTAATGTACATTTATCGGTCTAGGAAGGGTTTCAAAGCCATTTCTAAGGCTTTTGAACTCCAGTGAACCATGGGGAGAGCCATTATCCACAAATAGAGATAACTTGGAACAGTGGTGAACCTTCCCAGGAGTGGCCAGCCTCCAAGAGCATGACGACAACTCATCCAGGAGGTCATAAAAGAACCCAGAACAACATCTAAAGAACTGCAGGCCTCACTTTCCTCTGGTAAGATCAGTGTTCATGATTCAACAATAAGAAAGAGACTGGGCAAAAATGGCATCCATGGGAGAGTCCCAGAATGGCTGCTCTCGCGTGCCCACGGGGGCACGCAGTGCGGCAG
This sequence comes from Lithobates sylvaticus, assembly GCA_028564925.1. Lineage (NCBI taxonomy): Eukaryota > Metazoa > Chordata > Amphibia > Anura > Ranidae > Lithobates > Lithobates sylvaticus. The sequence continues at coordinate 131,995,483 of CM053028.1, forward strand.
CCGCACCATATTGCTAGGACACAGCGCAATCCCGATCTCTGTAAAGAGCCACGTCCACGGCTCTTTAACCATGTGATTGGCTGTGTCCAATCAGGTAATCGGCGCTCCTTGCCTCACACTGACAGAGTGTAAGGAGAGGAGAGCCGATCAGCGGCATCTCTTCACAGGGGACAGCTAGGTATGTAATCAGGGCACTGATCATCAGTGCCCTGATTACAATTAAGTGCCCACCAGTGGCAGCAATCAGTGCCCACCACTGCCCATAAGTGCCACCAATCAGTGCCCATTAGCGATGCCAGTCAGTGCTGGCTATCAGTACTGACCATCAATGCCCATCACTGCTGTTGATCAATGCCCATCAGCAATACCCATCAATACCGCCTATCCGTGCCCATCAGTGCCCACCAGTGCCACCTATCAGTGCCCATAAGTGCGGCATATGAGTGCTGCCTTATCAGTGCCCATAAGTGCCGCCTCTTCAGCACACATAAGTGAAGGAGAAAAATTACTTAGTTACAAAATTTACTGACAGAAACTAAGTAAAACATTATTTTTTTTTTTAAATTTTTGGTCTTTTTTTTTTTTTTGTGTAAAAAAAAATAAAAAACCCAGCAGTGATTAAATACAACCAAAAGAAAGCTCTATTTGTGTGAAGAGACAGATAAAAAATTTGTTTGGGTACAGTGTAGCATGCTACTACTGTAGCAGCAGTTGTCATTCAAAGTGCGACAGCGCTGAAAGCTGAAAAATGGCTTGGGCAGGAAGGGGGTGTAAGTGCCCTGTAGGCAAGTGGTTAAATGAAACCATCATTTAAAAACTGCATTTTGTATTTACTCCAGTTATCTTTGTGTAATGATTAAAGCGGAGCTCCGTCCTTTTTAAAAGTCAGCAGCTACAAATACTGCAGCTGCTGACTTTTAAAAATCGGACACTTACCTGTCCCAGGGTCCAGCGATGTGGGGGAACGAGGCCCCCCCTCGTTCCCCGAGCCGCTCGCGGCGCCGGCATTCCTAATGTGGGAACCCGGCTGTGGCTTCACAGCCGGGCACCCACTGCGCATGCACGAGCGGCGCCGTGCGCTGTGATTTGACGCTCAGTCATCTGGGACACGTGACAGGTCCCAGATGACTGTGCGGCACCAAGGGGGAAGTGACGTTTAGCACGGGCACTGAAGGTGGCAGACTACGAGGGACCCCCTAGCAACAGGCATTTAGAGGTGAGTAAAAAAAAAAAAATATATATATATATATATAGTCTCACAAAAGTGAGTACACCCCTCACATTTTTGTAAATATTTTATTCTATCTTTTCATGTGACAACACTGAAGAAATGACACTTTGCTACAATGTAAAGTAGTGAGTGTACAGCTTGTATAACAGTGTAAATTTCCTGTCCCCTCAAAATAACTCAACACACAGCCATTAATGTCTAAACCGCTGGCAACAAAAGTGAGTACACCCCTAAGTGAAAATGTCCAAATTGGGCCCAAAGTGTCAGTTTTGTGTGGCCACCATTGTTTTCCAGCACTGCCTTAACTCTCTTGGGCATGGAGTTCACCAGAGCTTCACAGGTTGCCGCTGAAGTCCTCTTCCCCTCCTCCATGATGACATCACGGAGCTGGTGGATGTTAGAGACCTTGCGCTCCTCCACCTTCCGTTTGAGGATGCCCCACAGATGCTCAATAGGGTTTAGGTCTAGAGAAATGCTTGGCCAGTCCATCACCTTTACCCTCAGCTTCTTTAGCAAGGCAGAGGTCATCTTACAGGTGTGTTTGGGGTCGTTATAATGTTGGAATAGTGCCCTGCAGCCCAGTCTCTGAAGGATGGGGATCATGCTCTGCTTCAGTATGTCGCAGTACATGTTGTCATTCATGGTTCCCTCAATGAACTGTAGCTCCCCAGTGACGGCAGCACTCATGCAGCCCCAGAAACCCCCACCACCATGCTTGACTGTAGGCAAGACACACATTTGTCTTTGTACTCCTCACCTGGTTGCCACCACACACGCTTGACACCATCTGAACCAAATAAGTTTATCTTGGTCTCATCAGACCACAGGACATGGTTCCAGTAATCCATGTCCTTAGTCTTCTTGTCTTCAGCAAACTGTTTGTGGGCTTTCTTGTGCATCATCTTTAGAAATGCTTTCTTCTGGGGTGTGCGGCGTATTGTCTGAGCACTGACAGGCTGATCCCCCACCCCTTTAAAGTGGTTGTATAGTGTTTTTTTTTTTTTTTTACTTTTACCTATAATGTGGCTTACATGCAGGTGAAATTAACATCTCCTAAACCTGTACGGTTTAGGAGATATTTACATTTAATGCAGCAGCTGACGTCATGCGCCGCATGAGCGTGTAAGACCCGGCCGAAGGTCCGGCAGAACTGCCAGACTTTGCCGGAAAAAGACTCCCGCGTGCCTGCGCAGGAGTGACGTATCGCGGCTTCGGCCACTCACAGCGCCGGAGCCGTGATACTCGGAAGACACGCCGAGACAACATGTCAGCTACCTCGGCGTGGATCGGGCGAGATACCGGCGCCTCGTTCTAAGGTGAGTATTTCATAGTGAGCTATGTATGTATATATATATATATATATATATATATATATATATATATATATATATATGCCCTTGTGGTTGATCAGCTGCTGATTTTATAGGATGGTTTAAATAAATTCGTATTATTAAATTTGTACTTTTGTAATATTTTGTGTGCAAGTGCCAAAAAAGTCCCTAATCGCAACCAACTGTACATTATGTCAAGGTTTTTTTTTAACATTTTCTGGTTCTGTTCTGCTCCCCTTTTCAGCATGGAAAACCCATTACTGTACTGGCACACTTATCACCTTACCCAATTTATTTGCTCTGTCCATCTTATGGGCTGAAATGTTTTCCAGTGAACTGAACATGAACTGAATCAGTGGACAGTAGTCCCAAAATTAATGAGTGCTTGCTTCCTATTACAGGAGGTTTACAAGCTCTGTTATCTTGGTGGCTTTCAAGGTGGAAAGCTATGGCTTTGTGTAGTCTTTCAACAAACAGCCCAGTGTCGGTGTTTGTCCTAGATTAATAGAGGAGATGTTCTGTTTGGCTGCACGTCTGTGTTGAACATACTGACCTGGGGGCGTCAGGCTATACAGAGTGGCCCAGACTAAGAGCTCTGGTAGGATTTAAATTGGTGCTACAGGGTCACTGGTGACCAAGAACATTACGGTTTGCATATACATTTACCACACCTGCAAAATTAAAGCTGACCTCCAGAGAAAATGTATTGGTACCCTCACAGTGGGGCTTCCACAGCACTGCAATGGTCACATGCTCAGTTTTATCTGAACTATGATTAAAAAGTTGCTTTACCGCATCCCAGGCTTCCTCCTCTCTATGTGACTAATCCTTTAAAGCACAGGTGTCAAACTGGTAGCCCTCCAGCTGTTGTGGAACTACAAGTCTCACTAGGCATTGCAAGGCTGACAGTTACAAGCATAATTCCCACAGGCAGAGGCATGATGGAACTTGTAGTTCTGCAGCAGCTGGAGAGCCGCCAGTTTGACACCCCTGCTTTAAAGCTTCTTCCTTTCACTGTGCAGTTGGTTATAGGCACTCTGACCCCATCACAGACTTCTGGTCTTGCATTTTAAGTGAGGATGCCAAGGGTCTGCCCACAACCTGGAGCACCGAAGAGAGAAGGCGTACACCAAGAAAATTAGATCGGGTGGGCACACATGAAATTGACTCTCACTGTGACACTGACAGCATTGTGCAACAGATCAGACTCCTGAGTCACAGTGACAGTCTCTCTCCAAGCCAGGTGGTCCCTTCAGTCCACTCATTTTCAAGCACCACTGACAGTCCCGCTCCCGGCTTGCCTTGCTCCTGTCCCGAAGACCCACACACAAGGTTACGGCTGCTCTGCTCGGCTCCCCTGCACTATGACATCACTCTCAGGCACCACCACCGCCAGACCTGCCACCCGTCGGCACCACCCAAACACACTGTAGCAGACACTCAGATGGTCATGGCCGGCGAGCTGAGCATCACAGCCATATTTTTTTTACTGGCAAACTTTTCCTGTCACTGGCATTTACTAGCAGGAGAAAAGTGCCCATTTTTTTACTGACAGCCATTAAAAATACTGACAGTTGGCAACACTACCTTCACCCCAACTTTAGACAAAAAACTTTGTTCCCACTTTGAAGTGAGTGGTAAAAGGTGAGACCCTCGTTGAGGTTTCTATGTTGCCCATAACACCATTGTAAAGAGTTCTCCTCACTTCCTAGCTTAGTGAAAAGAGGTCAGAGTGACATTAAACTGGTGCTAAAGCTTATCAGCTACCACAACTGTTCATTTTATGTCCCCATTTCCCTTCTTTTATCCCATGCTTTACTGCATAATTGTTTTATAAAAAATTAACGAGGAACTACAGTGTATCTGAGCACCACAAACCAAAAACACTATTTAACCACTTCAGCCCAAGAAGGTTTTACCCTCTTAATGACCAGGCCATTTTTTGTGATGCGGCACTACGTTACTTTATCTGACAATTGCGCGGTCGTGCGACACTGTACCCAAATAAAATGTATGTCCTTTTTTCCCCCACAAATAGAGCTTTCTTTTGGTGGTATTTGATCACCTCTGCAGTTCTTATTTTTGCACTATAAACAAGAAAAAAGAGCGACAAAAAAACAATATTTTTTACTTTCTGCTATAAAACACATACAGTATAAAAATCTAATAAATCAAATCCCCTTATCAATTTAGGCCAATATGTATTCTATATATTTTTGGTAAAAAAAATTCCAATACGCATATATTGATTGGTTTGCGCAAAAGTTATCGCGTCTACAAACTATGGGATATTTTTGATGGCATGTTTTATTAAATTTTTTTGCTAGTAATGCCGGCGATCAACGATTATTAGCGGGACTGCGACATTGCGGCAGACAAATCGGACACCTAACTGACACTTTTGACACTTTTTTGGGAACCAGTGACATTATTACAGTGATCCAGAGTTTCTCAACTCCAGTCCTCAAGGCGCCCCAAGAGGTAATTTTTTCAGGATTTCCCTCAGAAAAACGGCTGTGGTAATTACTAAGGCAGTGAAACTGATCAAATCACCTGTGCAAAATAATAGAAGGCCTGAAAACATGACCTGTTGGGGCGCCTTGAGGAGTGGAATTGAGAAACACTGCAGTGATCAGTGCTAAAAATATGCACTGTTACTGTACTAATGACACCGGCAGTGAAGGGGTTAACATCAGGGGCGATCAAAGGGTTATGTGTGTCCCTAGGGGGTGCTTGCTAACTGTGTCGGGGATTGTCTGACTTGATGAAGACAGAGATCCGTATTCCTGCTTAGCAGGAACACAAGATCTCCATCTTCTTCCCTGTCAGAACAGCGATCTGCCTTGTTTACATAGGCAGATCGCTGTTCTGCCTAACCCAAAATGATCGCAGGTGGCCGGCGGACATCAATGTCCGCCGGACCCACTGATTGGCTCACCCTCTGTCCAATCAGTCCCCAGTGTGTATTACAGGAAATGATGTACAGGTATGTCGTTTCGCATAATAGAGCTGACCTGCCACAGTACATCTTCGATAGGCGGTTGGCAAGTGGTTAATTCATTTTTATTATTCAAAGCAAAATCATTTATCCATTCATGTCTCCATGCTTTATTATGCTGAGAAATCACTTAAAGTGTAGTTCCACCCAAAAGTGGAAATTCCGCTTTAAGCACTCCTCGCCCCCTTACATGTCACATTTGGCATGTCATTTTTTTTGGGAGGGGGGGTGGGTGCTTTGTTTTGAAGGGGACTTCCCGTCCCACTTCCTGGTTCCGCCTATGGGCTGCCTAGGCGACGACTCCTCTCCCCCTAGGTGGCCCCTCCCTCTCTGCAATCTTCTGGGACATGTGACAGGTCCCAGAAGATTGTCTGTCCACTGGGAGAGCGCAGCGCGACTCGTGCAGTTTGCGCCCGGCCGGGTGCCCACAGTACCAATTAAGGCGCCAAGGAGAGGAGGGGGAGAGGAGAGAGGCTCCGTGCGGCCGCATCGCTGGACCGTGGGACAGGTAAGTGTCTGTTTATTAAAAGTCAGCAGCTAAACTTTTTGTAGTTGCTGACTTTTAATAAACAAAAAAAGCCTAGAACATCCCCTAGCATTTCTGGTAGTGGCCATCTTGAGCAAGGGTAGATGATTCATGTACAATTTACTTCTTGCAATCTATCTGCCCTTAGCTCAGGCAGGAGGGTGTGTTTAGCTGAGAAAACTCCTCCCCCCCTCCTGAAGACTCCTGGGATGTATGACATCATGTGCCTAGGCATGGAAACCAGGAAGTAACCGAAGAAATAATTAAAAAAAACATTTAATACAAGTAAATGTGATACGCTTTCCCATCTATTTACTAATGCTAGCAGCATAAGTATTAAAACTAGTCAATATTGATTGAGAGAGTGAAGTTCCACTTTAAGTAAAAAAAAAAAAAGAGTACCTGCATCTGATTTAATGGAGGCACTGTTTTCCTGGCAAATTTCTGCCCGCCTCTTTTGATTTTTCACAAGGCCACCAATTGATTGAATTTCAGCTGGTTCATTAGCAACTGGATGAAATATCCTGAGCATTCAGCCTGCTTTAGATTGTTTTTTTACATGTCCCCTTGGATTTAGAGGGTGTCAGTCACAGCAGCTGTGTCCTGTGTGATGCACTCAACTTCCAAAGTCACTTTCAGGCCTTTTTCGCACTGAACATGGCTTTGAAATCGTGCGATTTCATCTGACCTCGCACGATTTCAAAGCCGCATTTCAGTTCAACGTCGGGGGTGACTTGAAAGACATCTGTGTGGGTTCCTGCACAGATGTCTATTGAAATGACCCCCAAAGTCACCAAAAGTAGTGCAGGGACTACTTCTGGAAATCGGTGCAGCGCCGCAAAGTCGTTGTCGCACTGATTGGGGCGCTCCTATTTCCGGCAATAGGCTCCGATTTGACATGCAATGTGATCTGTCACATGGCGCCAATGTGAACGAAGGCTTAACTGAATGAGAAAGAGTTACTGTAGCCTGCCCTTTCCCTGAACGGAATCCTACCTAGGACCATGGAACTGCAGCTAACCGTGTCAGCTGTATATTACTGGGCTATTGTTTGTGTGCATGCAGTGTTGTTTCTCCGTACTGCTGACCTGTTGTGTTCTTTATTGTAGTAGGTGATAATGTGTGCTGTGATATCTGCTTATAAATGAGCAGTGCAGAGCATGAAAGGGGAGCTCAGACTGGCATTTGTGCAGTTTTATCTGGACTGTAAACACATGTAACACACAGCATCTGGTTTACTGTCTTCTGCTGCTCACATTCAGGAAAACTGTGTGTATTAGTTAGATTGGCATACTACAGTGCCTTGAAAAGTATTCATACCCCTTGAAATTTTCCAAATTTTTCATGTTACAACTAAAAACGTAAATGTATTTTATTTTTTTTTAAATTTTTTATTTATAACAAGGAAGGGGACCCTGTCGGGTCGATACATTACAAAATAGTATGGGTATCAAGCAAACAACTTATTCAAAACATTCTGAATACATTACATTACACAGTCTTGATGTAGAAAGGGAGAGAGAAACAGTGTTTAAACACATCTAAAGCCCCATACACACGGTCTGACTTTTTCATCAATTTGGTCCGATCGGACAAGGTTGTTGAAAAATCAGACCGTGTGTATGCACCATCGGACAGTGTTCGTCGGTTTGTCCGACGGACAAAGTCTTATCTCCTGCTGGAAAGATTTGCCGTCAACCCGGTCCGATCACACCAAACCCGATCGTGTGTACGGTTGTCCGACCGGACAAAGTGCTACGCATGCTCAGATCACATTACAAGACCAAAGCTATTGGCTACTAGCCTCTACGTAGTCCCGTCGTAGGCAACAAACGTCACCACGTTCAGAATGATCGGATTTTCCGACAACTTTGTCCGACCGTGTGTACGCAAAACCAACATCAGACAAAGTATGACGGACATGGTCCGACGGACCTGGTCCGCGGATTGTCCGACCGTGTGTATGGGGCTTTAGTGTGGACAAATTGTTGGAGGTTACTCTCCATGGTGTATTGTCACTTAGTGTGCCTGAGCTACTGTTAGTTTTATTTGCTCCGTTAGGGTATTTGTGCTTAAGGTTGTCGTGTTGTGCAGTACCGAGGACATGGGCCCAGTTCCTCGGTTTTTCTTATTTATGTTGGAAAAAAAAAGGTGGAAATTAGAGAGTAAAGTAGATCCCCCCAGTTTAGGGTGGGATTGGTTAAAGGTAGAATATTAGAGTAGAGAGTAGTACGAAAAGAGAGAAGGAAGAGGGGAGGGGGAGCTGAAGTGGGAGGATGGGTGGGTGGTGGGTAGGGGGTGGGGGTACTCGGGCCCACGAACATGGGTCATTAGTAATTCAAACATGTGTGTCAGATGGGATTGGCGGTGGCGGAGTGCAACTTTGTGTGTCTGTTGTGGTTCCCTTAAGCGCCTGGCCCTCTGCCGAGTAGATAAAGATAATCCACGACTGCCAGGTGTTAGAGAATGTTTCTTGTCTATGCTCGGCTGTGAGGACGAGGTCCTCCATATATCTTATCTCCTCCACTTTCGCTATCCATGATGCTATGGTAGGTGGGCTTGTGGATTTCCACATTATCGGAATGCAGGCCTTGGCTGCATCTAGTAAGTGTCTGATCACCGATTTTTTGTATGTTTTTTCGGAAGTGTCTGATGCGTGAAGAAGGAAGAAAGCGGGGTCTATTGGTATGGGGCTGTCTGTAAATTTTTGTACAACTTCCCGGACCACTTTCCAAAAGTGGTGTAGTAAAGGACAGGACCAGAATATGTGCAGCAGTGTTCCCTTTTCTGCTCGACACCGCCAGCAAAGGTCCGGCGTTGTCGGGAAGAATCTGACGTAAATGTATTTTATTAGGACTTTATGTGATAGAATAACACAAAGTGGCACATAATTGTGAATTGGAAGGAAATTGATAAATATTTTTCAATTTTTTTTACAAATATGTGAAAAGTGTGCGGTGCATTTGTATTCAGCCCCCCTTAGCCAATACTTTGTAGAACCACCTTTCGCTGCAATTATAGCTGCAAGTCTTTTTGGGGATGTCTCTATCAGCTTTGCACATCTAGAGAGTGACAATTTTGCCCATTCATCTTTGCAAAATAGCTCAAGCTCTGTCAGAGGATGGAGAGCGTCTGTGAACAGCAATTTTCAAGTCTTGCCACAGATTCTCAATTAGATTTAGGTCTGGACTTTCACTGGGCCATTCTAACAGTGTTACTATGGAAAAACTGTATTGCACTGGTCACAGTATATATAAAAAAAAATGGAGAATAAAGAGCAGAAAGTAATAAAAAGAATAATAAAAAAAAAATGATTTGCAAAATGTTATAACGAAGAAAAAATTGTTTTTTAAAAAATGTTTGGTCTTTTTTTGTTTATTTAGCAACTAGTTTTGATTAACTGCTTCCCGACCGACGCACGACGATATACGTCGACAGAATGGCACGGACAGGCATAAGGGCGTATATATACGTCCCCTTTAAGATGCCGCCGCGCCATCGGGCGCGCACCAAGAGCGGTGCGCGCTTGCGCGGGTCGGGACCCCCGTGAGGCCGGTCGCGGGTCCCGTGGACACGTTCGCGGCGGGGACACCCGCGATCGTCTCACAGGAAGGCTGAACGGGGAGATGCGGAAATAAACAGCATCTCCCCGTTCTGCCTAGCAACTAGTGACGCCGATCTCTGCTCCCTGTGATTGGAGCAGAGATCAGCATTCACTAGCTGAAAGCCACGCCCCCCCCCCCCCCCCCACAGTAAGAAACACACCTCTAGGCACACTTAACCCCTACACTGCCACCTAGTGGTTAACCTCTTCACTGCCAGTGTCATTTACACAGGAATCAATGCATTTAAATAGCATTGATTGCTGTATTAATGACAATGGTCCCAAAAATGTGTCAAAAATGTCCGACGTGTCCGCCATAATGTCACAGTCACAATAAAAATCGCTGATCGCCGCCATTACTAATAAAAAAAAAAATATTAATAAAAAATGCTATAAAACTATCCCCTATCTTGTAAACGCTATAACTTCTGCGCAAACCAATCAATAATCGCTTATTGAGATTTTTTTTACCAAAAATATGTAGAAGAATACGTATCGGCCTAAACTGAGGAAAAAATATGTTTTCTTATATATTTTTTGGGGGATATTTATTATAGCAAAAAAGAATGCGTTTTTTTCAAAATTGTCGCTCTTTTTGGTTTATAGCGCAAAAAATAAAAACTGCAGGCGCGATCAAATACCATCAAAAGAAAGCTCTATTTGTGGGGAAAAAAAGGACATCAATTTTGTTTGGGAGCCACGTCGCACGACCGCGCAATTGTCAGTTAAAGCGACGCAGTGCCAAATTGCAAAAAGGGGCCTGGTCCTTTGGCTGCAAATTGGTCCCCTCTGAAAGTGGTTAAATACCACCAAAAGAAAGCTCTACTTGTGTAAAAAAAATTCTAAAAATGTCATATGGGTACAGTGTTGCATGACCGCACAATTGTCGTTTAAAATGCGACAGCACTAAAAGCTGAAAATTGGCCTGGGCAGGAAGGGGGTGAAAGTGGCTAGTATTAAAGTGGTACAGGGACAATTGAGAAGCCCAGCAATAGCACAATGGCAGCTGAAGGCATTCAATGTGCCCCCACATTAAATCAGTGAACAAGCTATACACAAAGATGGCAACCAACCAAATTTATACCTAGCCTAAAGTGAACATAACCCCTAAAGTCAACTCAAAACTTGATCCTAACCTCTCCCCCAACAGAAAACATAACCATATCCCGCAAAATGTATACTGTTACGGCAACAGTTACAACATTTTCATGGATAAAAGTACTATCACAGCGCTACTAAAGGGAATAACTCCATCATGCCTTGTCACAGGATAAAATATTCAGCTAATATTTGCACCAAACACTAAAAAACATGCAACAAAATCGACTGATTCCCAGTGTGGTAGTTGTGGTACTTGTGGTGTTGTCTGAAAACCACATAAGCAAGGTTTCCCTTTAAGAGTACCCGTGACTTCCAAATAAAGTCTCCTTTTCTTTTCAGCTGCTGATGATGATGAGTGGGACGATGACTGGGACGATCCCAAATCCTCTCCTCCTGGTTTTCTTGGTTACAAAGATTCAGAGTCCTCTGATCCTGGAGCAGCCCAACGGGCAGGAGGAAGACCAGCCTCTATGAGGATACCTCTTAACAAGTACATGACTATGCATACAGTGTATATTAAGCTAAACAAAGAAGAATGATTTGTGTGTTATTCTTTATTTTCTATCATTGTAGGAATAATTGCATTTTTTGCAATTATTGTATATACTCGAGCATAAGCCGACTTTTTCAGCACATTTTTTATGTTGTTTTTATGGTAAACTGAATCAGTGTTCCGTCTATCAAAGACGAGGAGGAGGAAGGGCTTTGTTACAACTCGCTGTTTTAGTTATCAACAGTACGACTGCAAAAGGGCACAGTGAGGCTGCAGAGGGGCACAGTGAGGCTGCAGATGGTCATTGGTTACCCAGTAGCTGCTGCATTTCGCACCCTAGGATTATACTCAAGTCAATACGTTATCCCAGTTTTTTGTGGTAAAATTAGGTGCCTCGACTTATATTCGGGTTGGCTTATATTCAAGTATATACAGTATATATATGTATTATAATGACCTAAAAGTACCATTGTTACATTTCCTTGGCATAATTTTAATGTATTCAATCAACATTATCATATTTAATTAGGCCTAATAGGACATACAATACATGGTATTAAATGAATCACATACATTGGTCTATTTAAAGTGGTTGTAAACCCTCACATATACCCAGTGATGAGACAGATAATACCCAGAGATGAAACAAATCTTCCTACATAAGTTGTACCTGTCTATCTGCAGCCCTTTGTTCTCCACAGCCAACCAACGTGCTAACTTCTAAGGCTTTTCTTAACGTTTAGAAAAAGAAGGGAGAGAGCTGAAGTCACACTCTGCAGAGCTCAGTGAGGAGAGCTCTGAGAGCTGATTGGAGAGAAGGGACACCCCCCCCCCCTACACAGCACACAGGAACCGAGCTGGGACTGTCAATCAGCTGGAGGTCCCTCTCTTGTCACCGTTTTTCTCTTGGTGTCAGGAAAACTTCTGAGAAGTGATTCATGCTGATAGCAGAGGAACGAAGCATCAGACAGGAATGACACTTAGTGCTCTTAATTGAGACAAGTACACACTATAGAGTGAGGTTTACAACCACTTTAATTGCATTTAGTAGACAGCTTCACGTTCATAATAAGTGAATGCGTATAACTCTATTTGCATAATTTCTTTCTCATACAATACAGGACACCAGCATAGTTATAGATGACTGTGTTATATGCAGTCACCAGTCATTTATGACTATTTCTTTGTCCTGTACTGTAGGAGAAAGATAAGGATTTTACCGGTAAGTCAAAATCCTATTTTGTTATCTTGCACAGTACAGGATACTGTGTCCTAAATGAATGACGACTGCGTATATCTATGACTATACCTATGTCCTGTACTATAGTCCAAGAAAAGGATTTTAGGCTCCATTCCCAGTAGTATGTCTCCAAAGTCGCACGATATCCAGACTTTCGGTGCAACTTTGATCTGACTTTACACTGAGTGGATCTAATTCATTCATTCATTCATTTAATGCCACGTAAACACGAGCGGAATGTCCAACAGAAAAAGTCAGACGGAATCTTTTCATCAGATATTCTGATCGTGTGTATGCCTCATCGGACTTTTTTTTTTTCGAAAATTCTGACGGACCTAGAAATAGAACATGTTCTAAATATTTCCGACGGAACCAATTCCTATCGGGAAAACCGCTCGTCTGTATGCTATTGCGACGGACCAAAAACTACACATGCTCTGAAGCAAGTACGAGACAGCAGCTATTGGCTACTGGCTATTGAACTTCCTTTTTCTAGTCCCGTCGTACGTGCTGTATGTCACTGCATTCTTGACGATCGGACTTTGGTGTGATTGTGTGTACGCAAGACCGTTTTAACGGAACTTCGTCGGAAAAAAAAAAAAAAGAGTTTATCCTGGCAGGAAAACCGGTCGTGTGTACGCGGCATTAGTCTCATCAAAAGTCTCACCAAAGTAGTGCAGGCACCTTTTCAAGGTTGCACCGATTTGAATGGGTGTGATTGAAAACAATCAGCTGTGACTTGTCAATCGGCTTTGATGTTCAAAGTTTTATGACAAATTGTACAAATGTGAATGGAGCCTTATAGCTAAGTCAAAAATTTTTTTTGTAGTTCTATCAGTTTTGCCAGAAAACTTGGCCTTGAGATAAATACAAATGACAATACAATACAGGGACATGAAATAAGAGAGGAATAATTGCACTGAATGCTATTAAAGCAGGAATAATTCTAAAAAAAAATATTTTTTTATAATGCAGCTTATCAATTATTAGATGTGGTTGCTGCATTAGCTTTTTTTTTTTTTTTTTTTTTTTTTTTTTAGGCTTTTAATTTTTTTTATGGCTTTTTTTAATTTATATATTTATTTATATATATTTTTTTTTAGGCTTTTTTTTTCTCCTTTATGTTTCCTCTTATGTGGCCCGTGAAACACCTCCTGCATTAAAGTGCCCCCACTCTGGATGAAGGAGCACAGGGACACATCTGGTCTGCAGTGTTGTAAACTAGGGGGAGGGGGGGTTGATTTACTAGCCAATCTAAAAACATTAAAGAATTGAAACCATACATCATATCACAGCGGTTACAGCAAACAATTTTTTTCCTTTTGGCATAATGGTTTTACATAAATAAATAAGAGCTGACCCTTGTAAGCGCACCCCTGTCAGCGTTAATTGGTTAGCCTCATCCCTGTAACTGCTACATCTGTAGGAGAGCTTGCTCTTTTAAAAATCAACCAACTTACCGGCAACATCACCATGTGAAAATAAAAGAAAGAAAGCCTAAGGCTTCATTCTCACGAGGCGGATCCACTTTCACGCTGCCTCTGTCTGCCGGCTCAGCAGGAGATCTCTCCGTTGATCTCCGCTGAGCCGGCGGATGACAGGTTCCTCTCTGCTCACTGAGCGGGGAGGGGCTTGTCGAGCACCGCTATTTACTATGGAGAGATTGGACGAAAACGGACAGCATGTCCGTTTTCATCAGATCTCATCCGGTTCGCCAGGGACGGATGCGAACGTAGAGGCATCCGTCTGATTTTAGCTGATTGGACCGGGTCGGATGTCAGCGGACATGTCACCGCTGACATCCGTCGCTCCATAGACTAGCATGAAGCGCCCGTTCAGGTCTGCCGTAAAAGCTGACAGGCAGACCTGAACGGTCCAATAGTGTGAAAGGGGCCTTAAAAAGAAAACCAAGCAGCCATCACATCTAAGAATTGGTAAGCTGCAATGGAAAAAATGTTTGCTTTTGGGGTTAATCCCACTTTAACTTATTCACCAGTTATCAGAATGCAGCATTTGTTTGTGTTAGTGGGCCTTTTACAAAAAAAAAAAAATGGTTTCTTAAAGTGACTCTGCCAGCAATCTTAAAGTCTAAACTGCCCTGGTAAAGAAAGAGAATAATTGTCTCTCTTGCTGTCCATGATGCAAATGCGGCTCCAATCTGGGGAATTGCTGTCTGAAGTAATTGCAGAAACCAACACTTCCGGGAGAATCAAATGACTGTGTCATGGTGATGGTTAGCGGTTCCTCCTGTCGAGCTCTACATCACAAGACGCAGTATTTGGACTTTGAGATTGCTGACAGAGTCGCTGTAATAACATAATACAAGGTGAATGCAATGGGAATGCCGCATGAAGAATTTGACTGTTTAAAGAAGACTTTGACTGTTACTTTAGCTGTAATGAATTCAAACGCTCTCGGTTTATGATTGACAATTTTATCAGCAGGTACTGTCAAACAATAGCTTTGTGATAACGTGTAGTCTTCATTGATTAAAAATTGTACAATGCTTTGTATTCAGTAGAGATTCTGCATGAACCCTCTGCACACTGCTATATATCCTTTCTTTGCAATAAAAAACATTTTTAGTTCACACATGCAATACATGTTTAAGCTGGCCAACTGCCTCAAAGTAATCCCTCTCTGGCCAGTCCTACTCTGCTCTGCAAGTGCAAATGTTACTGTGAAAACACTGCCCCACTTTGTGTCTGTTTGCCCCATGTTGGCATTGTGTCCACAGTAGCATCTGAAACGCAGGGGAAAAAGTCTCCAACCCTTTTTTTCAAAACATGGCCATGTGGAAGTGTATGGTGCTGTTTTGCACTGTGTGGTGCTACACTAACCACTAATGTAATGGTGGAACTACACTAAGCATTGATGTAGGGAGCACTACACTATCCACTAATGTAAGGAGGGGCACTACACTAACCACTAAAGTAATGAGGGCACTACACTAACCACTAATGTAAGTGGGGTACTACACTAACCACTAATGTAAGTGGGGTACAACACTAACCACTAAAGTAAGGGGACACTAAACTAACCACTAATGTAAGGGGGGGGACACTAAACTAACCACTAATGTAAGGGGGCACTACATAAACCACTAATGTAAGGGGGGGGGATACTACACTAACCACTAATGTAAGGGGGCACTACACAAACCACTAATGTAAGGGGGGCACTACACTAGCCACTAATGTAAGGGGGGCACTACACTAGCCACTAATGTAAGGAGGGCAGGGTACTACACTAACCACTAAAATAAGGGGACACCTAAACTAGCCACTAATGTAAGGGGGGCACTAGATTAACCATCAAAGTAAGATGGCACCTTTTCACTGACCACTAATATAATAGAACCCTTCACTTTCCATCAGTGTAAGATGCCACTTTTCCACCGAACATCAATGTAAGTGGTATTTCTCCACTGATGCCACGATTTCTCCACCTAGTGGCAACCACTATTAGGCCCCTTTCACACATGCGGACCGTACATTAGATCAGTTCAGTCACGTTTTTTTATCATCAGTTGTTGTCAGTAAACATCAGTTTTCATCCATTTTCATTTCCGTTTTTCGTCCGTTTACGTCCGTTTTTCATCAGTTTTTTTATCAGTTTATGTCCGTTTTTTTATCCGTTTATGTCCGTTTTTTATCCGTTTTTTTTTAAAAAAAAAAAAACAGTTTTTCATGAATTATGGGAATTTTTTTGATGAAAAACGGATGTCAGCGGATCGGATGTGAACGGATCGTCCGCTAACGTCCGTTTTTCGTCCGTTCCGTTTTTTTTTACGGAAGACAAAATAGGGTCTTCTTCCGTTCAGAAAAACGGACCTTAACGGAGACGGATGTTAACGGACGTTAGCGGATGATCATCCGCTAACGTCCGCTATCCCATAGACAAGCATTAATGTCCGTTTTCATCCGTAAACGGACGTATGAAAAAACGGACGAACGGTCCGCATGTGTGAAAGGGGCCTTAGGGGGCATGTCTCTACTGACCTCCAATATGAAAGAACAATACAATTTTTACCATCTGCATCGATTAATATTTATTTTCTTTATTATTACTGCAAATAATGTTGTATAAAGCAGCCCTGGGTGTCAGATGAGCTAAGTGTGCCACATTTCTTCTTCCTATTTTCTCTTAAACATCAGGCTAATGTGCACATAGGAATTATTAACAGAGGTTCCCTGAGACCTGTAACTTATTTTAAGGGTTTCTTCGTGGTAAGAACATTCAGAAAGCCTGTAGTAAAGTTTTAATTTTTTCATAGTTATCTGGAGTGTAATGATATGAACATTGTTACAGTGCCTTGAAAAAGTATTCATACCCCTTGAAATGATCCACATTTTGTCATGTTACAACCAAAAACATAAATGTATTTTATGTGATAGACCAGGGGTCTCCAAACCCCGGCCCGCTTGTGCGTTTTGTCTGCTTGATTTTAACAGCTGCTGTTATCGGCAGTATGTATGTCAAGTCCTGGAAACAAAGCCGCTCCCCCCACAGCCTCCCACGCTGCCACACAATGCTGTGGATTGGCTGGCCAATGACGTCATCAGTGCAGCACTTCCCAGCTCCCATCCCCTGTTTGTTAGCGATCCTTCTGCTTTCAGCCTGATAGCAGCGGGCTGGAGACAGAAAGTGCAAGAGAGCTGTAGTGTGTGTGCTCATACTGACAACAATGTAAGAGGCAAATGGACATAAATGTGCTTCACAGATATAAAGGAGACTCTAAAGGGGACACAGATAGTAGATTCTGATGGGGAGACTCTGATGGGAGACTCTGATATGTGGGGGAGACTCTGATGGGGGACACTGATATTGGGGAGATTCTGCTATGGGGGAGACTCTGATGGGTGACTTTGATATATAGGGGAAACTGATGTGGGGGAGACTCTGATGGGGGACACAGAAATGGTGGAGACTCTGTTGGGGGGGACACAGATTTGTGGAAAGGCTCTGATGGGGGACACAGATGTGCAAAAAGGCTCTTATGGGGACACAGGTGTATTCATTATTCATATTTATTTATTTAAATTGTATTTTTTCATTTATAAATGTGGCCCTCGTGCTGAAATGTTTGGAGACCCCTGTGATAGATCAACACAAAGTGGCATATAATTGAAAAGTGGAAGGAAAATGATAAATGGTTTTCAATTTTTTTTTACAAATAAATATCTGAAAAGTGCGGCGTGCATTTGTATTCAGCCCCCTTTACTCTGATACCCCTAACTAAAATCTAGTGGAACCAGTTGTGGAGAAGTTTAAAGCAGGGTTAGGTTATAAAAAAATATCCCAAGCTTTGAACATCTCACGGAGCACTGTTCAATCCATCATCCAAAAATGAAAAGAGTATGGCACAACTGCAAACCTACAAAGACATGGCCATCCACCTAAACTGAAAGGCCGGGCAAGGAGAGCATTAATCAGAGAAGAAGCCAAGAGGCCCGTGGTAACTCTGTAGGAGCTGCAGAGATCCACAGCTCAGGTGGGAGAATCTGTCCACAGGACAGCTATTATTCGTGCACTCCACACATCTGGCCTTCATGGAAGAGTGGAAAGAAGAAAGACATTGTTGAAAGAAAGCCAGAAGAAGTACAGTTTGCAGTTTGCGAGAAGCCATGTGGGGGACACAGCAAACATGTGGAAGAACTTTTGTCAGATGAGACCAAAATTTAACTTTAGCATAAGGTGGTTCTAGAAAGTATTGATGCACACCACACTTTTCACATATTTATTTGTAAAAAAAATTTGAAAACCATTTAGCATTTTCCTTCCAATTCACAATTATGTGCCACTTTGTGTTGGTCTATCACATAAAATCCCAATAAAATACATTTACGTTTTTGACAAAATGTGGAAAATTTCAAGGGGTATGAATACTTTTTAAAGGCACTGTAGATGTACAAAGATTAAGACACATGAGTGGAATTAGTAATTTGAATCTATGCCAGGCTTTACATTTAGGACGTCACATCTATGCAAAAAAAAAAATGGAAGTGTACCTAAACCCAAAAGCAAAAATTGTAATAAATTGCAGCTGACCAATCCTTAGGGCCCTTTCACATGGACGTGTCTGTGTACGGGCTCCGCTTTGCTCAGTGGGGGATCGCTCCGTTGATCTCCGCTGAGCAGGCAGATGACAGGTCGGTCTCTGCACACTGTGCAGGGACCGACCTGTCAGAGCGCCACTCTCCCCTATGGGGGATCGGATGAAGACGGACCGTAGAATCAGTCATCTGATCCGATCCGCAGACAGATGGAAAGATAGGGTTTTCCTCCGTCACACTTTAGCAGATTGGAGCGGGTTGGATGTCAGCGGACATGTCACCGCTGACATCCGTCGCTCCATAGACCTGTATGGAGTGTCCGTTCAGGTCCACCTAAAAAACTGACAGGCGGACCTAAACAGTCAATCCCGTGTGTAAGGGGCCTTAGATGTAGTGGCTGCATTCGTTTCCGCCTTCATTTTTTTTTCTATTATATTCAGCTAATAATTCTGCCTGTAACACACTTCCTATCCTTGTATGACAACACTCACCAACCCTTCTGTAACAGGTCACAGAATCAAGATAGGACTATGAAACCCTCTCTCTCTCCTGTTTCTCATAACATAGAGGGATGTGGTTCTAAAGTCTTCCAACAAAGCTGAGAACAATGTAATTGATAAAAGTGAGCACAGGCAAAGGGCACAGAAAGTTATCCGCTCACAAGATTTCTGGCAAGATCAATTGGTATTAATTTGAACTTCTCAAACAGTAATAAGGAAACACTTTCAATGGGCAACAGTGTTTCCGCTTTCTGGGCAGCTGTGTTTTAATCTTTATTTCTGTGATAAGTATTTGTATTTGAGTTTTCATGCTGAATTATACTTTCATATGATTCATATATATAATGTACATATGATTTCAGCTTAGCGATTAACTGTTCTCATATTTAAATTTTTCTTTTGACAGATTCCCTGGCTTTGGAAAATCAGGAGTTGAACAGTATCTGTTATCTAAACAGACAGCAAAACCCAAAGAGAAAATCTCCGTTATTGTAAGTTGGTTGAGCTACATTGTTTCTGTATTCAGAGTTCCTCTACTCTTTCATGACCGTATTTCCAGTGTCAGCATACTGAACATTGGTTAAAGCGGGAGTTCCGCTGAAAAATTTTTTTTTTAAAGTCAGCAGGTACAAATACTGCAGATGCTGACTTTTAAAATATGGACACTTACCTGTCCAGCGCACCCGCGATGTCGGCACCTGAAGCCGATCTTTCGCTCAGCTCTCGGGTGCTGCCGCTGCCATCTTAGGTAAGGGAATCAGGAAGTGAACTTCCCGGGTTCCCTACTGCGCATGCGCGAGTCACACTGCGCAATACGGATGGTGCCTGCTGTCTCTGGGAGCCGTGTGTTTCCTAGCAGACAGTAGGGGGGGCAGGAAGTGGCGTAGATACCCGCAGATTCTGTGGATATCCATGCCCGGAAGTGGGTGCAAATACCTGTGTTATACAGGTTTCTGAAAGGTGCCAGATGTGACACCAGAGGGGGGGAGGGTTCTGAAAATCGGAGGTTCCTTTTTTGTGTGAACCTCCGCTTTAACTTGGTAACACTTTTAAGACTAATTTTCCTGCCTAAATAATGTTTATATTTTTAAGCCATATGTTGTTTTTATTGGTACACTGTTTTACCAAATACCCTGATTATGTTTTTTTATTAGGCTGACAAAAGCATATTTTTATATTTTTGCATGAACACTTTAACCACTTGCCTACTGACTGACAATTGGTCATGCAACACTGTACCCATATGAAATTGTTGTCCTTTTTTTTGCACAAATAGAGCTTTCTTTTGGTGGTATTTAATCACCACTGGGTTTTTTTTTTTTTTTTGCGCTGTAAATGAAAAAAGACTGAAAATGTTGTAAAAAAAAATATGAAATTTTCTTTGTTTCTGTTATAAAATTGAGCAAATTAGTAATTTTTGGTCAGAAATTTTGGCCAAAATTTATACTGCTACATATCTTTAGTAAAAAGAATCAAAATCAGTATAAATTATTTGGTCTGTGTGAAAGTTGGAGTCTACAAGCTATGGTGCCAATCACTGAAAATTGATCACACCTGATGTACTGACGGCCTATCTCATTTCTTGAGACACTAAGGCCCCTTTCACACTGACGGACCGTTCAGGTCCGCCTGTCAGTTTTGACGGCGGACCTGAACGGGCGCTCCATGCTGGTCTATGGAGCGACGGATGTTAGCGGAGACATGTCCGCTGACATCCAGTCCGATCCGCCAAAAGCAGACGGATGGCTCTACGTCCAGATCCGTCGCTGGCGGATCGGTTCGGAAGAGATCTGATGAAAACAGACACGCTGTCCGTTTTCATCCGATCTCTCCATAGAGACCAGCGGCGCTGGACAAGCCCCTTTCTGCTCAGTGAGCAGAGAGGGACCGGTCATCCGCCGGCTCAGCGGATATCAACGGAGATCTCCCGCTGAGCCGGCGGACAGAGGCGGACTCCGTGCAAGCGGAGTCCGCCTCGTGTGAAAGGGGCCTAATGGCCCGTACAAACGATCTGAATATCGTACGACAGACAGTACAACCTTTTTTGCTTAATAGTCGCAAGTAGAAACTGAATAGGAAAATTAAAGTCACGAAAATTCTCGTAAGACAGGAAAAAAAATTTGGAAGTGATGTCATGTGTTGTAATGTATTTTTGTATTGTATTTTCGGACAACAACTATACTGACTAAACGAAAATCATACGATCTTGAATCGTACGAGGAAAATTTTCGTGCATGTCCAATCGAATGATATCGGATGAACTGACGTGATCAGCTGTCGAAAGTAGTGTACACACGATCCGAAAGTTATACGATTTTTCCTTGGGCGACGATTTTCGTACGATATTCGGATCGTGTGTACGGGCCATAAGGCTGGATTCACACCTATGCAGTTTTAGTGCTTTTTGCAGATTTGCACTACAGTCCATTTAACATGGTTTTCTATGGAACACGTTCTGTAGTGCAAATCTGCAAAATGCAAAAAGCACTAAAACTGCATAAGTGTGAATCCAGCCTAACAAGCCAGTAAAGTACAAATTACCTATTTTTGGAAAGTAGACATTCTAAAGTATTTAGTAAGTGGCATGGTGAGTTTTTGGAAGTTGTAATTTTGTTCCACAATTCTTTGCAAAATTACGTTTTTTTTTTTTTTTTTTTTTTTTTTTTTCACAAAATTGTCGTATTACAAGGTTTTTTTTTGTTCACATGGCATATGCATTCTTGCAACTACACCCCAAAACACATTCTACTACTCCTCCTGAGTATGGCGATACCGCACGTGTGAGACTTTTTCACAGAGTGGCCACATTCAGAGGCCCAACATGTAAGGAGCATTGTCAGGCGTAAATAAATTACACATTTCATTTCTTGACTACCGATTACACTTTTGAAGGCCCTGGAGCAACAGGACAATGGAAACGCCCACAAAATGACTACATTTTGGAACGCAAACACCCCAACACATAATCCAAGAGGCCTAATGTCATTTTTTTTCCACAAGTTTTTGGAAAATGTGGGGAGGAATATAAAATCGCATTTTTTTTTTACACAAAGTAGTCAATTTATCAGTGACAGCTGAAGCTGGCAATCGTGTTTGTGCTAACCATTGTTGGCTGTCATGGTGATCACGTGATTGGGGACCATGCTGATTGATCCCCAATTTGTAAGTGTAAAGCTGAGTATACACACATCAAAATTCCTGCTGAACCAGACGATTTTCGATCTGTATGTCGTCTCTGTTCAACAGAAGCCGATCGTTAGACCAACTTCTGCTGAATGGTCCTGCTGGAAAACCAGCATTTAATCAGCTGCTACAGTCAATGAATGCAGCACTGATCAGTGTATTGTAACGGGAGTCCCCGCTGTCAGAATACAATAGCAGCAGGAGAGATCCCTGCATTCACGTCACTTGTGTGGATGCAGGAATCTTTTTTTTTTTTTTTTTTGGTTCAGCCCACTGGAATGAAAAAAAAATGTAAACTTATACCCAGGTTTAGTCTGCGTCTATCAGTGATATTTTGTTCCTAGAACTAGGAGTATACACAGCTGTGTGATCCTAGTGCTATAGTGAAACAATGATTTAAGCAGAGCTAAATTCAGAATTTAACAGAAGCTACATAGTTCCTTTTTTTTGTAAAAAGAACAATCTACCCCTCAGCTCACTCCTCAGTCTCCTCACGTATCATTAATTAACTATCAGATATATCAGTCTGGATGTCACACCACTTCCTCAAACTCAATCTATTCAAGACCGAACTTATAATTTTTCCTCCCCCATGTTCCCTTTCCCCAGATCTCTCTGTCAAAATTGATGACACAACTATAAGCCCATCCCTGCATGCCAAGGTCCTAGGTGTAGTCCTGGACTCTGAACTCTCCTTTAAGCCCCACGTCCAATCACTGTCCAAATCTTGCCGCCTCAACCTCCGCAACATCTCCAAAGTACGCCCCTCTCTAACCAATCACACAACAAAGCTCTTAATTCACTCGCTGGTCATTTCTCACCTCGACTACTGCAACTCCCTACCCATTGGCTCACCTCTACAATCCATCATGAATGCTGCTGCCAGACTCATCCACCTTACCAATCGCTCTGTGTCTGCTACTGCTCTCTGTCAATCCCTCCACTGGCTTCCGCTCACCCAACTAATTAAATTTAAAAATCAACTTCTTACAAAGCCATCAACAACTTAGCCCCCAGCTACATCACTAGCCTAATCTTTAAAAACCAAACTAATCGTTCTCTTCGTTCCTCTCAAGACCTCTTGCTCTCTAGCTCCCTTGTCACCTCCTCCAGGACTTTTCAAGAGCCTCTAAAATCTTATGGAACTCCTTACCCCAACTTGTCCGATTATCTCCTACTCTATTAGCTTTTAGACGATCCCTGAAAATCCTTCTCTTCAGAGAAGCCTATACAACTGTACTTTCATCTTTTCCATTAGTTCATCCCCTACAGTTATTACCTTTTTGTTTCACCTGACCCTCCCTTCTAGATTGTAAGCTCTAACGAGCAGGGCCCTCTGATTCCGCCTGTGTTGAGTTGTATTGAGACTTTGCTGTCTGCCCTCACCATGTAAAGCGCTGTGCAAACTGTTGGCGCTATATAAATCCTGTATAAGAATAATAATAAAATTGCAGCCCAAAGATATTTACTTGTTCACTGGGACAGGCCACTTCCTTTCTCACACTTGCAGAGACAGATGATCAACACCTTCTCCTCACATCAAACCAGCCCTCAGCCACGGCAAAGAAGTGGAAGTGTCTGAAGAGCCGCTGTCATTAATTTAGTATTTGTGATCTGCACTATTATTTTTATCCAGCGAGCAGTCAACTTTTTCTTTTTTTTTTTTTTATGTAGGTCCACTTTCACTGACTAATAGGAGGCGCTTTTATAACTAGCACTGCCTGAAGTGAAAGCATTTTTGCCACCTTGTGTGTTTTTTCCAAATGTATAGTATTTTAATTCACATTTGCATCCTTTTTAATATTTTCTCATCAAAGTAGTCACCCACCCATCCATGCTTTATTTTGCTGAAAAATCCATTTGAGAAACACCTGCAAGCATTTCTAGCTATGGTCACCTTGAGTAGGGGAAATAGATTCATGTAGCATTTACTCCCTGGAATTAATCTGCCCTTAGCTCAGGCATGCAAACTGGAGGGCGGGCTAAGCTGAGAAAACCCCTCCTCCTCTCCTAAAGACTCCTGGGATGTATATGACATCATTTGTGTAGGCCTGGAAACCAGGAAGTAACTGAAGAAATGTAAAAAAAAGTTTACAACAAGTAAATATGATATACTTTCTAATCCATTTACTAATGCTAGTAGAATAAGGATTAAAAATATTTAATGTCTATACACTGAACAAATTTTCAATCCGTGTGTGGATCACCAGACTTGACAGAAGTCGAATGTTTAACATTTTTGCCAACTGCGCACACTATAGTATTACTGCTACAGTGCAGGTCAGCTGCGCAGAATCAAGTGTGTGTATACATATATATGTGTGTGTGTGTGTGTGTGTGTGATATATATATATATATATATATATATATATATATAATATATATATATATATATATATAATGTGTGTGTGTGTGTGTATATATACAGGTCCTTCTCAAAAAATTAGCATATTGTGATAAAGTTCATTATTTTCTGTAATGTACTGATAAACATTAGACTTTCATATATTTTAGATTCATTACACACAACTGAAGTAGTTCAAGCCTTTTCTTGTTTTAATATTGATGATTTTGGCATACAGCTCATGAAAACCCAAAATTCCTATCTCAAAAAATTAGCATATCATGAAAAGGTTCTCTAAACGAGCTATTAACCTAATCATCTGAATCAACTAATTAACTCTAAACACCTGCAAAAGATTCCTGAGGCTTTTAAAAACTCCCAGCCTGGTTCATTACTCAAAACCGCAATCATGGGTAAGACTGCCGACCTGACTGCTGTCCAGAAGGCCATCATTGACACCCTCAAGCAAGAGGGTAAGACACAGAAAGAAATTTCTGAACGAATAGGCTGTTCCCAGAGTGCTGTATCAAGGCACCTCAGTGGGAAGTCTGTGGGAAGGAAAAAGTGTGGCAGAAAACGCTGCACAACGAGAAGAGGTGACCGGACCCTGAGGAAGATTGTGGAGAAGGACCGATTCCAGACCTTGGAGGACCTGCGGAAGCAGTGGACTGAGTCTGGAGTAGAAACATCCAGAGCCACCGTGAACAGGCGTGTGCAGGAAATGGGCTACAGGTGCCGCATTCCCCAGGTCAAGCCACTTTTGAACCAGAAACAGCGGCAGAAGCGCCTGACCTGGGCTACAGAGAAGCAGCACTGGACTGTTGCTCAGTGGTCCACAGTACTTTTTTCGGATGAAAGCTAATTTTGCATGTCATTCGGAAATCAAGGTGCCAGAGTCTGGAGGAAGACTGGGGAGAGGGAAATGCCAAAATGCCTGAAGTCCAGTGTCAAGTGCCCACAGTCAGTGATGGTCTGGGGTGCCATGTCAGCTGCTGGTGTTGGTCCACTGTGTTTTATCAAGGGCAGGGTCAATGCAGCTAGCTATCAGGAGATTTTGGAGCACTTCATGCTTCCATCTGCTGAAAATCTTTATGGAGATGAAGATTTAATTTTTCAGCACGACCTGGCACCTGCTCACAGTGCCAAAACCACTGGCAAATGGTTTACTGACCATGGTATTACTGTGCTCAATTGGCCTGCTAACTCTCCTGACCTGAACCCCATAGAGAATCTGTGGGATATTGGGAAGAGAAAGTAGAGAGACGCAAGACCCAACACTCTGAATGAGCTTAAGGCCGATATCGAAGCATCCTGGGCCTCCATAACACCTCAGCAGTGCCACAGGCTGATTGCCTCCATGCCACGCCGTATTGAAGCAGTCATTTCTGCAAAAGGATTCCCGACCAAGTATTGAGTGCATAACTGAACATAATTATTTGAAGGTTGACTTTTTTTGCATTTAAAACACTTTTCTTTTATTGGTCGGATGAAATATGCTAATTTTTTGAGATAGGAATTTTGGTAAGGATAGGATAGGATAGGATAGGATTTTCATGAGCTGTATGCCAAAATCATCAATATTAAAACAAGAAAAGGCTTGAACTACTTTAGTTGTGTGTAATGAATCTAAAATATATGAAAGTCTAATGTTTATCAGTACATTACAGAAAATAATGAACTTTATCACAATATGCTAATTTTTTGAGAAGGACCTGTGTATATATATATATATATATATATATATATATATATATATATATATATATATATATATAATGTGTGTGTGTGTGTGTGTGTATATATATATATATATATATATATATATATATATATATATATATATATACACACAGTCCTGTGAAAAAGTATTTGCCCCCTTCCTGATTTTTTATTTTTTTTGCATATTTGTCACACTTAAATGATTCAGATCATCAAACACATTTTAATATTACACAAAGATAACTCCAGTAAATACAAAATGCAGTTTGTAAATGATGGTTTCATTTATTAAGGCAAAAAAGCTGTCCAAATCTGCCTGGCTTTATGTGAAAAAGTAATTGTCCCCTAAACCTAATAACTTGTTGTGCCACCCTTGGCGGCAACAACTGCAAAAGCGTTTATGATAACTTGAGCTTGAGGTCACAAACTGATGGCTGGAAATTCTCCTTTAGGATTTTCTGGTAGAGCTCAGAATTCATGGTTCCATCAGTTATGGTAAGTCGTCCAGGTCCTGAAGCTGCAAAGCAGCCGAGACCATCACGCTACCAACACCATGTCTGACTGTTGGTATGCTATTATTGTTATGAATTGCTGTATTCATTTTATGCCAGATGTAATGGGACGCACACCTTCCAAAAAGTTACAATTTTGTCTCATCAGTCCACAGAATATTTGCCTAAAAGTCTTGGGGAAAATCAAGGTGTTTTTTGGTAAATGTGAAATGAGCCGTTGTGTTCTTTTTGGTCAGAAGTGGCTTTGGCCTTGGAACTCTCCCAAGGATGATATTTTTTCTCAGTCTCTTTCTTATTGTTGAATCATGAACACTGATCTTACCTGAGGAAAGTGAGGCCTGCAGTTCTTTAGATGTTGTTCTGGGTTCTTTTATGACCTCCTGGATGAGTCGTCGTGCTCTTGTAGTCATTTTGGTTGGTCGGCCACTGGTAAGGTTCCCCACTGTTCCAAGTTTTCTCCATTTGTGGATAATGGCTATCACGTGGTTCACTGGCATCCCAAAGCCTTAGAAATGGCTTTGTAATCCTTTCCAGACTGATACATGTCAATGACTTTATTTCCCATCTGTTCTTGAATTTCTTAAGATCACGGAATTATGTGTTGCTTTTTGATATTTTTTTAGCGTGCTTCACTTTGTCAGACAGCTTCTATTTAAGTGATTTTTTGATTCAACGGGTCTGGCAGTAATCAGGCCTGGGTGTGGCAAGTGAAATTGAACTCTGCTTTCCAAAACATTGTGGTTAATCACAGTTCATTCATGATTCACCATGGGAGGGGGCAATTCGTTTTTCACATAGGGCCAGGCAGGTTTGAACAGCTTTTTTCCCTTAATAAATGAAATTATTTAAAAACTGCATCTTGGATTTACTCTTGTTATCTTTGTGTAATATAAAAATTAGTTTGATCTGAATCAAGTGTGAGAAATATGCAAAAAAAATAAAAAATCAGGAAGGGGGCAAATATTTTTTCACAGCACTGTGTATCTTTTTATATATATATATATATATATATATATATATATATATATATATATATATACACACACACACAGTATATATACACATATACCGTATTTATTGGCGTATAACACGCACCGGCGTATAACACGCACCCCAAGTTTAGGAGGGAATTTTAAGGAAAAAAAGTTTTAGGAGAGAAGTTTAGGGAAAAAAAAAACTTACATTTAAGCGTCATTTGCAGCTTGCCCAGCGTCATTTGCAGCTTGCCCAGCGTCATTTGCAGCCTTGCCCAGCTTCATTTGCAACCTGCCCAGCGTCATTTGTAGCTTGCCCAGCATCATTTGCAGCTTGCCCAGCGCCATTTGCAGCTTGCCCAGCGCCATTTGCAGCTTGCCCAGCGTCATTTGCAGCCTTTCCCAGCGTCATTTGCAACCTGCCCAGCGTCATTTGCAACCTGCCCAGCGTCATTTGTAGCTTGCCCAGCGTCATTTGTAGCTTGCCCGGCGTCATTTGTAGCTTGCCCGGCGTCATTTGTAGCTTGCCCGGCGTCATTTGCAGCTTGCTAGTGTCATTTGCAGTTCGCCAGCGTTTAAATTTCCCGCCGCGAGAAATACCGCGCATGCGCGGCCGAAAAAGACCGAACTGCGGCCGAAAAAGGCCGAAGTGCGGCCGAAAAAGACCGAGCCGACTGTTCAGCTCCGCTCGGAGTCCCGCCTCCCTGCTGTTTCGGGAGCGAGCGCAGGGAGGCGGGACTACGTGCGGAGCTGAACAGCTGGCTTCGGTCTTTTTCGGCCGCGCTTTGGCTTTTTTCGGCCGCGGTTCGGCCTTTTTTTCGGCCGCGGTCGCCATTTTTCGGCGCCGCAACCGATTTTTGGCATTTTTTTTTTTGGGTATCGGCGTATAACACGCACCCACGACTTTCCCCCGATTTTAAGGGGGAAAAAGTGCGTGTTATACGCCGATAAATACGGTGTATATATATACACAGTGCCTTGCGAAAGTATTCGGCCCCCTTGAACTTTTCAACCTTTTGCCACATTTCAGGCTTCAAACATAAAGATATAAAATTTTAATTTTTTGTGAAGAATCACCAACAAGTGGGACACAATTGTGAAGTGGAACGAAATCTATTGGATATTTTAAACTTTTTTAGCAAATAAAAAACTGAAAAGTGGTGCGTGCAAAATTATTCGGCCCCTTTACTTTCAGTGCAGCAAACTCACTCCAGACGTTCAGCGAGGATCTCTGAATGATCCAATGTTGTCCTAAATGACTGATGGTGATAAATAGAATCCACCTGTGTGTAATCAAGTCTCTATAAATGCACCTGCTCTGTGATAGTCTCAGGGTTCTGTTGAAAGCGCAGAGAGCATCATGAAGACCAAGGAACACACCAGGCAGGTCCGTAATACTGTTGTGGAGAAGTTTAAAGCCGGATTTGGATACAAAAAGATTTCCCAAGCTTTAAACATCCCAAGGAGCACTGTACAAGCGATCATTTTGAAATGGAAGGAGTATCAGACCACTGCAAATCTACCAAGACCTGGCTGTCCCTCTAAACTTTCAGCTCAGACAAGGAGAAGACTGATCAGAGATGCAGCCAAGAGGCCCATGATCACTCTGGATGAACTGCAGAGAACTACAGCTGAGGTGGGAGAGTCTGTCCATAGGACAACAATCAGTCGTACACTGCACAAATCTGGCCTTTATGGAAGAGTGGCAAGAAGAAAGCCATTTCTCAAAGATATCCATAAAAAGTCTCGTCTAAAGTTTGCCACAAGCCACCTGGGAGACACACCAAACATGTGAAAGAAGGTGCTCTGGTCCGATGAAACCAAAATCGAACTTTTTGGCCACAATGCAAAACGATATGTTTGGCGTAAAAGCAACACAGCTCATCACCCTCAACACACCATCCCCACTGTCAAACATGGTGGTGGCAGCATCATGGTTTGGGCCTGCTTTTCTTCAGCAGGGACAGGGAAGATGGTTAAAATTGAGGGGAAGATGGATGCAGCCAAATACAGGACCATTCTGGATGAAAACCTGTTGGAGTCTGCAAAAGACCTGAGACTGGGACGGAGATTTATCTTCCAACAAGACAATGATCCCAAACATACAGCAAAATCTACAAAGGAATGGTTCACAAATAAACGTATCCAGGTGTTAGAATGGCCAAGTCAAAGTCCAGACCTGAATCCAATCGAGAATCTGTGGAAAGAGCTGAAAACTGCTGTTTACAAACGCTCTCCATCCAACCTCACTGAGCTCGAGCTGTTTTGCAAGGAAGAATGGGCAAGAATTTCAGTCTCTCGATGTGCAAAACTGATAGAGACATACCCCAAGCGACATGCAGCTGTAATCGCAGCAAAGGGTGGCTCTACAAAGTATTAACGCAAGGGGGCCGAATAATTTTGCACGCCCCACTTTTCATTTTTTTATTAGTTAAAAAAGTTTCAAAAATCCAATAGATTTCGTTCCACTTCACAATAGTGTCCCACTTGTTGGTGATTCTTCACAAAAAATTAAAAGTTTATATCTTTATGTTTGAAGCCTGAAATGTGGCAAAAGGTTGAAAAGTTCAAGGGGGCCGAATACTTTCGCAAGGCACTGTACGTAATTCTGCATTTCCAGGTAGGGGGTGCGCACACGCCCGCCTGGTTGTGCTCTCGGTGTCTCCAGCACATGCCGATAAGTGTTTTTCGACCAATGATTTATGGCAGAAACCCGCAGATCGTCAGAGTTCTCTTCTGACAGCAGCGATGTGCCAGTTTTTGGAAAAAAGACCGCCAAACCCCTTTGTAAAATCAGCACACATTACATATAATAAACATTGTTAGACGCACATTTTACCCCTTGATTGCCACAGATGTTAACCCTTTCCCAGTACAGTGTCAGTGTATATTATTAGCACTGATGACTGTATTAGTGTCACTGGCAGTTAGTCAGTTCTCAAAAAGTGTCACATAGCCCGCTGCCCGCTGGTGGATCACTGCCATTACTAGTATAAAAATAAAAACATAAAAATTCCAGTATACAGTATATCTCATAGTTTGTAGACACTATAACTATCATGCAAACCAATCAATATACACTTATTGGGACTTTCTTTTTACCAACATTTAGCAGAGTACATGTTGGCCTAAATGTATGAAGACATTTGTTTTTTAATATGTTTTTATTAGATATGTTTTATAACAAAAAGTAAAAAATATAGTTTTGTTTTATTTGTTTTTTGTTTTTTTCAAAATGTATGCTATTTTTAGCAAAAAATAAAAACCCAGTGGTGATCAAATACCACCAAAAGAAAGCTCTATTTGTGTGAAAAAAAAAAATATTAATTTTGTTTGGGTACAGTGTTGCATGACCACTCAATCACCAGTTAAAATGGCATAGTGCTGAATAGCAAAAAATTGCCTGTTCATGAAGGTGGTAAACTCTTCCAAAGCTTAAGTGGTTAATCGGCTTCTGTCAAAGGCAATTTTACCAGCAATCAGAGGAGGCAGCCAATTAGCTGCTGCCACTGATCAGCAGGTTTTGATGGTGATGCTTACGGCTGTCAGAATACAATATCCTGGCAGAGGAATTCCTCCATCCACCTTGATTGTGTGGATGAAGGTATCTACAAGTTTTTTGGTCAGCAAGTTCTTTGTGCTACAATCCATATAAAGGTGTATATCTGTAGGCACTCCCAATACTCAACAGAGAAATCACTTGAGGGAAGACTCAATTGGCTGGGCAGTGTTTTCCTAGCTATTGCTTGATGCAAGCTCATGATGGGGAGGCCTGAGAGGGCTCCTCCTCCATAGACCCAAATATGCATGTACAGCTGAGATGTATTTTTGTCAACTTTCATTGTTCTTTAGTTTCTATGTAAGTTTGAATATGTGTTTGTCAGTTGTCAGATTACTTGCTAAGGGACGACCACCAACTAATATCTTTTTTAGGCCTCATGCACACAGGGCTTAACAAAAAACACCTCTTTTATAGGCGATTGGC
The DNA here is from genome assembly GCA_028564925.1 of Lithobates sylvaticus. Classification (NCBI taxonomy): domain Eukaryota; kingdom Metazoa; phylum Chordata; class Amphibia; order Anura; family Ranidae; genus Lithobates; species Lithobates sylvaticus. Next base: position 132,027,280 of record CM053028.1, read on the forward strand.
AGTTTTTTTTCGGCCTGTAAAAGCACCTCTTTGCACACATATTCATTTACAGCCATATTGAAAGAGGAGAAAAAAAAACCATTACCAGCACATTCAGGCTCGGTTCACACTGCAGCGATGCGGGAATCCTGCGAATCCACTGCGGCTTCCGGCAGCACATGTCTCCCAGCAGCAGTTCACACTGCCCTATGCGAACTGCTGGAAGTGGCAAAAGAAAGCTAATGACACCCCCAAATCAGTTTGCATATCGCAAAGGGAGCTGCAAATTTGGACAGGAAACGGATTGCATGGGTGTGAACACCCAGGCGATCCAATTCTGCTGCAGACCAAAAAAAGGGTCCTGTGTGAGTTTGGTCCAAATGCGATGCAAATTCAGCCATACTATCTGTATGGCTGAGTTTGCATCGCACAGACATCGCATGCGATTTGCACTGCAGTGCGAGCGAGTGACATCCAATGTCGGACATCACACCAGTGTTAACCGGCCCTCAAGAGAGGAGCTTTCAAGCAGAAAATACAATTGATGCACCTAAACGCATCTCAATACACCTAAACATTCTCAACGCATGTAGTGCTTGAGTGTTCATTCATTCCGATGGGTAGAGTAAAGTAATATTCTGACCAATGGAATCCATTAAAGCTCAAACGCTTGACACACCTAAATGCAATAGTGCAATACATGTCTTTGGGTGTGTTTTTCAGCAGCTTTTTCCTGATGGGAATACAATACGTTTGTTCAGAGGAGAAAATTAAACACCCTGTGGGCATGAGGCCTTAGAGAGGTTCTGCAAGAGGACATGGACAGATCCCTGAAATAACAGCAGGTTGTTCAGATGTTACCTAACTATTTAGTCAGATCTGTTGTATTTAACCACTTGCCCACTGTAGACCATCATATAACATCCTGGGCTTTAAGTGGAGATATCTGAATGATGCCTGCAGCTATCATTCAGATATCTTTTTTTTTCAGCCAGCAATTTCCAGCAATATAAAAACCATCTTAGCGGCTAAACCTCCTAATTGCTTTTACGGGCGGCGGGAGGGGACGCACTCGCCCTCTGGTGCTTCTCCTGTCTCTCCCGTGCGATCAGGGAACCAAAGAATGAAACCGGCGGTGGATACTATAGAGCTGGCCATGAACCAGATGGTCCCTGGCCAGCTCTATGACCTTCAGAGGCTGGAAGCAACGTCATGACGTCACTTCCGGCGTCGGCAGATGTAAACACTCCCTTTTTTGTGCTGAAAAGCCTGAAATCTTTTTTTTTTTTTTTTTATCTCAGGCTTTCCAGCATAGAGGAGAGATGTGGGGACTTATAGACCCCAGATCTCTCCATAAGGAGGACCTGTCATGCCCTTTTCCTATTACAAGGGATGTTTACATTCCTTGTAATAGAAAAATAAGTGATCAACAAAAAATAAAAATAAAGGGAAAGTGTAAAAATAAAAAACTAACAGTAAAAAAAAAAAAAAATATATATATATATATTTTTAAAGCGCCCCTGTCCCCTCGTGCTCACACGTAAAAGCAAACACTTTTAAACCACACATGTGAGGTATCGCCACAAACGTTGGAGCGAGAGCAATAATCCTAGCCCAAGACCCCCTCTGTAGCTCTAAACTGGTAACCTGTAAATAATTTAAAAATGTCACCTATGAAGTATTGTAATTTGTTGCCATTTCACAGGCATGCACAATAATAAAGCGTGACATGTTGGGTATCTATTTACTTGGCGTAACATCATCTTTCATATTATACAAAATTTGGGGTAAATAGTGCGTTTTGGTTTTTGTATTCATGAAAGCGTTTTTTTGTTTATATATATATATATATCTGTATAATGTTTGTGGGTTCTAAGTAATTTTCAAGCAAAAAAACACAGATTTTTACATACTTGAGAGAAATGTCAGAACTGGCCCGGTTGGCAAGTGGATGCGGTTGTGTTTTCAATAACATTTGTGTAGTATACAAGTCTTTTTTTTTTTCCTTGCAATCTGTAATAAAAACATTGTTTACAGATTGGAGATTACGGCCCAATGTGGGTCTACCCAACCGCAACATTCGACTGCGTTGTGGCTGATCCTAAGAAAGGAACCAAAATGTACGGCCTGAAGAGCTATATTGAATACCAGCTAACAACAACAGTAAGTGAGCAGAACTGGTAACATATGTTAAAAACATGTCATGTATTTTATTTGGAATGCTGCCTCCCCAGAGTTGTTTTTATTATTAGCAGCATGTGGAGGCTGAAACTCTTTTAAAATAATATAGCGGCTTTTGGAAGCACTGAGCATCACATGCTTTGAAATCTGTCTGCTGATGATTGCAAAATGAAGTAGGAATCCAGGCTAAAACTCCCTTTACTACAGTTATACTTGTTTATCAAAAAGTAAACATATACGGTGTATTATATCCTACTGCTAGTATGAGGGTCTGCAGCTGTCAGAGTATAATAGTCTGCCAGGGGGGATTTGTCTATCCATGCTGTCAGTGTGGATGAAGGATAATGTTTTTTTTTCTTTGTTTGGTCTGTAGGCTGAACAAAAAAAAAAATCACTTTAAAAACATCTTCTGAATGCTGCAAAAACGTACATACTGGCCCTTTGAATACAAAGGAGTCCACCCACACTCGAACATTGATGTATCAGGGTATCTGATATGCAACCTATGGAACAGTTAACCGCGTTTACAAAAAATCAGGCCAAGAAACATCCTAAATTTTGGAGGCCTTGGCGGTTAAACTTGGTGCAGGCTTTTGAGCCGGATTGGAGGTTGTCGCTGGAGGGAGGAGTTAGGCCCTTCCTGTCTCTCCCCCAAACCCACTTTTCCCCTTCTCTTCCTTATCCACTCCCCCTTTTTTTTCTTGTACTCCCCCCCCCTTTTTGTCTTTAATTTATTGATCACCCGTTTCTGTATAATATTTAAAAACTAACTTCAACTGGGTGAAGACTTTCCCATCCTGGTATATTTATTGTATACAGGTTATGTGCTGGGTCAGGCTTTTTTTCTTTTTTTGACATTTATTTTGATGGTAATTGTTTTTTGATATAAGAGGAGATGGTGTAATAGTTGATTGCTGTAAGATGTATTATTTACTCTGTAACCTGGTCGAAGTAAATAAATATTTATAAAAAAATCACTTTCTAATAAACTTCCATGCTGCCCCCCCCCCCCCCCAACTGACTTCCCGTACTTTTTAAGCTAAACCACACCCTAGAAGCCAATCCACACCCACCCACTCTTTCTTCGCTCAATAGGAGCAGCTGTCAGGAACTGTCACTGAAAAGTGGGATAGTGATTGAACAAGGTTTAGCTACAAGAGTGGAGCTCAATGCCAAAGAAAATCAAACAGATTAAGCAAAGTAAAAACAACATTGGAGGGACACATTAAAGAGGAGCTCTAGATATCAAAGGTATTAGCAGAAGGCTTATGGTCTTTCCTCTGAGACAAAGCTTCTTTTAAAGAAAAGATTTAAAGCGGAGTTCCACCCAAAAATGGAACTTCCGCTGATCGGATTCCTGCACCCCTCCGGTGTCACATTTGGCACCTTTCAGGGGGGGGGGAGAGGGAGCTGATGCCTGTCTAATCAAGGTATTTTCTCCCACTTTCGGGCATAGATCCCTGCAGGCTCCGCAGTGATATATTCCATGGCTGGAAAGTCCGATCGTGTGTACGCGGCATTAGGTGCACTAATGCCCCGTACACACGTTCAGACTTTGTCTGCCGGACCTAGTCCGGCGGGACTTCCCCACACACGCCCGGACTTCCGAGCGTGTGACTTGCCCACACACGCACGGACTTCTCCGGCAGACAATGCGCTGGACAAAGTCAGCGGGACTTTTGATAACGGAGCAGTCCGTTCATTTAGAACGTAACTGCAGGTAGACGGAGCTAGCGAAGGCAGCGAATGCCGCCGCGCTAGCCCCGTCACCTGGCATGGATTTAAAGGGAATCCCCACACCGAAAAAAACGGCGTGGGGGTCCCCCCCAAATCCATCTCAGACCCTTATCCGAGCACGCAGCCTGGCCGGCCAGGAAGAGGGGGGGCCGTACCAGGCCACGTGCCCTCAACATGGGGGGTGCCCTGGGGAAAAGGGGGCCGTGCGCCCCCCCCACCCCAAAGCACCTTGTCCCCATGTTGATGAGGACAAGGGCCTCTTCCCGACAACCCTGGCCGTTGGTTGTCGGGGTCTGCGGGCGGGGGCTTATCGGAATCTGGGAGCCCCCTTTTATAAGGGGGCCCTCAGATCCCGGCCCCCCACCCTATGTGAATGAGTATGGGGTACGATGTACCCCTACCCATTCACCTAAGGTGTAAAATGTAAAGTAAAAAAACACACACTTTTGAAAAAATATTTTATTGCACTGCTCCGGGGGTCTTCTTCCGTCTTGGGGGTCTTCTCGCCGGACTCCTCCGCCATTTACCTAGCTCTTTTACCGAGCGGAGAAGTCCGGCTACCTTCTTCATCGTCGCCGCCGTCGTCTGGGGGTCTCGATCCGCCTTTGGGGGGTCTTCCGGGGTCTCTTCTGTTCTTGCTGCGGTCGTCGTTTTCCGCGCCGCCTTCTTCGTCTTCTTCTTCCGATGTTGACCCGTCGATGTCTCTGGCCGGAATGCCAGAGCCGCGCTGTGCTGGGACTTATATAGGGACAAGGGGACAGGGTCACATGCTCATGTCACATGGTGACCCCGCCCCCCTGTGATGTCACAGTCCCAGCATCCTAGGTAAATGGCGGAGGAGTCCGGCGAGAAGACCCCCAAGACGGAAGAAGACCCCCGGAGCAGTGCAATAAAAATATTTTTTCAAAAGTGTGTGTTTTTTTACTTTACATTTTACACCTTAGGTGAATGGGTAGGCGTACATCGTACCCCATACTCATTCACATAGGGTGGGGGGCCGGGATCTGGGGGCCCCCTTATAAAAGGGGGCCCCCAGATTCCGATAAGCCCCCGCCCGCAGACCCCGACAACCAACGGCCAGGGTTGTCGTGAAGAGGCCCTTGTCCTCATCAACATGGGGACAAGGTGCTTTGGGGTGGGGGAGCCGCACGGCCCCCCTTTCCCCAGGGCACCCCCCATGTTGAGGGCACGTGGCCTGGTACGGCTCAGGAGGGGGGGGCGCTCGCTCGTCCCCACCCCTTTCCTGGCCTGCCGGGCTGCGTGCTCGGATAAGGGTCTGAGATGGATTTGGGGGGGACCCCCACGCCGTTTTTTCCGCGTAGGGATTCCCTTTAAATCCATGCCAGGTGACGGGGCTAGCGCGGCGGCATTCACTGCCTTCGCTAGCTCCGTCTATCTGAAGTCACGTGCTAAATGAACGGACTTTCCGATGAGTGGCAAGTCCGTTCATTTCAAAAGTCCGGCGGACTAGCCTACTAACGGCGGGATTGTCTGCCGGACTGCCAGATTATGCCTAAACTTAAAACCTAGTCCGCCGGACTTTTGGCGCCAAAAAGTCCGCCGGCGCCCACACACGAGGGGATTATCCGGTGGACTCAGTCCAGCAGATAATCCCGCGGGATAGTCCCTTCGTGTGTACGCGGCATAAGTGTTATTTCTCTCTGCTGCTTCCTTCCTCTGCTATCAGCATTAATCAAGATTTTAAGACAAGTTTTACTGACGCTATGAGAAAAAAGGTGTTAGGGGAGGGATCCCCAGCACACAGCGTCTGATTGACAGCCTCAGCTCTGCTTCTGTGTGTTGTGTTACGAGGGGGGCCTCCAATCAGCTCTCAGATTTCTCCTAACTCAACTCTGAAGGGTTTAACTTCAGCTCTCTGTCCGGTTTTTTTTAAACACTCAGACCAGCTATATAAATTCTGGACTTTAAATGGATGTAGAGAAGAGAAGACTGGAGATAAACAGATAGAACTTATGTAGGAGGATTTGTTTAATCTTTGTGCATCACCAGAGGCTAGTCACTTCACTGGGTATATGTAAGGGTTTACAACCACTTTGTCTTTCCTAGATAGTTTTTACAGTTTCTATCTGTAGTTCATGCTTATGTAAGGTTTTAATGCAGCAAATATTCAAAAAGAGAAATACCGTATATACTCGAGTATAGGCCGACCCGAATATAAGCCGAGGCACCTAATTTTACCACAAACAACTGGGAAAACTTATTGACTCGAGTATAAGCCTAGGGTGAGAAATGCGCAGCTACTGTAAGTGGAAAAGAGGGTCAACGATGCCCATTTGCAGCCTCACTGTGCCCATGCAGATGGACACAGTTGACCGATTTGGGGCCCTGTATCTCAGGGTCACTTAGTGCTAGGAACCCCATCTTTAGATATGTTGTAGTGCTAATTCCACTGGGTTGGAATACAACATTTGGGGTTCCTAGCTCCAAGTGTCCCCGAGATACGGGGCCCCAAATTCGGGTCAGAAAATCTCAAGCACTTTAATGCAGCAGAGAATGACATTTTCTGAACTGACTTTGTGGCCCTGTATCTTGGGGCCACTTAGTGCTAGGAACCCCATCTTTGGATATGTTGTAGTGCTAGTTCAACTGGGTTTGAATGCCAAATTTGGGGTTCCTAGCTCCAAGTGTCCCCAAGATATGGGGCCCCAAATTTGGGTCAGAAAATGTCAAGCACTTTTCTGCAGCAGAGAATGACATTTTCCGAACCGACTTTGGGGCCCCGTATCTCGGGGCCACTTAGTGCTAGGAACCCCATATTGGATATGGATATAGTGCTAGGTCCACTGGGTTGGCACACCAAATTTGGGACTCATAGACCCAAGTGGCCCCGAGATACGGGGCCCCAAAGTCGGGTCGGAATTTTTTTTTTTTTTGCTGCAGAAAAGTGCTAGACTCGAGTATAAGCCGAGGGGGGCACTTTCAGCACAAAAAAAATGTGCTGAAAAACTCGGCTTATACTCGAGTATATATGGTAGATTGCCTTCTGAGTGTCTGTGATAAGCACCAATGGTTGCTGAGAGACATCTTTTGTGCACTAACCACTTCTTGAAGACCACCGCTCTCCTATTGCCTTCATTTTGACCACAACTTGGTAATTACAATGTCTAACAATGGCTGTTTTTTCCTTTTATTTCCAGAACACAAACCGTTCAGTTAACCACAGATATAAGCACTTTGATTGGCTATACGAGCGTCTTCTAGTGAAGTTTGGACTAGCCATTCCCATTCCTTCTCTTCCAGATAAACAAGTCACAGGTAACTTCTAAGAGTATATCAGTTTTATGTTAGCATGATGTCCAAAGCTGAATTCCAGGAAAAGTAATTAAGATAGATAATGCGGTCTATGCTCATGTTTAGTTGCGATCAGCTCACAATGCCGTGTTTGACATTTCCTACAATGTGTACAGCATTCAGATAGTGTAGACTCCAGTGGGCCTCAGACCACAGAAACTTGGATTCAAAGGCCATCTTCCTCTGGTGCCATATATCACAAAAAGTGCCAAAACCTGGACATTAGAGACACACTGCCCCAGACCCTAACCTGGCCTCACTGTCTGAAACAATATGCTTTGGCAGGACAGTGAGTGCACCCACCTTGAAATCAATGGGTTTTCCATCATTGGGCCACTTAAGGCTGAACTCCAGGCAAACAGCTAAATACACACATGAAATACATTATATGGGAGCGGTTTTACTACCTAAAAAAATTGTAATTCTACTCGTCCTGTCCTTCAATTAACCCAATCCTTCCAGATAGATGTTTTTCAATTCCTAAAGGGGTTTTGTGCATGTTTTCTTTCGGGCTCATTCACACATAGTTTGGTGACCTGCTTTTTCCTCCATTGGATTAATGGGGGTCACCACTGGGGGGACATAGAAAACAGTTGTTTCCTATGTGCCCCATTCACATTATAATGCAGTCGAGATGTGCGGTAAGCTGTGGTAAAATGTAGGGGTATTTCTGATCGTTGGACTAGCTTCTGTTGAACAGAGAGGAGTACACATGTACCGAAAATCGTCCAGTTCCTGCTGAACCAGCTGACTTTCGGTACATGTGTGGCTTTAGTAATACTTCTTTAGTAATACATCCTCATTTCCCTGTGTTTTGTCTTTTTAAAAATGCTGCAAGTACGAAAAAATTACCTGTTGATCTGCCAGATCAACCTCTCTTTCCTGCTGGACTACAAAATACCTCCCTCTCTCCTCATCTCTATACCCTAAGAAGGAGATGTTCTGTTGTCCAAAAAGTGATAACTCACATAGGGCTGACAATACAGCTTTGGGGTTTAGTGGAGCAACATTGTCAACTCAATTTATTTCCAACCAGTCCTGTTCCGGCTATAGTCAGCCGGCTGTAGGGGGCAGTGTGATGCATGTTTCAGAACATCACACAGCTACCTTTTTTTATGTATTAACTTTATTTAAAGTGTACAAAAGTGACACTGCATTCATGTTGCTGTACTGCAGCGAGCAGAGCTGCAGTGTTGTACCCAGAAAGCTGTGAGAAAATGTAGCATGTTTGCATTTTATCACAGCTCACTGCACTGCACCTCTGGGTTGCGTTGCATTGTGAATAGGATGCATAGGACAAAGTGTGTACGATTGGTGACCTGCATTCATGCAGTGCGGAAAAATGCCAGTCACTTCACTGCGTAAATTGACCCTAATGCTGTGTACACACGAGCGGAATTTCCGTCGGAAAAATCTTGGATGGTTTTTCCAACGGAATTCCGCTCAAGCTTGGCTTGCATACACACGGTCACAAAAAAGTTCTCTGAACTTTCGACCGTCAAGAATGCAGTGACGTACAACACGACGACGAGCCAAGAAAATTAAGTTCAATGCTTCCGAGCATGCGTCGAATTGTTTCCGAGCATGCGTGTTTTTTTGCGTGTCGGAATTTCATACAGACAAATAGAATTTCCAATAGGAAATATTTCCGACGGAAAAATAGAGAACCTGCTCTTAATCTTTTGCTGGCGGAAATTCCGCCAGCAAAAGTCCGATGGAGCATACACACGGTCGGCATTTCCGACCAAAAGCTCAGATCAGACTTTTGCTGGCGGAATTTCCGCTCGTGTGTACGGGGCATTAGCTTTTAGTGAGGGTCAAAATTTAACTCCACAGATAGTTTGTTGCAGCTTTGAGTTTATGCTGCAGTCCAGCTCACAGCAGTAGTCTGGGAGTTTCTGCTCCCATCTGGGGAGTGCAGAGACTTGCGTAACATTAACCTAATATGACAGTACAGTGTGTGTTTTCTCCATTGTGTCTGGCACAGGGAAATAGTTTTCCAGATGACTCACAGGCTAAACAGGAAAAAAGCCTGCAGTCACGTGAAGGCAGATAACAATACCGGGGACTGTTATTGCTGAGGCTAATATATTGAATTATTTTTGAATTACAGGAATTTGTAGAATATTTTCTTGAATGAACTTAACCAGCCAGCTATCTATTTGAATAAAAAATAAACAATTGTGTTTGAGCTTTACGTTTTGCTTTCCATCGAGTTCATGGTTTTCGTTCTGACTCACTGTCTAAACAGAGTGTTTAGCAAACCATAGAGTAGTCATTATATTTTTTCGTTCAACCAGTGGGTTGAACAAAAAAAAATCTAGCCAATTCCCCCATCCACCACATTTATGGTGGATGGGGGAATCCTTCCCGCTGAACGGGGAGACTTACCCGCCATCAGAAGACATTGAGCTATAGCCAGCAGTGCCGATCGTGCAGAAAAACACCAGCAGGCTGGTTGTACAGAAGTCAATCGGTAATTCAACTTCTGTACAACCAGCCTGCCCATTCATGGATAGAAATTTGTCCGATCCCTGCTGAACTGGCCAAATTTCGATCCATGTATGGCCAGCTTTAATATTTGCATTCACCGATAACCACCCTTCACAGATAGATAAACATTTGTTAGTTTCAGAAGATCGAGTAGGAAAGAAATAAAAACCCATCACTTTATTTTTGCTGTCTTTGTCCAATTAGGGAGATTTCCCTCCATTTCTTGTCCCAGAGATGAAGCAGGAAGTGTTAAAACATCTAAATAATATAAGGAATTCCCCTTTCAGAGGTCAATGGAAGAAGAGACCCCCCCCCCCCCAATGGAAAATTTAACTTCAACCATTGTTCTGGTCACAACTGTGCTATTGTAGGTTCCCCGTTTTAGTTTTTTACATGGTAGAAAATGGTCATTGGGACATGCATAGAGGGTGGATCTACCTAATCTACAGAGACTATAATAAAAAACCTGACAGGTACTGTAACTTTTCCCAAAGCTAGCCAAAGCTAAAAAAAAAAAAAAAACAGTTTTGGCTATACTTTATCAGGGATATGCAATTAGCAGACCTCCAGCTGTTGCAGAACTGCAAGTCCCATGAGGCATAGCAAGACTCTGACAGCCACAAGCATGACACCCAGAGGCAGAGGCATGATGGGACTTGTAGTTTTTCAACTACGCTAATCTGGGATATCCCTTTTGTTTTCTCCGAAGGGGAACTTAACCACTTGAAGACTAGGCCTCTTCTGGCACTTTTTGTGTACATATAACAATCCGTATTTTTTAATAGAAAATTTCTTGGAACCCCCAAACATTAGCTCTTTTTTTAAGTAGAGGCCCTAGAGATATGTCACACGATATTTGCGCAGCGGCTTTTCAAATGCAATCTTTTTGGAAAAAAAATCACTTTTTTGAATTTTAATGCAAAAAACACAATACCTAACACAATTTTACGGTAAAATATAAAAGACGATGTTATGCCGAGTAAATACATACCAAACATGTCACGCTTTAAAATTGCACACGCCCATTCAACGGCGACAAACAATGTAAATTTTACTATCCATAGGTGACGCTTTAAAAGCCCTTACAGGTTGCCACTTTAGATTTACACAGGAGGACCTCACATGTGTTTCCTGATCACAGTTTGCTATCCTGCGGGACTGTGTGTGCTTTTGATTTTTTAAAATGGCACTGTTTACATCCGGGTAAACTGGAAGTGATGTCAGGTCCTCGCTTCCGGGTTACCATATCCCAGAGTTGAAACAAAGCCAATCTGGTCTTTGTTCGGCTCTGGTCAATCTGGACACCTGGTGAGCTGGGAAATTTCGGTAAAGTCATGGAAGGCAGCGGGTGGGGGTGGGGGGCAGGGGGGCATCCCCTCCCGCTGCTTGTAGAAACAATCCAGAGGCTGGTTATCTGCTAGGATTGCTTTTACAAGAGAGCCGACAGTCATCTCTATAAAACTCTATTGAGATGATGCCTGCGGCTGTAGGTATCATCCTGGTAGAACCACTTGAAGTCCAGTGACATACCAGGTACGTGACTGGTCGGCAAGTGGTTAAAAAATGACCCCCTTCATTACATGCCTATGACACTTTCTGTAAATTACAGTACTTTACATAAACATTCAACTTGGACTTTTCCACATTGTATGTACAGTGGTGTGAAAAAGTGTTTGCCCCCTTCCTCATTTCCTGTTCCTTTGCATGTTTGTCACACTTAAGTGTTTCGGAACATCAAACCAATTTAAACAATAGTCAAGGACAACACAAGTAAACACAAAATGCAATTTGTAAATGAAGGTGTTTATTATTAAAGGTGAAAAAAAATCCAAACCATCATGGCCCTGTGTGAAAAAGTGATTGCCCCCTAAACCTAATAACTGGTTGGGCCACCCTTAGCAGCAACAACTGCAACCAAGCGTTTGCGATAACATGCAATGAGGCTTTTACAGCGTCCTGGAGGAATTTTGGCCCACTCATCTTTGCAGAATTGTCCTAATTCAGTTACATTAGAGGGTTTTCGAGCATGAACGGCCTTTTTAAGGTCATACCACAACATCTCAATAGGATTCAGGTCAGGACTTTGGCTAGGCCACTCCAAAGTCTTCATTTTGTTTTTCTTCAGCCATTCGGTGGTGGACTTGCTGGTGTGTTTAGGATCATTGTCCTGCTGCAGAACCCAAGTTCGTTTCAGCTTGAGTACACGAACAGATGGTCGGACATTCTCCTTCAGGATCTCTTGGTAGACAGCAGAATTCATAGTTCCTTTTATCACGGCAAGTCTTCCAGGTCCTGAAGCAGCAAAACAGCCCCAGACCATCACACTACCACCACCATATTTTACTGTTGGTATAATGTTCTTTTTCTGAAATGCAGTGTTCCTTCTACGCCAGATATACTTGGACACACACCTTCCAAAGAGTTCCACTTTTGTCTCATCGGTCCACAGAATGTTGTCCCAAAAGTCTTGGGGATCATCAAGATGTGTTGTGGAGAAATTGAGACGAGCTTTGATGTTCTTTTTGCTCAGCAGTGGTTTTCTCCTTGGAACTCTGCCATGCAGGCCATTTTTGCCCAGTCTTTTCCTGATGGTGGAGGCATGAACGCTGACCTTAACTGAGGCAAGTGAGGCCTGCAGTTCCTTGGACGTTGTTGTGGGGTCTTTTGTGACCTCTTGGATGAGTCGTCGCTGCGCTCTTGGGGTAATTTTGGGCAGCCGGCCACTCCTGGGAAGGTTCACCACTGTTCCATGTCTTCGCCATTTGTGGATAATGGCTCTCACTGTGGTTCGCTGGATTCCCAAAGCTTTGGAAATGGCTTTATAACCCTTTCCAGACTGATAGATCTCAATTACTTTCTTTCTCAATTGTTCCTGAATTTCTTTGGGTCTCGGCATGATGTGTAGCTTTTAAGGATCTTCTGGTGGACCTTACTGTGTCAAGCAGCTCCTATTTAAGTGATGCCTTGATTGTGAACAGGTGTGGCAATAATCAGGCCTGGGTGTGGCTAGAGAAATTGAACTCAGGTGTGGACAACCACAGTTATAGTATGTTTTAACAAGGGGGGCAATCACTTTTTCACACAGGGCCATGATGGTTTGGATTTTTTTTCACCTTTAATAATAAACACCTTCATTTACAAATTGCATTTTGTGTTTACTTGTGTTGTCCTTGACTATTGTTTAAATTGGTTTGATGTTCCGAAACACTTAAGTGTGACAAACGTGCAAAGGAACAGGAAATGAGGAAGGGGGCAAACACTTTTTCACACCACTGTATATTGTTCAAAACTGCAATTCAAATGTATTTATTTGAGTTTAAGGTCTCAGATCCACACAAGATGGTTCATTATTCTAAAGTTGAAAAACATAAAAACATCTACAATGGTTTCCAAATGAATTGAAGATAAAGAAAATATAAAGGCTTGATTGCGTCATATTATTTTTTTTCCCTTGATGTGAAATCCTTAAATGCTCTTTGATTTAACGTACTGCCTTCTGAAGTCACATAATTATTTAATTGGAAATCACATGTGTTCAATTAAAGTGTCACAAAATAAATACTGGAAGGGTCTAGATTTTGTTGGAGAACATATTGAAACAAATATGGATATGACAAAGCTATTGAAAGAAGTTGGGGTGAAGTAGTAATCAGGATCGTCCAATATTAAAAATGGAAAGAATGGTATAATTGGGACTTTACCTACAGAAGGCCATCATTGACTGAAGAGGCCAGTGGTAACTCTGAGGAAGCTACAGAGATCCACAGCTAAGGCAGGAGAAACCAACCATTATAGAAGAGTGCATAGAAAAAAAACGTTTCTAAAGAAATACCATATTTTTGAATGAAATCATACTGTGGTTACAAATTTCGTTCTTCTCTCTCTCTTTTTTTCTATTTGAATTATACAGTAGTTGTATATCACTTGACTAGGATCTGCAAGACACATTTTTTGGTGTGTTGAAATTTTTATATTTTGGATAACATAGGAACCCTCCTTTACAGTTACATATACTATGGAGGAATAAGGATTCAATACATCAATGTGATCTGGTGAATATTCTTATTTATGAAGTGGATGATGCACAGATCCACAGGGTTCTTTCTCACACTGATATATGTGGGTGTTATATGCTACAATTTATAAAACCATATTGAATATCTTCTTCTGTGAGAGAAGTGCTGGTCTTATCCTTTAAGTGGGACTGTATTACCATCAGTCCACACAGATTTTCTACATAGCTGTAACCTTAAGAGCCCAAGTCCAGATCCTGAATGAACTCAAATTTTAAGGATGCATTCCGTTTGTTAGGAGTGCTTTGTTGTGCAGCAACTTTTTTTTTTTTTATCATATAATTAGCCAATTATTTGTATTTAAACACTGTTGTTTTTGTGTTTTTGTTGTTAATTATATATATTTTTTTCAAATGTGAATACAAATTGTCTGTAGAGATTATGCCGTGTTGGTGTAACTAGATTTTTCAATAGAGGTTGAGCCTTAGTCAGGTTTTTTATTTTTCATGACAGTATTAATGCAGTAACAAAACACCAATCTGTGTAATCTTTTGTGAACAGGTGTTCGTGAGCAGTTGAAATTCACTTCAATAATATCAAATTACTATTTGCATACAGTGCCTTGCAAAAGTATTCACCCCCTCCCTTGGCTTTTTACCTATTTTGTTACATTACAGCCTTTAGTTTAATGTTTTTTTTAATCTGAATTATATGTGATGGATCAGAACACAATAGCCTAAGTTGGTGAAGTAAAACTAGAAAAATATGAAATGATTTTAGAAATAAAGAAACTGATAATTGGCATGTGCGTATGTATTCACGACCTTTGTTAAGAAGCCCATAAAAAGCTCTGGGGCAACCAATTACCTTCAGAAGTCACATAATTAGTGAAATGATGTCTACCTGTGTTCAATCTAAGTGTCACATGATCTGTCATTACATATACACACCTTTTTGAAAGGCCCCAGAGGCTGCAGCACCTAAGCACTCTAGTGGTGCACCATTAACCAAACACTGCCATAAAGAATATCCCTGTATTTAACACCACCAAAATCAATGAGCCATGATAAATTGGTACATAGAAAGCAAATAAACTGAAATGCATGAAGAAAAAACTGTTTACTATGTGCAAAACAACACATCATGTGTGCTACCAAGGATTGTAAACACCAAAGTCCAGAGAGTGCCAGCAGTGAAGGATCCACTTCTGAGGAACGAAGGATGGCTCAACTTCAGGTGGAATATGTGAAATATATATGTAGATTTTCAATTTTCACAGTGGAAAAGATAAAACACCCTTACCAAATGCAGTGGACACACCTACCATACGGCAGTGAGTCTTAACGGGCTCTGAGCGCTGTAGCTCCCAATGGTGCAGGTCAATCATGCCCCAGTTGATGATCTATGATGTTGAAACGTGTCGGGCCTGCTTATCTTATGCCTTCCACATTGCTTTTACCCGTTTTTTGTGATCACAGTTTTTATCTTCTCTGCATCTGTCATTTGATGCATGATCTTAAATAATAAAAAAAATGTTTTGATTGACCTGCACCATTGGGAGCTACCTTTTTCTTATATTTTCCTGCATACCCGTCTCTTGTTGAGAACATCTATTTCCACGGCTATCCTCTGGATTGACCCACCAGTTGGCCCATCTATGTTGTCTGGTCGTATGTTTGGAGTCCAGGGATCTACTGTTTTGTTCCATCTGGCTTTTCCATTTCTACCACACCATAGCGCTAGGAATCTCAGCGCTCAGAGCCTGTTAAGACTCACTCCTGTATGGTAGGTGTGTCCACTGCATTTGGTAAGGGTGTTTTATCTTTTCCACTTTAAAAGTTGATTTGAAATCTACATATATATTTCACCTATTCCATCTGAAGTTGAGCCATCCTTCGTCCTCAGAAGTGGATCCTTCACTGCTGGCACTCTCTGGACTTTGGTGTTTACAATCCTTGGTAGCACACATTATGTGTTGTTTTGCCACCACATAGTGAACTGTTTTTTCTTCATGCATTTCAGTGTATTTGCTTTCTATGTACCAATTTATCATGGCTCATTGATTTTGATTTGTTTTATGTCAGCACTTTTGCACATGCACTTTAGTGAATGATTGACCATCACTCTTAGTAGTTGTTTTTATTACTCAGTGCTTTTTTGCACATATAGGCATTTCACTATTTAGCGCTACACTATTTTTTGCACATTAATCTGGACTTTGTTTGAGTGTTAGCTGCTTTAATTTCATCACTATTAGTTTAGCGCAGTTTTTTTCCCATTTTTACTTTCAGAGTTGAGGGAAAGATGGATGGTGCTAAATACAGGGATATTCTTGAGCAAAACTTTTACCACTCTATGTGTGATTTGAGGCTAGGACGGAGGTTCACCTTCCAGCAGGACAATGACCCCAAACACACTGCTAAAGTAACACTTGAGTGGTTTAAGGGGAAACATGTAATTGTGTTGGAATGGCCTACTCAAAACCCAGACCTCAATCCAATAGAAAATCGGTGGTCAGACTTAGATTGCTGTTCACAAGCGCAAACCATCCAGCTTGAAAGAGCTGGAACAGTTTTGCAAGGAGGAAAGGGCAAAAATCCCAGTGGTAAGATGTGGCAAGCTCATAGAGACTTATCCAAAGCGACTTGGAGCTGTGATAGCTACAGAAGGTGGCTCTACAAGTATTGACTTTAGGGGGGGTTAATAGTTATGCACATTGACTTTTTCTGTTATGTTGTCCTATTTGTTTGCTTCACAATAAAAAAAAAAAAAACATCTACAAAGTTGTGGGCATGTTCTGTAAATTAAATGATGCAAATCCTCAAACAATCCATGATAATTCCAGGTTGTGAGGCAACAAAACGCAAAAAATGCCAATGGGGGGGAACACTTTTGTAAGGCACTGTAGATCATATTAGCAATGTTTAAAAATACATACACTGTTGTAGTTAATCTGAGTTGGTTAGTGGAGGCCACTGTATAAATATTTTTTTATTAAAGAAAAACTGGGAAGATAAAGAGAAAGCAAACTGTAGAGAAAAAAAAGAAAAGACGAGGAAAGGTACATACAGTGCCTTGCGAAAGTATTCGGCCCCCTTGAACTTTTCAACCTTTTGCCACATTTCAGGCTTCAAACATAAATATATAAAATTTTAATTTTTTGTGAAGAATCACCAACAAGTGGGACACAATTGTGAAGTGGAACGAAATCTATTGGATATTTTAAACTTTTTTAGCAAATAAAAAACTGAAAAGTGGTGCGTGCAAAATTATTCGGCCCCTTTACTTTCAGTGCAGCAAACTCACTCCAGAAGTTCAGCGAGGATCTCTGAATGATCCAATGTTGTCCTAAATGACTGATGGTGATAAATAGAATCCACCTGTGTGTAATCAAGTCTCTGTCACTTGCTCTGCGATAGTCTCAGGGTTCTGTTGAAAGCACAGAGAGCATCATGAAGACCAAGGAACACACCAGGCAGGTCCGTAATACTGTTGTGGAGAAGTTTAAAGGCGGATTTGGATACAAAAAGATTTCCCAAGCTTTAAACATCCCAAGGAGCACTGTGCAAGCGATCATTTTGAAATAGAAGGAGTATCAGACCACTGCAAATCGACCAAGACCTGGCTGTCCCTCTAAACTTTCAGCTCAGACAAGGAGAAGACTGATCAGAGATGAAGCCAAGAGGCCCATGATCACTCTGGATGAACTGCAGAGAACTACAGCTGAGGTGGGAGAGTCTGTCCATAGGACAACAATCAGTCATACACTGCACAAATCTGGCCTTTATGGAAGAGTGGCAAGAAGAAAGCCATTTCTCAAAGATATCCATAAAAAGTCTTGTCTAAAGTTTGCCACAAGCCACCTGGGAGACACACCAAACATGTGGAAGAAGGTGCTCGGGTCCGATGAAACCAAAATCAAACTTTTTGCCCACAATGCAAAACGATATGTTTGGCGTAAAAGCAACACGGCTCATCACCCTCAACACACCATCCCCACTGTGAAACATGGTGGTGGCAGCATCATGGTTTGGGCCTGCTTTTCTTCAGCAGGGACAGGGAAGATGGTTAAAATTGAGGGGAAGATGGATGCAGCCAAATACAGGACCATTCTGGATGAAAACCTGTTGGAGTCTGCAAAAGACCTGAAACTGGGACGGAGATTTATCTTCCAACAAGACAATGATCCCAAACATACAGCGAAATCTACAAAGGAATGGTTCACAAATAAACGTATCCAGGTGTTAGAATGGCCAAGTCAAAGTCCAGACCTGAATCCAATCGAGAATCTGTGGAAAGAGCTGAAAACTGCTGTTCACAAACGCTCTCCATCCAACCTCACTGAGCTCGAGCTGTTTTGCAAGGAAGAATGGGCAAGAATTTCAGTCTCTCGATGTGCAAAACTGATAGAGACATACCCCAAGTGACTTGCAGCTGTAATCGCAGCAAAAGGTAGCTCTACAAAGTATTAACGCAAGGGGGCCGAATAATTTTGCACGCCCCACTTTTCATTTTTTTATTAGTTAAAAAAGTTTCAAAAATCCAATAGATTTCGTTCCACTTCACAATTGTGTCCCACTTGTTGGTGATTCTTCACAAAAAATTTAAATTTTATATCTTTATGTTTGAAGCCTGAAATGTGGCAAAAGGTTGAAAAGTTCAAGGGGGCCGAATACTTTCGCAAGGCACTGTAGACTTAAGGCACTAGCTTAAAAATAATAATTGGCAGAGCAAAGGTTGGGGTAAAATCAAGGAATCCACTCTCCTATTCCCTAACTCCCGGTAAGGGGTCCATCACTTTGGTGGTAGAGTTATCCTGCAACAGCGCTGCATATTCAGGAGTGAATGAAAACTTGTTTTAGTAGCACCAGATTTTCCTAAATTGGCCATGGGTATCTCTGTCAGAGGCAAGTAGGCTTTCCATGCACTTGATCTCACAGATTTTTGACACCCGAATGGCTATGGGAGATGCCTGATATTTTTTCCAGTATCTAAGGATGTTCATCTAGGAATAGTGTTGTGGTGTAAAAAGAAAAAGGCTAGGTCCTGTGGGATAGAGAAGTCTCGAAATCTCTGAGATGGATCAGACGGTAGTCCAGAAAAATTGAATTATGGGGCAGGACAAGAAGATGTATAACAGACTGCTGGAGTCTGAAGTGCACCTCCAGGAAATGTTTGGGATGGACAAGAACAAGATGTGCAGAGTATGAGGTATCTCGTACCATCAAGTCAAGATTTTAAAACTCGATTCCTGGTACTTGGTGCATATAGATATTATGTGAACATAATATAGCAACCTATACCTTTGTTCTAGCGATTAAGGTCCGTTTAATGTTCTCTGGTCTTACTGGACTCTTTGGCTTTAGTGTGAAAGCTATGTTTGACAGCCTAACTAACACCATCCCTGTGGAGAAGCATTGTATTGGCACCATCATAGAAACATAGAAGAGTGATGGCAGAGAAAGACCAAGTGGTCCATAAAGAATCAGGTGCTGCAACCCCCATCTAGTATGTGGAAGGATGAGGAACAAATGCTCATGCCAGGACACGCTATACATTACATACCATTCAATATCAGAAGAGAAATAGAAGTCCAGTTATGACTAGGGCCCATAGAAGGGGCTGAAACGTATCAATCTTGCTGTAGGAATTGATTATTTTATGTCTTGATGGATTATTATTAAAGGTATGTGATTTTACTTCAAGATGCTTCAGTGCCGGACTTCTATTTCTCTTGTAAGTGGTCCATAAAGTATAAAGTCTGCCCCTTTTTTTTATTTTATTTTTTTAACTTTTTTTTTTGTGAATAGATCTATGATTGCCCTAAGAATGTGCAATTCACATACTGTTGACTAACTTACTACTTCTGCCTTTTTTGTTCCAAGCATCATTACTCACTAGAGCAGCCCTTCTCAATCTTTTTATCCCAGGGAAACCCCTAAAAATATGCCACAGGGAATCTTTACTACATCCAATTCATTAAGGGTCAATTTGGAGAATGCCCTTTACATTGGTGGTCAGGAGCAAGAATGCAACCTTTACACTGGTGATCAGATTGCCACTCTTAAAGACCACTAACAACGATCTCTGATATCAAACATTGGCATTGACCCTGGAACAATTCAGGCACCATCCAATAGATCAGTTAGCTACAGCTCATGGAACCTCTACCAACCTTTAGGCCCCTTTCACACTGGGGCGGGAGCCGCGGTGACGGTAAAGCAGCGCTATATTTAGCGCTGCTTTACCGTTGTTTTAGTCGCGGTATTCGGCCACTCGCGGTGCGGTTTTACCCCCCTCCAAAAAAGGGTTAAAGACCCCCCGCAGAGCGCCTCCGTAGCGGCGCTTTGCGGCGGTATTACAGCGGTTTCCCATTCAAATCAATGGGAAGGAGCGGTGAATACACCGCTCCGCTCCTATACCGCTCCAAAGATGCTGCTAGCAGGACTTTTTTTGCTTTCCTGCTAGCGCACCGATCCAGTGTGAAAGCCCGCCGGCTTTCACACTGGAGTGAATGGGGCCGGATTTTTTCAGGTGGTATACAGGCGCTATTTTTAGGGCTGTACCGCCTGAAAAACGCCCCAGTGTAAAAGGGGCCTTAGAGAAGCCCTAGGGTTCCATGCACCCCTGGTTGGGTATGGCTGCACTAGTGTGAGTATGATGTGTAAACAAAATGGTAAGACACCCAAAACAAAATCTACTGAATTTTAGGATGTAACATTACAAAACATGTGAAAAGTTCAAGGGGTTGAATACTTGTAGGGAGAATAGATGAACATATGACCACAACAAAGGATTCACGTATTGAAAAAAGTTCAACTATGTAAAAGAAAAAAAACTGATCTCGAGCCAAATTTTTGCATTTTGTTTTTGACAGAGCATAGAAGGGATTAGAACCTTTGTGGGGGCTGTCCGCTATTAGGACAGAAAATGACAGAAAATGATGGGAAATCTGTCAAATGAGGATGCAGAGAGAAAGTGTAGTAGAAAACACATGTAAAGTTGTGTTAAATGAGTTAGAACTTCTGACTGTTTTTGCCTTCCTGTGATAGTGACAGCAAAATCCCTGTTATTACCTGTACAGGTGTCACAGGGACAGAATGTGTGAGAAAATCCTCAGTGGGTTCACAGACCAAACTAAAAACCTTGTAACAAATCCATTCAGCACCACTCTCTTTAGTTTCTTTTGTCGGGAATATTAAAACAGCAGAAATTACAGTATAACGTTTTCCCCCATTATTCAAAGCTAATAAAAGGATAATTATATATTCAAGGTACTGAATGGAATTTTTAGTTTGATCAAAAACAGACCTGAATTAAAATATTAGCTTTCCTGCCAGACAGTGCAATAATTTAACAGAGTAGTTTATAGCATTCCATTTCAGGATGTGTAGCTATTAACATTTTGTAGATAATGATTAACAGTGTCCATAAAACTGTCTTAGGCCTCATGCACCCTAAGCTTTTCTGAATGCTTTTCTCCTGACAGGAGAAAAGCAGTGTTAAAAAAAGCTGTGTTTTTCAAATGCATTTAGACGCGTTCAGGCTCATCAGTATTCATTTATTCTGGCCATTGAAATGAATAAAAGCTCAAGCGCTGAACGTGCCTAGCATTTAGGCATGTGTAGACGTGTTTAGGTGCGTCGGACCTTTTTTCTGCTTAAATGTTTCTCTACTGAATGCGATTTTGGTGCGTTCACATTTCTGCCTCTAACCGCCCCTGCCTCTAAACTCCTCTAATAGCCTCCGTGTGCATGGATACATAGGATAACATAGTGGGGCCTTTAGGGGCAGAAAAAAAAGGTCAAACGCATGTAAAAGAGGACTTTGACAGCTGCAGTGTGCATGAGGCCTTATCTTTTTTTTTCCCATTCATCCTTTACTGAAACCGGAGCTACACGCGTTTTTCTGTTCATTAAAAGTCAGCAGCTACAAAAAGCATAGTTGCTGACTTTTAATAAACGCACACTCACCTGTCCCATGGTCCAGCGATGTGGCCGCTCCGAAGCCTTGCTTCTCTTCCTCTCCTCTCCGCCGGAATTGCAAGTGTAGGCACCCATGCTGTGACAGCTTGCGGCTTCGGGACATGGAATTTGGAATTCAGAATTTCGGAACACGGAATTCGGAACACGGAATTTGGAATTCGGAACACGGAATTTGGAATTCGGAACACAGAATTTGGAATTTGGAACACGGAATTTGGAATTTGGAACACGAAATTTTGAACACGGCATTTGGAACACGGAATTTGGAACACGGAATTCGGAGCACAGAACACTCTATTTATAATTCGAAACACGGAATTTGGAATTCGGTACACAGAATTTGGAATGTGGAATTCGGAACACGGAATTTGGAATTCGGAACACGGAATTTGGAATTCGGAATTCGGAACACGGAATTTGGAATTCGGAACACGGAATTTGGAATTCGGAACACGGAATTTGGAATTCGGAACATGGAATTCGGAACACGGAATTTGGAATTCGGAACACGGAATTTGGAATTCGGAAAACACGGAATTTGGAATTCAGAAACACGGAATTTGGAATATGGAATTTGGAATTCAGAACACGGAATTTGGAATACGGAATTTGGAGCACAGAACTAATTCCGTGTTCTGAATTCCGTGTTCCGAGTTCCAAATTCTGTGTTCCGAATTTGGATTTCGGAATACGGAATTTGGAATTCGGAACACAGAATTTGTAATTCGGAACACGGAATTTGGAATACGGAATTTGGAATTTGGAGCACAGAACACTCTATTTATAATTCAAAACACGGAATTTGGAATTCGAAACACAGAATTGGGAATTCAAAACACAGAATTGGGAATTCGGAACACGGAATTTGGAATTCGGAACACGGAGTTTGGAATTCGGAACACGGAATTTGGTATTCAGAACTTTGGAATTTGTAATTTGGAACTCGGAACACGGAGTTCGGAACACGGAGCACGGAATTTGGAACACGAAACACGGAATTTGGAACACGAAACACGGAATTTGGAACACGGAGCACAGAATTTGGAACACGGAATTTGGAACACGGAATTTGGAACACGGAATTTGGAACACGGAATTTGGAACACGGAATTCGGAACACGGAATTTGGAGCACGGAATTCCGGAATTTGTAGCACGGAATACCGGAATTTGTAGCACGGAATTCCGGAATTCTGAGCACGGAATTCCGGAATTCGGAGCACGCAATTTGGTATTCAGAACTTTGGAATTTGGAACACGGAGTTCGGAACACGGAATTCGGAACACGTAATTTGGAACACGGAGCACGGAATTTGGAATACGGAATTTGGAACACGGAGCACGGAATTTGGAATACGGAATTCGGAACACGGAATTCAGAACACGGAATTCGGAGCACGGAATTTGGAATTTGGAACACGGAATTCAGAACACGTTATTCCGGAATTCTGTGTTCCAAATTCCGTGTTCCAAATTCTAAATTTCGTATTCCAAATTTCGTGATCCGAATTGTGTTTTCCGAGTTCCGAATTCTGTGTTTTCCGAGTTCCGAATTCTGTGTTTTCCGAATTCTGTGTTTTCCGAGTTCCGAATTCTGTGTTTTCCGAGTTCCGAATTCTGTGTTTTCCGAGTTCCGAATTCTGTGTTTTCCGAGTTCTGAATTCTGTGTTTTCCGAGTTCCGAATTCTGTGTTTTCCGAGTTCCGAATTCTTTGTTTTCCGAGTTCCGAATTCTTTGTTTTCCGAATTCAGAACACGGAATTTGGAATTCGGAACATGGAATTTGGAATTCGGAACACGCAATTTGGAATTCGGAACACGCAATTTGGTATTCAGAACTTTGGAATTTGTAATTTGGAACTCGGAACACGGAGTTCGGAACACGGAGCACGGAATTTGGAACACGAAACACGGAATTTGGAACACGGAGCACAGAATTTGGAACACGGAATTTGGAACACGGAATTTGGAACACGGAATTTGGAACACGGAATTTGGAACACGGAATTTGGAACACGGAATTTGGAACACGGAATTCGGAACACGGAATTCGGAACACGGAATTCCGGAATTTGTAGCACGGAATACCGGAATTTGTAGCACGGAATTCCGGAATCCTGAGCACGGAATTCTGGAATTCGGAGCACGCAATTTGGTATTCAGAACTTTGGAATTTGGAACACGGAGTTCGGAACACAGAATTCGGAACACGTAATTTGGAACACGGAGCACGGAATTTGGAATACGGAATTTGGAACACGGAGCACGGAATTTGGAATACGGAATTCGGAACACGGAATTCGGAGCACGGAATTTGGAATTTGGAACACGGAATTCAGAACACGTTATTCCGGAATTCTGTGTTCCAAATTCCGTGTTCCAAATTCTAAATTTCGTATTCCAAATTTCGTGATCCGAATTGTGTTTTCCGAGTTCCGAATTCTGTGTTTTCCGAGTTCCGAATTCTGTGTGTTCCGAATTCTGTGTTTTCCGAGTTCCGAATTCTGTGTTTTCCGAGTTCCGAATTCTGTGTTTTCCGAGTTCCGAATTCTGTGTTTTCCGAGTTCCGAATTCTGTGTTTTCCGAGTTCCGAATTCTGTGTTTTCCGAGTTCCGAATTCTGTGTTTTCCGAGTTCCGAATTCTTTGTTTTCCGAGTTCCGAATTCTTTGTTTTCCGAATTCAGAACACGGAATTTGGAATTCGGAACACGGAATTTGGAATTCGGAACACGCAATTTGGAATTCGGAACACGCAATTTGGTATTCAGAACTTTGGAATTTGGAGCTCGGAACACGGAATACGGAACACGGAATTTGGAATTTGGAACACGAAATTCAGAACACGGAATTCCGTGTTCTGTGTTCCGAATTCTGTGTTCCGAGTTCCAAATTCCGTGTTCCAAATTTAGTGATCCGAATTCTGTGTTTTCCGAATTCTGTGTTTTCCGAGTTCCGAATTCCAAATTCTGTGTTCCGAGTTCCAAATTCTGTGTTCCAAATTTGGATTTCGGAATACGGAATTTGGATTTCGGAATACGGAATTTGGATTTCGGAACACAGAATTTGTAATTCGGAACACGGAATTTGGAATACGGAATTTGGAATTTGGAGCACAGAACACTCTATTTATAATTCAAAACACGGAATTTGGAATTCGAAACACAGAATTGGGAATTCAAAACACAGAATTGGGAATTCGGAACACGGAATTTGGAATTCGGAACACGGAGTTTGGAATTCGGAACACGGAATTTGGTATTCAGAACTTTGGAATTTGTAATTTGGAACTCGGAACACGGAGTTCGGAACACGGAGCACGGAATTTGGAACACGAAACACGGAATTTGGAACACGAAACACGGAATTTGGAACACGGAGCACAGAATTTGGAACACGGAATTTGGAACACGGAATTTGGAACACGGAATTTGGAACACGGAATTTGGAACACGGAATTTGGAACACGGAATTCGGAACACGGAATTTGGAGCACGGAATTCCGGAATTTGTAGCACGGAATACCGGAATTTGTAGCACGGAATTCCGGAATTCTGAGCACGGAATTCCGGAATTCGGAGCACGCAATTTGGTATTCAGAACTTTGGAATTTGGAACACGGAGTTCGGAACACGGAATTCGGAACACGTAATTTGGAACACGGAGCACGGAATTTGGAATACGGAATTTGGAACACGGAGCACTGAATTTGGAATTCGGAATTCGGAACACGGAATTTGGAATACGGAATTTGGAACACGGAAATTTGGAATTTGGAACATGGAATTTGGAATTCGGGAATTTGGAATTCCGGAATTCGGAACACGGAATTCAGAACACGGCGAGTTCCGAATTCTGTGTTTTCCGAGTTCCGAATTCTGTGTTCCGAATTCTGTGTTTTCCGAGTTCCGAATTCTGTGTTTTCCGAGTTCCGAATTCTGTGTTTTCCGAGTTCCGAATTCTGTGTTTTCCGAGTTCCGAATTCTGTGTTTTCCGAGTTCCGAATTCTGTGTTTTCCGAGTTCCGAATTCTTTGTTTTCCGAGTTCCGAATTCTTTGTTTTCCGAATTCAGAACACGGAATTTGGAATTCGGAACATGGAATTTGGAATTCGGAACACGCAATTTGGAATTCGGAACACGCAATTTGGTATTCAGAACTTTGGAATTTGTAATTTGGAACACGGAACACGGAGTTCGGAACACGGAGCACGGAATTTGGAACACGAAACACGGAATTTGGAACACGGAGCACAGAATTTGGAACACGGAATTTGGAACACGGAATTTGGAACACGGAATTTGGAACACGGAATTTGGAACACGGAATTTGGAACACGGAATTTGGAACACGGATTTCGGAACACGGAATTCGGAACACGGAATTCGGAACACGGAATTCCGGAATTTGTAGCACGGAATACCGGAATTTGTAGCACGGAATTCCGGAATCCTGAGCACGGAATTCTGGAATTCGGAGCACGCAATTTGGTATTCAGAACTTTGGAATTTGGAACACGGAGTTCGGAACACAGAATTCGGAACACGTAATTTGGAACACGGAGCACGGAATTTGGAATACGGAATTTGGAACACGGAACACGGAATTTGGAATACGGAATTCGGAACACGGAATTCGGAGCACGGAATTTGGAATTTGGAACACGGAATTCAGAACACGTTATTCCGGAATTCTGTGTTCCAAATTCCGTGTTCCAAATTCTAAATTTCGTATTCCAAATTTCGTGATCCGAATTGTGTTTTCCGAGTTCCGAATTCTGTGTTTTCCGAGTTCCGAATTCTGTGTGTTCCGAATTCTGTGTTTTCCGAGTTCCGAATTCTGTGTTTTCCGAGTTCCGAATTCTGTGTTTTCCGAGTTCCGAATTCTGTGTTTTCCGAGTTCCGAATTCTGTGTTTTCCGAGTTCCGAATTCTGTGTTTTCCGAGTTCCGAATTCTGTGTTTTCCGAGTTCCGAATTCTTTGTTTTCCGAGTTCCGAATTCTTTGTTTTCCGAATTCAGAACACGGATTTTGGAATTCGGAACACGGAATTTGGAATTCGGAACACGCAATTTGGAATTCGGAACACGCAATTTGGTATTCAGAACTTTGGAATTTGGAGCTCGGAACACGGAATACGGAACACGGAATTTGGAATTTGGAACACGAAATTCAGAACACGGAATTCCGTGTTCTGTGTTCCGAATTCTGTGTTCCGAGTTCCAAATTCCGTGTTCCAAATTTAGTGATCCGAATTCTGTGTTTTCCGAATTCTGTGTTTTCCGAGTTCCGAATTCCAAATTCTGTGTTCCGAGTTCCAAATTCTGTGTTCCAAATTTGGATTTCGGAATACGGAATTTGGATTTCGGAATACGGAATTTGGATTTCGGAACACAGAATTTGTAATTCGGAACACGGAATTTGGAATACGGAATTTGGAATTTGGAGCACAGAACACTCTATTTATAATTCAAAACACGGAATTTGGAATTCGAAACACAGAATTGGGAATTCAAAACACAGAATTGGGAATTCGGAACACGGAATTTGGAATTCGGAACACGGAGTTTGGAATTCGGAACACGGAATTTGGTATTCAGAACTTTGGAATTTGTAATTTGGAACTCGGAACACGGAGTTCGGAACACGGAGCACGGAATTTGGAACACGAAACACGGAATTTGGAACACGAAACACGGAATTTGGAACACGGAGCACAGAATTTGGAACACGGAATTTGGAACACGGAATTTGGAACACGGAATTCGGAACACGGAATTTGGAACACGGAATTTGGAACACGGAATTCGGAACACGGAATTTGGAGCACGGAATTCCGGAATTTGTAGCACGGAATACCGGAATTTGTAGCACGGAATTCCGGAATTCTGAGCACGGAATTCCGGAATTCGGAGCACGCAATTTGGTATTCAGAACTTTGGAATTTGGAACACGGAGTTCGGAACACGGAATTCGGAACACGTAATTTGGAACACGGAGCACGGAATTTGGAATACGGAATTTGGAACACGGAGCACGGAATTTGGAATACGGAATTCGGAACACGGAATTCAGAACACGGAATTCGGAGCACGGAATTTGGAATTTGGAACACGGAATTCAGAACACGTTATTCCGGAATTCTGTGTTCCAAATTCCGTGTTCCAAATTCTAAATTTCGTATTCCAAATTTCGTGATCCGAATTGTGTTTTCCGAGTTCCGAATTCTGTGTTTTCCGAGTTCCGAATTCTGTGTTTTCCGAATTTTGTGTTTTCCGAATTCTGTGTTTTCCGAGTTCCGAATTCTGTGTTTTCCGAGTTCCGAATTCTGTGTTTTCCGAGTTCTGAATTCTGTGTTTTCCGAGTTCCGAATTCTTTGTTTTCCGAGTTCCGAATTCTTTGTTTTCCGAGTTCCGAATTCCGAATTCTTTGTTTTCCGAATTCAGAACACGGAATTTGGAATTCGGAACATGGAACTTGGAATTCGGAACACGCAATTTGGAATTCGGAACACGCAATTTGGTATTCAGAACTTTGGAATTTGTAATTTGGAACTCGGAACACGGAATTCGGAACACGGAATTTGGAATTTGGAACACGAAATTCAGAACACGGAATTTGGAACACGGAGCACAGAATTTGGAACACGGAATTTGGAACACGAATTTGGAACACGGAATTTGGAACACCGAATTTGGAACACGGAATTTGGAATTCGGAATTTGGAACACGGAATTTGGAACACGGAATTCGGAATACGGAATTCGGAACACGGAATTACGGAATTTGTAGCACGGAATACCGGAATTTGTAGCACGGAATTCCGGAATCCTGAGCACGGAATTCTGGAATTCGGAGCACGCAATTTGGTATTCAGAACTTTGGAATTTGGAACACGGAGTTCGGAACACGGAATTCGGAACACGTAATTTGGAACACGGAGCACGGAATTTGGAACACGGAATTTGGAACACGGAACACGGAATTTGGAATACGGAATTCGGAACACGGAATTCGGAGCACGGAATTTGGAATTTGGAACACGGAATTCAGAACACGTTATTCCGGAATTCTGTGTTCCAAATTCCGTGTTCCAAATTCTAAATTTCGTATTCCAAATTTCGTGATCCGAATTGTGTTTTCCGAGTTCCGAATTCTGTGTTTTCCGAGTTCCGAATTCTGTGTTTTCCGAATTCTGTGTTTTCCGAATTCTGTGTTTTCCGAATTCTGTGTTTTCCGAGTTCCGAATTCTGTGTTTTCCGAGTTCCGAATTCTGTGTTTTCCGAGTTCCGAATTCTTTGTTTTCCGAGTTCCGAATTCTTTGTTTTCCGAGTTCCGAATTCTTTGTTTTCCGAGCTCCGAATTCTTTGTTTTCCGAGTTCCGAATTCTTTGTTTTCCGAATTCAGAACACGGAATTTGGAATTCAGAACACGGAATTTGGAATTCGGAACAGGCAATTTGGAATTCGGAACACGCAATTTGGTATTCAGAACTTTGGAATTTGGAGCTCGGAACACGGAATTCGGAACACGGAATTTGGAATTTGGAACACGAAATTCAGAACACGGAATTCCGTGTTCCGAATTCCGTGTTCTGTGTTCCGAATTCTGTGTTCCGAGTTCCAAATTCCGTGTTCCAAATTTAGTGATCCGAATTCTGTGTTTTCCGAATTCTGTGTTTTCCGAGTTCCGAATTCCAAATTCTGTGTTCCGAGTTCCAAATTCTGTGTTCCGAATTTGGATTTCGGAATACGGAATTTGGATTTCGGAATACGGAATTTGGATTTCGGAACACGGAATTTGGATTTCGGAACACGGAATTTGGAACACGGAATTTGGAACACGGAATTTGGAATTTGGAACACAGAATTTGGAATTTGGAACACGGAATTTGGAATTAGGAATTTGGAATTAGGAATTTGGAATAAGGAGCACGCAGAATTTGGAATTAGGAGCACGCAATTTGAAATTAAGAGCACGGAATTTGGAATTAGGAGCACGGAATTTGGAATATGGAATGCGGAATTTGGAATTAGGAGCACGGAATTTGGAATATGGAATGCAGAATTTGGAATTAGGAGCATGGAATTTGGAATATGGAACGCAGAAGTTGGAATTCAGAACACGAAATTTGGGCTTTGGAATTCGGAGCACGCAATTTGGAATTTGGGGTTTACTGGGGTTTGCTTACAAACAAACCTGTACGCTGAATACGCTGCTCGCCCCGAAGCCGATCATTTGTGACACAGCGAGAACCAGGATTTGTGTGTGTAAACACACAGATCCCGGTTCTCTGAGGGGAGAAGAGACTGATCGTGTATTCATACAAACTATGAACACCGATCTCTCTCTTCCCCTAGCAAGTCCCATCCCCCCTACAGTTAGAACACAGAGAGGTAACACAGTTAACCCCTTGATCACTAGTGTTAACTCCTTCCCTGCCAGTGACATTTTTCTAGCACTGATCGCTGTATAATTGTCAATGGTCCCAAAAATGTGTCAAAAGTGTCCAATTTGTCCGCCGCAATATCGCAGTCCCGATAAAAATCGCAGATCGACATTACTAGTAAAAAATTTTAATAATAATAAAAATGCCATAAATCTATCACCTATTTTGTAGACGCTATAACTTTTGGGCAAACCAATCAATATATGCTTATTGCATTTTTTTTTAACCAAAAATATGTAGAAGAATACATATTGGCCTAAACTGAGGAAAAAATTGTTTTTGGGGAAAAAATGTGGGATATTTATTATAGCAGAAAGTAAAAGATTTAGTAGGTAGGGGAACCACCGCTCCAGGATAATCCACACAACTGAGGTTTGCAGCTTCTCCTAAGATAGAGAGACCCAGGTGCAGGCACGGCACATACTAATGACGATAGATTGAAAGACTGGACGGCCGCACTCCAAAATAAATTTCAATGCCTTTTATTTGTGAAACAAAATCACACAAATGTGGGTCACAGCAAAGCAAAAATCGCTAACGCGTTTCACATTACCAGGAGTGCTTACTCTTAGCTATGAGTAAGCACTCCTGGTAGTGTGAAACGCGTTAGCAATTTTTGCTTTGCTGGGACCCACATTTGTGTGATTTTGTTTCACAAATAAAAGGCGTTGAAATTTATTTTGGAGTGCGGCCGTCCAGGGTCTTTCAATCTATCGTCAGAAAGTAAAAGATATTGTTTTTTTTTTTCAAAATTTTCGCTGTTCTTTTGTTTATAGCTCATAAAATAAAAACTGCAGAGATGTTCAAATACCACCAAAAGAAAGCTCTATTTATGGGGAAAAAAGGACGCAAAATTGTTTGGGTACAGCGTAGCACGACTGCGCAATTTTCAGTTAAAGGGACGCAGTGCCATATTGTAAAAAGTGATCTGGTCAGGAAGGGGGTAGAATCTTCGAGGGCTGAAGCGGTTAATGCCATTTGCCAGATGGACAGGGTCCAGTATTGTGATAATGTAAGACTAATGTACAATGAAATACTAATTTGAATGTAGAGTGATGTTACCAACAATAGCAAGGTCCAGCGTGTTAGATTTGTTAAGCCGCGTACGCACGATCGGACTTTCCGACGGGAAATGTGTGATGACAGGCTGTTGGCGATAAATCCGACAATGTGTACGCTACATCGGACAACTGTTATCGGACTTTTCGCCAACAAATGTTGGCTAGCAGGTTTTCAAATTTTCCGCAGACAAATGTGTGTTGTCGGATTTTCCGACCGTGTGTACACAAGTCCGTCGGACAAAAGTCAAAAGTACAAACACGCATGCTTGGAAGCAAGGACGAGCCAGAAGCGGTCGGTCTTGTAAACTAGAGTTTGTAATGGAGAATTAACATTCGTGACGCGGCAAATTATAAAATCTCGAAATGCAGCGCACAATTTTCTTCTTTAATGGGATAATAATGAAGCTGCTTTGCTGGTGATACTGATGGAGTTATTGCAAACAGTTTTTCAAAGGCTTTATTTTTCTAGTGATATCAAGAGTAATATTGTTATTTTTTTTTTAATTATTATTTGTGCAAGTTACCACAACACCATTATCCCCTAGTTTTTAAGATCAAAGATACAACTATGTTGGTGTCCCTTGTCAATTTTACATTGTATTTTTTTAAATGTAACTGCCTACTCCCAAACTGTCATTTAAAGCAAAACACATAGCCAAGTATTATTCTCCACAATTTTTTTATTGTTCATTAAAAAAAGAAAACAAATAAAAATAGACATGCTATCTGCCAATAGAACGTAACCAAAAAGTGCATTCTATGCATCCAAAAATATTGAAAATATACCAAATCAAATCATTATTCAACCAAAAAAATTATGTCAAAGCAATAACTCCAAGGCCAATAATAAATATCACGTCTATACGAGATATCACATCTCCTCCGATTCCGCAACATGGCTGGTTGATGAACGACCATTCAGAAACAAAATTAAAAGTGCAAAATGAAAAGTGTGAATCAACACTTGCCAAACTTCTACTAACACGAAATTAGCAGAAGGAGCCCAAAGGGTGGAACTAAAGAGCTGAAAAACAACATAGTACGTCTCTACGTTCGTAATTGTTGGCCAACATTTGTGTGCCGTGTGTATGCAAGACAAGTTTGGGCCAACGCCCTTCGGACAAAAGTCCACGGTTTTGTTGGCCAACAATCCGATCGCGTGTATGAGGCTTTAGACATGTTAGATGTAGATGGACTCGACTAACAAACTGAAGCTGATCTCCAGCTAGTACTTTATAAGCTTTTTTTTTTCCTTTTCGGAAAAGGGGGAAAAAAAGAAAACAAATGCAGCTACCACATCTACTGATTGGTAAGCTGCAATTTGTTGCATTTTTGTTTTTGGGTTCAGCACACTTTAACTGACCTGAAAGAGTCTTTGCATGCCCTGTCATAGTGCTGGGTGCTTATTACAAATGCACATTTTATTCCCCTACAAAGGAAAGTGGTATTGATTATAAATATGTTCACCTATGATCTAAGTCTACCATTCTCTAAGCCTTCACACTTTTTCGCCTACATACGGAAGTACTTTTTTTTTTATAGACTCTTTCTTTTCTTTTGCACATTACAGGTCGTTTTGAAGAAGAATTTATAAAGATGCGTATGGAGAGATTACAATCATGGATGTCTCGAATGTGCCGCCATCCTGTTGTATCAGAGAGTGATGTTTTCCAGCAGTTTCTCAATTTTCGAGATGAAAAGGTATCCCATAACTGCACATCTGTTTTTAACTGTTACTGGATTCTAGTATTAGGTGCTTAAAACTGAACTAGAAGTACTGTATATACTCGAGTATAAGCCGACCCGAATATAAGCTGAGGCACCTAATTTTACCACAAAAAAATGGGAAAACTTATTGACTTGAGTATAAGCCTAGGGTGAGAAATGCAAAGCTACTGTAAGTGGAAAAGAGGGTAAACAATGCCCATTTACAGCCTCACTGTGCCCATTTGCGTGCCTCACTGTGCCCATTTGCAGCCATAGGTCCCCCAAACTTCAAATTTGGTAGTTAAGGGTTCCTAGATGCCCCCTATCTGCAGCCAAAATGTGGGGTCTCTGGACCCAAAGGGTCCTGAAATGACATTGCTGCAGATGGACACAGCTGACCGACTTTGGGGCCCCATATCTTGGGCCACTTGGTGCTAGAAACCCAGTGGAACTTGTACTACAACATATCCAAAGATGGGGTTCCTATCACCAAGTGGACCCAAAATATGGGGCCCTAAAGTCGGTTTGGTAAATGTCAAGCACTTTTCTGACTGAAGCTTTTTGGTGCTAGGAACCCCATCTTTGGATATGTATGCTGGTTCCACTGGGTTTGCACACCAAATTTGGGGTTCCTAGCACCAAGTGGCCCGAGATACGGGCCCCAAAGTCGGGTCGGAAAATGTCAAAAAAATGTGCTGAAAATCTCGGCTTATACTCGAGTATATATGGTAAATGAAAGTAGAGCTATGACCTCCTACTTAAAAAAAATGTGCTCCATGAAACATGAAAAGGTGAACTAATTCCCGATTAGTAAAGTCCTGTGCTGCCAGTGTAGTGGTTTGTCCGGGAGTGAGTATCTTAATGCTCGCAATGGCAAGAGCTCAACCACATGACACTACTGACCAATGGGAAGTGCTTCATTTTATGAATCAGATGACCTCATTGCACAAGATATCTCTTGATGGGCCAATGGAATCTTCAGTTACTCCCTTTGTTCCATAGTGTCCCGATAGGGATGAATCTACTCTCTGGGTCACAACTCTGGGAAGTTCAACCAATCAGTGCTAAGCAGTGCATGTGCTAAAAAAATAAATGATCTATGGTAGGCGACCTTCAAATATTAGCGTGAAGGCCATGGATGACGATAATTAAATTAACAATAAACCTTTTTACTGGCAATGGAGTGCCCTTAATGTAAAAGTAGAACCTGTTTAGGTTTCAGTGAATCTGTTTAGTAGTGCCTAAAGTAGCACAAACACAGATGGCGGACTGTTTGTTATGGAAGCAGCTTAGGCAGTCCTTGTGTGGATAGTTCACAGCTGGCTTGTCATTACACTTTTGTTCATGCAATAGGTTTTTTTTTTGTCGTTATAAAATTTACATTCTATATCTTGCATGATTTGATTCCAGAAAGGTGTGCATGTCCGCTATTAAAAAGGGGCCTGTCACTATTTAGCTACATAAATCTATACAGTATTGCGGTATGCGGTTATACATATCACTGTGTGTATGTATGTATGTATGTGTGTGTATATATATTTTTTTTAAAAAAAATATATATATATACACACAGTGGATATAAAAAGTATACACACCCCTTTAACAGGGGTGTGTATACTTTTTATATCCACTGTGTGTATATATATATTGTTTTTTTTTTAAATGTCAGGTTTCTGTGATGTAAAAAAAATGAGAAAAAGATGAATCATTTCAGAACTTAATGTGACCTGTAAAGTGTACAACTCAATTGAAAAACAAATTAAAATCTGTTAGGGCGGGGGGGAGTAATAATAAAAAAAACTAAAATAATGTGGTTGCATAAGTGTGCACACCCTCTTATAACTGGGGATGTAGCTGTGTTCAGAATTAAAGCGGTTATGCACTCTGTATAATTTTTTTTTTTTTTTTGGGACGGAATATAAAGGATGCTTACCTTTATTGGGGGACTCACCTGTTCCATCTTCCATCTCGATCGCCGCCGGTTTTCGTCCGATGAAGTTCCTCGTCTTCTTCTTTTGTGCTGGGGGCCATCTTGCCTGTGGGCATGTGAAACACCCACAGGAACTTTAGATGGCCCAGCATGCACCGCCGTTACTCGCGCGTGCGCAGTAACGGCACATCTGCCGACATCTCACGAGATTTCGGCAGATGTGGCCGAAATCTCGGGAGATTTCGGAAGATGTGGCCGAAATCTCGCGAGATTTCGGAAGATGCCCGCACTGACTCCTGGGATCAATGACACCAGATCCCAGGAGACAGTGCGGCGTGACGACGATCGACACAGAGACCCCGCCCGCCGCCGAAGAGAGAGAAGACCGGAAGTCATCAATTACAAGGTAAGCAAAAAAAAAAAAAACATTTCATTTAGTACTCTTTGCCTGATTTGGAAGGCAAAGAGATTTACTAAATGAAATGGGTGCAGAACCGCTTTAAGCAATCACATTCAAACTCATGTTAAATAGGAGTCAGTACACACCTGCCATCATTTAGAGTGCCTCTGATTAACCCCCAAAAAAGTTCAGCTGTCCTAGTAGGTCTTTCCTGACTTTTTCTTAGTCGCATCCTACAGCAAAAGCCATGGTCCGCAGAGAGCTTCCAAAGCATCAGAGGGATCTCCTTGTTAAAAGGTATCAGTCAGGAGAAGGGTACAAAAGTATTTCCAAGGCATTAGATATACCAGGGAACAGAATGAAGAAAGTCATCATTAAGTGGAGAAAATATGGCACAACAGTGACAATACCAAGAACTGGAAGTCCCTCCAAAATTGATGAATAGACAAAAAGAAAAGAAGAAAACTGGTCAGGGAGGCTGCCAAGAGGCCTACAGCAACATTAAAGGAGCCGCAAGGATATCTGGCAAGTACTGGCTGTGTGGTACATGCGACAACAATCTCCTGTATTCTTCATATGTTTGGGCTATGGGGTAGAGTGGCAAGATGGAAGCCTTTTCTTACGAAGAAAAACATCCAAGCTCGGCTAAATTTTGCAAAAACGCATCTGAAGTCTCCCAAAAGCATGTGGGAAAATGTGTTATGGTCTGATGAAACCAACTGAACCAACTGACTGAACTTTTTTGGCTATAATTCCAAAAGAAAGGTTTGGAGCAAAAACAACACTGCACATCACCAAAGAAACACCATAGCCACAGTGAAGTATGGTGGTGGCAGCATCATGCTTTGGGACTGTTTTTCTTCAGCTGGAACAGGAGCATTAGTCAAGGTAGAGGGAATTATGAACAGTTCCAAATACCAGTCAATATTGGCACAAAACCTTCAGGCTTCTGCTAGAAAGTTGAACATGAAGGGGAACTTCACCTTTCTGCATGATAACGACCCAAAGCATAAATCCAAATCAACAAAGGAATGGCTTCACCAGAAGAGGATTAAAGTTTTGGAATGGCCCAGCCAGAGCCCAGACCTGAATCCCATTGAAAATCTGTGGGGTGATCTGAAGAGGGATGTGCACAGGAGATGCCCTCACAATCTGACAGATTTGGAGTGTTTTTGCAAAAAGAATGGGCAAATATTGCCAAGTCAAGATGTGCCATGCTGATAGACTCATACCCATAAAGACTGAGTGCTGTAGAAAAATCAAAAGGTGCTTCAACAAAGTATTAGTTTAGGGATGTGCACACTTATGCAATCATATTATTTTATTTTTTTATTTTTACTTCCCTCTACCTAAAAGATTTAAATTGGTTGTTCAACTAAGTTGTACAGTTTATAGTTCACATTAAAGATGGAAAAAAATCTGAAATAATTTTTTATCTTTGTCTCATTTTTTTATATCACAGAAACCTGACATTTTAACAGCGGTGTGTAGGCTTTTTATATGCACTGTATATTAAATTGTTACTATTGTAATTACTATTATTATTAATAAAGGCGCACCACTTCTAGGTTTTAAAGGAGAAGTACAGCCAAATCTTGTTTGGATCACAGGAGTGCAGTTCATGCTGTACTCCTGTGACCCGTTTTCAGCAGGCACTGGCTGGAGCCCACAGTCAGCTGACATCACAGAGCCTGTCCAGGCTCAGGCAAGATTGCGACAATGAAGTCGGGATCGGCCCACGTGCCTGGACCAGCACCTGGCTCAGCCTCTCAGCAAGCCCCTGGGAGCCTGAGCCGGCCGATTCCTGCCCCCTCCACAACCCAGTTCTCCAGTAAGCCTGGGGGGGGGGGGGGACAGTGTTGACTGACAGGGACCAGCTCTCTGCTCAGGGAGCTCTGTGAACCGAGAGATCAGTGGTGTTTGATCGCTCGATTCTCAGTCTTAGAGCCAGCGGGGGACAGATGCAGCATTGGACTGATGGTGCATCCACCTAGATAAGTATGATTCTGTAAATAAAAACAAAAAAACATACTTCTTCTCTTTTAACTGTTATCCTGGCAGGTTACCAGTTTTGTTGAGTAATCCTTGGTTTACTACATCACATCTGCTTTTGCATGAGATCCCATGCTTACACAGTGTACACAGCATTTTCTTTAGGAATGCACATAAAGCCACAGACACTCTACTGTTGCCTAGAGTGTGTTGAGTTGGGACAACATGACTAACAGTCACATGTAGTATTACAGATTGCATGACTGTATGAACAGGGCTGGGAGAAAAGGTGGAATACAAAAGCAGCCTTTGCAAACACATCTAGCCAACTCTTTAGAGGAGGTCACTTCCATTTGTATATTGCATATTGTTTGTGTATGATAAGCTGTTTTTTTCAGCAGGGTGTGTAATGAGAACAATGTCATTTTGGTGCAAGGTTCAGCAGAAAAGGCGACTGGTTCTCATTAAAATTACAGTAAATAAATTCCTGACATGTCATGATGTACAGCTACAGTATAATGTTTTAAAAGAGCTTTACGTTTTTAAAGGGTGAATCTCCTTAACCCCTTGCCGACCAGAGCACGACGACATACGTCAGCAACAATGGCACGGCTGGGTAAATGGGCGTACAGGTACGTCCCCTTTAAATCCTGCCCCGCAGACTCGATGTCCGCTGGGGTCCCGCGATCATGTCACGGAGCACCAGAATGGGGAGATGCTTATGTAAACAAGCCATTTCCCTGTTCTGCCTAGCAACATGACAGAGATCTACTGCTCCCTGTCAACGGGAGCAGTGATCTCTGTCATTTTCTAGTGAGACATCCCCCCCCCCCCCCCCTATAGTTAGATTCACTCCCTAGGACCCACTTAACCCCTTGATCGCCCCCTAGTGTTTAACCCCTTCCCTGCCAGTGTCATTTTCACAGTAATCAGTGAATTTTAATAGCACTGATCGCTGTATAAATGACAATGGTCCCAAAATAGTGTCAAAAGTGTTCGATGTGTCCGCCATAATGTCGCAGTCATGATAAAAATTACAGATTGCCACCATTACTAATAAAAAAAAATTATAATAAAAATGCCATAAATCTATCCCCTATTTTGTAGACGCTATAACTTTTGTGCAAACCAATCAATATACGCGTATTGCAATTTTTACCAAAAATATGTAGAGGAATACATATCGGCCTAAACTGAGAAAGAAATTAGTTTTTTATATATATTTTTTGGGGGATACTTGTTATAGCAAAAAGTAAAAAATTAAAAAATATTGCTTTTTTTTCAAAATTGACGCTCTTTTTTTTGTTTATAGCGCAAAAAGTTAAAACCGCAGAGGTGATCAAATACCACCAAAATAAAGCTCTATTTGTGGGAAAAAAAGGATGTCAATTCTGTTTGGGTGCAACGTCGCACGACCGCACAATTGTAAGTTAAAGCGACGCAGTGCCGTATCGCAAAAAGTGCTCTGGTCAGGAAGGGGGTAAATCCTTCCGGGGCGGAAGTGGTTAATGCTGGCACAGATGGCAATAAAAACTGACAAGCATTCTAATTCCTTTCCACTCTATCCAAACTAAAAAAAAGTTTTGCCTTTAATTATACTTTAAAAATCGCTTCTACTACAGGAGTTTTTGAGGCAGCTCAATGCTATCCTGTGTCCATGCACAATTACAGGTATATTTTGAGCTTAACGTTTAGAGGCAGGAAGAAGAAAACGCTTCTGGTTTGCGTTTCTGATTGGAGCTTTCTGGCAAAAAAAAAAATGCAAAACTCGCCTAAACTGTGTACAGTAAATATGAGTGTTTTTTTTTTTTCTGTCCGGGGAACAGACATTTTTTTAAGCCCGGAGCCTAAAGGAGAAGTAAGGCCAAAGCTCTTTTGGCTCTACTACTGTGAGTCACAGGGAGTGCGCTTTGTTCTGTTCTGTTTTCTGCCGACAGCAGGCTAAAGGCTCTGGAGAGATCCCAACTTTAATGTCAGGATCCACCCAGATGCATGCCCGGCAGCTCCCATCCCCCTCCACAGCCTGGCGCTCCAGTGAGTGCTGGAGGGGCAGAACAGAAAGCCAGTGACTGAAGGTCAGTGGCTCTCTGCTCAGTGAAGACCACAAACCAAGTTCTCCATCTTAAAAGCAACCGGGGACAGATGATGCATCGAACTAATGCTGCATCCACCTAGGTGAGTATAAATGTTTTTTTAATACATCTTTTCCTGAACTCCTTAAAGTGGATGTATTTGATCGCCCCTGCGGTTTTTATTTTTTGCGCTATGACAATTTTGAAAAAAAACCATTATTTTTTATTTTTTTGAGTTTAGGCCGATACGTATTCTTCTAAATTTTTGTAAAAAAACGCAATAAGCGATTATTGATCGGTTTGCGCAGAAGTTATAGCGTTTACAAGATAGGGGATAGTTTTATAGCATTTTTATTAATAATTTTTTTTTATTAGTAATGGCGGCGATCTGCGATTTTTTTTTTTTTTGTGACTGCGACATTATGGCGGACACATCGGACATTTTTGACACATTTTTGGGACCATTGTCATTTATACAAAAATCAATGCTATTTAAATGCATTGATTCCTGTATAAATGACACTGGCAGTGAAGGGGTTAACCACAAGGGGGCTGTAAACCTGATTCATGAAATTTAACCTAAGCCCTGTGTCTTTCTGCTGCGCCATTCTTCTTCTTCTGTTATCAGCGTGATAACTTCTGACAAGTTTTCTGTCATTCAAGATAAAACCAGCCAGAAATTTGTGTCATGGGAGGTTGCTATAAATAGATTAGCAGAGAGCTTGTCTTGTCACAGCACAACATCACTGCACATTCTTTTGTTCCTCTGCCTATGTGGAGTGGGGGGTGTGTGCCTTTCCTCCAATCAGCTGTCTTGGCTTTATGCCAAGAATCCACTCCCAGTGCTGAACAGGAAGAGAAAATCTCTAACACAATGTGCACTTTCTAAAGAATATTGAAAGCTGAAGACAGCAGATATACATGTAAAACTTATGTAGGGAGATTTGTTTCATCTCTGTGTATGATCTGAGGCTTTTGACTTCACTGGGTATATGTGAGGGTTTACATCCATGCTGTCTTTGAGCTTTGCCTAGGTTAAGATGAGGTAATTAAAGCGGAACTATACTGTATCTGAGCATCCATCCTTGTCTCCAGGCTTTATTTTGCTGAGAATACACTTTGAAAACAACCCCCTAGCATTTCTGGCAGTGGCCATCTTATGCAAGGGCAGATCATTCAAGTAAAATGTACTTCCTAGAATCAGTCTGCCCTTAGCTTAGGCATGCAGGCAGTTGTGCTCAGCTCAGAAAACCCCTCCTCCCCTTGAAGACTCCTGGGATGTATATGACATCATTTGCCTAGACATGGAAACCAGGAAATAACTGAAGAAATGTAAAAAATAAAAAAGTTTGCAACAAGTAAATATGATATATTTTCCTATCTGTTTACTAATGCTAGCAGCATAAGGATTACAGATATTCAGTATTGACTGAGAGTGAAGTTCCTCTCTAATTTGCTGCAGACAGGAAGAAGCATTAATTCAGTCTCTTCTCCCCTAGTGGCCAGACTGCAACAATTATTACTTTGTAGTAGAGCTGCACAATTCTGGCCAAAATGAGAATCATGATTTTTTTTGCTTAGAATAAAAAGATCACGATTCTTTCATGATTCCTGCGGTGTAAAATCTTTCACATTATACAAAAAAAATTGGGCTAACTTTACTGTAGAGCTTCGTGATTCTGGCCAAAATGAGAATCACAATTTTTTTTCTTAGAATAAAAAGATCACGATTCTTGCGGCGTAAAATCTTTCACATTATACAAAAAAATTGGGCTAACTTTACTGGTTAGTTTTTTTTTTTTTTTTTAATCCATTAAAGTGTAAATTTTTCACAAAAACTACTGCTGCGCAAATAAAGTGTGACATAAAATATTGCAACAACCACCATTTTATTCTCTAGGGTCTCTACTAAAAAAAAAAAAAAAATATATATATATATATATATATATATATATATATATATATATATATATTAACATATTTATATATATATGTATATATATATATTATATTATTATATGTAATATATATATAATATATTAATATTATCTGACAACAAATGTCATAAAAAGGTTTAGTGTTTAAGTGGTTAAACTTCCCTCATTTACACACCAAAGTGTATTCCTTTGATCTAAAGGACAAATCGTTACAATATTTATACTTGCGTTCCACTGCTAAAGAATGTTGTGATCCTTGACAGACTGCCTGTTTTTTATTTTTTTCCTTTCTTTTGACGGCTGTTTCATTCTATACAGAGAATTCTCTGCATAGAAAGAATTGGGAAATACTTTGTCAAGATCGCAACGGGGAAAAAAAATTGCAATAACGATTAATCGTGCAGCTCTACTTTGTAGCAAGACACAGTGAAAGGCAGCATATAGCCAAGAACTGCACAGACACCAGGATTTCCATATTTGTGCAATCTCTAATGCCGCGTACACACGGCCGGAATTTCCGATGGAAACAGCTTTTCATCTGATTTTCTGACCGTGTGTATGCCCATCGGTCTTTTTCTGTCGGTATTTCCGAAGGACTTTAGATTGAGAGCCTGTTCTTAATTTTTCAGACGGAAAAACTTTCTATCGGAAATTCTAATCGTGTGTATGCAATTGCGACACGCAAAATTCCGGCGCATGCTCGGAAACAATTTGACGCATGCTCGGAAGCATTAAACTTCCCTTTTATAATGCTGTCGAACGTGTTGTATGTCGCAGTGTTATTGACGGTCGGAATTTGGTGTGACCGTGTGTAGGCAAGACAGTTTGAACGGAATTCTGTCGGAATTCCGACGAGAAAACCATCAGAGCTTTTTCCGATCGTGTGTACGCGGCATTAGCCATTGTCTTGGACCAGTAAGTGCATGTTAACTTGAATAGTTCCTGAGCACAAAAAACGACTCTTTCCCAATTAAAGCGGTGTTTCACCTTAAAAAAATAAATTTTAAAAGTCAGCGGCTAAAAAAAAAGTAGCTGCTGACTTTTAATAAGTACACTTACCCTCCCAGGGTGCCCGCGATGTCGGTCGTGGAGGCCGAGATGTTCCTCGACGATCCGGTTCCAGCGCCGCCATCCTCAGTATGGGAAACGGCTTCCCGTTTTCTACTGCGCATGCGCGAGTTGGCGCGCGGCCTACTGCGCATGCGCGAGTCGGCGCGCGGCCTACTGCGCATGCGCGAGTCTAATTTGTGAATGGGGAACGCGATGTGTTGTGGGACACAGTTCCCATAACACACCGCGCCCCATTCACTAGAAGACGGAAGGAGAGAAGATCACTGCGGCGCTGGAAGAGGCAGATTAGGACGATCTGCCTAGCAACAGCCATTTCTGGTAAGTAAAAAAAAAAAAAAAAAAGTTTTTTTTTCAGGGTGTCCCACCACTTTAAGAGAAAAACATTGCAGGGAGAGTACTGTGATTTCTTTGAGATGATAAATAGCTGTAAATGTTACAGTTGCACATTACTTAGCTTGTATGTACTTAACATGAAAAAATATACCGATCCAGTTAAAGATCTGATGCAATTATGACAAATGTAGAGTGTCATTCAAGGAATTGCCCTGTGTTTACCCGAATATTTGTATATTTCCTTATTTTGATAGGAATGGAAGACTGGCAAGAGGAAAGCAGAAAAGGATGAACTGGTTGGCAGTATGATATTTTCCACAATCGATCCAGAATCTGATGACATCGACTTGTTAGAAGTGTAATTGCCATGTTTTATATTTAATGTACAGTATAATGCATCCTTCCTCTATAATGTATTCCTCAGGGAAGAACATATTGCTGCTTTGTATGCACATGCACATTTTTTCCAACTATATTACAGTTGCATGAAGAAGAATGAAAGTTTAGTTTTGCATTTAAAAGGCAGCTTTTTAACACCTACAGTGAGGGAAAAAAGTATTTGATCCCCTGCTGATTTTGTACGTTTTCCCACTGACAAAGAAATGATCCGTCTATAACTTTAATGGTAAGTTTATTTTAACAGTGAGAGACAGAATAACAACAAAAATATCCAGATAAACTCATTTAAAAAAGTTAAAGTTTTGAGTGAAATAAGTATTTGACCCCTTCGCAATACATGACTTAGTACTTGATGGCAAAACCCTTGTTGGCAATCACAGAGGTCAGACGTTTCTTGTAGTTGGCCACCAGGTTTGCACACATCTCAGGAGGGATTTTGTCCCACTCCTTTGCAGATCCTTTCCAAGTCATTAAGGTTTCGAGGCTGATGTTTTGGTAACTCTAACCTTCAGCTCTTCAGTGTTTTTGGGTCATTGCCATGCTGGAATACTTATCAACGACCCATTTTTAATGCCCTGGCTGAGGGAAGGAGGTTCTCACCCAAGATTTGATGATACATGGCCCTGTCCATTGTCCCTTTGATGCGGTGAAGTTGTCCTGTCCTCTTAGCACAAAAACACTGCCAGAGCGTAATGTTTCCACTTCCATGTTTGACGGTGGGGATGGTGCTCTTTGGGTCATAGGCAGCATTTCTCCTCCTCCAAACCACTTGTTTTCTTGGTGACTATGGTTCCAGCTGCCTTGAGATCATTGACAAGATTCTCCCGTGTAGTTCTGAGTTGATTCCTCACCATTCTCATGATCATTGAAACTCCACAAGGTGAGATCTTGCATGGAGCCCCAGACCGAGGGAGATTGACAGTTATTCTGTGTTTCTTCCATTTTCGATTAATCGCACCAACCGTTGTCACCCTCTCACCAAGCTGCTTGGCGATGGTCTTGTAGCCCATTCCAGCCTTGTGTAGGTCTGCAATCTTGTCCCTGACAT
Source organism: Lithobates sylvaticus (assembly GCA_028564925.1). Taxonomy (NCBI): domain Eukaryota; kingdom Metazoa; phylum Chordata; class Amphibia; order Anura; family Ranidae; genus Lithobates; species Lithobates sylvaticus. The sequence continues at coordinate 132,071,371 of CM053028.1, forward strand.
CCTTGGACAGCTCTTTGGTCTTGGCCATGAAAATTGTTTAGGGAAGAAAGCCAACTGCATAGTCAATGACTGGAACCTATAGCCATATCCCTAAATAGAGAAAAGAAAAACAAAGGAGATGCACCCTGGGACTTTAAAGGGATAGGTTGGAAACCAGAAAGATGCATAAAGAAGTATAATACATTTTTATACTCTCCAGACTTAGTAAATAAACCCCTTTGACTTTGTTTTGATATACAGTATATTTAATGCATTTACCTGATTTAACCACCTTGCATCCAGGCCAATTCTGACATTTCTCTCCTACATGTAAAATTCCACATTTTTTTGCTAGAAAATTACATAGAATCCCCCAAACGTTATATATGTTTTTTTAGCAAAGATCCTAGGGAATACAATGGCGGTCTTGCAACTTTTTATCTCGCACGGTATTTGCGCAGCAATTTTTCAAACGCTTTTTTTCCAGAAAAAAAACTGTTTTATGTTTAAAAAAAACAAAACATTAAATTTAGCCCAATTTTTTTGCATAATGTGAAAGAGGAAGATAAGCCGAGTAAATAGATACCCAACATGTCACGCTTCAAAATTGCACGCGCTTGTGGAATGGCGCCAAACTTTGGTATTTAAAAATCCCCATAGGCAACGCTTTAAAAATTTTTTTACTGGTTACATATTTTGAGTTCTAGGGCAAGAATTATTGCTCTCGCACTAACGTTCGCGGCGATGCCTCACATGTGTAGTTTGAACACCGTTTTCATATGTGGGCGGGACTTACATTTGCGTTCGCTTCTGCGTTTTTATTGTTATTTTATTTTTTTGTTTGACACTTTAAAAAAAAAAAAAAAAAAATTTGATTACTTTTATTCCTATTACAAGGAATGTAAACATCCCTTGTAATAGGAATATGGCACGATCGGACCTATTTACAGTGAGATATGGGGTCAATAAGACCCCACATCTCACCTCTAGGCTGGGAAGTCTAAAATAAAAATAAAAAAAACGATCACGGCTTCCCAGCCGAGGCACCGCCATTATTTGAATGCAGAGACCGGGCGTGACGTCATAACATCGCGCCCGGCCTCCGAACGATCATAGAGACTCCGGCAACCATCTGGTCCGCCATCTGGGGGCCGGCGGATCCTGTGTCCGACTCACCGATGGAATCGGTGAGTCGGTAGAAGCACCGGAGGGCGGCGGGAGGCGGGGATGTCCCCTCCCGCCGCCCGTAAGAATGATCAAGCAGCGGAACAGTCGCTATGATCATTCTTATGCTGTAGGGAATCGCCGGCTGAAAACGGCAATATCTGAATGATGTCTGTAGCTACAGGCATCATTCAGATATACCCCCGGGGAGTACAGGGCGTCATATGACGTATAGTGGGCGCCAGGTGGTTAAACTGGAATTGCGATCAGGCTTTTACATTTATTGAGCAACTGAAGAGCTGTGTTTGGTAGATGTGATGAGTGGCAGAGGAGAGGCAATATGATAGAAGTATGTTAATACTTTTCCTTATTGTATGGTGAAGTGTAGGGGCCCAATAAAGGGTAAAAGGCTTTTTATAATAATGTATATTAAAATATAACTCGTTATCAACGATATAACTATTTGGAACCTTTCATAGTGTTCAAAAATATTGTTCAAATATTCGTTTCAGTGGCCTTGGTGACAGGAAATAGTTCTACATTTATCACAGGACATAACACTATTTTAGGGAATTTCGGAACTTCCTGTTTATCTTCTCATCTAACATCTCATAAACCAAGTCTCCTGTGTGCGAACTCTGAGTTCCTTTATTAACCACTTCAATACACCTTCCTGCCCAGGCCAATTTTCAGCTTTCAGCGCTGTCACGTTTTGAATGACAATTGCACGGACGTGCGACGCTGTACCCAAACAACATTTTTTATTATTTTTTTCCCACATAGATAGAAAGAATAGAGCTTTCTTTTGGTGGTACTGGAAGGCACTTCTAGGCGGCACTGATGGGCAGCACTGAACAGGAGGCACTGGCAGGCATAACTGATGGGCACAGAGTGCCATCCCTAATGGGCACTGAGTGCCATCCCTAATGGGCACTGATTGGCATCCCTAGTGGGCTCTAGTGGGCTTTTCTGGTGGTCATGGGTGAGCATCCTGGGGGGGGCTGCACTGATAATCAGCGCAGACCCCCCCTGTCAGGAGAGCAGCTAATTAACTCTCCTCACACCTGTCAGTGCGAGTGGAGGAAAAGCCGATACACACAGCCTGTTTACACTGTGATCAGCTGTGACTGGACACAGTTGATCACGTGGTAAAGAGCCTAAGGCCCCTTTCACACTGGGGCGGTGCGGGGCAGCGACGGTAAAGCAGCGCTATATTTAGCGCTGCTTTACCATCGTTTTACCCGCGGTATGCGGCCGCTAGCGGGGTGGTTTTAACCCCCGCTAGAGGCCGCAAAAGGGTTAAAAACCTCCGCAAAGCGCCGCTGCAGCGGCGGTTTGCGGGCGGTATCCCCGCGGTTTCCCATTGATTTCAATGGGAAGGAGCGGTATAGGAGCGGTAAATACACCGCTCCTTCACCGCTCCAAAGATGCTGCTAGCAGGACTTTTGTTGCGGTCCTGCTAGCGCACCGCTCCAGTGTGAAAGCCCGCCGGCTTTCACACTGGAGTGAATGGGGCCGGTTTTTTCAGGCGGTATACAGGCGCTATTTTTAGCGCTGTACCGCCTGAAAACCGCCCCAGTGTGAAAGGGGCCTAAGTCATAGTCTTTTTACCTCGATCGGAGATGCCGTGTGTCAGACTGACACACCACACCACCGATCGCCGCACTACACGCCCCCGGCTTATCCTGCTGGACGTCATATGATGCCCAGTCAGGATCACAGAACCACTTTCTGGCTGTCATTCTGCTATATGGTGGGCGAGAAGTGGTTAAAGTGTTACTAAGCCCAGGACCCTGTATTCACTATATCTGGTCTCCCACAGTACACAGAACATGGGAATGCAATTATTTTAGTAAATATCAACTGCTAAATACCTTTTCTCATCAGCAGTATATAGCAGTCTTGTGACTTCTATCCGTGTAGAGTTGAGCACTGGTTAAAGCTTGTAGGGGGGGTTTTCATTCTGCTCCGACTGTCCTATGAGGCTGCAGGACACCTGACCCTCTGTGTGGACAGTGCTGATTGGTCCTCTGCTAATCACATGCACCCTCCCGCAAAAAAAAACATCTCTAGCAATACACATCAAACTTAGCATGTGCAGAGTGCCTCCGAGGCTCTGTACTATCAGGAGATGGATTGGGGACTGTGGAAGAAGGGGAGGATCAGAGTAGACAGGATCAAACAGCCTTTTTGCACAATGCAGAGGATTCTCCCCTTAAGTTTCATAGTGCGTGTAATAAGCATGCTTTACTGCATATACAGACTGATTTTATTCTTGTGGGTTTAGTAACACTTTACCGGTCTAGAGACTTGTGGAACAAACAGGACCAAAGCTCAGATACTTAAAGTATAAAAACAAAGTGGTTACCCAGTCTCTGCTAGAAGAGAAAACCTTCCGCCTGGTTTGTTTTACCATGTTTAAAGCAGACCTTCAGTTATTTTTTCAACTTTCCAGCTATTAAATCCTCTGCCCTTGTTATAACTTTGGATAGTAAATACCTTATACAGCCCACTTCCTGTTTCTTGTCTGATAAAAGGCCTAGGCTTTATGACATCATGCACATCTCTCTCTCACTCTCGCGAGAGTTTGCCAGCAAGGGAGGGGGTATGAGTCATAAGAGTGCCAATGAGAGCTTCAGAGCTGGAGGTGTGTCTGTGTTAATCCAGAAAGTGAACAGGCAGCAGCTTCATCTGCCCACAGTTGAAATGGATGCAGACAGACTTTTTCTGACGTCCTGCCAGCGCACCGCTCAAGTGTGAAAGCCCTCCGGCTTTCACACTGGAGACAATGGTGCAGTTTTAGGGCGGATTGCAGGCGCTATTTCTAACGCTGAAATCCATTAAAGGGCCTGGAGGTGTCGGCGCAAAGGGGTTAAACACACCCAAACCTTTCTTAAGCCAGCCATACGAGGATTGACTTGTTCAGCTCGATAGCACTGATCAGTGTATTCTGGCGGCGGGGAAGTCCTCCCTGTTGTCAGAATACAATGGCAAAGCAGGAGGATTCCCCCATCCACATTGAATGTGTGTGTTTGGGGGAATCAAGTAATTTTTTTTCGTTGGCCAACCTATGTCTAATTTAAAAAAAAATACATTTAATACTTTTCCCCAGTTTAAAAAAAATAATAAATTGGAATGTGTGTGTTTGGGGGAATCAAGTAATTTTTTTTCCTGGACTTTTTGATCCATTTTTGTACCAAATCTTGAAGCTGGCCTTTTGCAGGGAGATTGGTTGGAGTTGGAGCCATCTGCCAAGCACCTGAAAAATCACAATGTGAACAAACCCTCGGGTCACTGGGCACCAGGAAAGCCCAGAAAAAATAGATAGCCATAGACTGAACACTACCGATAACATTCAGGATACTCACTCCCACCTTCCCCCTCCATAAAATGGGAAAAAATTTTAAAAGCCATCTGCCAAGCACCTGAAAAATCACAATCAGACAAGCTTTATAAATTCTGGACTTAGATGGATGTAGAGAAGTGAAAACTGTAGATAAACAATACATCTTATGTAGGAGGATTTGTTTAATCTCTTTGTATCACCAGAGGCCGGTCACTGGGTATATGTGAGGGTTTACAACCACTTTAAATGAAATTCTAGTGAAAGAAAGAATAATTTAAAGTTGCAGTGTCAGCTGCCTACCTTATTTTTTATTTTTTTTTCCAAAGTAAAGTAATTAAAGTAGCGGGAAAGCCAAAATGTTACAGTTGTCACCAAAACCAGAGATGAGGGGAACACATCTAATAGGTAATCCACCGCTTCTGGTAACAAATGACTAATAGAGGAAATCTCCCATGCTTTGTAGAGATCTCCTATTTTTTGTTGTGTCTCTGTTACAGGAAGTGAATGGAATTTTCCTCAATGTAACACAAACAACAACAAAATAAACTGACAGTGGTTTGAATCTTCTCCTACTTTACCCAAAACTAAAAAAAAAGAATGTTTTGGCAACGTATACAGAACAGTAAAGTGGCCATTGGTAGCTATTGGTTTCTACTCTTTGTACACGATCTGTGCTCTCGCCTATCCTAGCCGTTCTGCATCTTAAAATACTTTGCAGTGTTCATCCTTATATTACTTTCACTGTAACAAGCGGCCCAGTCGAAAGGCTGACATTTAAACCACGGAAAATGTACAAATATAAAACCTAAACAAGGCCTCTTTTCTGCTTTTTTAAAAGATCCCCAAACTGGAGCTTTTATGTCGGTAGCTAACTGCATCTGACAGCTGTAGGACGGTTTAAATGACGCACTGTTTCTCCGTGCCATGTTTCCTCATACTAATTAGCCCATCTTATTACGTATGCGTTACTGGTGTGGTAATGATGAAGAAGTGCAATTAATGTGCAATGATACCTCTTTAATGAAAAAAGCTGAACGTTTTCTGTATGAAAAGTTAAAATGGTGATGTAACTTACTGTTTTTTACACCATACAGAGAACAGAAGTGTGAAGCAGTCAGCAGGTTCACAAGAGCCATGGATGATGGTGTGAAGGATCTGCTCAACGTGGGCCAGGAGCACTGGAAACCGGTATTTTCTATTAGGGTTGCACCGATACCGTTTTTTTATCGGTGAGTACAAGTACTGATACTTTCGGCAAAGTACACCGATACTTTCAGCAAAGTATTCGTTGATACCGAGTACCGATACTTTGCGGTGCGATTTGCGTCAATACAAAAATTATTTGCGCAAATCATACTGCAAAGAATTGCATGTGATTTGAACAGGAATGTGGTGCGATTTCCCCCACTGCTATTATGTGTTGAATAGAAAGGGAAAAGCGCCATCTAGTGGGCAGTTTAAATTTTTAGAACTTGCGGTACATATCTGGCCACATGCAAACTAATCTACATCCACCGATGATAGCAAATCAGGGCCACTGGAGGAGAAGTTTCCGGGATCCCATGGGTATAGGGTGGAAGGGATGTCAGCTTGGGGGAAGACCGCCTCTACATCTCCAACGGCCCTGAGTTGCTATCATCCGCGGACCGGGACACCTTTGTAGATTATTTTGCATGTGACCAGATACAGTGCCTTTAAAAAAAGTATTAGTAAGCCTTGAAATTTTCCACATTTTGTCATGTTACAACCAAAAACGTAATTGTATTTTATTGGGATTTTATGTGATAGACCAACACAAAGTGGCACATAATTGTGAAGTGGAAGAAAAAGGATAAATTGTTTTCAACATTTTTTACAAATATATATATATATATATAAGTGTGGTTTGCATTTGTATTCAGCCCCCTTTACTCTAATACCCCTAACTAAAATCTAGTGGAACCATTTAAAGCATGGTTAGGCTATAAAAAAATATCCCAACCTTTGAACATCTCACGGAGCACTGTTCAATCCATCATCCAAAAATTGAAAGAGTATGGCATAACTGCAAACCTACCAAAACACAGCCACCCGGCTAAATTGACAGGCCGGGCAAGGAGAGCATTAATCAGAGAAGCAGCCAAGAGGCCTATGGTAACTCTGTACAGTGGTGGCTGGTGCTTTGGGGGTGGCACACAAACCACCTGACCCCCCCTTCCGTCGATCGGCTGGTCGATCAAACCCTCCCCCCCCCCACAGCCCCCCCACGTCGCGCTCACTCGTCTGTCCATTAGCCCCGTATTCACCCCATTCAGGCCATGGGCAGTTTTGGCGGCTTCCCCCTGCGTCTCCTTGGTGCCTCCCCCCTGCTCCTAGCCAATATGATCGCTTCTCCTCTCAGCCAATCGGGTCTTAAGACCCGTTTCCTGATTGGTCGGGAGGAGAAGCAGAAAGGCAGTAGCGAATATAAATTCACTATCGTCACACAACTGGGTGGGCTTAGGGTGCAGTGCTCTGCGCCCCAAGCCCACCCTTTTTGAAGCCAATTAAAGCCTCAGGCTCTAATCACGTGCTTCAAAAAAAGAAAAACATTAAAATCCAGGCATCCGGCACCCTGCATGTAGATTAGGGGCCGGGTGCATGGATTAGGGGGGCTGCCCCCCTAATGGAGCGGCCCCCACTGACTCAGCAGGGACAGGGAAGCTGGTCAGAGTTGATGGGACAATGGGTGGAGCCAAATACAGGGCAATCTTAGAAGAAAACCTGTTAGTCTGCAAAAGACTTGAGACTGGGGTAGAGGTTCACCTTCCAGCAGGACAACGACCCTAAACAAACAGCCAGAGCTACAATGGAATGGTTTGGATCAAAGCAGAGAAATTCTTTAAAGCCTGAATACCATCACTGAGAAAACACCTTGTATACCAAAGAGCCCCATTGGTAATGCACTCACCGAAAACCGGCGATAAATGAACCTTATATCTCCATACACCATTGAATAGATTCCTAAACTGGGATCCGATCCTTCATAAGTCAGCGCAGATGAAAAACACTAAAGCCTGGTGTTTCCTTAAAATGAATCCAGACATTTCCATGGCTTTAGTGTTTTTCATCTGCGCTGACTTATGAAGGATCGGATCCCAGTTTAGGAATCTATTCATTGGTGTATGGAGATATAAGGCTCATTTATCGCTGGTTTTCGGTGAGTGCATTACCAACGGGGCTCTTTGGTACATGAGGTGTTTTCTCGGTGATGGTACTCAGGCTTTGAACGATTTCTCTTGGTTCTGATTCTACTTTAAAGACTGTTTATGGATATTTTCACACACAGACTTATGTTTTGTGTATGATTTATTTATCCTGTATATATTGCACTGTATATCTTCAGGTATATTGCTTAGTGCTGGGATAATTTCCTCCTTGGTTTTATCTTTGCATACTTTTATTATTTCTTTCATTCATGCAGCTTTTAGTGCATTGATTTTATTTTTCCATTTGAGGGCTGGGATCAGTGTCACTTTTGTGCTACTGATATTTTTATATTTACTATGTGTAGTACTGGGCTACAGCATTAAATTACAACGTCGCCATTGGCCACACGTAGGGGGCATCTGGATAGTTCATTTGAGCCAAGTTGGCCCAAAGTAAGTTTTTCAACTAATCTCATTGCAGGATTTCACCCCTAGCGCCTAAATCCAGGTTTCTGTTGGCTTTAAATAGCTGGTCCAAACAAACTATTTCCTTCACTAACAGATGCACTCATGGAGAGTGCTGTATAAACTGTAGTTAGCATCAGCTACATACAGTATACAGTGCTGTGTTCTGGCAGCGGGATGGGCACTTCCGTACTACTCCAAGAACAAAATCAAATCAGGCTGAATGCTGCTCATCCATTCAATGGAAACTTTGTATTTCATCAGTGAGTAGAAGACATTCTCTGACTGGCTGAGGGAAGATTGTGATGACATTTGCCTGCCTCTCCACCTCAGCTAAACAGAGTAAGCCCGGTATTTATTGATGAAATACAAGGCCTCCTGTGAATGGCTAAGCATTCCTCATTTCACCCCGACTCAATTTTGTCCTGGGAGTTGGGGAAATCCCTATCCCGCTGTATGTAGCTGATGCAATATTTTTATTCATAATAGCACTTTGCTCTAGTTAATTGTGTGTTGTGATATAGTGGTTTTCTATTAGAGATGAATGACCAATAATAAAATAAAGTTTAATTTTGGTAATTTTTTTCGAAATAGCACTGCCGAAGGAATATCAGAAGATAGGAAGAGCTTTGCAGAATTTGTCATTGGTTTTCAGCTCCAGTGGCTATCAAGGTACCCCTCTTTGTAGTAATGTATGTCATTCGTGTATTGATGTACTGTAAATGTGACTGCGTTTCATACTTGACGCTTAAACATGCTTTTTTACATATATATATATAAATTGTGTTAATTAAAGTTTTATGAAAAAATGACAAACCAGAGCCTCTGGGCATTCCGGCTCGACATAAACGGATATCTCAAAAAACCCTAACAGTAGCTCAGGTATACCTCACAGTCAAGAGAGAGACATCACATGTAAAAATAAATAAGATACGCCAGCCATATGCACAATTTAAAATTGTATCAACATATCCCTTGTGGCAACCAAGTGGAGTTTGTAAATTCATATCTTTGTTTCAAACTATCAAAAGTCACAAAGGAACCTTCTTTGCAAATATCATTCAAGCATTTAATGCTTTTAATGCCTCTCGAGCTCCATACAGTTGGGTCTGGGATTGTCATGAACTCTGGGAGCCTTGGGGGGACTTGACAGCATTTTCTTGTATTTGGATTTGCTGTTAACTAGGTTTGTGGGAACTGGTTCGCCTATCTAGAACATTGTTCCATAAACATAAGCAATCTTTTTACTGATATTTTTTGTTTTATAGGTGAAACTGATTTAAACAATGCTATTACAGAAGCAGGGAAAACATATGAAGCAATAGCCACCTTGGTGGAAGAGCAGGTAAAACCAGATCTTACACAGTATTTATCTGAAGATTATATAATGCAGAATCAGCAGTTTATGGCATAGAAATCATTTTTATTTGAAATGTTATCTGGATTGGAATGTGGAAGCCTTTTATTTGAATTGAATATTTCTGAGCTTTTCATCTCAGCACTAGTCAAACACTAAACACAGAAAAAACTGTGCATAATTCTATACAGAGGTAACCCTTCTCCTATCTTTGCTGTAGACCACGGGGTGTGCACTCTATCCCCTGCCCAAGTATCCACCATGCATTCTTATCTGTTTTGCATAACGAAATACTCTAATTCACGATCCCCTAAAGTTGGTCACCAATTTTCCCAGAACTACAGAATGTTTGCTCATCTGCCAGCTTGATAAAACTCGATTGTACCTTGTGAGAAAAAATAATTTAACCACTTCAGCTCTCATACCTGTACACTGACCAGAGCCATTTTTACATTTCTGCCTATTAAATCGACTTTGTCATTACTTGCGATGACAAAGTAATACATATATTGTTTTTTTTTAGGACAAACAAAACTTTATTTTGATGATATTGTTTTGCAAAAATGTGTTTATTTTTTTGCAATGCATAAAAAAGAACACATTTTTAAAAAAAAGATTTTTTTTCTATCTATTTAGATCAGTCTAATGCCCCATACACACGGTCGGAAAATCCGACCACAAAATCCATCGGATTTTTTCCGACACTGGTGTTGCATACACACGGTCGGACAAAGTTGTCGGAAAATCCGATCATTCTGAACGTGGTGACGTTTGTTGCCTACGACGGGACTACATAGAGGCTAGTAGCCAATAGCTTTGGTCTTGTAATGTGATCTGAGCATGCGTGGCACTTTGTCCGTCGGAATTCGCTACACACGATCGGAAAAATTGAGAGCAGGAGATAAAACGTTGGCCGTTGGAAAATCCGATGGAAAATGTCCGATGGAGCCTACACACGGTCGGAATTTCACACAACATTGTCCGATAGGACATTTTCCGTCGGAAAATCCGACCGTGTGTATGGGGCATTACTGTAGCTAAAATGCATAAATGTTATTCTATCATCTGTTCCATATAAAGCCGCTAAAAGTTATAATTGTAGTACAAACCATTGCAGAATTGAAGAAATGTATTCTGGACAGCCTCACTCCGATAAAAGCCTTTATTGTAATGAATAGTCAATGTTCATGTAGCAACAGAAGCAGGACAAACAACTGACGCGTTTCACAACATCATCGTTGCTTAGTCATAGCATGACTAAAAAACAATGATGTTGTGAAACGCGTCAGCTGTTTGTCCTGCTTCTGTTGTCATATGAACGTTGACTATTTATTACAATAAAGGCTTTTATCGGAGTGAGGCTGCCCAGAATCCATTTCTTCAATATTGCTTGTGCTGAGCCTGCACCTTGCTTCCACTTCAAGGAGGGCGTTTTCTGTTTTCTTCAGTACACCACCTGGAGCGCTTCACCCTTTTGTTCTCTCGTCCTGGACAAACCATTGCAAAGTTATTTACAAAATAAATAAAGGTTTCTGTTTTTTTTTTTATTTAAAGCCCATCTCTGGACAAAAAAAAAAAGTTTTCCCTTGCAGGGGGAGCTGTGCCCGCACTGCATGGGTTAAATGCTCTTTTTTGTCTAGTGGAAAGTAGAAGGGAGGTATACTTCCGTAACTCTCCGATCCTCCCAGCACAAAACCGGTCCAGCACCCCCACGGTCTTGAGTTGTGGGCTGTTCCTGATGTTATCAAGCCCAGAGCAGGCTCTATAGATCAGGACCAGTCCATCGCTGGACTGTGGGGGAGTGCTATTTTCTGAGGGAACAAAGGATCAGGTGAGTATAAGCTTTCTCCTCACCCCTAGACAAAACAACCTGTGCCGGAGTTGGATTTTAAATGTTCCGTTTTTTTAAAAATGCAACACCAAACAAACTTAAAGTGATTGACAAGGGAGTTTTTTTATCTTAATGCATTCTATGCATTAAGATAAAAACCTTCTGTGTGCAGCAGCCCCCCCTAATACTTACCTGAGCCCATCTGTAGCCAGCAATGTTGCACGAGAGACTCGGCTGCCCGAGACTCTCCTCCTCATTGGCTGAGACAGCGGAGGGCCATTGGCTCCTGCTGCTGTCAATCAAAGTCAGTGAGCCAATGAGGAGAGAGAGAGGCAACAATAAAGAATAGCCCCGTGGGACTTTAAATGAGGTGAGCACAAAAGGTCAATAAGAGTATACAAAGTAAACATAGTTTATAAATTTATTAAAAATGTATAACATTCATCGTATATGGAATACATAAACCTTGGCAGTGATAGATACAGCATACCAAGTGGCCACATACATATTGTTTAATTGCTTGTGTGTGTGTATATATAGCTCTGTATGTATATTCTGCTCATTAGCTATGACTAAGCACCGTGTTCAGTGTGAAACATGTCAGCAGCTGTGCAGTTAGTCTGTACACAAGCCTAGATGCTATGATTTTATTATATCTTTTGAAATAAAGTTGAATAATTTGGAGTGCGGCTATCCAGCTACATCTTTTCTACTTCAGTTCCTGTTGCAAACAGAGCCAGCACCCTGTGGGATTGTGGAGACAGCTGTTTTGGGAGAAGTCATTACCTTGGAGCGGTGATTCTTTGTATTTCTATCAGTCAGGCCACATACATATATTGGAATTGTTGATATACAGTAATACATAGGCATCATAAACTCAATAAATGCAGATGGTAAATGTAGTTCACAAAACACACAGCTCTACCTTCAACTACTATAACTACTAATGAGCATGTGATCAAGGTACAGTGCATCCAGAAAGTATTCACAGTGCTTCACTTTTTCCACATTTTGTTATGTTACAGCCATATTCCAAAATGGATTAAAAGCATTATTTTCCTAAAAATTCTACAAACAATACCCCATAATGACAACGTGAAAGAAGTTTGTTTGAAATCTTTGCAAATTTATTAAAAATAAAAAAAAGTATTCACAGCCTTTGCTCAGTACTTTGTTGAAGCACCTTTGGCACCAATCACAGCCTCAAGTCTTTTTGAGTATGATGCAACAAGCTTGGCACACCTATTTTTGGGCAGTTTCTGCCATTCTTCTTTGCAGGACCTCTCAAGCTCCATCAGGTTGGATGGGGGGTGTCAGTACACAGCCATTTTCAGATCTCTCCAGTCTGGGTTCTGGCTGGGCCACTCAAGGACATTCACAGAGTTGTCCTGTGGCCACTCCTTTGTTATCTTGGCTGTGTGCTTAGGGTCGTTTGTCCTGTTGGAAGATGAACCTTTACCACAGTCTGAGGTCCAGAGCACTCTGGAGCAGGTTTTCATCAAGGATGTCTCTGTACATTGCTGCATTCATCTGTCATTCGATCCTGACTAGTCTCCCAGTTTCTGATGCTGAAAAACATCCCAATAGCATGATGCTGCCACCACCATGCTTCACTGTAGGGATGGTATTGGCCAGGTGGTGAGCTGTGCCTGGTTTTCTCCAGACATGACGCTTGCCATTCAGACCAGAGAATTTTGTTTCTCATGGTCGGAGTCCTTCAGGTGCCCTTTGGCAAACTCCAGGCAGGCTGTCATGTGCCTTTTTTACTGAGGAGTGGCTTACGTCTGACCACTCTACCATACAGGCCTGACATGCACTGTTAACTGTGGGACCTTATATAGACAGGTGCATGCCTTTCCAAATCATGTCCAATGAACTGAATTTACCATAGATGGACTCCAATCAAGTTGTAGAAACCTCTCAAGGATGATCAGCGCAAACAGGGTGCACCTTAGCTTAATTTTGAGTGTCAATACTTATGTACATGTGATTTTTTTTGTTTTTTATTTTTAATAAATTTGGAAAGTAACATAACAAAATGTGGAAAAAGTGAAGCGTTGTGAATACTTTCTGGATGCACTGTATACTTTGTTACATCCAACAAACACAAAAACGATTATCTCTATATACCATAAAAAGTCCATATTTTATTGTATTTATTATAAACTGCTCATGGTCATAGTGTACATGCATCAGATTGAATACTAGGGGTATTGCAAAATTGCATCAAGAAAAACAGTTCATTCCAATAAAATGTATGAATGGTATAAAACAATACCACTTGCTGACCCGCTCACAGTAAATGTACTGCGAGGGGGCGGCAGCTGCATGTGACGTGACGTACTCCAGTGAGCATGTGCACTGTTGCGCCCCCTGGTGCTCTCACATGGTACCGGGGCCATTACACCCTGTATTGTGATTAGCTGTAGCCAGTCACAGATCACAATAATAATCAAGCTGAAAGCCATTCATGACAGCTGAAACTATTGCGTATAACAGTGATCATCACTGTTCTAAACAATAATAGTGTAGTACAGTGTGACTACGGTGTATGGAGTTGCATGTTCTCCATTGCACACTCAAAACACATGCTGGTAGGTTAATTGTCCCCTGTCTAAAAAAGGGGGCCTACTATGATATTCTACTGAGCTTGCCAAGGATGGCTGCCATACCGTCTGCCCCAACAGCAGATGAACTGCTTTGAGTCCCAAGGAAGAAAAGTGCTTTAGAAATATACAGTGGAACCTTGGTTTAACGAGTAACGCCGTTAACGAGCGTTTTGAAAGATGAGCAACTTTTTTTTTTTAATTCTGACTCAGTTTGCGAGTGTTGTCTCGCAAAACAAGCAGAATTCAAGCTAATGGGGCGTGCAGTACCACATTTTGCCAGAGAGGCCAGGGACACTCAGAACTCAGAATGGTTCGGACCCATTCTGAGCCATTGGGAAATACTCGGGGTCACTCGAAAATACTCTGTTCCCGTTTGTTTCCGAGCCTTTATGAGTTCAGCCAAGCTGTCCCCGAGGGGTTTCTGAGCCTTTCCGAGTTCAGCCGAGCTGTCCCCGAGTATTTCCGAGGCATAGGTAGAGGTATTGCATGTAAAAGAAGTCAATGCGGAATGAATTATCTCCGTTTCCATTGACTTCTATGGGGAAACTCTCTTTGATATGCTTTGGATTACAAGCATTCTCCTGGAACGGATTATGCTCGTAATCCAAGGTTCCACTGCAAATAAATTCAATAATTCACTTAACATTTCAGTTTGGTGTCTCATGTGTCATTCGCACTAAACTCATGTTTGCCTTAGCAGATTTGTAGCCACTTTATGTTTTATTTGTGTCTTCTTTCTGTTTTGCCACTGGCACTTCATTCAGAGGTAAGGAGCGTTATAGCATTTTGATATGATAGCTGATATAAAATGGTAAGTCCACCCAAGAATGATGTTTTATGTGGATGGTGGCAGTTTGAGTCAGGGACTTTAGCTGAGAGATATTTGAATTCCAAACAGCCATTATGATTTGTCAAGTTTTGATGCTGGTGTTTTCTTTTTTGGCTTTGTAATACCATCGCAGGAGAAACAACAGCAGGATTCAGTACATAAGCATCCACAGCTAAAACAGGAATCATTTTCATTTAGACATAGTGATTCATTCACTAAGTTAGGGCTTTTTCATATGGGGGGTGTTAAAAACAGGTGGTTAAGCAGTTTTACCCCCCTTGCCCCAGGGGCCAACCTAAATGCTAACATTGCAGCCAGACAGGGCGGTACACATGCCTCTGCTGCAATGCTTTGCTTCACAGCCACAGCATTTTTAACTTAACCTGCAGAGTTTGACAAGTGACACCAACTGTCAACTTGCCCATGGAGGTCAATGGGAGCGCAATGCAACCATGAGCCAAACACATGGTTTGTGGTTGCAGCCTTCAGTGCATTCAGGAGGCAGCAGGATTGCCTCCTGAATGCTTGCCAGTCGCAGCCAAACAGCTTCCTAAGGCTTTTTCTCACGAATGCGCTTTTGCAGCGGGACAAAAGCACATCAAAAATGATTTGCCTTTAAAGCCCATGAGACTTTTCACATCACTGTGCTGTGTTTGCGCTGCGGTTTGAAAAGTCATGCATGCTGCTTCTTTGGTGCACTTTTAGAAAGCATACCAAAGATGCATCTTCCGTTGACATAAACGGAAACGGCAAAAAAAATGCAACCAAAAACGCAGCCAGGGTGCGTTTTAGGTGCATTTTTGTTGGTTGTTAAAGAGGAAGTAAACCCTGATGGGTTTTACGTCCCTTTTTTCCCCCCTGCAAAGTAAAAGCATAATGGGCTAGTATGCATCACATACTAGCACATTATGTGACACAGGCCGCATCCATGTTCACCCCTCGGGCCGCGGACTCCGGCTCTGTGACTGGCCATAGTCGCGTGACGTCACTCCTGCGCGCATGGCGGTCACGGCACTCACTATTGAAAAAACGCCACGGGCGGCCGCTTCTTCACAGCGCAGTGTATAGCAAATATCTCCTAAACGGCGCACGATCAGATCCGCCTTCCCCTGCCTCCTCACCTCAGATCCGCCTTCCCCTGCCTCCTCCTCTCAGATCCGCCTTCCCTGCCTCCTCCCCTCAGATCCATCCTCCCCTGACTCTGCCCTTCAGATCCGCCTTCCCCTGCCTCCGCCCTTCAGATCCGTCTTCCCGTGCCTCCGTCCTTCAGATCCGCCCTCCCCTGCCTCCTCACCTCAGATCCGCCTTCCCCTGCCTCCTCACCTCAGATCCGCCTGCCCCTGCCTCTGCCCTTCAGAACCGCCTTACCCTGCCTCCGCCCTTCAGATCCGCCGTCCCTTGCCTCCTCCCCTCAGATCTGCCTTACCCTGCCTCCGCCCTTCAGATCCGCCTTCCCCTGCCTCCGCCCTTCAGATCTGCTTTCCCTGCCTCCTCCCCTCAGATCCACCTTCCCCTGCCTCCTCCCCTCAGATCCGCCTTCCCCTCCCTTCTCCCCTCGGATCCGCCTTCCCCTGCCTCCTCACCTAGAATCCGCCTTCCCCTGCCTCCTCACCTCAGATCCGCCTTCCCCTGCCTCCTCCCCTCAGATCACCCCTTCCCTGCCTCCTCCCCTCAGATCACCCCTTCCCTGCCTCCTCCCCTCAGATCCGCCTTCCCCTGCCTCCGTCCTTCAGATCCACCCTTCCCTGCCTCCTCCCCTCAAATCCGCCTTCCCCTGCCTTCTAACCTCAGATCTGCCTTCCCCTGCCTTCTCCTCTCAGATCCGCCCTCCCCTGCCTCCTCCCCTCAGATCCGCCTTCCCCTGCCTCAGCCCTTCAGATCCGCCTTCCCCTGCCTCCTCCCCTCAGATCCGCCCTCCCCTGCCTCCGCCCTTCAGATCCGCCTTCCCCTGCCTCCGCCCTTCAGATCCACCTTCCCCTGCCTCCGTCCTTCAGATCCGCCCTCCCCTGCCTCCTCACCTCAGATCCGCCTTCCCCTGCCTCCTCCCCGCAGATCCGCCTTCCCCTGCCTCCGCACCTCAGATCCGCCTTCCCCTGCCTCCTCACCTCAGATCCGCCTTCCCCTGCCTCCTCACCTCAGATCTGCCTTCCCCTGCCTCCTCACCTCAGATCCGCCTTCCCCTGCCTCCTCCTCGCAGATCCGCCTTCCCCTGCCTCTGCCCTACAGATTAGCCTTCCCCCGGCCTCCGCCCTTCAGATCCTCCTTCCCCTGCCTCTGCCCTTCAGATCCGCTGTCCCTTGCCTCCCTCCCTCAGATCTGCCTTACCCTGCCTCCGCCCTTCAGATCCGCCTTCCCCTGCCTCCGCCCCTCAGATCCGCCTTCCCCTGCCTCCTCCCCTCAGATCCGCCCTCCCCTGACTCTGCCCTTCAGATCCGCCTTCCCCTGCCTCCGCCCTTCAGATCCGTCTTCCCGTGCCTCCGTCCTTCAGATCCGCCCTCCCCTGCCTCCTCACCTCAGATCCGCCTTCCCCTGCCTCCTCACCTCAGATCCGCCTTCCCCTGCCTCCTCACCTCAGATCCGCCTGCCCCTGCCTCTGCCCTTCAGATCCGCCTTACCCTGCCTCCGCCCTTCAGATCCTCCTTCCCCTGCCTCCTCCCCTCAGATCCGCCGTCCCCTGCCTCTGCCCTTCAGATCCGCCTTCCCCTGCCTCCGCCCTTCAGATCCACCTTCCCCTGCCTCCGTCCTTCAGATCCGCCCTCCCCTGCCTCCTCACCTCAGATCCGCCTTCCCCTGCCTCCTCACCTCAGATCCGCCTTCCCCTGCCTCCTCACCTCAGATCAGCCTTCCCCTGCCTCCTCACCTCAGATCCGCCTTCCCCTGCCTCCTCCTCGCAGATCCGCCTTCCCCTGCCTCTGCCCTACAGATAAGCCTTCCCCCGGCCTCCGCCCTTCACATCCTCCTTCCCCTGCCCTTCAGATCCGTTGTCCCTTGCCTCCCTCCCTCATATCTGCCTTACCCTGCCTCCGCCCTTCAGATCCGCCTTCCCCTGCCTCCGCCCTTCAGATCCGCCTTCCCCTGCCTCCTCCCCTCAGATCCGCCTTCCCCTGCCTCTGCCCTTCAGATCCGCCTTCCCCTGCCTCCGCCCTTCAGATCCACCTTCCCCTGCCTCCGTCCTTCAGATCCGCCCTCCCCTGCCTCCTCACCTCAGATCCGCCTTCCCCTGCCTCCTCACCTCAGATCCGCCTTCCCCTGCCTCCTCACCTCAGATCCGCCTTCCCCTGCCTCCTCACCTCAGATCCGCCTTCCCCTGCCTCCTCACCTCAGATCTGCCTTCCCCTGCCTCCTCACCTCAGATCCGCCTTCCCCTGCCTCCTCACCTCAGATCCGCCTTCCCCTGCCTCCTCACCTCAGATCCGCCTTCCCCTGCCTCCTCACCTCAGATCCGCCTTCCCCTGCCTCCTCACCTCAGATCCGCCTTCCCCTGCCTCCTCCTCGCAGATCCGCCTTCCCCTGCCTCTGCCCTACAGATTATCCTTCCCCCGGCCTCCGCCCTTTAGATCCTCCTTCCCCTGCCTCCGCCCTTCAGATCCGCTGTCCCTTGCCTCCCTCCCTCAGATCTGCCTTCCCCTGCCTCCGCCCATCAGATCCGCCTTCCCCTGCCTCTGCCCTTCAGATCCGCCTTCCCCTGCCTCCTCCCCTCAGATCCGCCTTCCCCTGCCTCTGCCCCTCAGATCCGCCCTCCCCTGCCTCCTCTCCTCAGATCCGCCCTCCCCTGCCTCCTCTCCTCAGATCCGCCCTCCCCTGCCTCCTCTCCTCAGATCCGCCCTCCCCTGCCTCCTCCCCTCAGATCCGCCCTCCCTTGCCTCCTCCCCTCAGATCCGCCTTCCCCTGCCTCCTCCCCTCAGATCCGCCTTCCCCTTCCTCCTCCCCTCAGATCCGCCTTCCCCTGCCTCCTCCTCTCAGATCCGCCCCCCTGCCTCCTCCCCTCAGATCCGCCTTCCCCTGCCTCCGTCCTTCAGATCCGCCCTCCCCTGCCTCCTCCCCTCAGATTCGCCTTCCCCTGCTTCCTCACCTCAGATCCGCCTTCCCCTGCCTCCTCAGATCTGCCTTCCCCTGCCTCCTCACCTCAGATCCGCCTTCCCCTGCCTCCTCCTCTCAGATCCGCCTGCCCCTGCCTCTGCCCTTCAGATCCGCCTTACCCTGCCTCCGCCCTTCAGATCCTCCTTCCCCTGCCTCCACCCTTCAGATCCGCCGTCCCCTGCCTCCTCCCCTCAGATCTGCCTTACCCTGCCTCCGCCCTTCAGATCCGCCTTCCCCTGCCTCCGCCCTTCAGATCTGCTTTCCCTGCCTCCTCCCCTCAGATCCACCTTCCCCTGCCTCCTCCCCTCAGATCCGCTTTCCCCTGCCTCCCCCCCTCAGATCCGCCTTCCCCTCCCTTCTCCCCTCAGATCCGCCTTCCCCAGCCTCCTCACCTAGGATCCGCCTTCCCCTGCCTCCTCACCTCAGATCCGCCTTCCCCTGCCTCCTCCCCTCAGATCCGCCCTCCCCTGCCTCCTCCCCTCAGATCACCCCTTCCCTGCCTCCTCCCCTCAGATCCGCCTTCCCCTGCCTCCGTCCTTCAGATCCACCCTTCCCTGCCTCCTCCCCTCAGATCCGCCTTCCCCTGCCTTCTCACCTCAGATCTGCCTTCCCCTGCCTCCTCCTCTCAGATCCGCCCTCCCCTGCCTCCTCCCCTCAGATCCGCCTTCACCTGCCTCTGCCCTTCAGATCCTCCTTCCCCTGCCTCCGCCCTTCAGATCCTCCTTCCCCTGCCTCCGCCCTTCAGATCCGCCCTCCCCTGCCTCCTCCCCTCAGATCTGCCTTACCCTGCCTCCGCCCTTCAGATCCTCCTTCCCCTGCCTCTGCCCTTCAGATCTGCTTCCCCTGCCTCCTCCACTCAGATCCGCCTTCCCCTACCTCCTCCCCTCAGATCCGCCTTCCCCTGCCTCCTCCCCTCAGATCCGCCTTCCCCTGCCTCCTCCCCTCAGATCCGCCTTCCCCTGCCTCCTCCCCTCAGATCCGCCTTCCCTTGCCTCCTCCCCTCAGATCCGCCTTCCCCTGCCTCCTCCCCTCAGATCGGCCTTCCCCTGCCTCCTAACCTCAGATCCGCCTTCCCCTGCCTCCTCCCCTCAGATCCGCCTTCCCCTGCCTCCTCCCCTCAGATCCGCCCTCCCGTCTCCTCCCCTCAGATCCGCCTTCCCCTGCCTCCGCCCTTCAGATCCGCCTTCCCTGCCTCCATCCTTCAGATCCGCCCTCCCCTGCCTCCTCCCCTCAGATCCGCCTTCCCCTGCCTCCGCCCTTCAGATCCGCCTTCCCTGCCTCCATCCTTCAGATCCGCCCTCCCCTGCCTCCTCCCCTCAGATCCGCCTTCCCCTGCCTCCGTCTTTCAGATCCGCCTTCCCCTGCCTCCGACCTTCAGATCTGCCTTCCCTGCCTCCTCCCCTCAGATCTGCCTTCCCCGCCTCCTCCCCTCAGATCTGCCTTTCCATGCCTCCTTCCCTCAGATCCGCCTTCCCCTGCCTCCGCCCTTCAGATCCTGGGAGCAGATGCTCCCTACTGTTCTGCCTGCTGTTTCTCCACCCCCCCCCCCCCTCTCTGGTGGTAGCATCGCTCCTGAGCTGGAGCATGCTGAGCCCGGGGAAGGCATTAACACAGGCTTTTGAGGACGCTGTCGGTTTCCGGCTCCTTAACAACTACCTGCCAGAGTCCTTACCAACCAATGAATAGCTGGTTGTTAAGGAGCCGATCCCAATGAAGTCCTTAACAGCCAGCTATTCATGGCTTATGCACTGCATCCAACGCATTTAAAACGTGCGCTGCATTTTTTTAAAAGCCCATAATGCATTTTAAATGTGCTGCAATGTAAAAATACATGCGCTGCAGTGTGAAGGGGCCCTTAAAAGCGATCCCCCACAGATCGCTTTTCAGAAGGTTGTATGCACTGCTATACATACGAAAGAGTCCTTAGAATGATCATTATTTGCCATTATAATTTTTATTTTTAGCAATAAAATTGTTAAAGCAGAAAATAACAGTTACATAAGGTATAACACATGCTTTATTGAGTGGCTACTGCCATTGCATGTTTGCAGAAAAAAGTGATAGTCTTCCTTTAAGGTGACATGTTTTGAGCAAAAGTTTTTGGAGAGGTAATTATATCATACTGCCTAATTATATTGAAAGTTGGTCAGGGTATAAATCTGCAACAGTAGCTTTCCTTTAGAAGAAAATAATGTACAGTCTCTTGAAGTGGTCGGTTTACCCAAAAAGTACTTAGCGTTGTGTATAGTGTGTATGTATTTGTTTCATACAGACCGTGTACGTGACAATCATTTTAGTATTATATAGCAGAAAAATAAAATTTTCAAAATTTTAAGTTTTCAATTTTTTTTTGTTTTTCAGCCAAGAAAAGATCTCCATTACCTGATGGAAACCAATCATGAGTACAAAGGCTTTCTGAGCTGCTTTCCAGACATGATTTCTGCTCACAAGGTGCCTTTGAAGTCTTTCTGTGTTTATGGAAATGTGAAACATACTGCACTTTATGTGTTCTAGCCAAGGCCGAGCTGAATCCATATGTTCTGAGCTACTCTGTTCACTAAAGACTGGTAAAACGAAACACAGACATTGTGGGGTTGATTTAGTAAAGGCAAATAGGCTGCTCAGTTTTCAAGGGAATTCTCCCGTTAGCTAAGTGAATGAGGTGAAGCTCTGCTGATTTCCATCTTCCAGTCATGTCCAAGCTAGAATATTGTTTTCAGGGGCGTCGGGAGGGGGTGGCTGAAGCCCCGAATGTGACCCCGAAAAGCCCATAGTCTATGGAATGCCTGCATTTCATTGTTAGCCCCGAGCGCCGTCGACTAATTTCGGCCGCACTCGCTAACAGATCGGTCCCCGGCAGCCGAAACTAGCCGAGTGCCATAGTGGCCGAAAGTGGTCGAAAGTGGCCGAGTGCCGCTGGTCCCGCCTTCTGGAGCGGGACGTGTGACGTGACATCAATCTTAGTCTGCAGGCTCCAGAAGGCGGGAAAGCTACATCCCCGCTCGGGCAGGCGGCTCTCCTCTCCTCCTTGCCTCGGCTCCTCTCCCCAGTGACTGACTGCCTGCCTGCTGTGACCGCACACCACAGCTGAGCTGAGGTAGGTCAGACACTCACACAGAGTGTATGTATGTCAGTGTGTGTAGGTCAGTGGTCAGTGTGTGTAGGTCAGGCAGGTCAGTGTAATGGTCAGTGTCAGGCTGGTGTGTTTATTCAGTAAGTCACACTTCCCCACCACCCAGGCCGGAAAAAAAAGCCCCCTCCCCCCCGGTTCTTCGACTTCTTCAGGCTGAAGCCCCTGGTCTTTTTGCCACCTAGCAACGCCCCCGATTGTTTTGTTATTTTTTTTCATACACGTGATTCCTTTGCAAAATGAAGCTAAGGAAAAATTCCCTTGCAAATTCTCTTGCCGCGGGTGATAGCTCAACATGGGATCCGGTCAGATCGGCTTTCAGAAAGGTATGTATACTCATTTTTTCTTTAGCGGGATAGGGAGGTTAGTGTTAGATCCCTGGTGTCTACAGATGCTTGGATTTTAGATTTTGCACTTTAAGGCAAGAGTTTTCATGATTTTAGTGCCCCCCCCCTAGAAAGATTATTGTAAGGGTTTCGGTACTATGCCTTATAATAAAAGAAATCCTACATGCTGCTCTTTTGGTGCAGTTTCTAGTAAAGCACACCTTTCATAGGGATGATAATTAACAAACATAAAACGTACTGTTCTGCACCATCACTGAAAGTGAAGGTAAACCATAACTATGAATGTCTCTTATTTTCCCACTTATGGTAAGTTAAATATCCCATTAAAAGTGTTTTGTTATATTTGTTCCAAAAAGGGACCATGCTAGAAATTCAGATCTCTTCTGTCTCCTGTGCACTCTTCTGCCTGTCATCTCGAGGAGCCTGATTAACCCACCTAGATCACTTGGACTATGGAACAGTTAGTCCCTATGTAGAAGAGTTCTGAGAGTGGGAGAACTTGAGTAGTTTAGCAAAAGTCACCAGGCAGGGCTGACACCACTCAATCCACACAAATTATGTGTGCTGTCAGTTCACAACAGGATTTAGGAGCTGAGTGGATTTATGCAGATCAACAGCTATTCTTCTCTATTTTAGGAGTTTTATTTTTGCCTTATTTATAGGGGTTGTAACGTTATTTTATAATTTAATCAAACATGTTATACTTACCTTATACTTAGTTTTGCACAGAGTGGCCTCGAACCTGGTCTTCTGGGGTCCCTCGGCGGCTTTCTCCGCTCCCCCCCACAAGGGCTTCTCACGTTCATGCGAGCTCCCTCACATGGTGAGAAAAGCTTGCGGGCACACTCCCTTGATACAGCCGGCGGCCATAGCCGCTCACTGTATCACTCGATGAGTGATAAAACTCGGTGAAAAAACTTTTACCTTTACAACCCCTTTAATGTACACTGCGAGCCACAGAGTTGGGTTTTTTGGCACATTCTTTAAAACACAACATTCATAGCTCATACAGCATCCTTAATGAAAAGGTTGTTTAGAACTATAACAACTTCAGTTTGAAAATTGCGATTGTTTCATTCTTTGCAATATTACTTCATTGGAAAGACCTGAACTGCATTTTCTGCATTTTTCTTTTGTTATTGTAGGCAGCCATTGACAAGGTAAAGGAAAGTGATAAATTGGTGGCTACTAGTAAAATAACACAACAGGACAAGATCAACATGGGGAAGCGAGTAAGCACAATGTCATATGCACTTCAAGGTAATGCATTGATCTGAGAACAATGTACGTGTTATGCAATAAGCAAAAATATATGGTCATTGTTAACAAAGTATATTGTTCTTAATGAATTTTTCTGATTGTATTTCTTACCCAGCTGAAATGAATCATTTCCACTCTAATCGAATTTATGATTACAACAGTGTCATTCGCCTGTACCTGGAGCAGCAAATACAGTTTTATGAAACGGTAAGAAATTAAATCTCTTTACTATTGTTCAAGGAGAATATAATATTATATCTTAAATGTTGTTTTTTTGGATAAACTTTGTCAGTTGCCCATCACAGACTGTACAAACGTCACATCAGAGACTGTCAGTGTGGGGGAGATTTACTAAAATTGGTGCACACAGAATTTGGTGCAGCTGTGTAGCCAATCAGCTTCTAGGTTTTTGGCTCAGTTCACACTGCAGCGACTTCCTGGTGATTTGCCAGCGACTTTCAGGGAATGACTGAGTAATCCTCCTGTAATGACGGATCAAAATCAGATCAATATAGATGAGGATCCAACTTGGAGGCAACTTCCATTAAAGTCTATGCGCACAAATCGGATAGAAGTCATCTTGAAGTAGTACAGGGACCTTTTCTAAAGTCGGAGCGACTTCAGTAGTGCTAATTAAGACAGCTCTCATTGATTAACATGGGATTTCACATACTGTATCATGCGACTTGAAGTATCACAAGTCAGATCCTAAGTCGTGGCAGTGTGAACCGAGCCTTAGCCCCCGTTCACATCGGGCTGATTTGACATGTTATTTGACTTGTCAAATCCCAAAGCATGCCAAATCAGAGCCTATTGCCAGCAACGGCACCATCCGAATCGGTGTGGTGCCGCACCGATTCCCAAATGTAGTTCCTGCACTACTTTTGGCGACTTCGGGAGTGATTTCAATAGACATCTGTGCATGAACCTGCACAGATGTCTGTCAAATTGCCCCCAAACTCGCAATGAAATTTGGGTTTGAAATCGTGCAAGTGCAGCTTATCTCGCATGATTTCAAACCCAACTCCAATGTGAATGAAGGTTTGTTAGCAAAGCTTAATTGAACAAGCTGAAGTTAGAGGCTGATTGGCTACACCAGATTTTGTGTGAACCAGTTTTAGTAAATCTCCCCCCTTGTGTAGTCTTCTTAAAAAAAAAAAATATATATATATATATATATATACACAAGGTGCACTTAAAAAAAATAATTACACCCCTGGCCTCAGAAGCTGGTATTGCCCCTTTAAAAGGCATATAACTGCCTGCCAGTCTCTCTCTCATTGACATAATTACATTTTTCACATGTCCTTAATGCAAAATGATTTCAGCTGCAAGATGTTTGTGGGTTTCCATGCACTGCCAATTTAATCTCCCACAACATTTAATTGTGATTAACTATAACCCTCTTTTTTTTTTTTTTTGATCCATTCCTTGATGGATTTGCTAGTGTTTTTCAAATTGTGTTGTGTTGAAACATCAATTTCCGATTCAACTTTATTCTTTCTCATCAAATACACTTTGACATTCCCGAAAAGCCCATAGTCTATGGAACGCCTGCATTCCATTGTTAGCTAATTTCGGCCGCACTCGCTAACAGATCGGTCGAAAGTGTCCGAGTGCCGCTGGTCCCGCCTTCTGGAGCGGGACGTGTGACGTGACTTCAATCTTAGCCTGCAGGCTCCAGAAGGCGGGAACGCTACATCCCCGCTCGGGCAGGCGGCTCGGCTCCTCTCCCCAGTGACTGCCTGACTGCCTGCCTGCTGTGACCGCACACCACGGCTGAGCTGATGTAGGTTAGACACTCACACAGAGTGTATGTATGTCAGTGTGTGTAGGTCAGTGGTCAGTGTGTGTAGGTCAGGCAGGTCAGTGGTCAGTGTGTGTAGGTCAGGCAGGTCAGTGTATGTAGGTCAGGCAGGTCAGTGTAATGGTCAGACAGGTGTATTTATTCAGTAAGTCACACATCCCCACTACCCAGGCCGGAAAAAAAGCCCCCCCACCCCGGTTCTTCGACTTCAGGCTGAAGCCCCTGGTCTTTTTGCAACCTAGCAATGCCCCCGATTGTTTTGTTATTTTTTCATACACGTGATTCCTTTGCAAAATGAAGCTAAGGAAAAATTCCCTTGCAAATTCTCTTGCCGCGGGTGATAGCTCAACATGGGATCCGGTCAGAGCGGGTCAGATCGGCTTCCAGAAAGGTATGTATACTCATTTTTTCTTTAGCGGGATAGGGAGGTTAGTGTTAGATCCCTGGTGTCTACAGATGCACGGATTTTAGATTTTGCATGGACTTCCACTTTAAGGCAAGAGTTTTCATGATTTTAGTGCCCCCCTAGAAATATTATTGTAAGGGTTTTGGTACTGTGCCTTGTAATAAAAGAAATCCTACATGCTACTTTTTTGGTGCAGTTTCTAGTAAAGCACACCTTTCATAGGGATGATAATTAACAAACATAAGACGTACTGTTCTGCACCATCACTGAAAGTGAAGGTAAACCATAACTATGAATGTCTCTTATTTTCTCACTTATGGTAAGTTAAATATCCCATTAAAAGTGTTTTGTTATCATTTTAGAAATTATGAGCTTTTCTGTATCCTGTGCACTCCTCTGCCTGTTATCTCAAGGTGCCCGATTAACCCACCTAGATCACTTGGACTGTGGAACAGTTAGTCCCTATGCTGAAGAGTTCTGAGAATGGGAGAATTTGAGTAGTTTAGCAAAAGTCACCAGGCAGGGCTGACACCACTCAATCCACACAAATTATGTGTGCTGTCAGTTCACAAAAGGACTTAGAAGCTGAGTGGATTTCTGCAGATCAACAGCTATTCTTCTCTATTTTAGGAGTCTTATTTTTGCCTTATTTATAGGGGTTGTAAAGTTATTTTTTTATGTTTTATTTTAAATAACAAACATGTTATACTTACCTCCACTGTGCAGCTTGTTTTGCACAGAGTGGCCCCGAACCTGGTCTTCTGGGGTCCCTCGGCGGCTGTCTCCACTCCCCCCTGCAAGGGCTTCTCACGTTCATGCAAGCTCCCTCGCATGGTGAGAAGTGCTTGCGGGCACACTCCCATGATACAGCTGGCGGCCATGGCCGCTCACTGTATCACACGGCCCCGGCGCGGCGCGTCATTGGAAGTGATTGACAGCAGCGCAAGCCAATGGCTGCTCTGCTTTCAATCCATCCACTGTAACCAATCAGTGGCCAGGCTGATAGGCGAAGAGGATGTCGGGTGCGAGCGCGGGACTTTCGAGTGGTCAGGTAAGTAAAACGGGGGGGCTGGGGGGGGGGGGGCGGCACTGTCCGATGTTTTTTCACCTTAATGCATTGAATGCATTAAGGTGAACAAACTTTTACCTTTTACCATTTATCTTTACCTTTTACCCCTTTAATGTACACTGCGAGCCACAGAGTTGGGATTTTTGGCACATTCTTTAAAACACAACATTCATAGCTCATACAGCATCCTTAATGAAAAGGTTGTTTAGAACTATAACAACTTCAGTTTGAAAATTGCGATTGTTTTATTCTTGCAATATTGCTTCATTGGAAAGACCTGAACTGCATTTTCTGCATTTTCTTTTGTTATTGTAGGCAGCCATTGACAAGGTAAAGGAAAGTGATAAATTGGTGGCTACTAGTAAAATAACACAACAGGACAAGATCAACATGGGGAAGCGAGTAAGCACAATGTCATATGCACTTCAAGGTAATGCATTGATCTGAGAACAATGTACGTGTTCTGCAATAAGCAAAAATATATGGTCATTGTTAACAAAGTATATTGTTCTTAATGAATTTTTCTGATTGTATTTTTTACCCAGCTGAAATGAATCATTTCCACTCTAATCGAATTTATGATTACAACAGTGTCATTCGCCTGTACCTGGAGCAGCAAATACAGTTTTATGAAACGGTAAGAAATTAAATCTCTTTACTATTTTTCAAGGAGAATATATTATATCTTAAATGTTGTTTTTTTGGATAAACTTTGTCAGTTGCCCATCACAAACTGTACAAACGTCACATCAGAGACTGTCAGTGTGGGGGAGATTTACTAACATTGGTGCAGCTGTGTAGCCAATCAGCTTCTAGGTTTTTGGCTCAGTTCACACTGCAGCCACTTCCTGGTGATTTGCAAGCGACTTTCAGAGAATGACTGAGTAATCCTCCTGTAATGACGGATCGAAATCAGATCAATATAGATGAGGATCCAACTTGGAGGCGACTTCCATTAAAGTCTATGCATACAAATCGGATAGAAGTCATCTTGAAGTAGTACAGGGACCTTTTCTAAAGTCGGAGCGACTTCAGTAGTGCTAATTAAGACAGCTCTCATTGATTAACATGGGATTTCACATACTGTATCATGTGACTTGAAGTATCACAAGTCAGATCCTAAGTCGTGGCAGTGTGAACCGAGCCTTAGCCCCCGTTCACATCGGGCTGATTTGACATGTTATTTGATTTGTCAAATCCCAAAGCATGCCAAATTAAAGCCTATTACCAACAACGGCACCGTCCGAATCGGTGTGGTGCCGCACCGATTCCCAAATGTAGTTCCTTCACTACTTTTGGCGACTTCGGGAGTGAATTCAATAGACATCTGTGCATGAACCTGCACAGATGTCTGTCAAATTGCCCCCAAACTCGCAATGAAATTCGGGTTTAAAATCGTGCAAGTGCAGCTTATCTTGCATGATTTCAAACCCAACTCCAATGTGAATGAAGGTTTGTTAGCAAAGCTTAATTGAACAAGCTGAAGTTAGAGGCTGATTTGGCTACACCAGATTTTGTGTGAACCAGTTTTAGTAAATCTCCCCCCGTGTGTAGTCTTCTAAAAAAAAAAAATATATATATATATATATATACAAGGTGAAAAAATGAAAGAAAAGGAAAACCGCGCTACCTTTCGCTTGGCTGTGCCACCTACAAAGAAAAAAGATTCTATCTATAGATGAATAGCGTGCCATACAATCCAATATTATTATTGTCCTTAAATAAATGGATAAAGTGCTTCTGTGCTGTACCCGTACAAATAAAGTGCTATACCCTACGGGAATGTCTAGTTCCCATAAATGGTAATTATTTAAAAGTAATTATAAGTGTTATACCCCCTAAATTTTTTGACATCAAACCATATTGCTAAAATTAGCCAAGCTCATAAAAATAGTATCACCTACTCCTGTGGCTGTAAACAAACTAAACAATACAAATGAACCATCCACATAGACCAATATGTGACAATAAAAATAAAAATGAAAGAATAAAAATAAAATAAATAGGTGCAAATAAATGCAAATAGACTTGCAAGTACAGGTGGATCAAACTGACAATAAAAATAACAAAGGTGATAATTATAGCATAAAGTCCATTTGTGACACCAAAGTGTTTGTACAAAAGTGCTCTATTTAGGGAAGGTCCACAGTGCAAATCCTATTCCTCTCTGTGCAGCCGCCACCAGTTATGTAATGGATCACTTACCAAACTTAGGCAAGTGTAGGGCATGTAGTTTTATTAAGGATAACCAGTCCTATCTGTGGTCTCCCTCCAAGACCCAATTGCTGAGACTGGGATGCGGCTTGGTCTCCAATGGTAAAACCCAGGGGCAAGATAATGGAAAAAAGAGGGACTCCAATAGTGAAGTACATTTGCGTATAAAAATTTTATTTAAAACAAATCATTAAAAGAACTCACATGGTCCGGTGCCTTTGGCCGGCACTGAGCATATCCAGCCTTGTAGGTGATAAACTGCGTGCTGTTAACTCAGCGTCCTAGATCCCTTCCTGGTATGAGCCGCCTCCCCGGAAGTGACGTGATCGCGTAATTTCCCAGCAGCCTCTACGCGTTTCGCAAGACCTTTTGCGTCACAAAAGGTCTTGGCGACTGCACAGAGAGGAATAGGATTTGCACTGTGGACCTTCCCTAAATAGAGCACTTTTGTACAAACACTTTGGTGTCACAAATGGACTTTATGCTATAATTATCACCTTTGTTATTTTTATTGTCAGTTTGATCCACCTGTACTTGCAAGTCTATTTGCATTTATTTGCACCTATTTATTTTATTTTTATTCTTTCATTTTTATTTTTATTTTTATTGTCACATATTGGTCTATGTGGATGGTTCATTTGTATTGTTTAGTTTGTTTACAGCCACAGGAGTAGGTGATACTATTTTTATGAGCTTGGCTAATTTTAGCAATATGGTTTGATGTCAAAAAATTTAGGGGGTATAACACTTATAATTACTTTTAAATAATTACCATTTATGGGAACTAGACATTCCCGTAGGGTATAGCACTTTATTTGTACGGGTACAGCACAGAAGCACTTTATCCATTTATTTAAGGACAATAATAATATTGGATTGTATGGCACGCTATTCATCTATAGATAGAATCTTTTTTCTTTGTAGGTGGCACAGCCAAGCGAAAGGTAGCGCGGTTTTCCTTTTCTTTCATTTTTTCATTTAAACGATCATTGATTGTTTCTTCTTGAAACTGCTAGCACACCAAAAAACTACTAAGAACACCCTGATTACTAAAATAGAAAATTTTGCCGAAAAAGGAATTAGTAGCGCCGGTACCTTATTATTTTTCATATATACAAGGTGCACTTAAAAAAATAATTACACCCCTGGCCTCAGAAGCTGGTATTGCCCCTTTAAAAGGCATATAACTGCCTGCCAGTCTCTCTCTCATTGACATAATTACATTTTTCACATGTCCTTAATGCAAAATGATTTCAGCTGCAAGATGTTTGTGGGTTTCCATGCACTGCCAATTTAATCTCCCACAACATTTAATTGTGATTAACTATAACCCTCTTTTTTTTTTTTTTATCCATTCCTTGATAGATTTGCTAGTGTTTTTCAAATTGTGTTGAAACATCAATTTCCGATTCAACTTTATTCTTTCTCATCAAACGCACTTTGACATTAGTTGACTTGATGATTGAAAACTGCCAAGGCCCTTAAGCAGCAAAGTAACCACAAACCATAACATTTTCACCACCATGCTTCACAGTTTTTCTCTTGAAATGCTGTCTTTGCTTTGTGCTATATGTCCACAGCACATTGTTCCAGGTGGCCTGGTCTTTGCCACTACGTTCAATGACAAACTGTAGTCTTGTTCTAATGTTCTTTTAGTATAGTAAAGGCTTTTTGCCAGGCACACTTCCTATGCAGGTTAAATTGGTGGAATCTCTTTCTGCTTGGAGAGGCATGCGCTTTGAAACTGTTGCAAGAGTTACCTGCGAATCCCTCAATTACATTTTTTGAATTCTTTTAGCATTAAACAGTTAGCTCATGGGCTAAGTTTGCTGTGCCGACAAGTCCTGGACATTTTAGCTGTTTAAAATCGACACCACTTGGCTTATTTTTCTTACAGCAGAGTGTTTGGTTTCAAATAATATGGCAATATTTTTTTAAATCCATTGTCAAACTCGCAGACATCAACAACCTTTTTTCTGAGGGCCTTTAGGAGTTCTTTTTATCTTGGTATAATGATACCACACACACATCATTAGCAAAGAGAACACCAGACCCTAGATATCAAAGGTTTAAGTAATGAATTAAAGCCATTTATGACAGTTCAAATGATTGCTGTTACAGTGATCATCATTGTAACAAGCAATCACAATGTAAAAAAAAACCCTTATCATCTTCCCAAGTGTTACTATGGTGACACTGAACTACTTTGATGACAGTATGTAAAAAAAAAAAAAAAAGATAAAAATGTTTAAAAAAATTGAATAATAAATTGTTTACCTTTTCTTTTCTTACATAATGTCATTAGTCAGTATCCCTGTTTTTCCCCAAACCAGTCATATAATAATGCTGTGCTGCACTGGTGACAGTATGTAAAAAAAAAAAAAAGTTATTAAAACAAAATACATTTTATTAAAGTGGAGGGCCACCCTGAAAAAAAAAAACTTGATAAAAAGGTTAATAAAAATTACCAGAAATGGCTGTTGCTAGGCAGATCGTCCTAATTTGCCTCTTCCTGTTCCGCGGCGCTGTTCTGTCTTCTGCTCCTACGCCGTCTTCTAGTGAATGGGGCGCGGTGTGTTATGGGAACTGTGTCCCACAACACATTGCGTTCCCCATTCACAAAGCACCGCGCGACGACTCGCGCATGCGCAGTAGGAAACGGGCAGTGAAGCCGTAGTCTTCGCTGCCCGTTTCCATTACTGAGGATGGCGGCGCTGGGACCGGAGCGCTGAGGGACATCTCGGTCTCCACGACCGAAATCGCGGGCGCCCTGGGAGGGTAAGTGTACTTATTAAAAGTCAGCAGCTACCTTTTTTTTAGCTGCTGACTTTTTTTTTTTTTTTTTTAAACACCCCTTTAAATTTCTTTATTTTTAAAAAAATTCTGACATTAAATTACAACTTCAAAACTCACCATGCCTCTTACTAAATACCTTGGACTGTCTACTTTCTAAAAAGGGGGTAATTTTTGGGGGTATTGGTACTGTCCTGGCCTTTTAGGGTCTCAAGAAATGAGACCGTCAGTACTGATCAATTTTGATCAATTTTCAAGTATTTATACCATAGTGCGTAGACTGTATAACTTTTTTTGTTTACTTTTCATTTTCAGTATTTGTTCATTTATATAGCAAAAAATAAAAAAAAACCCAAGGTGATTAAATACCACCAAAAGAAAGCTTTATTTGTGTGAAAAAAAAATTATATAAATTGAATTTGTGTGCAGCGTTGCATGACAGAGCAATTGCCAGTTAAAGTAACGCAGTGCTGAATAGCAAAGAATGGCCTGATTATAAAGGGGTAAAGCCTTCCAAAGTGGTTAAGGGCATTCTACACTTTCAAATGTTTTAACTAGGTATTAGTGTAGCTATATTCCCTGTGTTTGCTTACCTTTCCTTGCAGTGATGGGATCACATGTTGTGGCTGCAGTTTGTAGTGTCATGGCCAATCGATTTCCCTATGTCCATGTATTCATTCACCTAGCTTGTCCCTATTCGATTTCACAATCCATGCCTTGACATTACAAATGTGGGAGTGCTAATGTGATGAAAAGTGCATGGCGGGCTCTCCTCTAATTGCTCTGCCTGCTTGTGTCTGTTGTAAATAATTAGATGTCCGCTGCAGAGCACTAGACTGAGAGACCCAGGGATTGTGGGATAAATAGTTTCTTCACAGGGAGTGTTACTACAGACAGAGGTCATGCATTAAACAGTGCAGTGCAATGCCACGTGCCTCATGTTTGAACTCAAACAGAAGCTTCTCACACTGGAATGTGAAGTTTTACTCTACTGCAGGCTTGTGTGTACAGGCCAACAAATGACACCATGAACCAACATTATTAATGCCCATCTTTTGTGGGTGAAAAATGCAAGGTGCAGGAGGGAAGGTTTTATAATTCCTTTAAAGGCATTAAATGTGTTAAATTAATAATCACAAACCTGGGAAATCTAAGCTGAGCACATGACAGAAAGAAATATAGGTTACCCTCCATGAAAATTACATGTTAACCAGTTCCCAACCACGCCACATGTAAAAATAATAATTTATTTGCTGGAAAACTACTGAGAACCCCCAAACATTATACAGTGCCTTGAAAAAGTATTCACACCCCTTGAAATTTTCCACAATTTGTCATGTTACAGCCAAAAACATAAATGTATTTTATTAGGATTTGGAGAGCATCTGTGAACAGCAATTTTCAAGTCTTGCCACAGATTCTCAATTGGATTTAGGTCTGGACTTTGACTGGGCCATTCAAACACATAAATATGCTTTGATCTAAACCATTCCATTGTAGCTCTGGCTGTTTGTTTAGGGTCGTTGTCTTTTGCACACTCTAATGCCCCATACACACGGTCGGAAAATCCGACCACAAAATCCATCGAATTTTTTCCGACGGATTTTGTCCGACACTGGTGTTGCATACACACGGTCGGACAAAGTTGTAGGAAAATCTGATCATTCTGAACGTGGTGACGTTTGTTGCCTACGACGGGACTACGTAGAGGCTAGTAGCCAATAGCTTGGGTCTTGTAATGTGATCTGAGCATGCGTAGCACTTTGTCCGTCGGACTACGCTACACACGATCGGAATTGGTGTGATCGGACTTTGTTGTCGGAAAATTTGAGAGCAGGAGATAAAACTTTGTCCGTCGAACAATCCGATGGAAAATGTCCGATGGTGCCTACACACGGTCGGAATTTGCGACAACATTGTCCGATAGGACAGAATCCATCGGAAAATCCGACCGTGTGTATGGGGCTTAACAGGTTTTCTTCTAAGATTGCCCCGTATTTGGCTCCATCCATCTTCCATGTCCCTGCTGAAGAAAAGCACCCCCACAACATGATGCTGCCACCACCATGTTCCACGGTGGGGATGGTGTGCTCAGGGTGATGTGTAGTGTTAGTTTTCCCCCACACATAGCTTTTTGCTTTTAGGCCACAAGGTATAATTTTGGTCTCATCTGACCAGAGCACCTTCTTCCACATGTTTGCTGTGTCCCCCACATGGCTTCTTGCAAACTGCAAATAGGACTTTTTATGGCTTTTTTTTTGGCAATGGTTTTCTGCTTGCCACTCTTCCATAAAGGCCACATTTGTGGAGTGCAGGACTAATAGTTGTCCTGTGGACAATTTCTCCCACCTAAGCTGTGGATCTCTGCAGCTCCTACAGAGTTACCATGGGCCTCTTGGCTGCTTTTCTGATTAATGCTCTCCTTGCCCGGCCTGTCAGTTTAGGTGGACGGCCATGTCTTGGTAGGTTTGCAGTTGTGCCATACTCTTTTCATTTTCGGATGATGGATTGAACAGTGCTCTGTGAGATGTTCAAAGCTTGGGATATTTTTTATCACCTAACACTGCTTTAAATTTTTCCAGACCTTTATCCCTGACCTGTCTGGTGTATTCCTTGGCCTTCATGATGCTGTTTGTTCACTAATGTTCTCTAACAAACCTCTGAGTGCTTCACAGAACAGCTGCATGTATACTGAGATTAAATTACACACAGGTGGACTCTATTTACTAATTAGGTGACTTCTGAAGGCAATTGGTTCCACTAGATTTTAGTTAGGGGTATCAGAGCAATACAAATGCACGCCACACTTTTAAGATATTTATTTGTAAAAAAAAATCAATCACACGCTTCAAGTCCAGGTCATCCTAAGATGTCCTACATGAGGGAAGTGGTTAAAGCAATCTGAAGATCAGGAGATATAGGCAGCTGAAATTTAACACAAAAGTTGGCTTTATGTGCAAAAGTAGAGTGTGTCCCTGCTGCATCTGCTTCCTTTTTGCTCCTTTATGTGGTGAGCAGCCTCCATAACCAATAGGAAGGCAGGGAATTTGTGGGACAAAACAAAACTTTTACAGGAAACTTTAACATTTCCAAAATTTTGTTGCGACATGCAATTTTCATTGAAGGTATGTTCTGTTATTAATTTTTTCACCATATGCTAAGTTTGAAAGTCAGGTTTACTTGGGGAAATGCTTGTGGTCCTTCACAAAATATTCCAATAATGCTGTAGCCCATTTTAATAAAATATTTCTTTTTCTGTCTCTAGATTGCTGAAAAGCTGAAGCAGGCACTAGGCCGTTTCCCCGTCATGTAAGGAATCCAAAGCCTGGATCTGAAGGATTATTAGAAGTGCCTTCCTATGAATTTAATTGGACTTTGAAAAACAGCCCTTTGGACACTGCACCCCGGAGGATAAACTTGGAACTGCACAGCTGCAAATGTGCTTACGCCAAGTTAGCGTTGATTATTTTTCCCAGAAAGACTGCACTAAAATACCACAGCTTATGAAATGCATGTTCATTTTCAGATAAAATCAAATCGTCATCTATAGCAACACCCTCTTTTTTTACTTCTCAGCCTGTTCATTGCAAAGAGCGAAGGTGCTATAGCCGCGTCTGTGGAATGCCTTGGATTCCCTGTGGCACCTGACTTGCCTATAACCGACACTGCTATTTGATTGGATGCACATTATATCTTTCAAAGTAATCTTTGAACTGAACCTTCATTCATGGACTTATGTTCTGTCCACTAACACTAAGTGCGATTTATGAAGAAAATTTTCTTAAGGCACACTGATCTATTCACTGTGCAATATACATACACCGCAATATTGTTATTACCCGGCCTTGTTACAACTGCATTTTTTTCTTATGTTAAGTTTAATTAAACTTTGTTGTGCAACTCAGGAAAAAAATGTATCATAAAGTTAGGTTTCCTTTTATTAATAAACAAGAGAAACTGACATAGGCCCAGTGATTTAACGTAAAGATATTGCTAATTAAATGTTCTTTTAGGGCTGGTTCACACAGACGCTTTCCAGTGTGTTGCAGACTTGCATGCACAGTGTTTGGCATTTTGTTTTTCAATGGCGCTAGTTCATACCAGTGCAGTCAGTTCCAGGGCTTTCAACAAATGTACAACATGCTGCGTTTTTTTTGCGAAAAAACATCCAAATGCGTGCAAACACACTGGAATTCACATTCTCCTAATGACAATAAAGCTTTTTCAAAAGATAGAAAAAAAACGCACTGGACTGCATTGAAAGCGCATCAAAAACGCATGTAAATGCGTACGCAAAAATGCATTTGGAATTCTAAAATTGTGGTATGAAGAAGCCCTTAGGCCCCATGCACACGAGACGCAGATGCAAACTCTGCTGAACGCATGTTTTAAAAAGCAGAAACCTGCATTTAAACACATGCATTTTGCTGCGTTTTACCGCATTTTCGTCTATAAGCGTTTGTAAAGATAACATCATATAGACCCTCCCCAAGCTCAGAAAGCATGTATTATTAACTATTTCTGCCATTTTGATCAGAGTGAGCAGCAGCAGCAGAGAGAGCCGTTGTACACTTGCATTTGCCTCCCTTTCTGTGGGGTTTTTTTGGAAATGGATCCCATGTTGAATATATGTCAGGAAATGCTCCTGATGTTGCTCTTGATGAGGCAGCAACGTCGTCGCAAATTGCGTGAGAGGTCCAGAGTCAGAGCTCGTCGATATTGGACCCATCCGTTGATGGCACAGCGAATGTCCGTTGGATATTTCACAAACATGGTGGGGGGTTGGGGCTGACTAGACATTGGTATGCAGGTTTTTCTTTGTGAAAAAAAGACATTGCTATGCTTTGGTCAGACTAGGTGGAGTCACTGATTAGATTAGAAATTGTATGAAGGGTTGGGGCAAAGAAGTGGAGGCATTCCTCATTGTCTAAGCCACCTAAAAAAATAGTTTTTTTATGGCATTGCATCAGTGAGTATATATGCTCTATGAACTATCTAAAGTAATGACGACATTTTAACCACTTCCCGACCGCCCACTGCATATATACGTCAGCAGAATGGCACAGGCAGACAAAATCACGTACCTGTACGTGATCGTGCATGTGCCTGCCTGTGGGTCGCGCGCGTGCCGCCAGCGGCACGCTCGCGACCCGGTCGGGAGCTCCGTGACCCCGGCCACGGGACCAGCGGACCCGATCGCCGCTGGTGTCCCGCGATCGGGTTACGGAGCTGAAGAACGGGGAGAGGTTTGTGTAAACAAACCTCTCCCCGCGCTTCCTACACTGTCTGTCAGTGATCGGCGGTTCCCTGTCATCGGGAACGCCGATCAATGACGTCAGACGTACAGCCACGCCCCCCTACTGTAAAAAAACACACACACGTCACACTGACTCCTCCCCGCCCCCTAGTGGTTAACCCCTTCACTACAACTGTCATTTACATAGGAATCAGTGCTATTTAAATAGCACTGATTTCTGTATAAATGACAAATGTGTCAAAAATGTGTCAAAAATGTCCGATGTGTCCGCCATAATGTCGCAGTCACAATAAAAATCACTGATCGCCGCCATTACTAGTAAAAAAAAAAATATTAATAAAAATGCTATAAAACTATCCCCTATTTTGTAAACGCTATAACTTTTGCGCAAACCAATCAATAATCGCTAATTGCGATTTTTTTTTACCAAAAATATGTAGAAGAATACGTATCGGCCGAAACTGAGGAAAAAAATGTTTTTTTATATATTTTTTGGGGATATTTATTATAGCAAAAAGTAAAAAATATTGCATTTTTTTCAAAATTGTCGCTCTATTTTTGTTTATAGCGCAAAAAAATAAAAACCGCAGGGGCGATCAAATACCACCAAAAGAAAGCTCTATTTGTGGGAAAAAAAGGACGCCAATTTTGTTTGGGAGCCACGTCGCACGACCGCGCAATTGTCAGTTAAAGCGACGCAGTGCCGAATCGCAAAAAGGGGCCTGGTCCTTTGGCTGCCAATTGGTCCGGGGCTGAAGTGGTTAAACAAATTTTTTTGTATTTTTTTTTGGTTTACCATCATATTTCTGAGTTTTCTGGTCCAAAAAATTGGGTTCCTTTTAAAAAACGCTTATAAAAGCAGCTAAACGCGAGTGCCACGTTTAGCCGCGTTTTGCGTCTGAAACGTGGAAAAGCAAAGTGTCTGAACCCATTTTTTTGCTTCTGTAAAAACGAGGTTAAACACAACTGCATAAAAACGGGAAAAAACTAGACTGTGCACATGGACACATAGGATAACATTGCATGCGTTCAGGGGCAGTTGAAAAAAGTGTCCAACTGCCTCTGAACACACGTTTAACAGCGTTTCGTGTGCATGGGGCCTAAGGGTAGATTCACACCAGGTGCGGTGGCACTGTGTTGGTGCCTGCAAGTGATCGTGACAATCTTTCCACGATCATCTTGAGCTGGACCAAGCCAAGTGTCAAAGATATCAAAGAATACAAATCCATCTTGCAGAGAATTCTCAGAAATGTCTGACCACAACCTAACCACGCCTCAAAGCAGATCATTTCCTCTAAATCGCTTCCCACTAGAAAAATAACATTTGTAGGGACATTGCATTCTTGAGGCTTGGTCAGTGCTACAAAAACATGTCAAGAACTCATCATAAATGCTATAGGCACGTTACTGAGCATTGCTCAATAAGTAAGCAAAAGATAGAATTGTAATATAGTGAGGGAAACGCGTGAAGGAGAGGGAGAGAGGGTGTCCACTGGGAGGGGAAGCAGCCCCCAGTCCTGTCAATGTAACTGGTACATAGGCAGCAGCTCCAGCATGTACACATTTCTGGCTGCTACATTTTTACATCTTCCAACTGTTGACTTTTACACAAAAGTGACCCTACAGCCATAAGATCACTTCTATAGACTAGTAATTGAAAACAAATGGCTGACAGTGAAAGGACTAAGGGTCTTCAGACTTGTGTGCACCTGTTGCAGCATATGCAATAGCATCATAGGTGTGAAAGGGACCCTATAATCTAGCTTTAGGGCCTGTTTGACAAAGGCTGCAGCTTGTATAAGCACAGTGTGGACAGCAAGCTTTGACAAAGCCTTGATTTGTTGAAGCTTTTAAAGTACAGTGGAACCTCGGATTGCGAGTAACGCGGTTAACGAGCATTTCGCAACACGAGCACTGTATTTTTAAAAATCGTAATTCGGTTTGCGAGTGTTGTCTCCTAAAACAAGCACGATTCAGGCCAAATCGTTGTGCAGTACCGCTTTTGGTCTGAGGTGTGGGGGGCGCCGGAGCCAAGCAGAGCCGAATGTCACGGTCCGAGGTCAGCCGAAGTGTCCTCTGGCCTTTTCGACCGTTTCCGAGGCTCTCCGGCGCCCCTCCCCACCTCTGGTCGCATGCAGTATTGCATCCCATTGAAGTCAATGCGGAACAAATTATTTTAGTTTCCATTGACTTCAATGGGAAAACTCGCTTTGATATGCGAGTACTTTGGATTACGAG
Source organism: Lithobates sylvaticus (assembly GCA_028564925.1). Lineage (NCBI taxonomy): Eukaryota > Metazoa > Chordata > Amphibia > Anura > Ranidae > Lithobates > Lithobates sylvaticus. The sequence continues at coordinate 132,110,719 of CM053028.1, forward strand.
CATACTCCATATGCTCCTAATCCAAGGTTCCACTGTACTATTTAGCTTCAGTTTGTAAATGTTGAACACAAATCCTAATGGGAGTGCTGATTCCCGCTTTAAACAAGCTGTTAGTAGGCTTTGGCACTTCTTGAAGGCTGTTGAAAGCCTGCTAGCATCTTGCTTAAAGCACTAATCAACACTCCCATTAGGATCTCTGTTCAGCATTTACAGACTGGAGCTGAATGGTACTTTAACCACTTGAACTCCAGAAGTTTCCCCCCCCCCCTTTATGACCAGGCCGTTTGTTGCGATACGGCACTGCTCTACTTTTACCTTACAAACACGCGGTCTTGCAATGCTGTACCCAAATAAAATGCATGTCCTTTTTTTCCAGAAATAGAGCTTTCTTTTGATGGTATTTAAAGTGGTTGTACACCCTGTACAACCACTTTTACCTACAGGTAAGCCTATATTAAGACTTACCTGTAGGTGCTGGAAATATCTCCTAAACCTCCACGGTTTAGGAGATATTTACAAAAAAACTGTGCGCCGATGACTAAGGCGCATGTGCCGATGACTAAGGCGCATGCCCACTTTAGAAAGGGCAGATCGTGCCGTTTTTAATAGGGGTCATGCCGTGACTGGCGGCTCCGGGCCTTAAAGGGTAAGTTCACCTTTACAGAAAAAGTCCTACTGACCTGCATGGTGGCAATCTCCCGTTGTTAACCCCCGGTATAGCCCTCACGGCTCCAGGGCTTAGAAATCCCCTCAGCTTTCTTCTCTTCTTCTTCCCTGCTGAGAGGATGGGCTACATGGGTTCTGATTGGTCCATTAGACCTGCTGGGGTACATTATGGAGATTAAGCTCTGGGGATTTCTAGGCTCTGGACCCATAAGGCGGCTATACCGGGGCTCAGAATGAGAGATCGCCGCCATGCAGGTCAACGGGACTAGGGGGGAGGGGGCGAGGAGGGGGTCCTGTGTAAGTATACCTTACAGATTTTTTTGTAAAAGTTGAACTTACCCTTTTACCACTTGCCGACCGGCTCATGCCGATATACGTTGCCAAAGTGGCATGGGTGCACAAAACAACGTAACCCGTATGTCGCTGCGTGATCTGCGGCTAGCTGGCGCGTGCTGCGGGAGCGTGCCTGCGAGTCCCGTGGACTCGACGTCCGCCTGTGGCCCGCGATCATGGCACGGAGAGGCAGAACGGGGAGTAGCCTATGTAAACAAGGTATTTCCCTGTTCTGCCTAGCAACATGACAGTGATCTACTACTCCCAGTGATCGGAAGCAGTGATCTCTGTCATGTTCTAGTGAGCCCATCCCCCCTACAGTTTGAACATGCTGAGGGAACACAGTTAAACCCTTGATCGCCCCCTAGTGTTTAACCCCTTACCTGCCAGTGACATTTACACAGTAATCAGTGCATTTTTATAGCACTGATCACTGTATAATTGCCAATGGTCCCAAAATAGTGTCAAAAGTGTCCGAAATCGCAGGTCGCCGCCATTACTAATAAAAAAAAAAAAAAAAGATTAATAAAAATGCTATAATTCTATCCCCGATTTTGTAGACGCAATAACCTTTGCGCAAACCAATCAATATACGTCAATTTTTTGTTTTTAGCAAAAATATGTAGAAGAATACCTATTGGCTTAAACTGTGGAAGAAATTAGTTTTTTTATATATTTTTGGGGGATATTTATTATAGCAAAATGTAAAAAATATTGCTTTTTTTTCAAAATTGTTGCTCTTTTTTTGTTTATAGCACAAAAATTTAAACCGCAGAGGTGATCAAATACCACCAAAAGAAAGCTCTATTTGTGGGGACAATGTCACACGATCACACAATTGTCAGTTAAAGCGACGCAGTGCCGTATCGCAAGGAAGGGGGTAATTTTTTCCGGGGCTGAAGTGGTTAAGTGATTGTAAACGATCATCTTGTAAAAACAGTCCATTCAGATAAATTGAAATGAAAAGCAAAAAACATTATATATACGTGTTTTCCCTTTTTTTTATAAGGGATCACATTCCTTCTGTTCTCAGCTGAATAAGAGCTGGGTGAAGGAGGAGAAGCAGCATACTGAGCTTCCCAGTGAAAGACGTTGCAGGGGGGGGGGGGTGTCAGGACAAGTATGTTCATTGGAGGAGAGCACACTGTGTTCCCAGCATAGCTAGAGAACTGACCAGATGTGTTCATCTGCTTAGTGTGGTCAGTTATTATTAGGAAAGCAGTGAGAACAGTATACTTTCTCATAAAAGTACATGGATTCAGCAGCCACATATCAGGAACATGAAATGTTGGGGTAACAAACGCTTTAAAACATACTAAATTGCAGTGCATTGATGTTAGTACATATGATAAATCGCCAGCACTTTAACCCTCAACATACCATACATCAAACTCAAATAATAAAATACAGTGAAAAATGAATTTAAATGAAAATAACAGCATATAACATGTAAATACTGTAAAATAATACTATAGTCCAAAAATGTGAATATAAAAATACATTTTAAAGTTCACGTTTGCGCCATGTGAACCACTAACACTGGTCTGTGCGTATTCATATAACTACCATTCCACTTGTCCCTTATATATTATAAATAAAAAAATCCCATAGTGTAACACTGTACTGTGTTTTATTACAGTAATAAAATTAGAATAATCACACTAAAAAGTGCTACCCCCGCTGGAATAAAAGAGCTCTGGCCGCTGTTTTTAGAAGTCCCCAGCCAAGTTGGCTGTTCCTGGGTTACCTGGAGACGTCTGACTTCACATGTATCTGTCCTGAAACATGTTTTGTCCAATGGATGTCCTCAGGAGTAGCTGTTTTTGTTGTCCACCACTTGATCCATTGTCCTGTTAAGATTATGGGAATTTTGATAAACCTGTAGATTCCATATCTTAGAGTACAAATATAGAGCACAAGTTCTTCCAGTCTTTTCTCTGTGACCTCCTTACTGCTTGCTAGAAAACCGGAACACTTCAGAGTGGGTGGGGTTATATGGGTACCCTGGGGGGAGGTTGGGGCGGTGATTTCCAGAGTCCAATCACCGGAAGGAAGCCGCATATAACCCATGGTGTCTAAGAATCCATCGTTTACCTTTAACCAAAGATATAGAATTTACAGGAATGTTAAAATTGCCATTTTTTTCATTTTGGATAAAGTAAGAGAGGGTTATAACCCCTGTCAGTTTTTTTTTAGCCACCTGGGTCCCCTTGGGAAGATTTTCATTTACTTTGTGTTCTTTAACCAAAGCCGGAAGTAAGAGACAATTCCTTGCCACCAGAGTATGAACTAGTGTTCCCATTGGCAGTATATGCTGTCTGCCCCCAAGCTGACATCACCACGGGGTTCCCAAATTTCTCCTCCAGCCCTGTAAGTACCACCAGCGGCCGTGATTTTCTATCATTGGTGGGGCCGGGACCCTATGCAGATTTTGCATTTAACCAGATATGTAATAATGTGAGTTCTAACATCTTTAATAAACTGCCCACTAGATGGTGCTTTTCCCTTTCTATACACACACGGGAGTGGTGGGGGAAGTTGCATGCAATTCAGACAGGAATCGCACCGCATTCCTGTTCAAATCACATGCGATTTTTTTTGCAGTGCGATTTGCGCCCATTTATTTTGTATTGACACAAAGCGCACCGCAAAGTATCGGTGAGCACTTGACGGCACTTCACGGTATCTGTGCAGTCCTGTGCTAGTTTCTATTTCACATTGGTATACAGTATCTCACAAAAGTGAATACACCCCTCACATTTTTGTAAATATTTTTTTATTATCTTTTCATGTGACAACACTAAAGAAATGACACATTGCTACAATGTGAAGTAGTGAGTGTACAGCTTGTATAACAGTGTAAATTTGCTGTCCCCCTAGATAACTCAACACACAGCCATTAATGTCTAAACCGCTGGCAACAAAAGTAAGTACACCACTAATTGAAAATGTCCAAATTTGGCCCAATTAGCCATTTTCCCTCCCTGGTGTCATGTGACTCGTTAGTGTTACAAGGTCTCAGGTGTGAATGGGGAGCAGGTGTGTTAAATTTGGTGTTATTGCTCATACTCTCTCATACTGGTCACTGGAAGTTCAACATGGCACCTCATGGCAAAGAACTCTGAGGAGCTGAAAAAAAAGGATTGTTGCTCTACATAAAGATGGCCTAGGATATAAGAAGATGTCCACCGTGCTGCAGCTCAGTTTCAGGGTCTTGGCAACAGGACAGGTTCCACTCAGAACAGGCCTCGCTATGGTCGACCAAAGAAGTTGAGTGCACGTTCTCAGCGTCATATACAGAGGTTGTCTTTGGGGAATAGACATATAAGTGCTGCCAGCATTGCTACAGAGGTTGAAGGGGTGGGGGGGTTAGCTTGTCAGCGCTCAAACCATACGCTGCACTCTTCTAAAGATGATGCACAAGAAAGCCTGCAAACAGTTTGCTGAAGACAAGCAGACTAAGGACATGGATTACTGGAACCATGTTCTGTGGTCTGATGAGACCAAGGTAAACTTATTTGGTTCAGATGGTGTCAAGTGTGTGTGGTGGCAATCAGGTGAGGAGTACAAAGACAAGTGTGTCTTGCCTACAGTCAAGCAGGGTGGTGGGAGTCTCATGGTCTGGGGCTGCATGAGTGCTGCAGGCACTGGGGAGCTACAGTTCATTGAGGGAACCATGAATGCCAACATGTACTGTGACATACTGAAGCAGAGCATTAACCCCTCCCTTCGGAGACTGGGCCAGAGGGCAGTATTCCAACATGATAACGACCCCAAACACACTTCCAAGAAGACCACTGCCTTGCTAAAGAAGCTAGGGGTTAGGGTGATGGACTGGCCAAGCATCCAGACCTAAACCCTATTGAAAATCTGTGGAGCATCCTCAAACGGAAGGTGGAGGAGTGCAAGGTCACTAACATCCACCTACTCTGTGATGTCTTCATGGAGGAGTGGAAGAGGACTCCATGCCCAAGAAGGTTAAGGCAGTGCTGGAAAATAATGGTGGCCACACAAAATATTGACACTTTGGGCCCAATTTGGACATTTTCACTTAGCGGTTTGCCAGCGGTTTAGACATTAATTGCTGTGTGTGAGTTTTTTTGAGGGGACAGCAAATTTCCACTGTAGACTTACTACTTTACATTGTAGTAAAGTGTAATTTCTTCAGTGCTGTCACATGAAAAGATATAAAGAAAAATATTTACAAAAATGTGAGATACTGTAGAAATTGGTGCCGGTGGCACAGATAGACCTGAAATAGGTCTATCTGCTTAGGTAATGTGGTGCATGCCATTTCTGACAGTTTGCTGCAATATTATAATGTCACAGGATTATCAGTTAATTCTCCAGAATGTTTTATTACATTTAGTTGTTGCTTTTATTAGATACACCTGCTCGTTAATAGAAATAGGCAAATCATATGACTGCAACAAAATACATCAACATTCATTTTCTATTAAGACAAAGTGAGCAAAATAAAAGACCTAAGTCACTTTGACCTTCAAATAATTTGTTTTACTATTTTCAGTATATCAAAGAATGCTGACTTTGTGGGATTTTAATACTATGCAGTCACTATAATTTAAGGTGAACAGAGCAATAAAAATACATAATGACAAAAGTCAGAAGGGAATGTCTAAACTTTTTTAAGCTGAAAGAAGTCCACAGCTACTCAAATAAATACTCTCTACAACAACAGTGTGTAGAAGAGGCCTATTTGGCAGCACTAGGTCGTTTGGTTCGAATTCCCAACCCAGGATACTACCTGCCTGGAGTTTGCATGTTCTCCCTGTGCCTGTGTGTGTTTCCTCTCACACTCCAAAGACATACTGGTAGGTTAATTGATCCTTTGTATAAATTGGTGTATATATGAATGTAAGTTAGGGACCTTAGATTGTAAGCTTCTTGAGGGCAGGGACTGATATGAATGTACAATATACAGTGTATGTAAAGTGCTGCTTAAATTGTTGGCACTATATAAACAACAATAATAAATAGATACATTTGTTACTGGACACACAAAAACACACTGAACCTTGAAAAGGATGGGCTATAGCAGAAGACAATCCTGGGCTGCCCTCCTGTCTAATACAGCAAAATTTAACTACAGTGGGCATAGGATCAGCCTTAAAATGAGGGTAAATCCAAATTTTTGCGTTACCATCATAACAGGAATAGATGGAGCACTCTTCCAATGGAGGCACTTTACCAGTGATAACTTGAGATTCATTGCACGTTGGAAAGTGAAGGGAAATCTCCCTGATTAAGCAAAAGATGGACAGAAGATGGAACCTCCACTACTCCATCAAAAATAAAAGGAAATGTATGGGTTTTAGATATGTGAGGTGTTATCAAAATGTTTTGAGACTAGTTTTGTAACACGCCAACAGATAGCAGCACAAGGCTGCATGCACAGTCACAGGGAGCACCGACCTTCATAAGTCAGTGTGCCAAAAGACAATCGCCCTGTGTACATCTGGAGCTGTGCAACTGGTGGTTTTCTGACCATGTGCGATACCACATCTGCTATTTCATCATAGACCGCAAATTAGAACATGGAGCAAATGAGAAAATCTGTGTGAAACAATGTAATGAGTTGTTCAAAGTGTTTTGAGTGGCAGGCATGCTTCAGGAGCAGAACAACATCACTAGAAGATGACATGACCTTCAAAGAGCTCAACCCCTGGAAAATGACTAAAGCACGGCATGATGATCATCGCAGAACAAGCCAAAAGATTCCTGCAATGGTCGGTGTGTCATACAGAACAGTCCAGGCAATCCTCACCTGTGATTTGAATATGCGCCATGTTGCTGCCAAGTTCGTCCCCATGTCACACTGACTGAGTTCTTGGCAGACTTTGATTTGGTGTTCCTTCTGCTCCTGAGTCAGCAGCCTGGGGACACCTAGAACTTAAAACACCTTGAACTACTCATTGCAGCATCGCCGTAATCTTGCTGAATCACTTCAAACAACTCTGTGGCAGATTTGCCCAGTTTCACGCAGACTTTTTTACCATTGCTTTTTGTTCTAACTTGCTGTTCATGATGAAGTAGCAGATGTGGTAATGCACATGGTCAGAATAGCACCAGTTGCACAGCTCCCGATGTACACAGGATGATGTCTTTTGGCACACTGACTTATGAAGATCGGTGTTCCCTGTGACTGTGCTTGCAGCCTTCAGCTGCCATCTGTTGACGTTTTACAAAACTAGTCTCAACATTTTTTGATACTTCTGTGACTCTTAAAAGTACGAGGTGGTATTAGAAGCACATAACAAGGGAAAGTCAAAGACAAAATAAATAAATAATAATAAAATGTCTTATCTAAATACTTGTTCCACAGAAGTATCTCAGAAAGTACTGAAGCCAATGGATCAGCATGGCAGCAAGGAAACTAGCCTTATCAGCAATGGCAGCTTTCATTTCCTTTAGATCCATTAAGATTGCTGCTGTGTGTTACTGCACACATGTTGATGTGAGTTGCATTAAGGTTATGGTAAATTCTCATTTTATTTTTAAATTTTTTTATAATAACAAACATGTTATATCTACCTCCTCTATGCAGTTGGTTTTGCACAGAGCAGTCCAGATCCTCCTCTTTTCGGGTCCTTCTTTGGCGCTCTTGGCCACTCCCTCCTGTCGAATACCCCCACAGCAAGCAGCTTGCTATGGGGGCATCCGGAGCCTAGTCACAGCTAGCTGTGTCCATTCAGACACAGATCTGCAGCCCCGCCCCCTTTCTCTCCTGATTAGCTAACTGACTTTGATTGATAGCCATGGGAGCCAATGGCACCACTGCTGTGTCTCAGCCAATCAAGAGGAGAGTCCCGGATGGATCAGACACTTGTGGACATCACTGGAGAGAGATGGGGCTCTAGTAAGTAATTACGGGGTGCTGGGGAGGCTTCTACACACAGAAGGTTTGTTATCTTAATGCATAGAATACATTAAGATAAAAAACCTGCCTTTACAACTCTGGCAGACCATTCATTTTGAATCTCACCAAAACACACATTTTAATGGACCTGCAGCAATTTTTCATCTGTGCATTGAGGCGCAATAAAATGCAAATGCATTATGTTGCAATGTTTAGGTGTATTGGTGGGCTATTAGGAATGATAGGCACCACAGGGCCACACGGTTGGTTGGAATTTGATAAGGCACTACTGATGATTTTCTGGCACTATGGCCTTTTAAAATAGCCCGCACCAGATTAAAAAATTCCTGCCACTGGTTTTGGTAACTTTAACGACACGTACAGCAGATTCAGGTAGTTCTTAACGGCACCAGTTTACAAAGTGATGCTCTTAATGCACCAAATTCAAAAAGAATGACCTCCAGTTTGTAGATAACAAAACCTACTTTAACTAGGTGTACTAAACAGAGACAGGCAGAAAGGGCTTATCCTGTATGCAGTGTAATAGAGCTGCATATTTGCCGCTTCTAACCTCTCCCTTTTACTGGTTGTGATCCAACAGCCTCCTAGCAATCAGTGACGCTGCAATGGGTGGAGCCTGATGGAGAAGCTGAGGCACCAGTTCCTCATTCAGATCTTCTCTCACCTTGTAATTCACAACAGATTGATTCTATTGTCAATAGCAGGCTGTCTGTTGGTTAGGGTTGTGCCCACTGTCAATCACAAGGGTAGTGGACCTGATGGGGAACTAGTTTCTGTATATCCTCATATGGCCCTGCAACGTCTGACAGTTTCAGCAGCGTGGAGAAAGCGAGGTTACACTTAGGGTGGAAGGCCAGCATAGTCTCAGTGCGCCTACACACTCAGTGCATGCCCCAGATTCATATACCTATCTACAACAGGTACATAAATCTGTCATCTGCACCAACATTTGTCCTGCTGAGGCATGTCAGAATTCTAAGGAGTGTCGTAGACGACCTCTATGTATATCCCCTGACTTTGTTTTGTTTGTTGCAGTAAAATGCATATTGCAGGAATGGGCCCTTTAAGCATTGGAACAATATTCTAAAATCCTTGCAGCCCTCTTCAACAAACCCACTTTCCTTGATGACACTTTTAGGATTTTTGCCTATTTCTGGTTAGCTCAGATTAGTTCTGGTGTATATTGCACCATCTAGACTGAGCAGCCTGCATCTCCTGGGGCAGTTATGCATTTTTAATAAAACACTTTACTGTAATGTGCTCAGATCATTGACACCTTTTGAACATCATAATTTTATGTGGTGTCTCAGAAAGCTTGCACCTGATCGAGGAATAGAAAAGGTCAATTAATTTTGTCCCGAGGACTGTCATAAATCCTTTCTGACTCGCAAACCTTTATGTCTTGTGCTAGAAGAAAAGCTACATGATTTTTTTGCTGCAAAAGGATTTATCAAAAGTACTATAGGTACCTACTGTATGCAGGTTTATGGGGGAAACTATATTTTTTTAACATTCTTGTCCCTTTGGCAACTTATGAAGAGCAAGTAATTTGTTAACAGTGTTCCAAATTAAAGTTGTATATAGTAGGTCCTTAAAAAACAATGTAAATGTAAAATGTATTTAGGTAGGCAGAGGTATAAAGTCACAAATTTACTGATATATACTGTAGTATACTAATGCTGCTAAACTAACACTGGTCATCTAGATTTCAATGATCTTTGGTCATGAAAGAAATAAAGAGTAGGTGACTAGTCGTTAGCAGCAGCCATTGTCAATCAGGGTTCTATGAAACCCTAGGGTTTCCTCCAGGAGTAGCGGTTCCTAGAACTGTGGCTAATTGACCTCCAATCTAATGGGGCCTGCATAGTTCCAGTTCCAATGACACTTGGCAGAGTCAGCAGCATGATTGCAAGGGTGTCATTCTAGCCATCTCTGTAAAAGCGGCATCCTTCCTACTTACCATCATCGGTGGAAGGAGCATTTTTCCCAATGATCCCAAATGGACTTAAATGTACAAGGTATGAACTCCCGGCACAAAAGGGTGAAAATATTTAAATACCTTAAGCAACAAAGTATACACATAGCCTGTCTGCAGGAAACTCATTTCTCCTCCACCTCCAGCCCCAAATAATTTGATGCCCAATACCCCCAGGTATTTCAAGGATTGCTCTGGGGTAAAAAGTTTGAGAAAGATTGCATTAGAACAATAGATCACAACTTCTGGTCCGCATCCTCACCATAATCTGGCCAGGCAACCTGTATCATCACAACCACAAGTAAAATACTTTCACAAAATCTATCACAAGGTCAGATTAATGAAAGATGGCTAGAGAGCTCATATAGTAAAATATAAGTGATGTTGCATCTCTTTACATTGAATGGTGACTGTATACTGGGGGGGGCTTCTCGGTTCCTACCTCCAGGCCTATTATTCAGCAGCAAACATCGCCCCTCTGGCCCATCTCCACGATACTCATCAATGCCCCTATGGGCCACAATGGACCTAGTTGATTCCCACCCTGTCCCTATCCTTCAATACCATGGCTGCCTCCTCAGAACCGCCCGCCGAGGCCCATGTTTGACCCATTCCCTTCCCTCCGCATATGGGATTCCCTCAAGTATTCTGCAGGACTACTATCTTCCCATCTACCATTACTGCGTCTTACTCATTGCCCCAATATTCCCCCCCAGCTGTGAAAAACCCTAGGCAATTCTCCTGGTGGGCGGAGAATGGATTTACAGACGTTCACTCTCTGTTCACCCCTATGAGAATCCTCTCGTTTGAAGCCCTGAGATCATCCCATGATATCCCACTCAGAGAACACTACAGTTCCCTTCAAATACGACATTTCCTGCAAGATCTTATAAAGGCTCAATCGACTCCATATACCCTGACCCCTTTCGAAACTATTTGCAGGGCCCGACCCCACTTCTCTGGACTAATATCCTTAATTTACTCCTCTATTATCACCTCTAGGAAACCCCCAGTGAGACCATATCGCCTTCAATGGGAGAAAGACTTGGCTAGAAAGTTTAGATCCTGAGGATTGGCAGAGCATGACGCTATTCCCTTACAAAAAGCTCCAAGAATGTGCTCATCCTAGAGAATGCCTATAAAGTTTTCTACAGGTGGTACTACAACACCGACCAGGATAGCCCGCTTTATCCCTTCTTACTCTCCTAATTGTTTTCGGGATGTGCACTGGAGGGCACGATGGCCCCACATTTGGTGGACATGTCCTAAGGTTTGCAGACTATGGGTCAGGGTCTACACGCTTTTTTACGTAATATGCTCCACTCTAATCTCAAAAGAGATCCTTATGAAGCCCTCCTATGTAAGCCCATTCCTGAACTTTTCCGCTCAGAACGACAACTGGCTCAGCACCTCTTTAGTGCTACACATTCAGTACAAATTCTGTATGGACCCTCTGCACACTGCTACACCCTTCCCAGCAAACTATGAAATAAAAAACAGGGATATTTAGTTCACATATATAGCAATACCTGTTTAAGCTGACCATTCAGTACACATTCAGGTCTTCAGGAACTGAGACCACACAATAGTCAAGTGGACAAGGTCCATTCTTAAAAAGAATGCACTTCTCAGTTTTCATTGTGTAAGCTGTTGTTTAATGTTTGGTCTGCTAACAGTAATTAAAAAAAATAACCTACAATTATATAGAGTAACAAAAAAGTGTGTTACAATTTAACTAGAAGGATGTTTTAATAGACTTACAAATAATAGTAGATTGCTCTACTTCTACTGTTCTATTTTTACGCCCAGGAAAAAATGATAAAAATGCCATTTAAACTAGCAAACAAATCTAACTGATTTAATTTTTCTAGTATTCATGTGCTAAAAAAAATAAGAACCAGTTAAAAGTATTTTGTTTAATTCCACAACACTGCAGAACTATTAAAAATGTATTCAAGTTGCCTCTTTGTAAGCAGTTTGCTATTCTTTTCTCACTGCTGGGTATTTCTAAATTATACTAAATTATTCTACTTATTGATAGTATTTTAGGATCATTTCAATCTTTTTTTTATTTTTAAATCTCAGTTGTAGATCACTTCAGTCTTTTTTTTTATTTTTAAATCTTAGTTGTATGAAAGCAGGAAATATTCTTTCAGATGTACAATTGTTTAGCATGGTGCTCCATATTTCAGGAATAGCAATGCATATAATATAAACTAGCCGCTCCAGCAGCAAACCCTGGTGTGGGGTCACAGCAGAGAACTGGTACAAAAAACACGCTTCCGTCAACTAAACACTTACAAATAAGAAAATGATCCACACTTCAGCTTCTTTATTCCCTGTTGTTTATTTAAGTGAGGTTCACACAGCAGGTGTTGGTGGTTATGCATTTAACACATTTTTGTGACAGAATTTTTACCTTTAAAAATGCAAATTTTTCTCCAATATGAGAAATGAAATATTTTTTCCATTATAAAATATACAATATTTTAAATAAATAAACACATTCATACACATACTAGGCATATTTAGACAGGTGCCAATGTACCAACCAGCATGTCTTTGGAGTGTGGGAGGAAACCGGAGTACCCGGAGTAAACTTAAGCAGACACAGGCAGCACATGCAAACTCCAGGCAGGTAAGTTCCCTGGTTGGGATTCCAAATGTTGACCCTAGCGCTGCTGAGCAGAAGTGCTAACCACTTAGCCACTGTGCCGCCCAATCCATTTTACACAACAGAAGGTAACCTAGCGGATGGAAGTAGTAGAGTACAGTATTATTGGATGGTGTCTTCCATTGGCTTAATACCTGTGGACCTGAAGCCTAACAACTAGATCACAAAATGTGTTTGTTTGGACTTCCCTTACATATTTTTTCTTTCAGTGCCTTTTAGACACTACTATTACTCTGCATTATGAAGGCAGCCATGGCAGTTCCATCTCTATAGTCCTTGTTATTGATGAAGGGATCACTCAAAAACATTCCATCCAGCGACCATTGGACTTCCTCAGGGCACAGCCACAAATCATGATCTACTTTCCTTTGTTATAGCTTTTCCCATACATACTGTACATGACTGCTCTTCTCTTTAGTTAAAGGGTAACCAACCATCTGTATTGTACACTTATATAAAAACAAGCTAGCATATACAAGTTTAGGTCTTAGAAATATCCATGCACTTCCTTTATATACTAAAGCTTAATGACACCAAAGCTTGGAAATATTACATCTCTCTTTTGTAATGTAGTGCTACCCCCAGAGGAGCCGCTGAGTTTGTATGTAATTTCTCTGCATACCTGAAGATAACACACCTAGCTCAACCAGCACTTACCAATAAACCCCAAGGTATTTCAGAGAATTGATTAGGCTAAGCATAGCCTAAAGCCTGGCACACACTGAGTGAGAAAAAAAACTGAAGAGCTCAGGAGGAGCCGCTGTAATAATGATCTGATGTTAGTACAGCGATCTCCCCTGCTGAGCTATTGTGTCATTGCCCCCCCCCCCCCACCAGAACAGACCGGTCAGTACTTTTAGCCATTGGCTGAGAGCGCCGGACAGATGTCGGTCGGCAGACCCTTTTCAGTCATGCCCCTTTGACATAAGGCCAGCCCGGCTGCCGTCCACACGGGCCCAATGTTGGATGGTTTCTATAGGAGGAACAAATTGGAGAAAGTAGAAGGCAGAAATAGGGGTAAAAAATAGAAATTATCTTTTGGGTGGTAAGAGGAGAGGAACCAGTAAGGAAACGGACTGTGCATTTGTTAAAGAGTTCAGTAATAGAAAGTTTTTTTAATAAGCATTGGCCAATTTTATTAAAAGACAAAGTCCTAACAAAAATCCTCCCCAAAAAGCCGAAATTAAATTATCGAAAAACAAATGTGATGAAGACAGGAAGCATGGGGGAGTGGTCTGACATGGCGGAGTGAGGAGAGAGGTCGGCGTCTGACCAAGGCACATGCATGCACAGAAGACCGGCAGTTTATGGAGACGAAGGCGAGCGTGATTGAGGATAACCGAGAGAGCATCTGCGGAGCATGAGGGGCATGGCGGGATACCGCGGCTTGTAGCGGCTTACGGCGGGAACGGGGGAGCTGACAAGCGGTACACAGCCCACCAGCACACCAGTACACCAGTCAGACGGACGGAGACTGAGGCTGCACCGGAATACCGCTCGGCATTGCATTACACAGCAGGCTATATCGCAGTCCCTATATAGCAGCTAATCAGTGTGCAGTTGAACGGAGGACTGTCAGAATACACGACTGACCCTCTGCCCATGTCGAAGCGGGGGAAGACAGCAGGGAAGCCCCATAATACCGCCCCAAGACACCTGTACAGCACCCGGAATACTGCAGGGAGAGAGGAGATGCAGCAGTCCCTGGTGAACAGGGACGGCATAATGGCATCCAGGAGGTCACTATCAGAAGTCTCCCTACAGGCTCCGTGTGTGTCAACAGCCCCATCAGCCCTAACAGCCCCAGAGCCGGGACCTGGAGCACAGGAAGGAGCACAAAGTGGACATCCCCCAGCAACCTCCAACCCCCCCAGCAGAGATCCAGCAGACACCAGGGAAGAACAGGTACGTCAGCAGACTTCAGGTGTTACTGTGAGTCTGGATCGGGGGGGGATCGGGGATGGAAGCACAGACCGAGATGGGGACTATGTCAGATATTAGACAACTTATCCAAGCACTCCCTACAAGAGCGGATATATTGGAAATGTTAAATGACACCACAGGGATTTTAAGAGAGGAGATTAAAGTGATGCGGGATAATATAGAGAAGGTTGACTTATGGTACATAATACTCGACTGGAGAGTCTTGAGGAGAAAATACAGAGTCAGCATCAGAGGTTAGTCGCATTACAGCTGCAATCCGAGGAATCCGAGAACAGGAGCAGGAGAAATAATTTACGTCTGAAAGGGATTTCAGAGGACATTGAGGGCCCCAACTTAAGAGAAACGGTTATGACCATATTTAATCAAGTACTGAAAAACCCATTGAATACATTAATTGAACTGGACCAGGTTCACAGGATCCCCACCACTCGCAAGGCAGCCCAAAAGGACCCACGAGATGTCCTGTGTAGGGTACATTTCTTCCGGGCAAAAGAAGACATACTAAGGGCAGCCTGGCGGGAGGGTCCTGTGGTATACGGAGAGAAAGAAATACAAATATACCTGGATCTCTGTAGGCAGACAAAGTATAGGAGATATATGCTGAAGCCACTACTGGAATACATACTTAACAATGGGGCTACATATAAATGGGGATACCCACTAGCATTGATTGTTAAAAAAGGGGGCCACAGCTTTAACTTATGGAATCCGGCTCAGTTAGTGGACCTGTTTGGCTTCATGGGGGTGGGGGCCATGGAGGTCCCAGACTGGACAGAACTACCAGCAACAACCGAATACCCCCAATATAACTAACAGAGGCAGAGGGGTGGGAATATCCATAACACAGGGAAAAAGAATGAACAGTATGGAGAAGAGAAAGAGAGAGAAGGAAGAAGGGGAAGGAAGGGGAAGAGGGAAAGACCAATTTAAACGGTTCTTTTTTTTTTCCCCTCCTTTTTTTTTTCCCTCCATTTTTGGGGGGTTGGACTGGCCTGAACGTTTTCCCCTTACAGCTCAACATCCCCACCAGAGGCTAACGGAGGGAGGAATGTCGGAATGTAGGGGTGGGGATTAGTAATTGGAAAAGAGCAATGGACTTTGGGGAGCTTAAATAACAGAGGAGAGGGAGGGAAGGAAATTTTGGCTTAGATTGTCTTTTTTTTTTTTTTTTTTGGTGCCTTTTTTGGGGTGTGTTTTTTTTTTTTTTTAAATTATGTGTGGGTTTTCATCTCTTTTATTGTTTTTTATCAGTCTGTATATCTTTTTTTTTTTTTTATATATATATTTTTTTTTTTTTTTAATTGTTCTCGTTCTGTTTTTTTGTTATTGTGCTTTTTTATGCCTGATAAATTTGGATGATCTGTTAAATAGAGATCCCGTCAAGCGGGGGGCGGGGGGGGGGGTAATAAATTGGGAAGACTATGGTATATAGGGGGTGGAGGGAAGCAAATAAGGATAATATAGCTTGAATTTTTACACAATCCATAACAATCACATATATACACACAGACACTTCAGGGTTAAACAGGGCGGAATTATAGGAGGCCCTTCCTTTTGTTTTCTTATTATAGTTCACTTGTATGGCTTTCACTTTTTTTTTGTGTGTGTAATCTTCTCCCTTTTTTTTTGTTCTTTATTATTCCCCCCCTCTCACTACTATTATAGTGGGGCCTAAGGGAGGGAATGAAACACTAGAATACGTAGGGGGGAGTTGATAAAGTTGTGGGCACCGATTTCATGAGATGCATAAAGAGAGGTGGTATTCACATAGAGAGTAATACAACACATTAGGAAGGGGGGGGGGCGGGAGAGTAGGGAAGGAAAGTAGATATGGCATTTTTTTTTTTTTTTTTTTTTTTTTAACTGTTGTTTTTGCTTCCCTCTTCCCTCTCCCCACTTCCCCCATATAGAGAAGTAGAAGAGTATAGTACCCTTCAGGTGAGGACACAGAAGAGAATAGAGGAAAATAGAACTACCGTTATGAAGGGGAATAAGTGATAATATTAGAGAGGACTGACTGTCTGTCACACACCTCCTGGATTTGTTAGGGAATGGGGGAAATCAAGGAAGGGAGAGGGAAGGGGAAGGATGAGAAAAGGAAATTCTTTCTTTTTTTTTTTTTTTTTCCTCTTCCTTTTTTTGGGGCGCCTGAGAATAAAAATATGTCTGAACGATATATAAAAATGTTATGGTATGATAAGAATTGAGATCTCAATTACAGAGGGATGGGTATGTATGTAAATAATGGGATAGCAGACAGAGTGCATGTGCAGGAGGAAAGACGCGGGGACTCTGACACTCGGCCCTGATTGACCACCTCCCCGAATTGAAACACCTCTCCTCCAAGAGGAGGTAAATTAGAGGAGCTTCAATTTTTTTTTTTTTTTTTTGTGTGTCATCTAGGACGCTGATTTGTGTTTTTGAGGGCTAGCCCTCTTCTTCCTTCTTTTTTTTTTTTTTGCCTCCTGGACGGGGGACGACTGCCGCCTTCCTCCTCCCCTCCCCGGACTAAACCATGACTAAAATAACCTTAACCTCATATAACATAAAAGGTTTAAATCGTGCAGAAAAACGCATGAGACTGTTGGCGGAATTAGGGAGATTTAAATCACAGATTATTTTTTTACAAGAAACACACTTCAAAAAAAATAAAATACCCAAACTGGGCAACCGGAAATTTCCCACAGTGTATCATAGTGCATCACAGACATCGAAAGCAAGTGGGGTGTCTATTATTATAGCGAAACAGATACCATGGAAAGAGGTGGAAATAATCACAGATGACGAAGGGCGCCTTCTTATACTGAAAGGAGAAATAGGGGAACAAAAGGTAACCCTAGTGAGCATATATCTACCAAATGTGGATCAAATAGGAGTACTGGAGAAATATCTAAATTTAGTTTACCAAAATAAAGAAGGGGTCCTAATAATGGGAGGAGATTTAAATATGGCATTAGAGCCTATGTTAGACTCCTCAAAGGGAACCTCACATATATCCTATATAAAACTCCGAAAAGCAAAAGAGATGTTACAGGAACTACAATTAGTGGACAGTTGGAGAATTCGGAATACACACGAGAGGGATTATACATTTTTTTCAACAAGACATAAGACTTATACCAGAATCGATTATGTTTTTATATCCCAGAACGCCCTCTCGAGTGTATCGGATGCTTCAATAGGATCCTTCACACTATCAGACCACGCATCAACTCACTGTATAATAAAATGGGGAGAGAAAGGGACACGGGAATGGCATTGGAAGATCAATGAAACATTAGTAAATGAATCAATATATGAGGAAAAAATCGCGCATGAGATAGAATTATACTTTCAAGAGAATAAATCAGACGAAATATCACCTTTGTGCGTCTGGGAAACACATAAATGTGTTATTAGAGGCGTCCTAATATCACTGGCGGCACATAGAAAACGCTCTCTGAGTGCCAAGCTGGACCTCCTGCTAGAAGAGATACGAGTGTTGGAAAAGGCCCATAAAAAAACTGTAGCAATACAAACAGAAGAAAAATTGACAAGCCTTCGCGATGAATTAAATTTGCTACTAATGGATAAAGCGAAAGTAAAGATAGCTCATGGCAGGCGAGTATTCTATGAACACGGAAATAAACCTAGCAGGATACTGGCAAACGCGCTCAGAGAGACAAAAGCACGGAACCATATTGCGTGCATAAAAACAGCAGGAGACGCACTGGTTAATTCGTCACAAGATATAGCGAAAGAGTTTAGAGATTTCTATACTAAATTATATCAAATTGAGAGTAATGTAACAGAAGAAAGATTAAAAGGAAAAAGGGCAAGGGCAAAGGAGTACATAGAAGCGGCAGGGATGCCTAAGATAGGAGAGGAGGAAGCAGAAGAGATAGATGGCCCAATCACAATAGAAGAAGTCACAGAAGCCCTTAAATCACTGAATAGTGGTAAGGCACCAGGACCAGACGGGTATACTCTGCTCTATTACAAGACATTCGCAGGAAAACTAGCACCGGAATTTATCGCCGCATTTAACTCAATCAGGGAAGGGGCAAGGATGCCAGAAGAGACATTAATGGCACATATCACAGTAATCCCAAAAGAAGGGAAAGACCCAGCACAATGCGCTAGCTATCGCCCAATCTCGTTACTAAACGTGGATCTAAAGATCCTAACAAAAATACTGGCAACTAGATTAACCACTTCCCGACCGCCCCCTGTATATATACGTCGGCAGAATGGCACGTACAGGCAGAATCACGTACCTGTACGTGACATTCTTCCGGCGGTTGGGGGGTCCGATCGGACCCCCCTCCGCCGGCGGGGGCGGTCGGGATCGCTTCAGGAGCGATCCGGGACGAGGGGACGGCCAGTGGTTTCTGGCCACCCCCTCGCGATCGCTCCTGGCCAATGAAAAGCTTCCCCTTCCTGTCTATTGTATAGACAGGAAGGCGGAAGTGATGTCACGCTCGGTGCGCCGGTCTATGTGACCGGAGACGCCGAGCGGCGAACATGTACAGGTTAGTGCACAACACTACACTGACACCAGTACAGTTAGGCACATATTCCACCCCCTGTCACCCCCTGATCACCCCCCAGATCACCCCCTCCCCCCCCCAGTCACAGTGTCATTAATTGCAGTGATCATTTTTTTACTGATCACTGCATTTAGTGTCAGTGTGACTGTAATAACTGTCAGGGCAGTTAGTTTTAGGTCCAAGGTAGCCCCCTACCCCCCCTAATAAAGGTTTAACCCCTTGATTGCCCCCCAGGTAACCCTTTCACCCCCTTTTGCCAGTGTCACTAAGCGATCGTTTTTCTGATCGCTGTATTAGTGTCACTGCTGTCGCTAGGTAACCATTTTTTTTTTTTTAGGTAACGGCCATGTTTATATAGGTTCATAAATAGTTTTATAGGTCAGGTACCCCCATATTACAACCTAAATAAAGGTTTTAACCCCCTGATTGCCCCTAGAGTTAACCCTTTCACCAGTGATCACTGTATAACTGTCACTGGTGACGCTGGTTAGCCAGTTAGTTATTTCGTTATTTAGGTTCCCCGTCAGGTTTTTTATATAGCGTCAGGTACCCCCATATATTACCTAATAAAGGTTTTAACCCCCTGATTGCCCCTAGTTAACCCTTTCACCCCCTTTTGCCAGTGTCACTAAGCGATCGTTTTTCTGATCGCTGCATTAGTGTCGCTAGGTAACCATTTTTTTTTTTTAGGTAACCGCCATGTTTATATAGGTTCATAAATAGGTTTATAGGTCAGGTACCCCCATATTACAACCTAAATAAAGGTTTTAACCCCCTGATTGCCCCTAGAGTTAACCCTTTCACCAGTGATCACTGTATAACTGTCACTGGTGACGCTGGTTAGCCAGTTAGTTATTTCGTTATTTAGGTTCCCCGTCAGGTTTTTATATAGCGTCAGGTACCCCCATATATTACCTAATAAAGGTTTAACCCCTGATTGCCCCTAGTTAACCCTTTCACCCCCTTTTGCCAGTGTCACTAAGCGATCGTTTTTCTGATCGCTGCATTAGTGTCGCTAGGTAACCAGTTTTTTTTTGTATTACTGTTACGGGTGACGCTGGTTAGTTAGCTTGTTTTTTATACTGTCAGGGCACCCGCCATTTATTACCCAATAACGGTTTAACCCCCTGATCGCCCGGCGGGTGATATCAATTAGGTTTTAGGGTCAAATAAGGTCTGCGTCGCCCCAGGTTAGTGCCAGTACCGCAAACACCCACGCACAAAGCATACACCTCCCTTAGTGGCACAGTATCTGAACAGATCAATATCTGATCTGATCAGATCTATACTAGCGTCCCAGCAGTTTAGGGTTCCAAAAAAAACCGCATTGTTAGCGGGATCAGCCCAGATACCTGCTAGCACCTGCGTTTTCCCCCTCCGCCCAGCCCAGCCCACCCAAGTGCAGTATCGATCGATCACTGTCACTTACAAAACACTAAGCACACATAACTGCAGCGTTCGCAGAGTCAGGCCTGATCCCTGCGATCGCTAACAGTTTTTTTGTGGTAGCGTTTTGATTCAGTCGCTTCAGTCAGGAGCTTTTTTACCTGTGAATCTCAAAAAAATAAAAAAAAATAAAATAGTTGTCGTTTTATTGTTCTCTCTCTCACTCTATTCTCTCTCTATTGTTGCTCTTTTTTTACTCCATTCTATTCTGCAATGTTTTATTATGTTTTATCATGTTTTATCATGCTTGCTTTTCAGGTATGTAATTTTGTTTACTGTGTTTTAGTGTTAAGCATTTTTTTGTTTTCAGGTGCGCCATTCAGTTGCAACGCGGATTTATTTATCTTGACAGCAACAGCGTTTGCTCCCACGATACATAAAGCCGCGACTCCAACGCTGTAGGAGGTGATTTCACCACCACAGTTAAAAAAAAGAGCATATATGCCGAAGCATGGGGGCAGCAGGGGGGGGGGAGGAGCGATTGGCTCCTAATGCCACGTACATACGGTCGAAATTCCGACCGTGTGTACACGGCATAACTTTTGCGGGAGGATGCCCCCATGCATCGGCATATATAAATGGTGCATGTATGCCCATCATTAGAAGTGGGTGGATGAAGGGAGGTATTCTAATGGTGGGCATACCCACCAATCAATCTCTTTTTTTCGTTCAGCCAAGAGGCTGCATGAAAAAAAAAAGATTACAATATATGTCCAGTATGTTGCTGGACTTTGAATGGTTATACCAGAATGATGCCTGCAGGTTTAGGTATCATCTTGGTATCATTCTTTTCAGCCAGTGATCGGCTTTCATGTAAAAGCAATTCTAGCGGGTAATTAGCCTCTAGACTGCTTTTACAAGCAGTGGGAGGGAATGTCCCCCCTCCCGGATATAAACCGCGCCATTGGAAATTGGGAAAGCATTTTATCACACCAATCTTGGTGTGGTCAGATGCTTTGAGGGCAGAGGAAAGATCTAGGGTCTAATAGACCCCAATTTTTTCAAAAAAAGAGTACCTGTCACTGCCTATTGCTATCATAGGGGATATTTACATTCCCTGAGATAACAATAAAAATCATAACAAAGAAAAAAAATGGAAGGAACAGTTTAAAAATAAAATAAAAAAGCTAAATAAATAAAAAAAAAACAAAAAAAAAAAAAAAGCACCCCTGCCCCCCCTTCTCTTGCGCAAAGGCGTACACAAGCGTTGGTCTGGCGTCATATGTAAACAGCAATTGCACCATGCATGTGAGGTATCACCGCGAAGGTCAGATCGAGGGCAGTAATTTTAGCAGTAGACCTCCTCCGTGAATCTAATGTGGTATCATGTAAAGGCTTTTAAAGGCTTTTAAAAATGTATGTAGTTTGTCGCCACTGCGTGTTTGTGCGCAATTTTAAAGCATGTCGTGTTTGGTATCCATGTACTCGGCCTAAGATCATATTTTTTATTTCATCAAAAATTTGAGCAATATAGTGTGTTTTAGTGCATTAAAATAAAAAAAAGTGTATTTTTTCCACAAAAAAATGCGTTTGAAAAATCGCTGCGCAAATACTGTGTGGAAAAAAAAAATGCAACACCCACCATTTTAATCTGTAGGGCCTTTGCTTTAACATTATATATAGTGTTTGGGGGTTCAACGTAATTTTCTTGCAAAAAAAAAATATGTTTTCATGTAAACAAAAAGTGTCAGAAAGGGCTTTGTCTACAAGTGGTTAGAAGAGTGGGTGACGTGTGACATAGGCTTCTAAATGTTGTGCATAAAATGCCAGGACAGTTCAAACCCCCCCAAATGACCCCATTTTGGAAAGTAGACACCCCAAGCTATTTGATGAGAGCAATGTTGAGCCCATTAAATATTTTTTTTTTTTGTCCCAAGAGATTGAATAATGAAAAAAAAAAAAATATATATATTTTTTTTACAAAAAGTTGTCACTAAATGATATATTGCTCAAACATGTCATGGGCATATGTAGAAATACACCCCAAAATACATTCTGTTGCTTCTCCTGAGTACGGGGATACCACATGTGTGGGACTTTTTGGGAGCCTAGCTGCGTACGGAACCCCAAAAACCAATCACCGCCTTCAGGCTTTCTAAGGGTGTAATTTTTTTATTTCACTTCTCACTGCCAATCACAGTTTCGGAGGCCATGGAATGCCCAGATGGCATAAAACCCCCCAAAATGACCCCATTTTGGAAAGTAGACACCCCAAGCTATTTGCTGAGAGGTATTGTGAGTATTTTGCAGATGTCGCTTTTTGTCACAAAGTTTTGAAAATTGAAAAAAGAAAAAAAATTTTTTTTTTCTTTACTTTCTTCATTTTCAAAAACAAATGAGAGCTGTAAAATACTCACCATGCCTCTCAACAAATAGCTTGGGGTGTCTACTTTCCAAAATGGGGTCATTTGGGGGGGTTTTTGTGCTATTTTGGCATTTTATGGCCTTCGAAACTGTGATAGGTAGTGAGGAGTGAAATCAAAAATTTGCACCCTTAGAAATCCTGAAGGCGGTGCTTGGGTTTCGGGGCCCCGTACGCGGCTAGGCTCCCAAAAAGTCCCACACATGTGGTATCCCCATACTCAGGAGAAGCAGCAAAATGTATTTTGGGGTGCAATTCCACATATAACTATGGCATGTGTGAGCAATATATCATTTAGTGACAACTTTTTGAAAAAAAAAAAAATCTTTTTTATTTTTGTCTTTATTCAATCACTTGGGACTAAAAAAAAAAATATTCAATGGGCTCAACATGCCTCTCAGCAAATAGCTTGGGGTGTCTACTTTCCAAAATGGGGTCATTTGGGGGGGTTTTGTACTTCTCTGCCATTTTAGCACCTCAAGAAATGAAATAGGCAGTCATAAATTAAAAGCGGTGTAAATTCCAGAAAATGTACTCTAGTTTGTAGACGCTATAACTTTTGCGCAAACCAATAAATATACGCTTATTGGCATTTTTTTTACTAAAGACATGTGGCTGAATACATTTTGGCCCAAATGTTTGACTAAAATTGAGTTTATTAGATTTTTTTTATAACAAAAAGTAGAAAATCTCTTTTTTTTTCAAAATTTTCGCTCTTTTTCCGTTTATATCGCAAAAAATAAAAATCACAGAGGCAATCAAATACCATCAAAAGAAAGCTCTATTTGTGGGAAGAAAAGGACGCAAATTTCGTTTGGTTACAAAATTGCATGACCGCGCAATTACCAGTTAAAGTAGTGCAGTGCGAAATTGAAAAAAGACCTCTGGTCCTTTGGCTGCCAAATGGTCCGGGGCTGAAGTGGTTAATGTCACATATCTCAAATATAATAAACCCAGATCAAGTTGGTTTTACCCCGGAAAGAGAAGGTAGAGAAAATACGCAAAGAGTCCTAAGTGCAATATACGCAGCACAATGTCAAAAAAGACCCATGGTACTGATCTCTGCAGATGCAGAAAAAGCTTTTGATAGGGTGGACTGGACATTCCTGGATGTGACGTTGCAATATATGGGATTGGGAAATGGGATGCTAAAATGGATTAAAAGCCTGTACTCTAATCCAAGAGCACGGGTTAAAATAAATGACATAATATCAGAACCCTTCCCTATATACAATGGAACAAGGCAGGGATGTCCACTCTCGCCCATCATATTTATCTTGACGTTAGAACCTTTCCTGAGAACGATACGTGCTAGCCTAGACATAAAAGGTATATTAACCCAAGAAAAAGAACAGAAACTCGCTGCATATGCGGACGACCTGTTATTCTTCGTTACCTCCCCAATCATATCCCTTCCCTCCCTGTTAGTAGAGATATGTAAATATGGAGAGGTTTCTAACTTCAAGATAAATCACGGTAAATCTGAGGCAATGGGAATAGGAATAAATTAAGTACTTCAAAAACAATTAACTAAACATTTTAGTTTTAAATGGACGGATTCCCATATAAATTACTTGGGGACTAAAATAACAAAGAAATTAGAGAAAATGTTTGAATTAAATTTTCTACCCCTAATGCGACAAATAAAAGCAGACTTTCAGCGGTGGGACAAGGAAATATTTACATGGTTTGGTAGAATCAATATCATCAAAATGAATATTATGCCTAGACTGATATACCTATTTCAGGCATTACCAATCAAGATCCCAGCAGGATTCTTGAGAGAGTTGAGAACGAGATTTTCCAATTTTATATGGGCGGGGAAACCGGCAAGAATCCGGAGGGATATCTTGGTGCAACCGAAAGATAGAGGAGGAGTGGGATTCCCAGATCCAGTGAACTATTATGAAGCAGTACACTTAGCAAGAGTAATGGAGTGGTGCACAGTGGAAAGGGATAAACCATGGTTATGTATGGAACAAGCGATAACTGTCATACCCTTGGAAGGGATAGCATGGATAGCGGACACAGAAATTCCTCAGCAGATAAAAAGACACCCCACAATAGGAGCGACAATTCAAGTGACTAAAAGGGTATTTAGGAAAACGGAGATATCAACGTCCCCAAGCCCGATGATCCCAATCCTGGGTACACCAAGCTTTGAGCCAGGTCTAGTCGAGGTAGAGTTTAGGAACCTTAGGAGAAGAGGGGTAAGTAGGTTACAAGACTTCACGAGAGAGAACAGAGTGATGACAGGGGAGGAGGTAGATTTAGAATTTACAGGAGAAATCAACTTTTTCAGGAGACTACAGCTTAAGGCCTACCTCCGAGCAATAAAAACGCAAATGGCAGGAATAAGGACAACATCTAAATTCGAACAGTTATGCCTGAGAGAGGAACCAGGGAAACACGGGTTATCAATTATGCACTCCTTACTGGTAGAAAGTAAGGCTCCGCAAGAGCTAACATTCATACAGGCATGGGAAAGAGACCTGGGGATAACGTTCCCAGAACCACAGAAACTTAAAATATGTCATCTCACACATAAGACATCAAGGTCAACCAAATATCAAGAATGTGGATATAAAATACTGACAAGGTGGTACAGAACACCGTCAGTGTTAACTCGGATATACCCACATTTAGAAAACACATGCTGGAGATGTCAAAGGGAAGAGGGAACTATGATACACATATTCTGGGAATGCCCCGGAGTTAAAGAATTCTGGAAGATGGTAAGGGAAACAGTGGAAGAAATTACGGAAGTAGCTAAATTGAATATAAAAACTCATTACTGGGACACTTGCTGAACGCCGCGAAGGCGTGCATACCGAGTCTATGGAAAAAAACTATAGCCCCGACGAGAGCACAATGGTTAGCTAAAATATCAGAAATCCAACTAATGGAAAAACTTACCATGAAGTTAAGAGAACAGGAAGATAGCTACCAGGAGACATGGACACCCTATACGACATACAGGGAACAAAACCGCCAATAGCCTCATGGGGGAGAAAGATGGGAAACAAAAAAAGGGGGGGACCGGGGCGGGGAGGAGGAATGCCAGAGGCAGAGAACGTTCGCCCATCCCGCCCGGGAGGATCTTGTTTAAAAAATTGATTTTTTTTTGTTTTTTTTGTTTTTTTGCCTTTCTCCTTTTTCTTTTTTTTTTTCTTTTTTTTTTTTGCCTTTTTGCCCTTTTTGCCCTTTTTGCCCTTTTTTTTCTCTCTCGCTGTGTTGTGCAGCGGACAATACAGAGGGGAAAAGTAGAAGACAATACAGAGGAGTGTTATTGTTGGTAGGGTGATATGAATCTGAAAGGGAAAAGGGTAATTAGGAAATATGATTATTAAGTTGTGTAATTGTAAAACTTGCACCTGTAAAATGAAAATAAAGAATAAAAAAAAAAAAAGAAAAACAAATGTGATCAGGAATAGAATAGTTAAAAATTTAATAAATCTCCCCATAAAGAAGTTAACATTGTTAGATACAAAATGGTTCTTTATGCGTAAAAGCTGCATAACATGCAAGGTGAGTAAAGACAGAAGTTGAAAAATTACACATTTTCGATCTAATCATAAAAATAATCATGAGATTATTTTTGGTCTAATCATGAGATCAAATCATTAATTTCCTGTGACACATTGTTACCTATGTACTGGAATGCCCATGTGGGCACCAGTACGTAGGGGGAACAACAAAGAAAATTGAGTACCTGTATTGGGGAACATATTAATATTATAAGGAAAGGGTATGCTAAACATAGTGTTTCCAGACACTTTAAAGAATATCACTATAAAGCCCAGAGGAAGTTAGTTTTTTATGGAAAAGATCAAAAAAGAATAGAACGGTAATTCTATGCGTTTATGGTGCCATATCCAGTATTAGAGCCAAAGCAAGGAAAACCCCCTATGATGCACTTTTTAGGCACACCTAATTAAAAATGGAAGTATTTGAGAGTATTTCAGTACAAGATTTTATTAGTTATTAAACACATTGAAAATATACATATGAAGATTGAATGTATTGTCAATTCATAACATTATCACCATATCCTTATTTATACCTCGGGCAACTGGACATTGGCGAGGTATAAATAAGAAAAAAAAGAAGTATCGCAAAAAAAAAACATGGTGGATATATGAGTTGGACACACTGGAACTGAAGGATTAAATATTGATATAGGGGGGAGTGACCGCCTAGCAAATGTAGTCGGACGCTCATAATGTCCTCTCCGACGAGAATCCATGCTTTTCATCCTGTGGGCATCTTCTTTATCTCCCAAATCGGTTTCTGCGCGGTACGAAAGGCTTCCTGACTCTCTGGGCTACCTTCCAAACAGCCCCGCTGGCACCGCGAGCATGTCTAAATTACTTAAAGATACCTGTTCCTCAGCCGAGCACATGGGCCAAGATGGTGCCCTGCAGCAGCGTTCCACAAAGGAGAAGTACCAGGAAGTAAGCTCTTCTCCTGGGCATTAGTCAAGACTCACCTGTGACGGACCTCTGTCACAGGTGAGTCTTGTCTGCCGTAAAAGCTTCCCATGTCAGATACCAGCACGATCCATGGTCACTTAGCCCACACAGTCACTTGTTGAGGCATCAGTGTAGGGTGAAGAGAAGCATAAGACAGTTTAGTCAAACACAGGTACAAAGATATATACACTCAGGGACAATCCTCTTCTTTGCATAATGACACTGGGCAGGGTAAACTACATTCAGTAACAAAAGAGACACATGGACATTCAAACTTCTCATCAGTAGACTGTCTTATCAGCAGGAATATACCTCCACCCTGCCCCTGGTCTACATGCTAGAGACACATATACATCCCATAATAGGTTGCTGCCAAGGCAGACAAACAACAAAATAATAGGATACAGCCACGCCTCAAACAATCTAGCAGTCTGAAAGGTGAAATTATTTGTCTTCATATATATTGTTCAGAAATATTAATGTCCCAAGTGAAAGAGCCCCTTCATTCTTTCAACACAAACCACACATATAGAACCCAGGATAACAGGGGTAAAAGAAAAAGCTGAGTCCGGTGTGGTTGTACGGTAAGACTGGTTTTTGCAGACCGGGGATTTTAATAATTATTTAGACCTAGGAACGGGATAAACTATTGGCCTCTTCCCATGTTCCCGCCATGGGGGGAAGGCTTACTCCTTTTCCTGACACAGCATGACAGCATATACGTATGGGTAGTCTCCGCCCCCTGCCCTATCACAGGACCGGTTATACTATAAGATTAGGTCTCCTCCCTACCTGCAGTATTCTCTTTTTTTTCCTCACTGCTAACAGCCGGTTATGCTGCTGCTGAAAGACACTTCTGACCAAGCCGCACAGGTTCAAGCCTCTCCTGTGTTGAAGCTCCCCGCTGTACAGGCAGACATAAATGCCTATATGGGGGAGACTTCCCCCCTAAAGGGTCCAGGAAGAAAGGGTGGTGAGGATATCTGGTCTCTAGGGATTGCTCCTTTCATTCATTGGACATTCATTGGACTTTCTGTTTGGCCATGAAGCGTGCAGGTGGTAAGGCACCACATGGTGCACAAATCCATGATATTCAGTTACTGCTGCAAGTATGTGGTTAAGCTTGCATTTCTGAAGGATTGTGGTTGTGTCTGCAAAACTGCTAATGCTGATAGCAGGTGTGCTGTGCTGAAGCCTTCCTATTAACTGAACAAGCTTGGCCGTACAGTCTTGACTTATTTTCTGCAGGTATGCTGTTGCATTTCTGAAAAGCATATATCACACATGTGAATCTTACTGTCTGTCCATATTGCCACTCTGTTACTAATGTTTCACAGGTTGAAGTCTGTGTCTGCAGTATTGCTAATACTGAGCCCTTTCCTATTAACGCAGGGCCTGGCCCTGCAGACTGGGATCACTGTGTATTGATGCTTGGTTGTGGTATAATCCTTGGCGGTACATGTGTCTAAGGTAGGTTTAACCTGCTAGTGCTAATTGTCAAATGACTATTAACTTGCACTGCTTACCTGTGATTACATTAACTCTACAGTATGAATGACGGTTATGTGTTTATTTCTATGCATTTATATGTTGACCTTTGTGCTAAAATAAAAGTCAGGATCTGCTTAGTCGCATTTCCATAGTACTTACCTGTAGCAATATGTAAATTGCTTGTGTTAGTTGTGGTACCCCCACACAGGGCCATCTTAAGAGCATTATAGGCCCCCGGGCAATACAGTGCACTGGGGCCCCTGTGTGCACTACACTACATACCGCACTGACCACTACACTACATACCACACTGACCACTACACTACATACCACACTGACCACTACACTACATACTGACCACTACACTACATACCACACTGACCACTACACTACATACTGACCACTACACTACATACCACACTGACCACTACACTACACACCACACCACACTGACCACTACACTACATACCACACCACACTACATACCACACTGACCACTACACTACATACCACACTGACCACATACCACACTGACCACTACACTACATACCACACTGACCACTACACTACAAACCACACTGACCACTACACTACAAACCACACTGACCACTACACTACAAACCACACTGACCACTACACTACAAACCACACCACACTGACCACTACACTACATGCCACACCACACTGACCACTACACTACATGCCACACCACACTGACCACTACACTACATGCCACACTGACCACTACACTACATACCACACTGACCACTACACTACATACCACACTGACCACTACACTACATACCACACTGACCACTACAAACCACACACCACACTGACCACTACACACCACACTGACCACTACACTACAAACCACTACACTACAAACCACACTGACCACTACACTACAAACCACACTGACCACTACACTACAAACCACACTGACCACTACACTACAAACCACACTGACCACTACACTACAAACCACACCGACCACTACACTACAAACCACACCGACCACTACACTACAAACCACACCGACCACTACACTACAAACCACACCGACCACTACACTACAAACCACACTGACCACTACACTACAAACCACACTGACCACTACACTACAAACCACACCGACCACTACACTACAAACCACACCGACCACTACACACTAACCTACCTGAATCTTATACTGACCACTACTACACAAACTACACTACCCACTGACCACTACATACCACACTGACCACTACATACCACACCGACCACTACACTACATACCACACTGACCTACCTGAATCCTATATTGACCACTACTACACAAACTACACTACCCACTGACCACTACATACCACACAACACTAACCTACCTGATTCCTATACTGACCAGTACACTACACACTGACCACTACACACCACCCTACCTGATTTCTATACTGACCACTACTACACAATCTACACTATCACTGACCACTACACTATACACTACATACTGACCGCTACAGAATACTCTATCCACAGACCAATACACCACACACACACACACACACACACAATACATTACACTATACACAATACATTACACTACACACAATACACTACACGCAATACATTACACACAATACATTACACTACACACAATACATTACACTACACACAATACACTACACACAATACATTACACTATACACAATACATTACACTATATACATTACACTACACACAATACATTACACTATACACAATACATTACACACATTACACACAATACATTACACTATGCATTACACACAATACATTACACTATGCATTACACACAATACATTACACTATGCATTACACACAATACATTACACTATACACTGACTTTATGGCTGCTCCCTCTCCCCAGACCATATCTACTCCCCCCCCCCCCCCCGGCCAGCAAAAAAAACTCACGAGTGAGTCCCTTACCTTTTTTTTCCTTTCATTTCTGCTCTGCGCCGCCTGTCACACTGCCAGACTGCCTGCCCCAGCGGGGACATGATCGGTGACCCGGAGAGGAGGAGGCGTCCGAGGCGAAGATAGCGGCCACAGCTCACAGTGAAGGCCAGCCCGCTCTCCCACGATTGAGGACAGGCCAGCCCCACCTGCTGCACATGACCCCTTTCGCCCAATCACAGGGCGCCAGGGGCCGGCCTGAGACTGGACATGGCGGCCGGAGCGCGGGGTCACAGGGTATAAAAACGAGGGTGACACAGATGCTTGGCTCGCTGGGCAGGTGGGGCCCCCCAGGCAAGTGGGGCCCCCGGGCAACTGCCCAGCGTGCCCAATGGAAAAGACGGCCCTGCCCCCACAGAGAGATATGTAGTTTCGTAGTGGTTACTACTTATGGCAAATACTCCCAGGCATGGCTCCAGGCTTTCAGCTCATCTGTGAACCAGTAGCAATCAGCCTTCTTAGAGACCAGAAACTTTAACTAAGGTGAGGGCAGGTAGGTATATGCTATATCCTAAAAGAGTGCACATTATGGGCATAATGAGTGTAATATCTCCAGCCCTCAACACCAACACCAGTCAACCCTGTTTCTGCAACAAGGGACAGATCCTCTTCAGCCCTGAAGGAACCACTATGTAGTTCACTGCCAGAAGAGGCAGTTCAAGAGATCTCTACAGTAATCATAGTGGTCTGGTGGTAACTGGTGTGTCGGCCAAAATGCAAAACAAAGTTGCAGGCCAGAAGCAGTGACAAATGGACTGAGAAAGCCTACAGTCACTAATGGTTCCATACCAAGCATAATCAAACAGCTGTG
This sequence comes from Lithobates sylvaticus, assembly GCA_028564925.1. NCBI lineage: Eukaryota > Metazoa > Chordata > Amphibia > Anura > Ranidae > Lithobates > Lithobates sylvaticus. Next base: position 132,142,300 of record CM053028.1, read on the forward strand.
TTTATTAAAGGCAACCTCTACCTCAGAAGCATTTGACCAGGGAGTCTTTATCAGACTAGCCAGAGGGGTCAGCCTTAGCTTGCTTCTGGGAAATATGGCAAGTTGACATATCAGAAGCAAAGGTGGATACTTTAACCCCGTCCAAACTGACTGTGTGGAGCTCAGGTACTAAGCTATTCAAACAAAGTAATCTAAAAGGGTACATCTGCCTAAAAAGCAGCCGGCCAAACAGGCTTCATTAGATTACCCAAAGGTGCCATTCTTCCAACAGAAGAAATCATATCCTTTGCAGAGACCCTGGGACAGCAAATAGAGCCAGAGATGAAGAAGGTTCATACTACTGTTAAGTAGTGTTTTGTGACCTGCGACTAAGCTCACTTCGGTAGCCAGACTGTCAGGACCCCAGACAGGATGAAAGCAGAGCTTTGGTCAGTGATCAACTCTCTATGATGGCGGATCCTATATTGAAAATGGAGTAGCCAATGATGCAGTTCAGCCACTGCGGATACAAGACTGTATGCTGTTTCTCCAGTAATCATTGTGGTCAGTGCACCCTTATGGCTCATCTGACAAGTAAACACATGCCGCTTTAAGTCAGAGTGGTGACTGTTCAAGTCGGATCTGGTGATATTTAGAAGGAGGATTAATCCCTTATGTTAATCGCCAATGACCAGAGGATAGCCAAAAGACGAAGTAACGAAGAGTGGATCCCAGGTTAAACCTGGGAGAACTATAGCAGAGCATAAATAATCAATAATCTTCTTTATTTGCCTAAACCTAAGCAGTTTTACCTTGTATATCCTGTATGTTGTGGTCGTTCACAAGTGTGCGTTTGAGTGTGTGTGTGTATACTGTATACACGCTTCGAGATGCCCATGTTTCGGCAAGTACCTTCGCTTGGCCGTTAGAGTTCACTACGAGTTCATCGGGCAGACTGTGACCTTTCCACAAACTCCGGGCATTTCCCGGGATATTGGGTCCAGTAGGTGCCGACTTGCGGGAGCAAGGACCTCTGGTGAGCCTTGTCTGAGCAACAGACTGGCGCAAAGACTTCCAGGTTCTGGGAAAAGAGTCCTAGTACAGACTCTGACCGAATTGGGAGGAGCCATCATCTAGAGATCAACTAGTCTCATTACAACAATGACCAACCGGGAAGTAGTTCTGAATTTCTGAAAAAATACAATAAAGTTACCCTCAGAGAAAGCAACAGTATAAGTATCTCACTTGAACAAATAGCTCTTTTCCATTGGTTGCATCCCACGGTCGCAAGAGGGATAAAGTTGCCTGTAGTAACCCATGTGGTACGAAGGGCCCAAGGGAAGGTTGACAACTGTATTAACTGGTTTTGTAGTAAGGAAAGACTTACTTCCTGCACCAGGAACAGTGACTCCATAGAGGAGACAAGTCCCCTTTTGGGGAGGTAGCTAAGCTAACAAATCTTTCAGCGTATCAGCTATTAGGCATACCAATCATCACAAGTTGTTACTTGTTGGGTATTGATGCCGATGGAGGACAAGGTGTCCAAAAGTCAGAATTGCAGTGGTCGCAGACTGAAGTCTTCCCAAATGCAAAAAAAAGAGCATCAACTATGCTGAAAAGACTCAGCAAAATGGGGAAGGCCTATCTTCGCTGTCAAGAATGAATGCAGAACAAGTCCACTTCTGTCAGAGGTATTTCCCAGTCAGGTCTACCAGCCCCTTAGGTAGGGTTTCTAGAACTTACTACCAGATGGCGTAAGGTACAAAAGCCGTTGGATGACAAGGGACAGTCTCCAAACCAACAAGCCGGTCAAGGGATCGGCAACAAGTAAGGCTATCAAGATATTGGTCTGACAATAACCTGGGTGGCTTCCCAGAGGTGGAAGCAGAGAAACTAATGACAGCCAACTGGGTATGCAGATTAGCCAATATGAATATTGAACAAACCTAATAGTCTCCAGGATCCTTATCCGGATTCGCAGCCGTTCGGTGGCGATAACAATAGTTGCCCTGTGGCTTGCAGGCCATGATATACGCAACTACAATATCATCCTATTCTCCTTCTAGAGGTCCAACACCTCATACAGCGTGGCCAATGGTATATTTCAAATCCATACAAGTTATATTTAGATGCTGGAGACCAAGAAGTGGAGGTCTCACCTTTAGTGTTTGAAATCCTATGGAGGTCAGAGCACCTACTCCAGACTACATTAGATATAAGAAAAACCTACAGAATTTAAAGGATGGAATTCTCTGTTCCTTGCTGTAAGGATTGAATTGTATACAAGTAAGCCTAGAGACGGCATTAAAGGATACATTAAACTCAGTTGTGTCCTCACTCTCTGGGATCAAGTAATGGTTGCATATCTTGGCAACCAATTCCGAAAGACCTGGGTAGATTATTCTTTTCCCCATGGGGTCTTCCAAATAGTGTGAGACACATGGTCTCACTCTCCATTCAGAAGGATAAGACATCCTCAGCATGGCCAGTAACACAGAATAAGTATTCTGTATGGCAAATGGGTCTAGAAGGGTCTCGGACATCCAAGTGTCAAGACATAAACTACCTTGTTGCTGAAATTATCAGGCAAAATGGCTCTAGTCTCTTCCAACACTATACAAAGGTTGGTGTATTTGCAACCTGGGTTAGAACATCATCCTTCTGGCATATCAAAACTAAAGTGTTTGAAGTACCACAAACATTGAAAATAGATTCAAGGTTGAAGAGAGACATAGAATAGCCCCTTCGTCAAGAAGCAAAACGATAGGCTCGTCCGGCCTAACGACATCATAAGACAAGCACTGTCCAATGAAGACGATGGCAGGGGTGCAGATCAAGCCAGTCAAAGGGCTTAGATGGCTAGGACAAATCTATCACATAAGGGCAGAGACCGCTCTTCCAAACTGATTGCGCATCCATGGGCAGAACTCCAAAGGAGTCCCTCCAGAGTTAATATGTAAACTACGACCTGGTCTACATTCAATACTCTGGGGGTCCATTCTTGTGGACCAGCAGCCTTAACTACAATACATCTCAGTCGTTGGTGAGGATAGATCTAATCCTCAACTTAAACACTTCAACAGTACCCACCCATCTGTCTGGTGATTTTGTACATCCCATACGTATTTGCTGTCATGCTGTGTCAGGAATGAGGAACATTTTATACTTACCTAACTGTAATTTTCCTTTCCTGATGCAAGCATGACAGCATATAGGGATCCCTCCCATTAAAAAAAAAAATGAATGAAAGAAAGAAGGAAACGAAAGGCCTTGCAGTGATACTAAATTACGAGAATACTGCAGGTAGGGAGGAGACCTAATCTTATAGTATAACCTGTCCTGTGATAGGGCACGGGGCGGAGCCTACCCATACGTATATGCTGTCATGCTTGCATCAGGAAAGGAAAATTACAGTTAGGTAAGTATAACATTTTCCTCATTGCTCGCCTACTTGGGGAGCTTGGATTAAAGGATGTGTGGAGGATGCATCACCCAGATACCAAAATGTTTTCATGTCACTCAGCTATCCATGGTGGATAGCTGAGTGACAGATAGATTTGGGTCTAGGAAATGATGCAATACTATCACTGGTGGACACCTCCAATAATGAAGATAGATATATTTCCGATCATTCTCTGTTCTAGGTGGAGTTAAATATTGATATGCACTTAAACTTCTTTATTATTAATTATTCGCATATTTATAAAGTTTAATAGACATAATAGAAGAATAGAAACAATTTTTTAATACGCATTGGTCAATTTTATGAAAATACAAATCCTAACAAAAATCCTCCCCAAAAAAGCCAAAAAATGTTTTATAGAAAAATAAATGCGATCAGGAACAGAATAATTAAAAATGTAATAAATCCCCCTCCAAGAAGGTAACATTCTTAGATACAAAAGGACAGAAGGAGAAAAATTACACATTTTGGTCTAATCTTAAAAATATAGAATATGAGATTAAACCATTTATTTCCTGTGACACAAAGTTCGTATGTATGTATTGGAATGCCCATGTATACTCCAGTATGTAGGGAGGACAATGAAGAAATTGAGTACCCATATTGGGGAACATAATAATAATAGGAAAGGGTATGCGAAACAGTGTTTTAAGACACTTTACAGAATGTCATGATACAGACCCGATGAATTTTTTTTTCCTTATGAAATAGATTGAACATTGACGAGGTATGGACAGAAAAAAGAAACATTATTGTTATATGAGCTTGACACTCTTGAACCAAAGGGGGTAAAAATATGGACACTGACACTGAGACTTGAACTGCTTTAATAGTAATTGTTATAGTATTTTTAATATAGGTTTGGAATATTAATATTTTTATTGATTATTACGATTATTAAGTAGCAGCAGGATGTGTAATGTCCATAGCGCTTCCAGAAGAGTGCTAATTGGAGGAAATGCGTCAGTCAGAGTTATGTGATGTCATCCTGCACACCTACCGGGCTCGCACCAGGCTGAGAGGTGTAGCTGGTACTGATCAATATTAGGCAATATATCTGGATCAGGAAGGAAATGCCTGAGGATGAGCCACATTTGGTCTGGCTGTCGACAAGCAGAACCCCAGACATGATCGAGCGAGTGTGGCAAATGTTGGCATGAGATCAGCAACTAACTCTACAATTGATGGTGGAGAAATTGAACATTAGCAAGGACACGGTGAGCACCATCGTCCGTGAAGATTTGGGTAAGCGGAAGTTCTGTTCCTGGTTTGTGCCGCACAAGCTGACAAAAGAACAGAAAGAAAAATGGATGGAAACCTCTAGAGATTTCATTACCAGGTGTGACCAGGATTTATCCTTTCTGCGAATCATCGTCACAGGGGATGAGACATGGTGTTATCAGTTTGATTCGGAATCCAAGCGACAAATGATGGAATGACATTCACCGTTTTCCCCATGACCCAAAACGAGTCGCCTGCAAAAGTCCAAGGTCAAGGCAATGTTGATCTCCTTCTACAACAACCATGGCATCATCCATAAGGAATATGTTTCGGTGGGTTAAACCGTGAATGCTGCATTCTACGAGGACGTTTTTAAATGGTTGTGTCACGTACCTGACGGTAGAGCCTGATATGCAGAGGACGGCCTCTTTTACACCACCCACGAGTGCCTGGTGAATCGCTGTAGTGGAGCCGAGGCAGCTTTAGATGGGATGGAAGTTGAGCAGGACTCCAAGGGCAGAAGAGAAGGCAGGTACAGACAGGCCAGGTCATACACTGGTGGGCACGTCAGGAACAGATGCGAAGGCTGAAGCGTAGTCAGGATACAGGCTGGATCGGTAACAGGCTGGATCGGTAACAGGCTGGCAGCAAGGTAGCAGACGAAGCAGGCAGATGGGGAGTCAGACAAGCCGGGTCAGGTGCAGGCATAAAGCAGGAACGTCAGTAGCAAGCCGGATCAGATAACAGGAACAGGTATCAGATTCAAGGCAATGGGAACACACGCGAACGCTGTACAGCAGACAGCACCGAGTCTGGGTACTGACCCAGTTTAAATAGCCTGTTGGGCGCCAAAGACTGTCATGGGTTGTGTGCGCACGCCACTGTGTGCGCACACACATGCGCACGTGCGTGTGTTGAGGTGCGCACAGGCACACGCAGGCGCACCAATGGTATTCTGACAGGAACTGGGGTAACAGGCCATCTTCTTCGGCTGCCATCTTTGGTGCTGGCATGCCCTTCCTGATAGGTTGCTATGACGCATCTGCCGTGTTTGGCCAGATTAACACAGGACTGGACAGTGGATGTTGCTGCACAATAACGTGCCAATTCTTGGCTCAGATCTGGCGCCTGCAGACTTCTTCCTGTTTCCCTGCCTGAAGAGTGTCATGAAAGGCGCCCGTTTTGCGGACGTGGTGGCAATCCAAGAACGTGTGACAGTGGTTCTGTGATCATTTCCTAAAGAGGCCTTTCAAGAAGCTTTATGGAGGTTACCAAAAGTGTGTTGTGAAGGATGGCGTTTATTTTGAAGGTCAATAAAGGGAATTTGTTTATATCTTCTGTTTTGTTTGTTTTCTGATACCATTTACCAAACGTTTTAGACATGCCTCGTATGTACTCATATGCAGACCATCCACGTCACTAGTAATCACTTATTTCAGCTTTGAAAGTAATAATTGTAAACTTTAGGGAACTCCAAAAATAATTGCAGTGTCTTTACGATGACTCACTGAGGTTGACATACTAAAGGCATACAGACTGTTAACTTTGGAAGGGAAGTTGCACTTTGCAAGGTAATTATACCAAGTGCTTAGTGAGTGAGGGGAATGCTGATGACTTCCATTATCCAATCACGTGGAAGCAGAAATTATGTTTTTTTTTTCCTTGTACGTGATTGGGTATACTTTGCAAAGTAAAATTTCACCACATTCAGTAAGCAATACAGATAATTTTATTGCAAAGTGAACAGTCGATTTACCTTTAGTAAATCAACCCCACTGTATTCTTGTGTATTGCAGGATGCCTCAGCTACTATAACTGATGTTGCTCTTGGAACAATCCAGGCAGCTAACTGACATTCTCTTCCAAATAAGGGGAAAAACTCTAACATGACATCAACACCAAGATTAGGAAACAGGTTTTAACCTAACTAACCAAAGATAATAGAAAGTCCTGAAAATAGAAAGAGCCAAAGTAAAAGTTGTAGTTTCATTTTCCATTGAAACTGAAATGTGTAGCTAGCAGTATCCAGTCCACCATGCAACAGGATTTATGTGTTGCTGCCAAGTTTTCCTTTAGTGACTCACCGCTGACATAGCCTTGTCATGTCTTTTACGCTCTCATTCACTTCTTTGTTACCACTTTGCTACTTTATAACAATCTTTGGGCTTTCAAGTAGAGTTTCTTCTTTTACTTCTTTAGCATCCTCTTTCCTGTTTTTTCCCCTTTTCTCATTCCTTTTAATTGAGTCACATCTCAGGGATTGTGTTGATAAATACCCTGATAGTTATTGGTATGTTATATACACTGATTTTATTTATGTGATAAATCATCTTTGGCTCTTTGCGCTTGATAATTATTTTTTACTGATAATTGTTTTACCTAATTGATTACAATATTCTACACTAATAAAGATATACAGAGTTTTCACCTAGTCTCCTGTCAGTCAGAGAGCCCATGAAGCATGAGTGTGCCATGTGTCTATGTGCCCGGGAATTCCCCTGGACTAACAGGTGTCTATGTACTGTGCAAATTGGTTAAAAGCTGCGGCTGTACTTGTATCACCACACAGCCAAACATTTGCATGCATACAGTGATGTCTTTGGATGCAGGCAGCTTAACTACTTCAATACTGGGCACTTTCACCCCCTTCCTGCCGAGACCATTTTTCAGCTTTCACCGTTGTCGCACTTTGAATGACAATTGCGCGGTCATGCAACACTGTGCCCAAATTCATTTTTAATAATTTTCTTCACACAAATAGAGCTTTCTTTTGGCGGTATTTAATTTTTTACCAAAAAAAGGCAGAAAATTTTGAAAAAAAAAAGTTTTCCTTAGTTTCTGTCAGCAGATTTTGTAAATAAGTAATTTTTCTCCTTCACTGATGTGTGCTGATGAGGTTGCACTGATGGGCACTGATGAGGCGGCACTTGGTGGCATTGATGAGGAGGCACTAATATGCCACATTCATGGGCACTGATAGGTGGCACTGATATGGACTGCTAGGCGGCAGTGGTGGGCACTGATAGGTGGCAGTGGTGGGCATTGATAGGCAGCATGGATAGGCAGCACTGATGGGTGGCACTGATGAGCAGGCACTGATGGGCACTGAAAGTTTGCACTGACTGGCATCACTTATGAGCACTGATTGGTGGGCACTGACTGGTGGCATTGATTGGTGGCACTGATTGGCGGCACTAATGGACACTGCTGGGGCTTTCCTGTAACCAGGGCACTGATGATCAATGCCCTGATTACCTGCTCTGGTCTCCCCTGTGAGGAGATACTGCCGATCGGCACTCTTCGCCACACACTCTGTCAGTGTGAGGCGAGGAACGGCACTTCTGCATTTACATGTGACCGGCTGTGATGTCCACCAAGAAAGAGAGCCGCACTGCTCCTCCATCATTTGATAGTGGGTGGCAAGTGGTTAGACCGGCCATAGATGGAGCAGTTTTCTTTGCTGCAACATAGTCAGATGGGGGAATCCTTACCGTCAAGCTATTGTGTTCTCCCGGTGGGGGGAGCTGCCCCAGCCGGGAGAACACACAGTGATTCTGTTTGCACGATTTTCGTGCCACGGTTGGGGGTGCCATGCCGTGTGCCACTAAAATGTTCGGGTTTGGCTTGAAGAAAAGGTGGCAACCCTACCTTAATTCCATTTAGAACGTGTGGTCAATCCTCAAGAGGCGGGTAAACAAAAACAAACCCACAAATTCTGACAAACTCCAAGCATTGATTATGCAAGAATGGGCTGCAATCAGTCAGGATGTGACCCAGAAGTTGATTGACAGCATGCCAAGGCGAATTGCAGAGGTCTTGAAAAAGAAGGGCCAACACTGCAAATATTGACTCTGCATAAACTTTAATGTAATTGTAAATAAAAGCCTTTGACACTTATGAAATGCTTGTAATTGTACTTCAGTATACCATATTAATATCTGACAAAAATATCTGAGGCAGCAAACTTTGTGAACACACTTCCTGCCCGCCATATAGTAGAATGACGGCCGGAAAGTGGTTAAGTTATCCTAAATAAACGTCATATGACATCCAGCAGGATAAGCCGCGATTGCGCGCCTGCAGCGTGGCGATCGTTGGTGTGGTGTGTCAGTCTGACACACCGCATCAACGATCTCGGTAAAGAGCCTCTGACATAGGCTCTTTACCATGTGATCAGCTGTGTCCAATCACAGCTGATCACAGCATAAACAGGAAGAGCCGTTTATCAGCCTTTTCTCCATTCGCACTAACAGACGCGTAGAGGATAGCTGCTCTCCTGACGGGGGGGGGGGGGGGGGTGTCTGCGCTGCTTGATTATCAGTGCAGTCCCCCAGAGGATGCCCACCCATGCCCATCAGGGATGCTCACCCAGGGCCACATGGTATGCCCACCCATGAGCACCAGGGTTGTCAATCAGTGCCCATTAAATGTGCCAATTAGTGCCCATCAGTAATGCCTGCCATTGCCTCCTCATCAGTGCTGCCTATCGGAGCCATCTATCAGTGCCCATCAGTGCCACCCATCATTGCTGCCCATCAGTGCCCCCTATAAGTGCCCATCAGTGCCCCTATAAGTGCCCATCAGTGCGGCCTTTCAGTGCCCATCCGTTCGGCCTTTCAGTGCCCATCAGTTTCGCCTATCAGTGCTGCATATCATAAGTGCTGCATATCAGTGCCCATCAGTGCTGTGTATTAGTGCCTCATCAGAGCCCATCAGTGCCACCTCATTAGTGCCACCTCATAAGTGCCGCCTTATCCGTGCTCATCAGTGAAGGAGAAAACATACTTATTTACAAAATTTTATAACAGAAACAAAGAAAAACTTTTCAGACTTTTTTTATTTGTTTAGCAAAAAATAAAAAAAACCCAGTGGTGATCAAATATCACCAAAAGAAAGTTCTATTTGTGGGAACAAAATGATAAAAAATGTTGTTGCATGACTGCGCAATTGTCATTTAAAATGTGACAGCGCTGAAAGCTGAAAATTGGCCTGGGCAGGAAGAGAGGAAAGTGGCCAGTATTGAAGTGGTTAATATTTCTGTCATTCTCGACATTTTGCCCACGGCTGTATAAATACCTGTAATAAAATCTGAAGGCGTGGCCAGCTCCACACTCAACACAATAAGGTGACTTTTCAGGGGCAGCATGATGACGCCTGAACCCAACCTTGGACTAGAATAGATCCTTCTGTAAGCTCTTACTATGCGCCTCTTGTAATGTCAGCCGGCCTCCACTAGGAGGCACTGTATGACCTGGGCAGGCTGTAAGGAGGAGTCAGTGCAGAAGGGAGGAAAATAAAGTAAATTCCCAGCCAGGGGTGAGAGTGGAATGTGGAGGGATCGGGGGGTGCGGAGCAGGTCATGGAGTAGAAGACTTCCCCGGAATGGACACAGCTGGAGCAGAGACATATAGGAAGGAGATCCAGCTGGTGACACCAAGAAGCGAACCCGGAGTGCGATCTGTGTGTCCTCCTGATGTGTCTGCATGGAGGGATCATGTGACCTGTATGGATGGACAATGGTGATGTGATGGGATTCATGGGACGATCACTGACAGCTCCGCTATGGCTCTGAGCAAAGGGCTCCGGATCCTCATCAAACATGATCCCTACAGTCTGCTACTGGAGTCCCGCCATAGGGAGGACTGCCTGCTATTCGAGTCCGGGACTGGGACCACTCTGAGTGAGTACTTACCGTACACTGCACTGCCCTGCATGCTATGACAGTGATCGGGGTGCATTACACAGCTCTATGGATGATCAGCTGTCATATCATTCTACCTGCTGTGCAATCTGATTGTATAATCTCCAGTAAAATGCCCATACACCATACAACCAGATTGTACAATCTCTTTTAAGCTGTGTTTACACTTGCAGTCGGATGGCGTTAAAAACACACGACTGGGCCACGTTTTTACTGCTCATTCTTAAGCCGCAAAGGCAGCGGATTGGGGTGTCCCCATGCCGCAGTTGCAGATCTGATCCCCCATCGTGTATGGTGAGCAGTACCATCTGCCCAACGTGATTCATTCAACCGTTCCACAACTAAGAGCAGTGGTTCGGGTTTTTAGGGGGTTAAAACATCCAGGGAGGAGGCAGCTTTGCCAACTGTCAAACGCCCCCGGAAAGTGATCCACGCTGGTGTAACAGAGTCATTAAAGTGTTACTAAACCCACACCAGTAAAATCAGTCTGTATTTGCAGTAAAGCATGCTTGTTCTACGCACTGTGGAACCTAAAGGGTCCAATCCTCCACATTGTGTAAAAAGACCGTCTTCTCTGATCCCCCCCTTCTTCTACAGTCCCCAATCCATCTGCTGATAGTACAGAGCCTTGGAGTCACTCTGCACATGCTCAGTTTGGTGTGTATTGCTAGAGAGTTCTTCTTTATGTGCATGTGATCAGCACAGGGCCAATTAGCACTGTCCAGACAGGGGGTGAGGGGTCCTGCAGACCCCCTGCAGAATGAAAACTCCTCCTACAAGCTTTAACCAGACACTGATAGAAGTCATAAGACTGCTATATACTGCTGATGAGAAAGGGTATTTAGCAGTTTATATTTCCTAAAATAATTGCATTTCCCTGTTCTGTGTACTGTGGGAGACCCGATATAATGAAAGCAGGTTCCTGGGTTTAGTAAGAGCATGCATGCATTGTACAGGGTGGTCACAGCGCACACCTGTTCACCAGAATGGGTCACATTCAATGGTGATATTACCCGCCCAATGCAACGGAGGGGTGGGGGCAATTTTTGCTGTGGTATGTATACACCCCCATCCACTGCCTCGCTAAGGGGAAGCGGTTTGGGAAGAACAATAAAAACAGCTCAGCTGCAGTCCAGCTGCATTTATACTCCATCCTATTCCTACACACCTGAGTGGTTGTGTCCATGCGTCTCCAAAATGCGTCCAATAGCAATCACTGCAAGTAATTGGTGGCTGTGCAGAGAGCCGCGAATACCTGCGGCCACCTGTCAGAAACCACACCCCCTCCCATCCCTCTACTCTGACCACACCTCCAGATACCACACCCCCTCCCATCCCTCTACTCTGATCACACCTCCAAATACCACACCCCCTCCCATCCCTCTTCTCTGACCACACCTCCAAATACCACACTCCCTCCCATCCCTCTACTCTGACCACACCTCCAGATACCACACCCCCTCCCATCCCTCTTCTCTGACCACACCTCCAGATACCACACTCCCTCCCATCCCTCTACTCTGATCACACCTCCAAATACCACACCCCTCCCATCCCTCTACTCTGACCACACCTCCAGATACCACACCCCCTCCCATCCCTCTACTCTGATCACACCTCCAGATACCACACCCCCTCCCATCCCTCTACTCTGACCACACCTCCAGAACCCCCCCATCCCTCTACACTGATCACACCTCCAGATACCAAACCCCCTTCCATCCCTCAAATCTGACCACACCTCCAGAACCCCCTCCTATCCCTCTACTCTGACCACACCTCCAAATACCACAGCCCTCCCATCCCTCTACTCTGATCCCACCTCCAGGTACCACACCCCCTCCCATCCCTCTACTCTGATCACACCTCCAAATACCACACCCCCTCCCATCCCTCTACTCTGACCACACCTCCAGAACCCCCCCCCCCCCCATCCCTCTACTCTGATCACACCTCCAGATACCACACTCCCTCCCATCCCTCTACTCTGATCACACCTCCAAATACCACACCCCTCCCATCCCTCTACTCTGACCACACCTCCAGAACCCCCCATCCCTCTACACTGATCACACCTCCAGATACCAAACCCCCTTCCATCCCTCAAATCTGACCACACCTCCAGAACCCCCTCCTATCCCTCTACTCTGACCACACCTCCAAATACCACAGCCCTCCCATCCCTCTACTCTGATCCCACCTCCAGGTACCACACCCCCTCCCATCCCTCTACTCTGATCACACCTCCAAATACCACACCCCTCCCATCCCTCTACTCTGACCACACCTCCAGATACCACACCCCCTCCCATCCCTCTACTCTGATCACACCTCCAGATACCACACCCCCTCCCATCCCTCTACTCTGACCACACCTCCAGAACCCCCCCATCCCTCTACACTGATCACACCTCCAGATACCAAACCCCCTTCCATCCCTCAAATCTGACCACACCTCCAGAACCCCCTCCTATCCCTCTACTCTGACCACACCTCCAAATACCACAGCCCTCCCATCCCTCTACTCTGATCCCACCTCCAGGTACCACACCCCCTCCCATCCCTCTACTCTGATCACACCTCCAAATACCACACCCCCTCCCATCCCTCTACTCTGACCACACCTCCAGACCCCCCCCCCCCCCATCCCTCTACTCTGATCACACCTCCAGATACCACACTCCCTCCCATCCCTCTACTCTGATCACACCTCCAAATACCACACCCCTCCCATCCCTCTACTCTGACCACACCTCCAGAACCCCCCATCCCTCTACACTGATCACACCTCCAGATACCAAACCCCCTTCCATCCCTCAAATCTGACCACACCTCCAGAACCCCCTCCTATCCCTCTACTCTGACCACACCTCCAAATACCACAGCCCTCCCATCCCTCTACTCTGATCCCACCACCAGGTACCACACCCCCTCCCATCCCTCTACTCTGATCACACCTCCAAATACCACACCCCCTCCCATCCCTCTACTCTGACCACACCTCCAAATACCACACTCCCTCCCATCCCTCTACTCTGATCACACCTCCAAATACCACACCCCTCCCATCCCTCTACTCTGACCACACCTCCAAATACCACACTCCCTCCCATCCCTCTACTCTGATCACACCTCCAAATACCACACCCCTCCCATCCCTCTACTCTGACCACACCTCCAAATACCACACCCCTCCCATCCCTCTACTCTGACCACACCTCCAGATACCACACCCCCTCCCATCCCTCTACTCTGATCACACCTCCAGATACCACACCCCCTCCCATCCCTCTACTCTGACCACACCTCCAGAACCCCCCATCCCTCTACACTGATCACACCTCCAGATACCAAACCCCCTTCCATCCCTCAAATCTGACCACACCTCCAGAACCCCCTCCTATCCCTCTACTCTGACCACACCTCCAAATACCACAGCCCTCCCATCCCTCTACTCTGATCCCACCTCCAGGTACCACACCCCCTCCCATCCCTCTACGCTGATCACACCTCCAAATACCACACCCCCTCCCATCCCTCTACTCTGACCACACCTCCAGAACCCTAGCCCCCCCATCCCTCTACTCTGATCACACCTCCAGATACAACACCCCCTCCCATCCCTCTACTCTGACCACACCTCCAGAACCCCCTCCCACCCCTCTACTCTGACCACACCTCCAGAACCCCCCTATCCCTCTACTCTGATCACGCCTCCAGATACTCCACCCTGATCACACCTCCAGATACCCCCTCCCATCCCTCTACTCTGATCACACCTCCAGCTACCCCCCTCCCATCCCTCTATTCTGATCACACCTCCAGATACCCCCCCTCTCACATCCATCTACTCATATCACACCTCTAGATACCTCCCTCCCCCTCCCATCCCTCTACTCACATCACACCTCCAGATGCCCCCCCCTTCCATTCCTCTACTCTGATCACACCTCTAGATACCCCCCTCTACTCGCATCACACCTCCAGATGCCCCCCCTCCCATCCCTCTACTCTGATCACACCTCCAGTTCCCCCCCCCCCTCCCATCCCTCTACTCACATCACACCTCCAGATACCCCCCCCCTCCCATCCCTCTACTCACATCACACCTCCAGATACCCCCCCCCCCCTCCTTCTACTCTGATCACACCTTCAGATAGCAAGTGGCTGGGGTGTTGGATTTTACTGCCCCTCCCCATGCTGCCACCCTAATGCAGCTGCCTATGTTGCGTTATGGTGGCGCCAGCCCTGTCTGGACCCCTCTAAATGTTGCACCTGGGGCGACCACACTGGCTGCCCACTGTGAACGGGGCCGGTGGCTTTACCTAGCCGTTCAGAGCTGCAGCCTGAATCAGAAGATTCCTCCTGCTACAATTCACACTGGCCTGAATCTCCAGTGTGATTGTGTGAAATACTGTTATGTTTCAGTTGTCAGAGAAAGTATTACATTGGGGCTCATAAAGTAATAACAACTTCCTAATTTCATGCATGCGTGTCCCTGCTAAATAGGTTCATACTCTCAGAGCTTGAAGGGGAAATCAAAAATTTTGAGTTGTCATCAGAATAGGAATAGAGGGGAAATCTTCCAAATGGGGACACTAGTTCGAGTGACCACTGTTTATGTCTGCATTCACACTGCCTTCTGCGTTTTGGTTCATTTAGGCTGGGTTCACACCTATGCGAATTGGATGCGGTTTTCCCCGCATCCAATTCGCATAGCAGGAGAAGCAGGAGAATGTGACCTTGGAAAAACAATATAAACAGCGCTTGCAAAATGTGAATGAATACAATTAATACACCATAATATTACATGAATGACTATGTAAATAAAGTGCTAAATGCTCAAAAAGTGCATAAGTGCTTCAATGTTATTGCTGTTATTGTGATCCACAATTAAATGGTGCCATACTCCCCTGTTGTGACCCCACTCACCAAATGGCAAGGACCCACAGCTTTGTAGTCTGGGGTCAAAAGACTTGGATCCAATCGGATGAATTAGGAGATTCTGACTGTGCTGATTTACATATGTATTCAATTTATAACCGAGAGCGGGTCCCTCCTCTCGCACAATCCAATAGGAGAAAGCCAATTCCCTTAGGTGTCAAAGCACCAACTTCTTTAATATGACATCATGTCCTGTTACTATCGTATATATTCAATAAAGCTTTTAATACAATAATTTTTTACATAGAATAATGCCAAGAAAATTACCTTAACAAAAAATAGATATATTACAAATATCTCCTAGGCAATTTATCTTAAAATCATAGAAACTGTCTTTTTGACCCCAGACGGCAAAGTTGTGGGTCCTTGCCATTTGGTGAGTGGGGTCACAACAGGGGAGTGTGGCACACAGTGCCGTTTTAATTGTGGAGCACCAGCAATAACATTGAAGCACTTATGCACTTTTTGAGCACTTTTTTTGAGCACTTAACCCTTTATATACATTCATGTAAATCATGTATATTATGGTGTATTCATTGTATTCATTCACGTTATCCAAGCACAGTTTATATTGTTTTCCCATATTCCAGGGTCTACTACCCATGTGATAGCTGCTGCATTTTGTTTTTCATTGTTTTCACTGTTCATTGCCCTAGGGCTTTGTTGCTTTATATAATACAAGCGCTGTTTATTTCAATCTATTTGCAGGAGATTATGACCGGCTCTCTATGGAGCTGGTGTCCTGTCGGATACTGTCCCCCATCGTATAGTGTCCGCTGTACACAGCACAAGCAGATTCCGAAAATAGCCGAAGATGAACGTCGCCTGCGCCGTGAGTCCAGGTTCAAGCCCCACCATCCAAATGGACATAGAGTTAGAATCCAAAAGAGCCGAGCACAGCGAGGCCCTGCCCGAAGCATGGCGAGCGAAGCAAGCCCGCGAGGGGCCCTCTAACTATTTGCAGCCCTATGTCCACTTGGATGGTGGGGCTTGCATCTGGACTCACGGCGCAAGCGCTGTTCTTCTACGGAGATTTTCCGAATCTCCTTGTGCTCCGTATTGTGCAGTACGGGGCGGACAAAATTTGATAGGAGGACACTATCCGACAGAACACTGGTTAACACACATCCGCAGCGGCTCCGGAGCGAATTGCACAGGAGTCCAGTGCGTTTTTTGGTCTGTTTTCAGGTCTGAATTCAGCCAAAAATTTGGGCTGAAATCAGACCTGAAACTGTGAATGGAGACGCACCGAACTCCTGCTGTGAGCCGCATGCAGCTTATGCTGCGTACACACGACCGGACTTTCCGGCAAACTAGGTCCGACGGTCTTCCCGACGGACTTTCGGCAGAGTTCTGACGGACTTTCCGAACGAATGGACTTGGACACGCGCGAACGGACTAAGTCTGTTCGTTTTGAACGTGATGACGTAAACGGGACTAAAAAAGGAAGTTCCATAGCCAGTAGCCAATAGTTTCCCTTGCGTCGTATTTGGTCCGTCGGACCAACATACAGACGAACGGTTTTCCAGATTTGAGTCCGTTGGAGTTGAGTCCGTCGGATAGATTTGAAACATGTTTCTAGTTCCGCTGGATTTTTTTCCCGAAAAACGAATGGATTAGCCCACACACGATCGGATTGTCTGACGGACCAATCCTGTCGGACCTAGTTTTCTGGCATTAGTACACGGCATTAGATGTGAACCCAGCCTTAAACACAGGAGATATTATATTGAAAGTCTAACCAAAGTATATGCTTCCTACATTAGGTTTTTCTGCGTTTAAATGTGCTTGCATTTACGTGCATTCAGATGCATTCAGAGTATCCAGTCTGGGCGCACTGCATTCTAAACACAGCGAAACTGAATGCACCTAACGCACAGTGTGAATTCTACTATTTAAAACCATTGCATGCTTTCTATGTGATTAGAAAAGTCCTAAAAACACAAGAAAGTCATGAGGCCTACAAGGGCATTGCACTCACTTTCCTGTCACGTCCTGTTGTGTCTCCTTTACATGAGGTAAAAGGAAAATCTCTCTGACAGGAAGAAAAAAAACTGACCTGCCAAAAATGCTTTTTTGCTTTCTACACACATTAATCATTGTTTGTTCAGGACTGTGTAGTATTTGGTTTGTGTTCATCTCCATTCTGAGGACATATCAGTTCACCTGTATTGTATGTCTTGAAAGTATGCAGGTGGATGGCGGGAAAAACAATGTCAACATTGGGTGGAGTGTGACAAACAACACAAAGGAGTCACCTTTGCACTACAAAAGTAGAAAAGAATTATACAGGCTTAATTTTCAGGATGTTATGCCTCAATCGTTTTTTATACCAGCAAATTGCCTCACAAACCTTAAAAGGCCGGGTTCACACCTATGCAAATTAGATGTGGGTTTCCCCGCATCCAATTCGCATAGCAGGAGAATGTGACTGGCTCCCTATGGAGCCGGTTCACATATCTCTGTTGCGGCTGCGGAGCGCACTGCACAGAAATGATGTGCGTCTTTGGCTCCGTTTCAGGGCCGAATTCAGGCATAGAATGGGCCCTGATTCGTCCCTGAAACAGGAAACAGGGAAGCACAGTGCTTCTGTGCGATCCGCAGCGGGTTACAGTGTGAACCCAGCCTAAATCTGAGGCATCACTGTGTAGTCTCCCCTTTCCGTCTCTCCTCACCTTCCCGTTTTTCACTATGGATGTCTTTTACTTTTTGTGCCATTAGGGAGGTGAGGAGAACAGAAAGGGGACTTCTCTATAGTGACCATCAGAGATTTGTTTCCCCAATACAGAACCTCTGGTTTACATTGGTGATTTTGGTGTCTGTGTGCAGGTATCGGAAGTTGCTGCTTGCGGTTGCTTGTAGAAGGAAAGGAAACCTGATACAAGTATCTGTCCTGCATTCTTGTTTTTGATTAGGCCTCATTCACACGGGCGTACTTAAGCATACACCCATGCGAATGGCCGCCTTTGCCCATGTAGAATGCCCAGGTGTTCCATGCGTCCACGTGCAAACAATCCTATTCACCCCCACACTATGGGTCTCCAAAATGGGGTCCAAAGCTTTATTCAGTGATCACATTGTTACAGCAACTTTTTAGAGCCATGCAGAACCCCTTCATCAGGCATGTGTCACATGTCTGATGAAGGGGTCCTGCATGGCCCCAAAAAGTTGCTGTAACGATGTGATCGCTGAATATAGCTTTGGACCCAATTTTGGAGACCCATGGTGTACTGGTGATATTTTTCACTCTGATTGTTCATGATTCCAACTGCTAGCTGCTTCAGCACCCACTTATACATACAGCCACCTTTACAGGAATGTGTGTTTGGAAATAGTGGGCTGAATTCATGCCTATTGGGACTCAGTGGCTGCACGGACACAGCCGCTGGTCCCAGTTTGACAGCCACGTAGATGCATCTCTGAAGAATTAGCTGTGGTGGAATGCACTTTAGAGGGCCTTTAACAGATGGCAAGGAGGTACTATGTCCCCTCCACACCACCTGTTTTTAGCTCCTTAAGGGCCCGCACCGCGGTGTAGCATCCCCATACATTCAGTTGATTAGGTCTTATCAAGTGGGTGGTAATGCCCATCAAGTGCGACAGTTGGGATACATTTTGCATGGTTACGCCCCCCATCAGCTGCCTCTGCAGGCTAAGGGGGGGGGGGGAGCAGTAAAACCAGAGGGATTAGACAAACCCCCCAACTGTCTTATGTACACTTGCAGAGCGCTTATATTGAGCTTCCTGGAAAAGAGGTGCAAGCCAGTCGAGCGCAAACCCTAGCCATGACCCACAAAGAGCAGGCGTTAGGATGAAAAGATGGAATTCCAACGCTGTGTTAAAACACAAAGCACTTGAGGCTCAAGTAATTAAAGTGGTATTAAAGCCAAAAGCAAACCTTTATTATATTGCAGCTTACCAATTCTTAGATGTGATGGCTGCATCAGTTTGCTTTTTAGGCTTTCTTTCTTCTATTTTCATCTGGTAATCCAGCCAGTAGTTCTGTTGTTTTTCAAAAGAACAAGCTCTTCAGCAGAATGTATCCATTACAGGGATGAGGCAAACCATTTAATATTGACACTAAGGCCCCTTTCACACATACGGACCGTTCATTTCATCAGTTCAGTTCAGTTCATCCGTTTTTCATCAGTTCAGTTCATCAGATTTACAGTTTTATTTTTTATTTTTTTACATCCATTACCAATGTAAAAGCGGATAACAAAATTACCATTTGTCAGTTTATATCTGTTTTTCTTCTGATACGTTTTTTTCAAAAAAACGGATGTTGACGGAAGCGGATGAAAAAAGACGATCATCCGTTGTTGTCCGTTTTTCCATAAGAATGCATTGATGTCCTTTTTTCATCCATCAACGGATGGATGAAAAACAGACGAACGGTCCATATGTGTGAAAGGGGTTACAATGATTAGCTTTTATTTATGTAACACCTTTATCCCAAAAGGAAAAATGATAACTGCTTATAAAGCATTAGCTGGAGTTTTTAGGCGCTTTACTGATGTTTTTGCAGCACTTTTTGCCCGCTAGCGGGGCTCTTTTAACCCCCGCTAACGGCCAAAAAAGGGTTAAATGCGCCCTCAAAGCACCTGATTGGTAAGCCTACTGCTTTAAGCTGATCTCTTTCACATGTATTTTTAAATAACAATTAAATATACAAAACATTACTCAGTACTGCTTCGGCCTGAGGAAGACAATGGGTCTTTCAAATGCTTGTCATAAAAAAAAAAAGAACTGTCAGTGCTAAAAAAAAAACAGACAAAACATAATTATCTTTTATAAAAAGACATCAGAACAGCTATAGTTCCTCCTCTAATGTGTATATCACAAGCCTGTGATTTGGGGTTCAAAGATGCCATAGTAAAATATAAACGCATTTCTATGCGTCATAGCACAAAGGTGCGGTGATGGATTTGTCGCTGTGATGTTGTGTTATGCGTTGTCGATGACTGTCAGTGTTCATTTTGTACTTTGCCTGCATTTGCATAAATATGTATTCTGTATGCTTTTCATACTTGCAAGCAGGAACAAGCTTTAGAATTGTTTTTTTTCTCATTTGTTTTTCCAGTTCTGTTATTGAACACATTGAAGCAAATCAACCTGGGAGAACCAGATATTTATTTGCTGCCTTGTTTTATTTGATGATTTGTATTAACATTGCTGTGTAGTGCTTAGTGCAGTATCCGCATGTCGGCGTCACAAATTGCTGTAGTGATATGCCAGAAAAGGAGAAACCGCCAAAGACAACATTTGACATGGGTTTAGACCAGGGGTCTCCAAACTTTCTAAGCAAAGGACCAGTTTACTGTCCTTCAGATTTTAGAGCAGGGATCCTCAAACTACGGCCCTCCAGCTGTTGCGGAACTACACATCCCATGAAGCATTGTAAAACTCTGACATTCACAGACATGACTAGGCCTGATGGGACTTGTAGTTCCTGAACAACTGGAGGGCCATAGTTTGAAGACCCCTGTTTTAGAGGGACCAGTGGGAGTAGAAAATGTCCTGGCGTCCACTGGGAGTAGAAAATGTCCTGGAGGCCGGGCAAGAAGAGCATTAAATCAGAGAAGCAGCCAAGAGGTTCATGGTAACTCTGGAGGAGCTGCAGAGATTCACAGCTCAGGTGGGAGAATATGTCCATAGGACAGCTATTAATTGCGCACTCCACAAATCTTGCCTTTATGGAAGAGTGGCAAGAAGAAAGCCATTGTTGAAAGAAAGCCATAAGAAGTCCTGTTTGCGATTTGCAAGAAGCCATGTGGGGGACACAGCAAACATGTGGAAGAAGGTGCTCTGGTCAGATGAGACCAAAATTGAACTTTTTGGTCTAAAAGCAAAACGTTATGTGTGGCGGAAAACTAACACTGCACATCATCCTGAACACACCATCTCCACCGTGAAACATGGTGGTGGCAGCATCATGTTGTGGGAATGCTTTCTTCAGCAAGGCCAGGGAAGCTGGTCAGAGTTGATGGGAAGATGGATGGAGCCAAATACAGGGCAATGTTAAAAAAAACCCTGTTGGAGTCTGCAAAAGACTTGAGACTGGGATGTAGGTTCATCTTCCAGCAGGACAACGACCATAAACATACAGCCAGAGCTTCAATGGTTTAGATCAATGCATATTCATGTGTTAGAATGGTGCAAAGTCCAGACCTAAATCCAATTGAGAATCTGTGGCAAGACTTGAAAATTGCTGTTCACAAATGCTCTCCATGCAATCTGACAGAGCTTGAGCTATTTTGGGAGGGCTGAATACAAATGCACGCCACACTTTTCACATATTATTTGTAAAAAATGTTGAAAACCATTTATCATTTTCCTTCCACTTCACAATTATGTACCACTTTGTGTTGGTCTATCACATAAAATGCCTATAAAATACATTTACGTTTTTGGTTGTAACGACAAATGACAATGACAAAATGTAGAAAATTTCAAGGGGTATGAATACTTTTTCAAAGCACTGTAGGTTAACAAATTCACCTAATAATCCTTTTTGGTTTAACACACAACTTCTCCAATTTTATAGAACTAAAATCTTATGGGATCAAGTATTTCCATCAATTATACCCCAGCGGCATATTTAAAGGCTAAGTTAAACTTTTTGGGAAACTAGCTTATGCAGATAAATGTCCTTAGTAAGCTAAAACACAGTGTGTAGTTTGTGAAAATTTGCCAAATCTGTAAACCATTTGGACCCCCAAGAGACCCCAAGAGGCCCCCAAGAGGCCTGGCTGAAATGTTCCCATAGCTGTTTTATTCTCAGGACACTGGGGCCGTTGGTGCTCCCCCCCAGCATCCCACGAGTGAGTGAAATTACACCGGGCCAGAAGCAGTGTAAGTACCTGGATTTGACTTGGTATCAGCCTCTTGCAGCCTGTGTGCAGCAGAGTTAAGACTGGGAGTGGGAGACAGCTCAAGGAGCTGAGAAGAAACATGCTGATAGGAGGATAGAGCAGAATAAGGGTATATTCACACCATATGTGGTGGGAATGTGTTAGGTGGGTATTCCAGAGCAGTTCCACTGCCTAACAAAGCAAAATACCTTGTCTCCAGTGTGCCTGGTTCACACCATTGCATTGCGGTGGGGGGCGTGCACTGAAAAAAAAGTAATGCATGTACTTTTTTCAGCTCAGCACAGTGTGCAGCGGGCAGTTGAACTTTATGAAATGTCTTTTGTTCCAGTTACTGATCAGATTGATAATCCAGTGCAGTAGCTTGCTTCTCCAGTTTTTTTTTTTTTTTTATGACTTTATGAATCATTTCAACCTGCCCCTCATGCTGTGTAGCGGCGCGCTCCAGTCTTACCTTTCTCCTGCAGCTCCGCTCGGGCCGAAGAACGGAGCTGCCGACGTCACTTTCCGGCTTTCGTCTGCTTCACGAAACCCGGAACAGACCTCGGGATTTGAACAACAATGCTCCCGCCCGTAGAATCACAGTGATTTTACGGGCAGAAGCTACTCTGCGTTCTGTATTGCGCCACAAGGCAGGTTAAAAGCCTGCAAATGAAGCGCCATGTCTGCAATCTCGTGATTGCATAGACGTGGCGCATCCCATAGTGCACTGCGTCTGGCGCCACAGTGCACATGTTAAATGACTTTTTTTTTTATGTCTTAAAGGGGCCGTTTTAAATTAAAAAAATATATATTTTTGTGACTACAGGAGGGGCACCACTGACATGTATACATAAGATAACATTGAATGAGTTCAGGGGCAGCTGAAAAAAGCATTCAACTGCCTCTGAATGTCCGTTTACCAGCACCAGTGTACATGAGGCCTTAGTCTTAAAGTGGTTAAACTGCCCTAATTTACACACGTTCATTACTTTCATCTAAAGAAAAAAGGGTTACAATATTTATAGTTAGCTCAGCGCTGTGAAATGTTGTGTAACTGGGCAGACTGCCTGTTTTTTTTTTTTGTTTTTTTTTTACAACTGTCGGCTTGAGCAGAGAACTCTGCATAGAATCTGCAAAATGCTTTGTTAAGATCGCAATGGGGGAAGAATCGCAATCTTGATTCTTAACGATTAATCGTGCAGCTCTAGGATGAATGTACCCAAGTTGATCAATCGATCAACTTGGGTACAACCAGGCTGCTGGATTATACTTGTGATTATTGCTAGCGGCAATAATATAATCCCTGTGTGTGCCTCCTCTGCCCCCCTGCCACCCCAGGAGAACACAATGGCTCAGCGGGAGGAATTCCCATGTCAGCACTGACTGTGTTGATGGAGGCAATCGAGCAAGCCCATGGTTGTAATAAATTTGCTCTGTCTATGGCCGGCCTGAGCATTTTTTATTTTTTATTGCTACCTCCCTGGACTACAAAACACCTTCCCTTATTATGGAGAAAAAAGAGGCATTATGTACAAAACAAAGTGTTAGGTAGTGGTTAGGGGCATTAAAAATGCATAGCTGAGCTACATTTTTACCCATTATTTTTCTCCTGCTTGCCTCTAAGCTGAGAAGGCAGTGGATGGGGGTGTTTATATGTCGTTGTCGTGATGCAGCACAAATGATCCCCCGCATTGTGTTTGGTGGTCGCTGAATGCAACTCATAGCTAGCGAAGACACGCTGCAACTGCAAACAATGTGCCAGTGTGGCATTATGTTTTAACAGGTGGTGGTGAGGCATCATATCGCCTGTCAAACGCCTCTGCAAAACGATCTGAACACCGTTCGCTCTTTAGAGGTGTGGCAAATTAGCTGCACGTATAAACCTAGCTTTAGGCTAACCATTCTGCTCAGTGCGGTTGTCACCCTAGGACAGGAAGTGTGGTAATGGCAGGATTTCCAGGTAAAAAAAAAAAAAAGGGGGGGAAAAAAGAAACAAATGCAGTCACCATCTAAGTAAGCTGTAAGCTGAAATGCTATCCATTTTTGTTGTTAGGCCTAGGTATACTTGCACACAGCAATTAATAAAAGAAAAGCCTGGTTGTGAAATGGGACAGTGTATGCTCCGTATCCAAGGAAAGCTAAACTTGCTGGGAGGACTAATTGAGAAAAGCTGCTGAAAGTGAAGAAGGGAGGAAGTATGTGTACAGAACTGCTAAGGAAGAATGAGTCAGCGAGCCAGCAAGTGTAGACACATTTTTGTGTAATAGGCCATGCCACGGGACATTTTGCAGTACTTGATAACAGGAAATGATATATAATCGCATATAGGTATATGATTGCCTATATATATATATATATATATACATTACCCATTTCTCTTATCATTCATTGAACATTCTTACAAAGACATTGGGGGAGATGTACTAAAGCTGGAGCACACAGAATCTGGTGAAGCTGTGCATAGTAACCAATTACCTTCCAGGTTTTATTGTCAAAGTTTAATTGAACAAGCTGAAGTAAGAAGCTGATTGGCTACCATGCACAGCTGCACCAGATTCTGTGTGCACCAGTTTTAGCAAAACATTGTGTTTCCTGTTATTGCACCCTCACCTCATTGTAGTTATAAATACAATCATAGGACGCTCTCTAGTTTCATATATCCTGCAGTACCAATGTGTTTGGGCCATAAATCCTGTATGTCCTGCAACAAATCAGCTCTTTAAAGCATAGTTCCACCCAAAAATGGAACTTCCGCTTTAAGGGAGGTGACCCCCTGACATGCCACATTTGGCATGTCGTCATTTTTTTTTTTTTGGGGGGGGGGGGGGTCCCAGCTCCCACTTCCTCCCGGCGCACCGCGGCACTGGAAGGGAGATCACCTCTCCCCCCCCCCTCCCTCTCAGCAATCATCTGGGACACGTCACAGGTCCCAGATGAATGCCCGGCCAGTCACGGTGCGAGGTGCGGCTCGCACATGCGCAGTGGGTGACCGGCTGTGAAGCCACAGCCAGGCGCCCACACTTACAATGCTGGCACCGCAGAGAGGAGGGGGAGACGAGTGGGGCTTCGCTCCCCCGCATCGCTGGACCCTGGGACAGGTTAGTTTCCGATTATTAAGTCAGCAGCTGCAGTATTTGTAGCTTCTGACTTTAAATTTTTTTTTTTTAGCAGAACTCCACTTTAAGGATTATTCTGTAGATGCATAAATGGAAAGTATAATATATGTTGTAAGCTTGTTGTAGCGATTCTCTGTATCGGCACTGACCAATCCGAATCACTCTAATCCCAGAAAACCTGCAGAAAGAAAGGTGAGAAGAGTGGGGGTTTCAAATCCCCGAAAAGCTACACTGGCTGCGTGGGCACTGACGGCTTATCACCCATGGAGGTAAGTACAGCGGGGACCAGGGTGGGGTTTGGGAGGGCGTAGGCTGTTCACCTTTTTAAATGTTATCTCAAAAGGTGCGTTTACACTTTTAGGGCCAGTTCATACCTGAAGCACACAGGAATACAATCTACATTCCTGTGCGACTCATTTTGAATGAGCTGAAATCGCACTGGGTTGCACAAAAAGTAGAGCATGCACTACTTTTTTTTAAACGCACTGCACCACAGTACCATGCGATTGTTTCCACGTTTGTGATCTGCGTTTTGGGGGTTCTTAGGAATACATTGATGCCAATAGCAGATTGCAGACCCAGTGTGTTCTAAACACTGTGCGGGAAATGTTCATGGAACGCGCGGTTCCCCGCATCACGTTTTGATGTGAACAAGCCCTAAGCAACATTTTTCAAAGCTGCACAATTTAATCTACTTTGTGCCATTTGACTACATTTATTGAAAAAGAGAATTTAGCCTTTAACAAATGATACAAGTTAGGCAAGGGATGCCATTTTATGATCTGAATTGTCACACATGCAGACTTTAGTTTAAGTGAAATTAGTGACACAAGTTTCAGCCCCCTATTCACATTGGTCCGATTTGACGGGTCAAATCGCATGTCAAATCGGAGCCTATTGCCATGACTAAGCTCGGGGAGGCGGGGTGAAACGCGTTGGGGGCATGGCCTGGTTGGAGTCAAGGCTGAGATCAGTTAAGACACCAACCATTGGATGGTTTGACTGTTTGGTTGAGAGCATAACATAAACTAATGTGACAGTTAGCATTTCCAGCATGTCGGGAATGTAACTGTTTTTTGAAACTTTTAAATTGATGGGTTTACTTCTGCTTTAAAGTCAAAGCATCGCGACCATGGTATGTGTACAGCCCTGATCAGCTGCCTATGCTTGTTTTAGGTGGGCGGGTTGGGTTCAGTAAAAACCGTCGGCCCAATCGCCTATAAGCCGTCGCCGGTCAAGGGTTTTTAGCTGTTCCATAGAAACCTGTGGAGTTCTGTAGATCTGTACCCACCATAAAACCTGCTTTTTAGTCGAATTATACCTACAAACCAACCTGTGGAGCTTTCAACTATTATAGGATACCTACTTTTACCAATGCCATGTTACCAAAGGATTGGTCAGAAACTTCCAAGTGCCGCGCTACTGAGCCCACGTCATTGGAATTTTTTAGGTTGCAGAGCTACTGGGGGAGACTGATAGGTTAATGAGACAGACTGGCCAGATTAATGGGAGACTGCTTGGACTGCATGATTACTGAGAGAGACTCTACAGACTGTTGGGTTTCTGTTTTCATGTGTCAGCGTGCATTGGCATGCATCCTTGATGCTGGGCATGCTCACTGTTAATAGAGGTATTTAAGCACCGTTCTTCCTGGTGATTGCTGCTGTGTATTCTTGCCAGCTACCCTGTGTATTGAGATTGCTGATATTCCTAAATACCTGGTGCTGACCCCAATCACCTGACTCTGCTCATGTCTCTAGCCCATGTTCCTGACTCCTGCCCATTCTGGTTCTCCTGTTTCCAGCTGCCTTCCTTAACCTCTGCCTGGACTCTCAGTACTCTCTTGCAAGCCATCTTCCTTGACTCTTGCCTGCTTTGCGCACTTCCTGACAGCTCTCAGCTTCTGATTGGGAGCCAGTGGGATGGGTTTCCAATCTTGTGACCACTGTGAGAGGCAATCACAGTGGTCACATGACCAAGCCAGCTCCCGGTGGCCCTTTAAGTGGGCTTTAATGCTCTGGAAGTGGCGTTAAGGGCTTAAAGGAAAGCTAAACTTTGTTTAGACTGTTGCAATATAGTACTAAAACCCCGCCTGTGCCCAAGTTTATTTAACTATATTTGGCATCTACATACACCACATATTGTGAAACCTGCTCGTGCCCTACCTTCCAATGCACTAACGTGCCTGTGTTGTTTACTAAACTCATATATTTTTGGTTTAAATTGTTTCTCCTATACAAGATGTAAAATATGATAAAAGGTGTAACAAGGGGGCTTCAGCCTCACAAATTATTTTAGCTAGATATTTAAAGTGGAATTCAAGCCTAGCATACACGGTTCAAATCTCGGCCAGTTCAGCAGGAACCGGGAGAGATTCTAACCATTAATGTGCAGGCTGAATTTACCAAGTTGATCGGTTGACCAACTTGGGAACAACCAGCCTGCCAGATTCACTTGCGATTATCACAAGTGGCTGCTATAGCTGCTAGTGATAATCACTGTCTTCTCCCAGAGGGGACGCCCCCTTCCATGAAGAGAAGACAAAGGCCGGCAGGAGGGATTCCCACTGATGGGGGAATCAAGCAAATTTCTTTCCTGCAACCCATGGTTGCAGGAAAGAAATTCTCTTTGTGTGTGGCCTGCCTTACTATTCTTAAAAATGTTCCCTCCCCCTCCTCCTGCCTAACCTGTGTAAAAATGATCTGTATAGTTACCGATTTTTAATCTGCTCTGGTCACTTGATCATGCAGCTCTGGCTTTCCTGTTACAGTGAGCACTTAACAATGGCTTGGAATTCTGGGAGCTGTGACGTCACTCATTGGCTCCTATTGCCCCTCCGTTGTCAGTGCTTCCTCTTCTCCCCTGCAGCCGCCACTCATTGACACAGGGGAGTTGGAGCTACAGGATCACTTGACTGGAGTGAACTATAAAAAAATGGTAAGTATACAGATCTTTTTTACAAAGGGCAGGCAGGAGGAATAGGTTTTAAAAGTGTTACTAAGCCCACAGTAAAATCAGTCTGTATATGCAGTAAAGCATGCTTGTTATACTCGCTGTGCAATCTAAGGGGTTAATCCTCTGCATTGTGTAAAAAGGCTGTTTGATCCTGTCTTCTCCAAACCCCCTCCGCCCCCTCTTATTCCACAGTCCCTAATACACCTCCTGATAGAACAGAGCCTTGGGGGCACTCTGCACATGCTCAGTTTGGAGAGTGCATGTGATCAGTACAGGGCCAATCAGCACTGTACAGACAAAGTGTCAGAGTTAATGCAGCCTCATAGGATAGTCAGAGGAGAATGAAAACTTCTCCTACAAGCTTTAACCAGGACACAGATAGAAGTCACAGGACTGCTATAACCGCTGATGAGAAAAGGTATTTAGCAGTTTATTTTTACTAAAATAATTTCATTCCCGTGTTCTGTGTACTGAGTCTGTGGGAGAACAGATGTAGGGTCCTGGGTTTAGTAACACTAGCAGAACTTCAGTAATTTTTCATCTTTCCATCCATTAAATCTTCTGCCCTTATTGTTTTAACTTTGGATAGTAAAAAATGTTTTTCTTTCAGTAAATATACATCCCACTTCCTGTTTCTTGTCTGGTAAAAAGCCTAGTCTTATGACATTGTGTACAGCTCACTCTCTTGTGAGAGTTTGCCCGGAAGCGAGGGGGATGAGTCCTAAGAGAGCTGCAAGGCTGGAGGTGTGCCTCTGTGTAAATCCAGGAAGTGAACAGGCAGCAGCCTCAGCTGCCCACAGTTAAGATGGCTGCAGCCAGACTTAGCAGAGGGACATTTCTGCAGCATACTTGACAAGTACAGAATCACAGTATATATAAAATAGTGGTTGAAGGGAAACTTCAGAATGGCAAAGATGTTTTTACTACAAATTATGTGAGCAGACTGCAGTTCCTCTTTAAGAATAGGTAATGTTTGGTTTTAATTCAGCTTTAAGTGACAACGTGACTTTGCATTTTCCCATCAAAGTGAGTGACAAAGGGACTCCAGCATTAATATATAGTGAAAGAAGTGCAGTTCAAGTTTCTGTCCTTAGTGACTTATTGGCATTCCTAACGAATAAAGTCAGCAAAGACAACTGCACAAAGATTTGATTTTGGCAGCACCTGCTGTGCTTTCAGCTGGATGGGAGGGGGGCCCGTTGTGTTTCGCATTGTTGATATTTTTTAGAGATGGATAAAGTTGTATGTACAGTACTATTAAAAAAAAAAAAAACAGTGTGTTTTATAGCTTTTAAACATTAAATTTACACTATTGGTGATTTTTACATTATTCATTAGAATTAAATGTATCTCATGTGCTAAATGAATTTAATTCTATCTAAACTTTAGAAATGTTATAATCATGCAGCCTTACCTTTCACTTGATTTTTAACGTATTATTTTTTTTTTTCTCTTGTCGGTGTAGAAATGTTAGCTAAATGTAAAACCGCCATCCTATATCTAGCTCATAGCTGATAACATTCACTGTAAAAACTGTCATCTAACTAGCTGCTGACAGAATTCCATGAAAGAGAAGAAAAGGCTTTGTAATTGACAATTTTACCCTCCATCAGTAGCCTGGGCGGATAGAGACATTCCTAGTTCATTTTATTAATAGGAAAATATGATTATGTTTTAAAATACTATAGCATCTGTAGATTAAAATGGAAAAATTATTTTTAATCCTGGCTCTGAGAAAATATGTGGACTTTCATTTAAAGAGGAAGTAAAGCCTCTTAAAAAAAAAAGACACCCTGCAAGGCAAAGGCATAATGAGCTAGTATGCATAGCATACTAGCTCATTATGAATGACTTACCTGATAACGAAGCCCCCGAAGCGGTCCTCATCCACGATCTTCTGCATCGCCATCAAACCCGGAGTGACTTCCGGTTCTCGCCACTCCAGCGCTGTCATTTGCTGGAGCGGCGATGACGTCACTCCCGCGCATGCGCAGGAAAGCGGCATATCGCTGTGAACCCGGCATGCGCAGTGCGCCTGCGCGCCGCTGTCTACGGCGCATGCGCCGTAGACAACGATGCCTTTTCTTTTCTAAATATCTCCTAAACCATGTAGGTTTAGGAGATATTTATTGGACCTACAGGTAAGCCTTAATCTAGGCTTACCTGTAGGTCAAAGTGGTTTGTAAGGGTTTACAACCACTTTAAAAATCCTCCTTGGAAATGGAAGGTTCCTAGCTGTTGCAGTGGTTTTAAAGGCATAACCTCAGACATGAAATATGAACAAAGCATATCCCTCTATAGTGTGTACTCGTCTGAATCCAGAGCATGAAGTATCAGTGTTTTTTTAGCTTAAAGCAGAGTTCCACCCAAAAATGGAACTTCCGCTTTAAGTGAAGGTGACCCCCTGACATGCAACATTTGACATGTCATTTATTTAGGGGGGTACCCTCTTTTTAGAGGGATCCAGCTCCCACTTATTCCTGGGGCACTGCGGCGCCGGAAGGAAGTTCACCTCTCTCCCCCCTCCCTCTCTGCAATCATCTGGGACACGTCGTCACAGGTCCCAGATGATTGCCCGGCCAGTCACAGTGCGCAGCGCGTGCCCGGCTGTGAAGCCACAGCCGGGCACCCACAGTGACAATGTTGGCGCCGCAGAGAGGAAGGGGAGAGGCGCGAGGCTTTGTTTGCCCACATCGGTGGACCGTGGGACAGGTGAGTGTCCGATTTAATACAAGTCAGCAGCTATACTTTTTGTAGCTGCTGACTTGTATATGGGTGGAACTCCGCTTTAATTCTGTGAATGCATTAAGTGAAAAACATTAAGCCTTTAGTACTATATTAAGATGGCCATACAGATAGCTGAACATACAAAAATCTAACAGATTTCTCCATTCACGTTATACAGGTTCTGGAGGTGACCAGGTGAATGACTCTTCCACTAGAGCTATTGTATTCTGATAGCTGGCTCCATCAGCTGTCAAAGTACTTGAACAGTGCCTGCATCTGATTGAATGAAGCCATTGTTCAGCTGACCGTTTTTCCGCCTGGCTCCTTTGATTTTTCAGTGGTGGGAGGCAGCCAACAGAGCCACCCACTGAGCAAATTTCAGCCACTTCATCAGGAACCAGAAGAATTTGCTCCATGTATGGCCAGCTTTAGTGAATGTGGTGAAAAGAACACCCAATCACATACAAGGAAAATAAAACACTGTATTTTTGCTTGCACATGATTGGATGATGGAAGCCAGCAAAGCTTTTTTTTATCTCGTTTACCAAGCTAAGTGAAAATCACCTTGCAAAGATACTGGGAAAAGAATGCAGATTAGGTTCTGAATAAGCGGCATCTTCGAAAAACAGGTTCTTCTGGAAAAACTTGGCATTACAAACTATTAGTTCTGAATTTTTCTGTCACTGGCCCCTTTGTTAAAGGAAACCTATCATCAGACAAATTTGTAGACACTGGTGACCTCTTCTGAGAATACTAATTGCCTGGCTGTTAGGCTGATGCTTTGGCTTCAGTACTTTTTGAATCACTGACTTGCAACACAAATATAGATTAACCACTTGCGGCCTGCGGTGCGGCTCTTGTTCTGGGAGGACATCATAAGGAGTCCTCCCAGAACGGCCGCTCTTGCGCACCCGTGGTACACAGAAGTGCCGGTAATCGGCTCTCATCGCCTCACACTGACAGAGTGTGTGGCGAGGAGAGCCAATCAGCGGCATCTCCTCGCAGGGGACAGCAAGACAGGTAATTGGGGCACAGATCACAATAAAGCGCCAGCAGTGCCAGCAATCGGTGCCCACCAGTGACACCAATCAGTCCCCATTAGTGATGTCAGTCAATGCTGGCTTTCAGTGCCCATCAGTACCGCCTATCAGTGCTGCCCATCAGTGTCCACCAGTGCCGCCTATCAGTGTCCACCAGTGCTGCCTATCAGTGTCCACCAGTGCTGCCTATCAGTGTCCACCAGTGCCGCCTCATCAGTGCCCATATGTGCCGCCTCATCAGTGCCCATATGTGCCGCCTCATCAGTGCCCATATGTGCCACCTCATCAGTGCCAATCAGTTCCGCCAGGCCCGGACTGGAACAAAAAAATAGGCCCGGGCATTTTAAACTGGGCAGCCCAATCCCTGGGGGGAGTAGGGTGGAGATGTGGAGCGGGTGTTCGCGGGGGTGGTTGGTGACCAGATATTCATCCCAAGAGACATCCCATATAGCAAAGAGACATTCCCAGGCCAGCAGAGAGACATTCCCAGGCCAGCAGAGAGACATTCCCAGGCCAGCAAAGAGACGGCCCCAGTCGAGCAAAGAGACGGCCCCAGACCAGTAAATGGACAGCCCCAGACCAGTAAATGGACAGCCCCAGACCAGTAAATAGACAGCCCCATACCAGTAAATAGACAGCCCCAGACCAGTAAATAGACAGCCCCAATCCACCCCCTTTCCCAGCCATGACAGAGCAGGACTTTGGATGTAACTCACTGCAACGTTTTAGTTTTTTTTCACTGTGCTCACCTTCCTCCCTGTGCAGCCATCACAGTGTATCGGTCAGTGTTAGGAGAGAGGCCGCCGCTGTCTCCTTGAGTGCAGCTATACCTCAAGCGCAGCCGACCCGCAAGATGTCTGCCCTCTACAGGAGCTTCCTGCATGTCACAGGAGCCTTCTCTCCCACCTCCTTCTGCAGTGTGCTGGTGCCGGCCCTGCTTTAGGAATACCCGTATAGCGGGAGGTGAGCGGCGGCCGTGGTCTGTGTTAACCCTGCCTGAACTGCGGTCGCCGCTTACCTCCCACTGTGTGGCCCAGTCATCAAGATGCCGCTATTCCTAAAACATGCAGCCCAGGGGCCCCCTAACAGTGCACATCAGTAAAGGAGAAAAATAACTTATTTACAAAATTTACTGACAGAAACTAAGAAACAGTTTTATTTTATTTTTTTGCAGAATTTTTGGCCTTTTTTTTTTTTTTTTTTCTTGGCAGGGTAGCAACAAAGTCCGCTGCAGTTGTTATTGCTTCAAACACTTCCAATACATCCAATACATCAACCCATATAAAAAGGTATACCTCCAAATGAGGATTCACCATATTATACCTCCTCATTTGGAGGTATACCTTTTTATATGGATGGATGTCTTGGACATGTTTGAAGCAGTAACAACTGCAGCGGACTTTGTTACCACCCTGCCATCTTTCAGATCTAGCTGCTCACTTCAGCAATAGGAATTTGTCCATTGATACTGCTGTTACCTGTGAATGTACTGGGGAGGTTTCTCCCAGAGCCATCTGGCTAAAATAGGGTGATTGAACAGCCTTTTCTACCTTTTATATGGGATCTCTAATGGCTTCCAGGACAGCTTCCTTTGGCTGGCTTTAGATCTGCCTGATGGGGACAGACATCCTGGTAATCTTACAAATGCAATGAGGGATGATTACAGTGCCTCCGTTTTGGGGCTTCTCAGTATTTTTCAATCAACCACAGTGCATTCACCCTTCCTTTAAGAGAACCCTTGAAGAAGCTGTCGAGCGAAACGCGTCGGTGTATGTTTTTTTCTGTATTAGCATTGGTGCATGCCATGGATGTCCATGGCTTCATCTGTGCAAAATTATAGAGATATTAGCCTATCTTGATTTAGGGGATGTACTGTATACCTACACATATTGTTGCTGTTTGTGTTTTTTTTTTCATTCTGCTATGTCTACTTATGTTTTAAACTTTTTTATAATAAATTTCATTACGTTTTACATCACTTTATCAGTATTATTCCAAGAGGAGGATTTGGCACCTTTAAAGTCCCATCATCCAGCTATTTTTTGTTCTTTCTCATACAAGTACATGGTACAGCAGGCACATATCAGGAATATGAAGTGTTGGGGTAACAAACACTTTCAAAGAAGGCCTTGGGGACCCCCAGGTCACCAGAACTAATGTCCCCATTGGAAGATTTCTCCTCTATTACTTTTCTGGGGACAACCCAACATTTTGGAATTTTCTTTTACTTTTGCTTTCAATGATAATGATAAACGGGACAAGGAGAGGGTGAATCTCCTTAACAGGGGCACAGACAGCAATAACAACTCACACATAGGTATACTTTAACCCCTTCCCACCCAACCCCAGCGGCCCATCAATAGGGTCTGTATGCCCGGGGGTGGAAAGGACAAGCAATCATGTGACCACTGTGATTGGCTCTCACAGTGGTCAGATGATCTGCAGCCAGTCCAGCATTAGTGGGGACTGAGAGCTGTCCTTGAATTGCTCAAAGTCTGTGCTGGGAGTGCGCAGTGTGCACGATCTTGGCAAAGAAACATTGGGTGCTAGGGTTGCCACATCATCCCTTTAACCCAGGACACACATTAATTACACAGGTTCTGTGGCTGATTACAGTGGTAATTAAACTCACTTGGTGCCTTATCTGCATTAAGGCTACTTTCACACTGGAGCGGTGGGGGCGCTGGCGGTAAAGCGGCGCTATATTTAGCGCCGCTTTACCGGCGTTTTAGCAGCGCATTTCGGCCGCTAGCGGGGTGGTTTTACCCCCCGCGAGTGGCCGAAAAAGGGTTAATACCGCCCGCAAACCGCCGCTGTAGCGGTGTTTTGCGGGCGGGTTCGGCGCGCTGCCCCATTGTTTTCAATGGGAACGGGCGCTATAGGAGCGGTAAATATACCGCTCCTATAGCGAGCCAAAGATGCGGCTTGCAGGACATTTTCCAGCGTCCTGCAAGCGCAGAGGGCTTTCACACTGAAGACACAGCAACAGCTGTTTCGGGTCGGTTTGCAGGCGCTATTTTTAGTGCAATATCGCCTGCAAACCGCCCCAGTGTGAAAGGGGCCTAAATCAGACTCAGAACCTGTGTAATTCATATGTGTCCTTTATTAAAGGGATGATGTGGCAATGCATATGGGTGGCGTGTGGGCATTAAAACCCACCTTTTTGCTGCCGCACATATGAGTTATGCGGATGGCAACAGGTTACAGGCTATACATCAGGCCTAAACTCCTCATTTAAAGTGATTCTAAAGCTTTGGATGTTTTTTTTATTAATAAACATGTGATACTTACCTGTTCTGTGCAATGATTTTGCACAGAACAGCCCCAATCCTCCACTTCTGGGGTCCCCCACAGGCATTCCTGGCTTTTCTTCTCCGGTGAGTGCCCCCATAGGAAGCCACTTGCTATGGGGACACTCTCTGCCTCTCTGTCCTGTGAGGCGGGAGATTGCAGGGAGAGCATCTTCTTTCGGCCACAGCACAGCTCTGAATCAAGATTGGGTTCAGGTAAGTATAAGAAGATTATGTATTAAACTAAAAATTCTGAGCTTAGGTATGAATTAAGCTCCAGCCTCCCTGAGAAAAGACTACACTAGTGGCATCCAAAGAATTAATAATCAAAATAAGGGACGTTAGCGCTGCTTAAAAGGAGTATTTAAATAACAAATCTGTTAACCAACCGTGATAACGTGAAAAATTAATACATAGCAGTATATGTAAAAATGTTGTCTGCTTGAAACAGCAAAAAAAATATATGAAACCCAAAAAAAAAAAAGTAATTGAATTAAAAATATATACTAATAATTCATTATGTCGGTATTAAATCCTACTTCCAGGTAAAATGTATATAACCATAAAAAAATATATATCCACATCCAATATCCTTATTACCATAAAGTGACTTGTGCTAATAGTCAGGTGATATTGATATATTAAGAAAATCCTACTATGCAGCAATATACGTAAGTGAAAAAAACACTAAATTAAGTGTGTAGAAATAATAAATAATTATATCAATATTGAGTCGACAAAAAATTAAATTATATAGCAAAGAAATGTATCAACATCAAGTGTCCATATTCCCATACAAGTGACTTGTGCTGATTTCCAGGTGATGCGACTTTTTATCAACTTCAGTGCAAAAAATGAATGAAGTGATTTCTCGTGCTCCCCCTTAGGTAAATACACTCACCAGATGGCCCTACCCCTGCAGGGGTAAAGAGCATGTAGCCAAATAGGTCTCCAATCCTGGTGTCCCAGGAATCAATATGCTTTCCTGCTCAGTAGCGGGTTTATGCACTGTATTTGGAATGGTCCCCAGGGGGCTCACTGGTTCATTCAGCAGTCAAAACCTGACTATTAGCACAAATCACTTTATGGTAATATGGATATTTGATGTGGATATATATTTTTTATTGTTATATACATTTTTTCCTGGAAGTAGTATTTAATACCGACATAATCAACTATAATGCCCCGTACACACGGTCGGAAATTCCGACCACAAAATCCGTCGGATTTTTTCCGACGGATTTTGTCCGACACTGGTGTTGCATACACACGGTCGGACAAAGTTGTCGGAAAATCCGATCATCCTGAACGTAGTGACGTTCGTTGCGTACGACGGGACTACGTAGAGGCTAGTAGCCAATAGCTTTGGTCTTGTAATGTGATCTGAGCATGCGTGGCACTTTGTCCGTCGGAATTCGCTACACACGATCGGAAAAAGTCCGATAGGACTTTGTTGTCGGAAAATTTGAGAGCAGGAGATAAAACTTTGTCCGTCGGAAAATCCGACGTAAAAAGTCCGATGGAGCCTACACACGATCGGAGTTTCCGACAACATTGTCCGATAGGACATTTTCCGTCGGAAAATCAGACCGTGTGTACGGGGCATTAGTATATATTTTTAATTCAATTCGTTTTTCTGGGGGTTCATCTATATTTTTTTTGCTGTTCCAAACAGACAACATATTTACGTATACTGCTATATATTAGTTTTTTTCACGTTATCATGGTTGGTTAACACATATGTTATTTAAATACTCCTTTTAAGCAGCGCCAACGTCCCTTATTTTGATTATTAAAATACAATAGCTGTGTTAATAGCCAGATCACCAGGTAAAAAAGGGGAAAAAAAGCCTAAAAAAATATGAAAAATGCAACCACTACATTTGGTAAGCTGCAAATAATTACATTTTAAGTTTTGGGTTTAATACTGCTTGAGATGCCATGAAATCACAAACCAGATGATTTCTGTTTATGTAGCAGACTGTCCTGAAAAGAACCTAAAGACATGTAAACTGTGCTTGCACAGCTGAGCGTCCTCTGTTATCTGTGGACTGCTATATTGAATTGGATTCACTTGCCTGATGGTGCTTTATAAAAGGATAAGGAAAGCATTTTAAATTAATTAAAAACAAAGGTTTTGTACTACTGTGATTTTCCTTAAAATAATTTAAATTTTCTGAAATAATTATGCTTTCATAAATGTATGGACCTCTTGGTCTGATGGGCTGCTGTTTCACTCTTACCTCTGCTTGTCTGCCATGGCAAAAGATAGACATGCGTAGGTGTGCACCAGCCTAGCACTTGGCTCATATTCCTCCAGTGTGCTTCTATTGGGTGCTCATGCCTTGGAAATTAGGACTGACTCGAACATCCGACCGTGTGTATGCTCCATCGGACCAACTTTTTCCAGGTTTCATCGGACTTTTGTTGGCTGTGCGAACGGACCAACTTTCTGCCAACAAAAGTCTGATGGACCAAAGTCCGACCGTGTGTACAGAAAACCATCGGACTTTTGTCCACAGTACAAACACGCATGCTCAGAACCAATGCAAAAGATCAGACAACAATATAGAAGTTGACCAAAGGTGGCGCTGGAGTATTCGAACGTCCTCTTTTGAAGTGTCGTCAGTACTTTTAAACGTCACTACGTTCATGTTGGTTGTCTCAAAAGTCCGACCGTGTGTATGCAATACCAACTTGAGGGCCAACGCCCTTTGGACAAAAATCCACGGGAAAGTTGGTCCACGGTCCGATCGTGTGTATGAGGCTTATGGGTGACATCACGACTCCCAGGAATCACAGCTGTTATCGAGTGCTCCCTTCTTTCCCCTGCAGCAGCAGATTACTGACACAGGGAAGCCAGAGCTGTAAGATCATGTGATTGGAGTGGATTAAAAATAAGTTAGTACACAGATCTTTTTATACAGGGTAGTCAGGATAGGTAGGAGGGGGAAGGGAACATTTTTAAGAATAGTTATAGTGTAGGGTTTCTTCCACTTTAAGCTGACCATATACTCGGCCAAAACTTGAGCTAGTGAGTTAGTCTGATTTAGTGAGTTAGTCTGATTTACAAAAGTTTATTTCTCAAGAAGCCATTCCAAAACTTTTTGGCTGAACATTGCTTACATCCAATCAGATACAAGCACTGTGCAGGTATTCAGCAGCCGCTGGAGCTGGAGCTGCTGAATTCAGTAGCCAGCAGCTGACATTTTCTATTCACATTGCTTAGGATGCTTGTGGGTCATTCAAGGATTTTGATAGGCTGAGAAATAGAAATTAAAATCGTGTATGTCCATCTTTACCTCTCCTACTGTACGTACCACCAATTGGCACTTCCTTGGAAGTCTGCTTAGAAATGGTCACTTCCGGTGTGTTGATCTCCTGTACCCTCATGCTGCTCTCAGTGGTTCCTCCTGCTAACCTCTAGCTCACTACCGTACAGTTTTCCCAATTGCTGTGCCGTGTTTATACTCCTTGGCACTATAAAGTCTAAAATCCATTGTACTGTTTGTTTAAGAGCATGCAAGGCCTTTATTAAAACTATGATGCAATAGTTGCCCAACCTTCTTCGTGTTGTTATATACATTGCAGCACACTGTACTACCCTTTTTATGTAAAGTACATGTTTCTGTTGGCTATCCAATATCTACGGAGCTCAGCAGACCATGGATAATAGATGGTCCTGAACGGACCACACTTAGTAGAAGTTGAAAAACAGATGCCTGATCATTAACATACCAGTTCATAGCAGTCAACAAACACTTTATCTCAGAAAAGCTGGGCGTTTGGCTGAGTGGCAGCTTGTTTCTTAAAATATCTTGACATGTGTTACAAGTCTTTATCAGGTTCTTTTTGCACATCCTGTCTTCTTAGAAAAGAATACAGTGTTAATGATGACCCCTAAATTCAAATACCAAATACATGAGTCAGTCAGTCTAAAAATTAAGACAGAAAGGAAAACTGGAGAAATAATTCTGAACTGCAGGCAAAATTCTCAATTCTATGGCCCACATACTGTATATGTGCCACCTTAATCTTTTTAATGGCAAAGGTCCTCTGTGCACACCCTTCTCCCCTGTGAAATCATGGTAATGGACTCACCTATTTAAGAAGGGGACTATGGGTAAAATTGAAGTTCCGCTTCTTTGGTCATCTCATACACCTACTGATTGGACAGTGGAAGAGCAGCAGAACACTGGTGAGGCCATCCCTGTGCTCTCTACTGTAAGCATGTTTTTAGTAGAGCCCTGATTGGCTCCAAGTGCTGCTCTCCCTCATTCTTCCAGTCCTTATGCTATTTTTAGAGAACTATAGGAAGCTGATATGAAGACAGATCTGGGTACATATATAAGCTGTCTTTCAATCTACAATGTATGGTCTGCTTTAGAGAGAATCTGTCATTTTTGGCAATAAAGTGACAGGTTCTCTTGACAGACCCCAACCCCTTCCCCATTCCCAACTGATACTTCCCTTTGCCAGGTTCCCCCACTACTCAAGTCTGTCGGAGCCCTGGGTTTAATTCCTTCCCTCATGTTTAGGCCTAGCAATTGGGCATTCAGCTCCAAATAGTTCATTTTGGGAGTACATATTCAGATAGGTACAGTGTACTGTACAGTATGGAGTTTACAAGGGCTGTGATAGTGGTGTAGCATGACAAAGGTGACACTTTGTGTATGTATTCATGTTAATATATATGTATATGTATGTACAGTATAATATAAATATACAGCGGGTAAAATAAGTAACAAACACCTCACCATTTTTCTAGGTAAATATATTTCTAAAGTAAAGGTGCTATTGACATGAAATTTTAACCACATGTCGGTAACAACCCATGCAGCCCATACATACAAAGAAACATATAAGTTCTGAAGTGAAGTTACGTGTTATAAAATGGAATGACACAGGAAAAAGTATTGCACACATAAAGAAAGGGAGGTGCAAAAAGGCATGGAAAGCCAAGACACCAGCTGAAATCTATTAGTAATTAGGAAGCAATCCTGCCCTTTGTCAGTGCAAATTAATATCAGTTGGTTCAGTCTAAACTGATGGCCTATAAAAAGCTGTCTCATTACCAAGGTGTCACACAAGAAACATCTTGTCACGTTCCGGGTATGGCGGGGAACAGGAGGTGGAACCCCTATGTCAATGAGGCGATAGCACGGGTTGTATTGGAGGACCGGTTCTAATGTTGCTACTGGTTTTCACCAGAGCCCGCGGCAAGGCGGGATGGACTTGCTGCGGCGGTAGCAACCAGGTCGTGTCTTCCAATAGCAACTCGACCCCACTGACAGCTGAGACAGGCGTGGTACACAAGGATAAGGCAGAGGCAAGGTCGGACGTAGCAAAAGGTCAGGGCAGGTAGCAAAGGTTCGTAGTCGGGGGCAACGGCAGAGGTCTGGATACACAGTAGGAGCAAACACAAAACACGCTTTCACTGGGCACTATAGGCAACACAAGATCCGGCAAATGACAGGAAGGGGAAGTGGATTGATAAAGGAAAGGGTGAAGCATGATTGGGCCAGGCACAGACAATTGTGTACTGGCCCTTTAAGATAAGGAAGGAGCCGCGCGCGCGCGCCTGGAGAGAGGAGGCGAGCGCGCAGGGGGAGGTAGGCGGAAGGGCCGGCGGGGACGAGCCAGCAGAGCGGGATGCGATCCACGGGCGGACCGGGGGCGCCGCGTGGATCGCATCCCAGATACAGAACAGCGCCCACGGCCAGGGGAGCCGGCCGGGGCGCTGCAGGAGGACAGACGCCGTGAGTGCTCCGGGAAGGACGGGGCACCCGGAGCGCTCGGCGTTACAGTACCCCCCCCCCCTTGGGTCTCCCCCTCTTCTTGGGCCTCCCCCTCCTCCTGGAACCCAAGAACCTGAGGATGAGATCCTTGTCAATGATGTTACCCTCAGGTTCCCAGGACCTCTCCTCAAGACCACAATTCTCCCAGTCAACAAGATAGAAGCGTTTACCTCGGACGGTTCTAGAGGCGAGGATCTCTTTAACGGAGAAGATGTCGGAGGAGCCGGTGACCGGAGCAGGAGCGGTGACCTTGGGGGAAAAGCGATTAAGAACAAGGGGTTTGAGGAGGGAAACATGGAAAGAGTTGGGGATGCGGAGGGAAGGAGGAAGGTGCAGTTTGTAGGAAACGGAATTGATCCGAGCCTTGATCTTGAATGGGCCGAGGTAACGGGGACCCAACTTATAACTGGGGATGCGGAACCTGATGTACCTGGAGGAAAGCCACACCCTATCACCAGGGGAGAATACAGGAGGAGGTCTTCTCCTACTGTCAGCATGTTTCTTCATGCGGGAAGAGGCCAGGGCAAGCGATTTTTGGGTCTCTCTCCAGATGGACGACAGCTCTTGGGTGACCTCGTCTACAGCGGGGACTCCGGAAGAAGTGGGGATGGGTAGGGGGGGAAGAGGATGACGGCCGTAAACCACAAGGAAGGGTGATTTAGAGGAGGACTCAGATTCTTTCAGGTTGTAAGAAAATTCGGCCCAGGGCAGGAGGTCAGCCCAGTCGTCTTGACGAGCAGAGACAAAGTGTCGCAGATAGGCCCCAAGGATTTGGTTGACTCTCTCCACTTGTCCATTGGACTGTGGATGATAGGCAGAGGAGAAGTCCAGCTTGACTTTCAATTGACTGCAGAGAGCTCTCCAAAACTTAGATACAAATTGGACGCCTCTATCCGAGACGATGTAAGTCCATGAAGACGAAAAATCTGGAGGAAGAAATGTTTAGCAAGTATAGGTGCAGAAGGGAGGCCTGGAAGCGGGACAAAGTGTGCCATTTTGGAGAAACGATCCACGACCACCCATATGGTAGTGTGGCCGTGGGAAGGAGGAAGGTCCGTGATAAAGTCCATAGCTATGTGGCCCCAAGGTCGTTCAGGCACAGGCAGAGGGTGAAGAAGGCCAGCAGGCTTTTGGTGAGGGGTCTTGTCTCGAGCACATATAGTACAGGCCTGTACGAAGTCCGTCACATCCTTTTTTAAGGAGGGCCACCAATAATACCTGGAAATCAGTTGGAAGGATTTCTTGATTCCAGGATGACCAGCGAGATGAGAGGAGTGACCCCATTTGAGGATCTGAAGACGAAGACGTGGAGGGACCAAGGTTTTTCCAGAAGGAACTTGCAGCAAGGAGGCAGGAGCAGAAGAGATCAGACACTCAGGGGGTATAATGTGTTGTACAGGAGACTCAGACTCAGAAGAATCGGTGGAACGTGATAGGGCGTCAGCCCTGACATTCTTGTCTGCAGGACGGAAATGGATCTCGAAGTTGAAGCGGGCAAAAAACAACGACCACCTAGCGTGGCGTGGGTTTAATCGTTGGGCGGATTGGAGGTAAGAAAGATTTTTGTGATCCGTGAAGATCGTGATGAGGTGAACGGACCCCTCAAGGAGATGTCTCCATTCCTCAAGTGCTAGCTTAATGGCCAGTAATTCACGGTCTCCGATGGAGTAGTTCTTTTCAGGAGGAGAGAAGGTCTTTGGAGAAGAAACCACAGGTGACGTTCTTGCCCTTGGGGTCTTTCTGAAGAAGCACAGCTCCTGCTCCCACAGAGGAGGCATCGACTTCCAGGAGAAACGGTTTGCGAGGATCGGGCCTGGACAGGACGGGTGCAGAGGTAAAGGCAGATTTGAGGTGGTTAAAGGCCTCCTCAGCTGGAGGGGGCCAGGACCTAGGATTAGCATCCTTTTTGGTTAATGCCACAATAGGTGCGACAATGGTGGAGAAGTGAGGGATGAACTGGCGATAGTAATTGGCGAATCCAAGAAAACGCTGGATGGACCGTAGTCCGGTAGGACGTGGCCAGTTCAAGACGGCAGAAAGCTTCTCCGGGTCCATTTGGAGGCCTTGTCCAGAGACCAAGTAACCTAGGAAGGGAAGACTGCAACGTTCAAAGAGACATTTCTCTAGTTTGGCATAAAGATGGTTCTCCCGAAGCCGTTGGAGCACTTGACGGACCTGAAGACGGTGTTCCTCCAAGCTGGCGGAAAAAATCAGGATATCATCCAGATAGACAATGACGCAGGAGTATAGTAAGTCTCTGAAAATCTCATTTACAAAGTCTTGGAAGACCGCCGGGGCATTACATAAACCGAAGGGCATGACGAGATACTCAAAGTGTCCGTC
Source organism: Lithobates sylvaticus (assembly GCA_028564925.1). NCBI lineage: Eukaryota > Metazoa > Chordata > Amphibia > Anura > Ranidae > Lithobates > Lithobates sylvaticus. The sequence goes on from CM053028.1 coordinate 132,185,731, forward strand.
ACGGGTGTTAAAGGCGGTTTTCCACTCATCGCCTTTACGGATACGGATGAGATTATATGCGCCCCGGAGGTCCAATTTGGTGAAGATTTTTGCACCACGCAAACGATCAAAAAGTTCAGAGATAAGGGGCAGCGGGTAGCGATTTTTTTATCGTGATCTTGTTAAGACCACGATAGTCAATGCAGGGACGTAAGGACCCGTCTTTTTTGGCGACAAAGAAGAATCCAGCTCCAGCAGGGGAGGAAGACTTGCGGATGAAACCTCTTTTGAGGTTCTCCTGGACGTACTCCGTCATAGCTTTAGTCTCCGGGATGGAGAGAGGGTGGGTCCTGCCACGGGGCGGCGTGGTCCCAGGAAGAAGATCGCTAGGACAATCAAAGAGTCTATGTGGCGGCAAGGTCTCAGCTTGTCTTTTGCAGAAAACATCAGCAAAGTCCCTGTAAGGTTTAGGGAGACTAGACCGAGAGGTAGCGATGAAAACTTGCCTAGTGGGTACCGCTTTGAGGCAATGCCTGTGGCAGGAGGGACCCCAACTTTTGATGTCCCCCGAGGTCCAGTCGAGGGTAGGGGAATGTAGCTAGAGCCAGGGTAGGCCCAAAAGGATCTCAGAGGTGCAGTTGGGCAATACAAAAAAGCCTATCTTTTCATGATGGAGAACTCCAATTCTCATGAGGAGAGGTTCGGTGCGGTAACGCACGACGCAGTCCAGATTTTGACCATTTACCGAAGAGATAAAAAATGGCTTGACAAGACGAGTGACTGGAATATTAAATTTGTCGATGAGTGAGGCTTCAATGAAGTTTCCTGCAGAACCAGAATCCAAAAAAGCCACGGCGGAAAAAGAGGACTTCTTGGGCAAAGAAAACTTCGCTGGAACAGTCAGACGTGGAGAGGAAGAGTCCACCCCTAGCAACACCTCTCCCACGTTAGCTAGGTGCGAGCGTTTCCCTGACGCTGAGGGCGGATAGAGCAATCCTTTAAGAAATGGTCAGGACTGGCGCAATACAGGCACAGATTATGGTCTCGGCGGCGGGTCCTCTCTTGTGTGGTCAGACGTGACCGATCTACTTGCATAGCCTCCTCAGCGGGAGGCGCAGGTACGGGTTGTAGAGGATTCTGGAAGAGAGGTGCCAGGCGAGGAAACCGCCTGACGCGACCAAAGTCCTTTTCTTGGCGTAGCTCAAGGCGTCTCTCGGCATAACGCATGTCAATGCGGGTGGCCAGCTGGATGAGTTCAGACAGAGTGGCAGGAATTTCTCGAGCAGCCAGCACATCTTTGACGTGGCTGGATAGACCCTTTTTGAAGGTCGCGCAAAGAGCCGCATTGTTCCAGGAGAGTTCGGATGCCAGGGTGCGGAATTGAATGGCATAATCGCCCACAGAAGAATCTCCCTGGACCAGGTTCAGGAGAGCCGTCTCGGCAGAGGAGGCCCGGGCTGGCTCCTCGAAGACACTGCGAACTTCGGAAAAGAAGGCTGGAATAGAAGCTGTGGCAGGATCGCCGCGGTCCCAAAGCGGTGTAGCCCAGGCTAGGGCCTTATCTGAAAGCAGGCTAACCACGAACGCCACTTTAGACCGTTCGGAGGGGAACTGGTCAGACAACATCTCCAGATGGAGGGAGCACTGGGATAGGAACCCTCGGCATAGCTTAGGATCCCCATTGAACTTGTCAGGTAGGGACAGGCGGACCCTAGCAGCAGCAACTCGTGGAGGAGATGTAGGAGCTGGCGGTGAGGGCGGTAGAAGCTGTTGTAGCATAGCAGTCAACTGCGCCAATTGCTGTCCCTGTTGAGCGACCACCGTGGTCAGATCTGAGAGGCTTGGCAGAGGGACGTCAGCGGGTTCCATGGCCGGATCTACTGTCACGTTCCGGGTATGGCGGGGAACAGGAGGTGGAACCCCTATGTCAATGAGGCGATAGCACGGGTTGTATTGGAGGACCGGTTCTAATGTTGCTACTGGTTTTCACCAGAGCCCGCCGCAAGGCGGGATGGACTTGCTGCGGCGGTAGCAACCAGGTCGTGTCTTCCAATAGCAACTCGACCCCACTGACAGCTGAGACAGGCGCGGTACACAAGGATAAGGCAGAGGCAAGGTCGGACGTAGCAAAAGGTCAGGGCAGGTAGCAAAGGTTCGTAGTCGGGGGCAACGGCAGAGGTCTGGATACACAGTAGGAGCAAACACAAAACACGCTTTCACTGGGCACTATAGGCAACACAAGATCCGGCAAATGACAGGAAGGGGAAGTGGATTGATAAAGGAAAGGGTGAAGCATGATTGGGCCAGGCACAGACAATTTGTGTACTGGCCCTTTAAGATAAGGAAGGAGCCGCGCGCGCGCGCGCCTGGAGAGAGGAGGCGAGCGCGCAGGGGGAGGTAGGCGGAAGGGCCGGCGGGGACGAGCCAGCAGAGCGGGATGCGATCCACGGGCGGACCGGGGGCGCCGCGTGGATCGCATCCCAGATACAGAACAGCGCCCACGGCCAGGGGAGCCGGCCAGGGGAGCCGGCCGGGGCGCTGCAGGAGGACAGACGCCGTGAGCGCTCCGGGAAGGACGGGGCACCCGGAGCGCTCGGCGTTACACATCTCATGATGGGTAAAAGCAACAAGCTCTCTCATGACCTTCGCAACCTTATTGTTGCAAAAAATACTGATGGCATTGGTAAACTTTTTTTTTTTTAAACTTCTGAATGCTCCAGTGAGCACTGTTGGGGCCATAATCCGGAAGTGGAAAGAACATGATTTCATCATAAACCGGCCACAACCAGGTGCTCCTCGCAAGATTTCCGACAGAGGAGTGAAAAGAATTATCAGAAGAGTTGTCCAAGAGCCAAGGACCACTTGTGGAGAGCTTCAGACAGATCTGGAATTACAGTAGCAGGTACAATTGTTTCAAAGAAAACAATAAGTAATGCAGTCAACCGCCATGGCCTGTATGCATGCTCACCGCACAAGACTCTATTGCATGTTGAAGCTCATTTAAATTTAAATGTTGGGAGGTCAAATAGCACTGCACATCACCCCAAAAACACCCCCATACCAACCCCAAAAACACCCCCATACCAACAGTGACGTTTTTGGAGGTGGGAACATCATGGTGTGGGGCTGTTTTTTTCAGCATACGGTACTGGCAAACTTCATATCGCTGAAGGAAAGATGAATGGAAAAATGGACCAAGACCTGCCATCTACCAGGATGATGAAGATGAGATGAGTTTGGACATTTCAGCAAGACCATGATCCCAAACACAAAGCCAAGGAAACTCTCAATTGGTTTCAAAGAAAAAAAATAAAACTGCTAGAATCCAATAGAAAATCTATGTAAAGAACTAAAGATCAGAGTTCATAGAACAGCCCTGGGGAACCTTCAAGATTTGAAGACTGTGTGGAAGAATGGACCAAAATCACACCTGAGCAACGCATGCGATTAGTTTCTCTATACGGGAGGCGTCTTGAAGCTGTCATTACCAAGAAAGGATTTTACACAAAGTATTAAATAAATTTCAGTTAGCGTGTTCAATACTTTTTTTCCCTGTATCATTCCATTTTCTTACACATAACTTAATTTCTGAACTTATTTGTTTTTGTGTGTGTGTGTGTGTGTGTGTGTGTGTGTGTGTGTGTGTGTGTGTGTATGTGTATATATATATACCGTATTTATTGGCATAGAACACGCACGCATATATACATATTGCACATTCACATAATTTTCCGCCCTCAAGGAGTTTACAATGTAAGGTCCCTATCTCACATTTATACAATACACATACTAGAGCCAATTTAGACAATTCACCTACTAGCATGTCTTTGGAGTGTTGGGAGAAAACTATTGCGGAAACCCATTCAAGCACTGGGAGAACAATACAAATTCCATGCAGATAGTGTCCTAACCGGGATACGAACCCAGTGCTGGAAGGCAGAAGTGCGAACCACTTACCCATATATCAGTGGTATGTGTGAGAAAATCGCTTACATCTAAAACCCTGAATAAGGGAAAAGAAAATATGAAATGCTTTCAAAGCCTGTGACCATGCCAAGGAAAGAAAAATGTCAATTATGTACATGCAAACACATTTTAGATATACAGAAAGCAGTAAATGCGTAACGTAACAGGCTTATTTACTAATGGCATTGTGTTCACTCAACAAACCTGTTCTCTTTATGCTGAAGTTTAGAGAAAAATGCAGGTTAAAAATCATTACACTTATTTTCAATGCAGCTCATGCAAGTACATCATTTTAACCGTATTAACCTCTTGTAATTCCCTTTGCTGGCTGTCCGCGGTTTGTCGAACAATTTCTATGTATCTATTTCCTTGCCTGGAATACCTGAAAAAAAATGTTTTTAAATGATTTAGTTAATTTTTTTTTGCCTAGCATGATTAATGCTTGGATAAATAAAATAAATAAAACGGTATTGTAATGGCAAAAAGTTCACTGCCCTAATATTACGTGGCGTGTAAAAATAAAGACGGATGTGCAGCCCCTGTTTTTGCTCTGTTGTTTGGAAAGGATAAGAAATCTTTTCTATTTTTGTGTACAGTCTTTAAAACTCCATACGGTTGTGATTTAAAGTGATATTAAAGGCAAATTCATTTTTTTTTTTTTTTAAATAACAGACGTGTCATACTTACCTGCTCTGCACGGTGTTTTTCTCAGGTCCCCCCGGCCCCTGGACCTTCCCTTCTGCCAAATGCCCCCAGAGCAAGCATCTTGCTACAGGGACATCTGAGCAGACTCGCTTCCGAGCCACTGCACTGTGTGTCCATTCATACATGGAGTGCAGCTCAGCCCCGCTCCTGCTCTCTCCTCATTGGCTCACTGGCTGTAATTGACAGTAGCAGGAGCCAATGGCTCCCCCTGCTGTCTCAGCCAATGAGGGAGAGCGCTGGAAAAAGATTAGGCTCAGGTAAGTATTCGGGGGGGGGGGTGGGGGGTGGTGGGGGGGGGGGGGGGGCTGCTGCACCCAGGAGGTTTTTTACCTTCATGCATAGAATGTAAAAACCTTGAGCCTTTACAACCACTTTAGCTTGTCCAAAGTATTGTTCCAAAGCTAATGTCTTTGTCCCAAACATTATTGTACTGTAAATGTGTTCCAGTGGTAATTACAGCACGGACATGGCATTATTAACATTTTAAAGCAGAACTAAAGGCATTTTTTTTTAATTATCTATACAGAAAGGATAATTATAACCCGTCAGGTTTCTTTTTTTTTTTTTTGCCATTTGTGTCAAATTGGGGAAACTTTCCTTTCCTTCATGTGCCATAGCCAAAACAGGAAGTGGGAGGAATCTCTTCAGCAATGAGAGAATCCCTTGCTGTTGCCGCCTCAGTTCTTACTCTGGTGACAACCCCAAATTTTTGATTTTTTTTTTTTCTTTCCCTTTTCACTTTCACTCTCAGTGATAACGGTAAACCAGACACAAATAGAGAGGATGAATCTACCTAATGGGGCTAGACAGAAAGAAAAATTCTAATAAATGTTCTAATATCTCTCCATTCTATCCAAAACTTAAAACACATTTTACTTTTAGCTATAAAGCGGAGTTCTGCCTGGTTAGAAAAAAAATTAAGTCAGCAGCTACAAATACTGTAGCTGCAGACTTTTAATATAAGGACACTTACCTGTCCTGGGAGCCGGCGATGTCGGCACCCGATGCCAATCTGTCCCTCGGCTCCAGGTGCAGGCGCCGGCATCATTACTAAGACCCCTTTCACACTGAGGCGTTTTACAGGCGCTATATCGCTCAAAATAGCACCTGCAAAGTGCCTGTAAAGAGCCTCTCCTGTCACTCCAATGTGAAAGCCTGAGTGCTTTCACACTGGAGTGGTGCACTGGCAGGACGTCAAAAAAAGTCCTGCAAGCCGCATCTTTGAGGTGCTTTAGGAGTGCTGTATACACCACTCCTTCAGTACCCCTGCCCATTGAAATCAATTGCCGGGGGTTAAAGCCCCCTTTTTCGGCCACTAGCGGGGGTTAAAAGTGCCCCGCTGGCTGCCAAAAAAGTGCTGCTAAATCAACGATAAAGCACTGCAGCGCTTTACCGCCGACGCCTGGGCGATATGAGTGTGAAAGGGCTCTAAGGGAAACAGGAAGTGAAGCCTTACGGCGTCACAGCCTGTTTCCTACTGAGCATGCACGGGTTGCGCTGTGTTTTCTAACTGGTCCCTGCTGTCTTCTGGGACCTGTGTGTCTCCCAGAAGGCAGTGGGGGGGGGGGGGGGCAGAGACATTACGCATCTTTCCCCGGAAGTGGGAGCAGATACCTGGATTTGACAGGTATCAGCTCCCCCTCCCCCTGAAAGGTGCCAAATGTGGCACCGGAGAGCGGGAGGAATCCGATCAACGAAAGTACCATTTATGGGTGGAACTCTGCTTTAAGTATATTACAAGGAGAGGAAGATTCATAATCATAAACAGTATTTAATTCCACCATTTACATCTCTTATAAGGAAATTACTATTCCTTGGTTCCAGTAGACCAGCCTTTTTCAACCAGGGTGCCTTCAGGTTTCTTCAGGGGTGCCTTGAAAAAATCCTTTAAAATTGCCCCAAAATTGTATACAAACCAGCCGGTGATATAAGTCTGCCTTTTAGTTACACAAAGCCACAGGTTTTCATTGTGCACCATTACAATATCCTAGCCACTAACATCCTAACAATCAGTGAGGCCATCGGTTGATAAGGAGGACATTGGACGCCTGCACAGCATCCTTGTTTGCCCTCTCCATCAGCACTGGGGTCACATTAGCTGAGTGAGGGTGAGAAGCTGAAGGAGAAGAGAAACCCTGGAATACTAGTCAGTACCAGTGTGCAAAGATGTATTTGTTTTGGAGTATAAATCACCTCTAACATTGGGTGTCCTACGTGTTTGCTTTATGTAATTCCACCATTTACACGTGTGTGCTTTATGTAATTCCACCATTTACACGTGTGTGCTTTATGTAAAACTTTTAAATTCGTTTTTTACATTTTAGAATGAGGTTCCTTGAGATTGTCCATGATTTTAAAGGGTGCCTTGACTGCAAAAAGGTTGAGAAACACTGCTGTAGACATTAAATGGCAGATGACTCATGGCCAATTTCTGCAGCATCACATGAGGACCAGATGTCTATGGGGTATCATGTCCAGTCCTTACTGTGTTCCTAATAAGTTCACACCAGATATATTTGCAGTGCACCTGCCCTACCCTTCTCCTTTAGAATATACAAGTAGTTATCCTTTTTATACTGACACCACTGCCAGACAGCATAGCCTGGACACTTTTGGGTATTTACACAGATTTATTATAACAATGACTCTAATATATGCACAATTTATTGTATATCTGCCTGGAATTCAGCTTCAGTTGGGTACATTCAACACTCTTCCTGTCTTCAAGGTTAAAAATACAGCTGGTACTTTGCATAGCAATACCAGGATATTAATTCATTATAAACCAGACAGAGGCACTTATTAACCCATTTCTGCTGCTCTTAACCTAGCCTTTGAACCAGAGCCTCTTTTTGTCCCGCTGGTGATTCCTCTAGTGATAATTAAGAATATATATAGAGGAATAAGGACCTCCTTATTTCTTCAGGTGATCTATCTAGTGATAACCAAAGATCTATAAAGGGGAATCATGACCTCCTTCCTCCTGTTGGTGATCCCTCTAGTGATAACTAAAGGTCTATATACAGTAGGGAAGTCAGGACTTCCTCAGAAACAATTATTATTAACCCATTTCCGCTGCCCTAAACCTAGCCTGTGAATCAGGACCTTTTTTCGTCCTGCTGGTGACCCCTCTATTGATAACTAAGTATCTATATAGGGGAATCGGGACTTTCTTCCTCCTGCTGGTGATCCCTCTAATGATACCTAAATAAATAGGGGAATCAGGACCTCCTTTCTTCTACTGGTGACCCCTCTAGGGATAACTAATGCTCTATATAGGGGAATCAGTTCCTCCTTTCTCCTGCTGGTGATCCCTCTAGTGATAACTAAAGGTCTATATACAGTAAGGAAGTCAGGACCTCAGAAACAATTATAATTTACCCATTTCTGCTGCCCTAAACCTAGCCTGTGAATCAGGACCTTTTTCGTCCTGCTGGTGACCCCTCTATTGATAACTAAGTATCTATATAGGGGAATCGGGACTTTCTTCCTCCTGCTGGTGATCCCTCTAGTGACAACTAAAGATCTATATAGGGGAATCAGGACCTCCTTATTTCTGCAGGTGGTCCATCTAGTGTTAACTAAAGATCTAAATAGGGGAATCAGGACCTCCTTCCTCCTGTTGGTGACCATCCTAGTAATAACTAAGGCTCTATATAGGGGAATCGGGACCTCCTTCCTCCTATTGGTGATCAATCTAGTAATAACTAAGGATCTATATAAGGGAATCGGGCAGGAGCTGCCCCCCTAGTTTGCATGCAGGGTTGCATGCGGGGCGCTGGACTCATAGGTTTCTATAAGGGTTTTTTTTTTCCCAAGCACATGATTATAGTCTGAAGCTCTAATTGGCTTGAAAATGGTTGGGCTCGGGGCGCAGCGAACCCACCCACTTGTGACACTAGCGGCCAATCGGGACAGGAGGCGTATCTAAAGAGGACCAGGTTGGCCGGGAGGAGAAGCCAGGGAAGCTGCGGTGACGGGACCCTGGAGGAACGAGTGTGGACCTGGGGGGGGGGGGGTTGTTTGCCACCCCCTCCAAAAAGTTTAGCCCCATCGGCCACTGGAATCAGGACCTCCATCCTCCTGATGGTGATCCATCTAGTAATAACTAAAGATATATATATAGTAATAATATATATATATATAAAGATATATATATATATATATATATATATGAGGAATTAGGATCTCCTTTCTGTTGGTGATCCATCTTGTGATACTAGCTGCATACTGAAGATTTTTACCTTAAAGCAGTAAATTAATTATGGTAAAATAAAACCTTCAGCCTTTAGAACCACTTTAAGCCTCCCGGTTGTGAGCGCTCTATTGATGCACCTCAGAGCCTTGTTAAATAAAAAATTGAGGGCCTGAGATCAGCCAAACCGACTGATGGTTTGGCACACAGAATTTCTTTTTAATTTCCTGTTTTTTGTTTTCCAATTGAATGAAAAAGTGAGAGAATGAGAAACTAGAAATATAAAGTATAAACATTCCACTATGATTAGGTATATGTGTTTAAAACTTTTTCCATGGTAGTCGCTGCCAATTTTCTTGCTCTTAAACTTGAACAGCAGCTGCTTAGCTTTCACATGCTTTGTACTCGGTTATGCCAGCCTAACTCCTTTCCCACATACACACTCTCAACTGAGTCACAGCATCCGAGCCTGCTGGGAAATGTAGTCCTAGTGTTGGCAACAATGTATAAACTGGAAGATACAGAGGGACGAAACATCCACCCACAATGTGACAACTTCTAAATAAAAAGGCAGAAACAAAGATGCAAGGATCTCCAGCAGTCAGCATGCCAATTGCACGCTCCCTCAAAACTTGCGACATCTGTGGCATTGTGCTGTGTGATAAAAGTGCACATTTTAGAGAGGCCTTTTATTGTGGCCAGCCTAAGGCACACCTGTGCAATAATCATGCTGTCTAATCGGTATCTTGATATGCCACACCTGTGAGGTGGATGGATTATCTCGGCAAAGGAGAAGTGCTCAATACCAAAAATATGTAGAAGAATGCATATAGGCCTAAACTGAGGAAAAAAAAATATTTTTTTTATATATTTTTGGGGATATTTGTTATAGCAAAAAGTAAAAAATATTGTGGTTTTTTTTTTTCAAAATTGTCGCTCTTTTTTTGTTTATAGCGCAAAAAATAAAAGCCGCAGAGGTGATCAAATACCACCAAAAGAAAGCTCTATTTGTGGGAAAAAAGGACATCAATTTTGCTTGGGTGGAACGTCGCACGACCGCGCAATTGTCAGTTAAAGCGACGCAGTGCCGAATCGCAAAAGTGCACTGGTCAGGAAGGGGATAAAATCTTCTGGGGCTGAAGCGGTTAAAGTGCTTGTAAACCCTTACAGACCACTTTGACCTACAGGTAAGCCTAGATTAAGGCTTACCTGTAGGTCCAAGAAATATCTCCTAAACCTACACAGTTTAGGAGATATTTGCAAAAAGACAGGCACCGCAGGCGAACTGAGCTTGCCGCTGCTAACGGCGATATGCCGTTAGTGGCGGCTCCAGTGCGCATGCACGGGAGTGACGCCATCGCGGCTCCGGCCAGTCACAGTGCCGGAGCCCGCAATACCCGGAAAGAAGATGGACGCTCCATGGAAGAGGGGACAGCAGTGACATCGCTGGCTGCTGTGTCAGGAAAGTGACACATAATGGGCTACTATGCGATGCATAGTAGCCCATTATGCTTTACCTTTGCAGGGAAACAAAGGAAGTAAACCCATCAGGGTTTTACTTCCTCTTTAAGCAGCCCCCTCTCCCATGCTCTTTGTCGGTTCAGTACACGATACTACATGTCACTGGGCCGACTCTTCCCAGCTCACCTCATGTTCGTGAGTCTGTGCATTTGATCGCAAGTGCGTTGCGGCTTCTCCGTTCATGGTCTGGCGGCTCCCGCTCACTGTCGCAGGTAGTATTTGTACCTTTTCGCATCATGCGCAATCTTGCGATTTGTTATGCTTCCTACCCTGCATCCCTTTGTAAAAAACCTGCCTCCGAGTTGTTGTTGGTCATGTCCCGACATCATTCGGCACAGGCGTAGTACATTCGTAAGTCCCTTCTGCCAAAACACGATTCATTTGTAGATCCATGCCTCCGAGCCACTGTCAGTTGTTGTCCGATATCACTCGCCATAGGCTTCACTGGTTATAAGATTTACTGTCCATGGGGTTGGGTCCATTTGGAGATACAGTGGTGTGAAAAAGTGTTTGCCCCCTTCCTCATTTCCTGTTCCTTTGCATGTTTGTCACACTTAAGTGTTTCGGAACATCAAACCAATTTAAACAATAGTCAAGGACAACACAAGTAAACACAAAATGCAATTTGTAAATGAAGGTGTTTATTATTAAAGGTGAAAAAAAATCCAAACCATCATGGCCCTGTGTGAAAAAGTGATTGCCCCCCTTGTTAAAACATACTATAACTGTGGTTGTCCACACCTGAGTTCAATTTCTCTAGCCACACCCAGGCCTGATTATTGCCACACCTGTTCACAATCAAGGCATCACTTAAATAGGAGCTGCTTGACACAGTAAGGTCCACCAGAAGATCCTTAAAAGCTACACATCATGCCGAGACCCAAAGAAATTCAGGAACAATTGAGAAAGAAAGTAATTGAGATCTATCAGTCTGGAAAGGGTTATAAAGCCATTTCCAAAGCTTTGGGAATCCAGCGAACCACAGTGAGAGCCATTATCCACAAATGGCGAAGACATGGAACAGTGGTGAACCTTCCCAGGAGTGGCCGGCCGCCCAAAATTACCCCAAGAGCGCAGCGACGACTCATCCAAGAGGTCACAAAAGACCCCACAACAACGTCCAAGGAACTGCAGGCCTCACTTGTCTCAGTTAAGGTCAGCGTTCATGCCTCCACCATCAGGAAAAGACTGGGCAAAAATGGCCTGCATGGCAGAGTTCCAAGGAGAAAACCACTGCTGAGCAAAAAGAACATCAAAGCTCGTCTCAATTTCTCCACAACACATCTTGATGATCCCCAAGACTTTTGGGACAACATTCTGTGGACCGATGAGACAAAAGTGGAACTCTTTGGAAGGTGTGTGTCCAAGTATATCTGGCGTAGAAGGAACACTGCATTTCAGAAAAAGAACATTATACCAACAGTAAAATATGGTGGTGGTAGTGTGATGGTCTGGGGCTGTTTTGCTGCTTCAGGACCTGGAAGACTTGCCAGGATAAAAGGAACTATGAATTCTGCTGTCTACCAAGAGATCCTGAAGGAGAATGTCCGACCATCTGTTCGTGTACTCAAGCTGAAACGAACTTGGGTTCTGTAGACGTCTGTAGACGGACAATGCAGCAGGACAATGATCCTAAACACACCAGCAAGTCCACCACCGAATGGCTGAAGAAAAACAAAATGAAGACTTTGGAGTGGCCTAGCCAAAGTCCTGACCTGAATCCTATTGAGATGTTGTGGTATGACCTTAAAAAGGCCGTTCATGCTCGAAAACCCTCTAATGTAACTGAATTAGGACAATTCTGCAAAGATGAGTGGGCCAAAATTCCTCCAGGACGCTGTAAAAGCCTCATTGCACGTTATCGCAAACGCTTGGTTGCAGTTGTTGCTGCTAAGGGTGGCCCAACCAGTTATTAGGTTTAGGGGGCAATCACTTTTTCACACAGGGCCATGATGGTTTGGATTTTTTTTCACCTTTAATAATAAACACCTTCATTTACAAATTGCATTTTGTGTTTACTTGTGTTGTCCTTGACTATTGTTTACCCACATGCCGACCGCGCTATTGACAAAAGACGTCTACAGCGCGGTCGGGTTTCCCTGAGTGGACGTCCTACGGACGTCCTCGGGAAGTCTCGCTCCCAGCGCGCTCTGTAGAGCGCGTGCACGGAGCTGTCAGTGCTCGCCGGGTTCACCGGACCCTTCGCAACAAGGATCGCGGTGAAGGGCCAATGACAGCGGCCCTTCACCACGTGATCGCCCCCTCCAATGAGGGAGCGATCATAATATCAACAAAGCAGGGTCATGTAAAGGTCCCAGCTGTCTTCTCTCCTCACACCGATACAGCGTGAGAGGAGAGAAGAGAGAGACAAGTGAGTTCATGCCCAGTACAGTGCCCAGCAGTGCCCAGCAGTGCCACACAAGTGCACATCTGTGCCATACAGTGCCACCAGTGCCCCTACACTAACCACCAGTGCCACTACAGTACCCATCTGTGCCACCAGTGCCACTACACTAACCATCAGTGCCACTAAAGTACCCATCTGTGCCACCAGTGCCACTACAGTACCCATCTGTGCCACCAGTGCCACTACAGTACCCATCTGTGCCACTAAAGTGTCCATCAGTGCCACTAAAGTGCTCATCTGTGCCATCAGTGCCACTATAGTGATCAGTGCCAGATCAGTGTCACTATAGTGCTCATCAGTGCCACCTCTGCCACTTCAGTGCCCATCTTTGCCGCCAGTGCCACGTCAGTGCCACGGAAGTGCCACGTGTCACTACAGTGTTCATCAGTGCCACCAGTGCCACATCGGTGCCAGTGCCCATCAGTGCCACCTGTGCCACTACAGCGCCCATCAGTGCCACGTCAGTGCCACGTCAGTGCTCAACCCGTGCCATGTCAGTGCTCAACCCGTGCCACGCCAGTGCTCAACCCGTGCCACGCCAGTGCTCAACCCGTGCCACGCCAGTGCTCAACCCGTGCCACGTCAGTGCTCCATCCGTGCCACGTCAGTGCTCCATCCGTGCCACGTCAGTGCTCCATCCGTGCCACGTCAGTGCCACTACAGTGCCCAGTGCCACATTAGTGCCAATACAGTGCCATCAGTACCACATCAGCGTCACAGTGCTCATCTGCACCACTAGAGCACTCAACAGTGCCACAACAGCGCTCATCTGTGCCACTACAGTACCCAATAGTGCACATCAGTGCCAATAAGTGACTGCTCATCAGTGCCACTATATCAGTGGATCCTCATCAGCGCCCACCAGTGCTACCTTATCAGTGCACATCAGTGCCAGATAATCAGTGCATCCTCAGTGTGGTGCATTAGTGTACATCAGTGCACCCTCATCAGCACCCAGCAGTGCACCCTCATCAGCACCCAGCAGTGCACCCTCATCAGCACCCAGCAGTGCACCCTCATCAGCACCCAGCAGTGCACCCTCATTAGACCAGCCTCATCAGCACCCATAACTTTTCAAGTGTCCCTACCACAGCTAGTTTGTCACCACAGCCCACAGTCACCAGTATGGCGAGAAAAATGTTTTCCCGCTGAGGAGGCCTACCAACAGCTAAGCTTGACCGACGAGAGCAGCGGGGAGCTCTCTGCGGCTGCATCTGATTCTGGTTCAGAATATGAACCTGTTGTCAGCAGTGGGACTGGTATAGAATCAGAGGAAGAGCAAAGTCCGCCTGTGAAACGAAGGCGTTCTGGCCTGGAGCAGCAGGCTACCACAAGTAGTGCTGTGGCATCAACCAGCAGCTCAGTGCCATCCACCAGAAATACAGTGGCATCAACTAGTAGCTCAGTGCCATCCACCAGATATAGAGTGGCATCAACTAGAAGCTCAGTGCCATCCACCAGAAGAAATGAAGTACCCCTGCAGCAAAGGCCAAGACCTAGCAGGGTGTCAACTCTGCCCCAAAGCGTTAGGACCCATGCCGGACTTCCCTATGCCCTTGAAAACCCTCTGTGGCTTCCCGCTAATTCAGCAGCAGCAAACATCCCCCCTTTCACCGCCAAACCAGGTGTTCAGGTGAACACAGAGAATTTTGCCCCTATTGATTTTTTTAATTTAATTTTTACCCAAGACCTATTATCCTCCATCGTGGCCCAGTGCAACCTCTATGCACAACAATTCATAACAAGCAACCCTGGTTCAAGTTATGCACGTCCCTATGTGTGGAAATCATTGACAGTGGAGGAATTTAAATAATTTTTAGGCCTAACATTTAACATGGGTCTCACAAAAAAAAATGAACTATACTCCTATTGGTCCACCAACCCGATTCACCACATGCCACTCTTTTCATCCATCATGCCAAGGACAAGATACCTCATGATAATGCGCTTCCTCCATTACAATGACAACACCCAGTGCCCTCCCCGAAATGACCCATCACATGACAAATTATTCAAAATTCGGCCACTTCTAAATTTTTTCTCAGAGAAATTCCCCCAACTATTTATCCCTGACCAAAATATCTCCGTGGATGAGTCATTGGTCCACTTCACAGGCAGGCTTTGCTTCAAGCAGTTTATCCCCAGCAAAAGGGCCCGATATGGGGTTAAGCTCTACAAGCTATGCGACAGAGAAACAGGGTATATCTATGCCTTCCGGGTGTACGAAGGGAAGGACACCTAACTGCATCCCCCAGAATGTCCAGAATATATCGGAGCCAGCGGAAAGGTTGTTTGGGACCTTGTATATCCACTCCTGGGAAAGGGTTACCACCTTTATGTGGATAACTATTATACGAGCTTGCCCCTCTTCCGCAATCTTTACCGCAAGGACACGCCAGCGTGTGGTACAGTGCGAGCCAATAGGAAGGGCTTCCCGCAAAGGCTCATTACGGAAAGACTAAGACAAGGGGAGACGGCGTCTTTGCGCAATGAAGAGATATTGGCTCTCAGGTGGAGGGACCGATGCAATGTCCACATGCTTACAACGATCCACGACGACACCTACGTGGAAATCCCCAGACGAAATGGCCCAATCCAGAAACCAAAATGTATATATGACTATAATTTGTTCATGGGGGGAGTCGATTTCAATGATCAAATGATCGAACCCTATCTTCCCACAAGAAAAAGCCACTTTTGGTATAAAAAAGTCTCCATATATCTTTTCAGTTTGGCCATTTACAATAGTTTTGTTATTTACCGTAAATCTAAAGAGAGCCCCGTATCTTATCTTCCGTACCAAGAAGAAATTATCTCCACCCTTTTGTACCCTGAAGGCCCACCAGAAAGTATTCGCTCGGATTCAGTGAGCAGACTCCATGAACGCCACTTTCCTGAGAAACTCCCTTACCATGACAACGGCCGGAAACGCCAGAAGAAATGCCGGGTGTGCGCCAAAGGAGGAGTTAGAAAAGACACCGTGTTTTATTGTCCTGATTGTCCTTCCCAACCAGGCCTTTGTTTTGAGAGATGTTTCCGCCGTTACCATACTTCTCTACATTATTAGGGAAGTATGGTAAACGTAATTGTCATTTACCGCCACACCCCTTTATGCCACTGTACATACCACTGCCTTCTCCGGAACTGACCCTGGCCTGCTAAACGACCACGCTTCTGCCTAACGCTAAACTGTACCTACTTCTGCCTGCTCTGGAACTGACCCTGGCCTGCTAAACGACCACTCTTCTGCCTAATGCTAAACTGTACCTACCTCTGCCTTCTCTGGAACTGACCCTGGCCTGCTAAACGACCACTCTTCTGCCTAATGCTAAACTGTACCTACCTCTGCCTGCTCTGGAACTGACCCTGGACTGTTTGACCACGTTTTTTGCCTGCCTCTTGGATTGATCTTTTACCCTGCTATGCTAGTGGGAACACAGGGGTCTCACATATGTGAGGGGCTCCAGAATAGTTTTTCTGGATGAAGAAAACTAATTTTTTAGTTTTCTCATTCCCGGATTAGGGTCTGGAGGCTCGGAGGCTTCAAAGAGATTTGGGTGGGAGAAGCCTCTACCCCTGTCCCCATTCTTTCCTGGCCTGCTACTTGGACTATGTTCCTGCTTACTACCAGGACCAATATTTTGGCACTGCAGGCAATTTTTCTACTTTCACTGACCCAGGGCTGTAAATGGACAGTATCGCTGCCTGTACTGACTATGGACAATATTCCTGCCTGCTGCCTGGACATTTCCATTCACTGTCGCTGACCACGTCCCTGCCTGCTGCCTGGATCAGGGCTCTTCTCCTGTGGACAACTGCACTACTAAAACCACAGGTAATCTTTTGTTTACCCTTTGCTCAGCAGAATGTATTTTAGGGTGTAATTCTTGGTATGTTCATGCTATGTGTTAGAAATATGAAGGGCCTTCAAAAATGTGATAGATTGTATGGAAATTAGATGTGTAATTTATGCTCCTAGAATGCCTGAATGTGCTACTTCAATGTTGGGCTTCTGTATGTGGCCAGGGTGTGTAAAAGTCTCACACATTTGGTATCGCCATACTCAGGAGGAGTAGCAGAATATATTTTGGGGTGTCATTTTTGCTATGTACATGCTATGTGTTGGAAATATCTTAGAAATTGACAACTTTGTGTAAAAAAAAATGCGTTTTCATTTTTTTCCCACATTTTCCAAAAACTTCTGGAAAAAAATGAACCATTCAAAAGATTCATTATGCCTCATAGATTATACGTTGGGGTGTTAGCTTTCCAAAATGGGGTCACTTTGTGGGCGTTTCCATTGTTCTGGTGCTCCAGGGCCTTCAAAAGTGTAATAGGTGGTTGAGAGATTAGATATGTAATTTATGCTCCTAGAACGCCTGAATGTGCTACTTCAATGTTAGGCCTCTGTATGTGGCCAGGCTGTGTAAAAGTCTCACACATTTGGTATTGCCATACTCAGGAGGAGTAGCAGAATATATTTTGGGGTGTCATTTTTGCTATGTACATGCTATGTGTTGGAAATATCTTAGAAATTGACAACTTTGTGTAAAAAAAAATGCGTTTTTCATTTTTTTCCCACATTTTCCAAAAACTTCTGGAAAAAAATGAACCATTCAAAAGATTCATTATGCCTCATAGATTATACGTTGGGGTGTTAGCTTTCCAAAATGGGGTCACTTTGTGGGCGTTTCCATTGTTCTGGTGCTCCAGGGCCTTCAAAAGTGTAATAGGTGGTTGAGAGATTAGATATGTAATTTATGCTCCTAGAACGCCTGAATGTGCTACTTCAATGTTAGGCCTCTGTATGTGGCCAGGCTGTGTAAAAGTCTCACATGTGTGGTATCGCCATACTCAGGAGGAGTAGTAGAATATATTTTGGGGTGTCATTTTTGCTATGTACATGCCATAAGAGAGAAATAACCTGTAATAATGACAATTTTGTGTGAAAAAAAAAAAAAAATCTTAATTTTGCAAAGAATTGTGGGAAAAAATGACAACTTAAAAAAACTCACCATGCCTCTTACTAAATACCTTGGAATGTCTACTTTCCAAAAAGGGGTAATTTTGTGGGTATTTGTACTTTCCTGGCTTATTAGGGTCTCAAGAAATGAGATAGGCCTCAGTACATCAGGTGTGATCAGATGTAATACATTTTCAGTGATTGGCACAATAGCTTGTAGACTCTATAACTTTCCCACAGACAAAATAATATCCACTAATTTGTTTTTTTTTTACCAAAGATATGTAGCAGTATAAATTGTGGCCCAAATTTATGAAGAAAATTTACTTATTTGCAAAATTTTATAATAGAAATTAAGAAAAATGTATTTTTTTACAAAATTTTCAGTCTTTTTTCATTTATAGCACAAAAAATAAAAAACCCAGAGGTGATCAAATACCACCAAAAGAAAGCTCTATTTGTGTGAAAAAAAGGACGAAAATTTCATATGGGTACAGTGTTGCATGACTGAGTAATTGTCATTCAAAGTGTGAGAGCACCGAAAGCTGAAAATTGGTCTGGTTAGGAAGGGTGTTTAAGTGCCCAGTTGTCAAGTGGTTAAATTGGTTTGATGTTCCGAAACACTTAAGTGTGACAAACATGCAAAGGAACAGGAAATGAGGAAGGGGGCAAACACTTTTTCACACCACTGTAAGCATGTATTGTTTGTATGGGTTCTGTGGCTGATTAAGGTGGTAATTAGACCCACCTGGTGCCTTGTCCGCACTTAATTAGCCTGGGGGGCTGGGTGGTTGGTAGGTGTTTGGTTTCAGAGTTTCATACGCTCTACAACCAATTCGTATCAGATTCATTCAATACTCCTTACTACCGATTCGTATCAGATTAATTTCATAAATTTTACAACCAATTCGTATCAGATACATTTGCATACTTTTCTACCGTTGCCATTCGTTGTATCCCCCATGGTGTGTGTTTTTAGTTCCCACAATGGAACTTACGAATCGCTTGTACATGTTTTTTCTCTCATTTATTTACCAAGCCAAAGTTATTTTCTGTGTGTCCTGCACGGCGCCACACCACACTCTTTGTATGTGTTGCACACCCACTCCAGTCCAATGCGAACCAGTTGCACGGTCACTGGTAGGATTCTTTACCGTGTTTTGTCATGTAAAAATACGTGGCCACTCGCAGAGTCGCCCGTACCATGTGTTTGGTTCCCACAGTGGAACTTACGAATCATTCGCACTTCTCGCATTCTATGTTCTTTATGTCCTATCAATTGGTTACCATTCATTGTCACCCATATCATTCGTTAGCTTCCCCTACGGAACAAATCTGCCCCGGGGTTGACATCAACCTGTTTTAGACTAACAATGTTGTGTGCCCAGTGACGGTGCTCATCCAACTACTATCCCATTTACCCAGCCAATCTGATGGTAGCTCGTTGCTACCCTTTCTAACCAGCCCCCTGAGTGGGAGCCAGTTTATCAAGCCTGTCAGGCTCCTCCTAAGCAACGTGGGCTTCAACCCCAGTCAGTTGTCTCAACATTTCCTGCCGGATTGGAACAGCCTCAGCTGCCTCCCAGCATGGAGTACCAGATCATGTAATCAAGAAATCCTCAGGAAGAAATAGTACAAGCCTTCACCAAGCTGGCTCAATAACCACAAGAATCAATAAAGTTATTCCCCTATCTTTGTCTTTTGCCCCCTTTTCTTGGCATACCAACCAGACCACCAAGGTACACTTCAGGTCTATTTATGTTGCAAGTCTTGTCGCAGTTTATGTGATCCACATCTCTCTCGTCATAGGGCCATGACTATATACACACAAAAAAAAGAATAATATATATATATATATATATATATATATATATATATATATATATTCTTTTTTTTGTTTGTTTTTTTGTGCAGCCTGAAAGATAGAAAAAAAGAAAGAGAGATTTCTCCATCCATGCTATGCGACATAGATAGCTGAATCTACAGCTATGGCTGTAGTATTTCGACAACCGGCCCTGCTGGCCGTGGCTAATCAGATGCAACTGCTTTTCAGCCAACCGTTTTCTGCCTGGCTTCTTTGTATTTCAGTCGAGGGATGTTGGGTGGGGGGTGATTGATGGGGCCACTCACTGAGACAGTTCATCAGGACCCAACTGAAAAAAGTATGGTGTATGGCCAACTGTAATGCATCTGCTGGAAAATTACAGATTTTGATATTGCATAAATTATGTACTTTTTTATGCCATTTTTCCATCTTCAAAGGTGGCCTCTAGGAATATTTTTAACCACTTCCAGTCCTATACTGACACCTTTCTCCTACATGTAAAAATCTGAATTTTTTGGCTAGAAAACTACTTGCAACCCCAAACATATATTTTTAAGAAGAGGCCATAAAAAAATAATGGTAGTTGTTGCATATTTCTATGGATCATGATATTTGCACAGCGGTTTTCAAACACTATTTTGTTCGCAATTCACACACAATGCATTAAGATGCAGTGTACAGTATAAGAATACATCATGGTAGCATTTTTACGCAATGCAACTAACCGCACTGCTACATATTGCATTGAGATGCAGTAAACAGCATAAAAAATACATCATGTAAGCATTTTTACGCAATGCAACTAACCACACCATAGCATGTTGCATAGCCTTGCATGAAGTGACACTTCAATTAAGTTTTAAAATTAAATAGTGATCCATCTCACATCGTCCTTACACAACATTTACCAATGTGCATGGTTTGTAGTGTGCTGGTGTGAATGAATCATAAATAATATGTCTAGAACAGGAGTCTCCAAACTTTCTAAGCAAAGGGCCAGTTTACTGTCCTTTAGGCTATGGGGGGGGGGGGGGGGGGGGGAGGACTGTGGCCAGTGAGAGTAGAAAATACCCCATCATCAGTGCCCCATCAATGGTGGTTTTAATGGGAGAAATAGTGCCCCATTGATGGTATCAGTAGGGGGAATGGTGCCCCTTCATTGGTGTCAGTTGGAGGTGCCAGATAAAAGCAAGCAAAGGGCCACATCCAGCCCCCGGGCCACAGTTTTGAGGCCACTGGTCTAGAATGACAATTCACTCCACCTCTGTTGTACCAGTGCTGCTGTTTAGTGAAGGAAGGCCATCCTGTACTAACACAATAATTTGAATACAACCTAAAACTTTGCAGAAAAAGGAATGGTAATTACTTCAATAAATGTATTAGAACTTATTAATTCCACTAATGTTCTATAACTGATTAGTCGGAGTTGGAGTTGTAAATGCTGCTTCTTCAATACTATGGTCCAGTAGTGAGTAACACAGTATAATAAAAGCTTCATATAGTTATCATACATAATTTTCATCATTATTTATTTTATTTCTAGCACCCGATGAAAAGGAGGCAATCAAAGGACAATATGAAAGGCACCAAGAAGCCTATGGATGCTTGGGAGAACTTCAGTTGAAATCAGGTAATATCTTTCTAGCGGAAAAAAAATTGCCACCCTCAAATCAAAGGTTGGTTGTTGAAGGGATTGCTGTATAGAGTGGTTCTGTTCTGTTGGTTCTGTTCTGTTCTGTTTAATATACTGTCACCCCGGCCTGCCATGAATCCAGTGGATCTGGGCTGTGAGCCATCAATCCAATGGATATCGGCCATGGGCCAAAATTTGTATAGTGTATGGCAAGCTTTAATTTATCACCTGGAAAATATCATATTTTGATATTACAGGGGTGACATTACTAAAAGCAACATTTTTTTTGTTTTTGTTTAAAAATAGCAAACATGTTATACTTACCTGCTCTATGCAGTGGTATTGCTCAGAGCGGTCCTGATCCTCCTCTTCTTGGGTCTCCAGCGGTGATCTTGGCTCCTCCACTTCGTCTTGGGGCTACCATAGCCAGCCATTAGCTATGGGGAGAAACGTAGTCCCCGCACTCCTGACCTGTGTGTCCACGCTCCGTAGACTTGCACAGCGGGACTTAGGCCCGCCCCCCACTTCCTTCTCACTGCATTTGATTGACAGCAGCAAGAGCCAATGGCTCCTGCAGCTGCTCAAATGCTGTGTAAAGAGGAAAAGAGCGGAGAATAGATGCACCCGTGCACAACGCTGATCTCTTCTCACCGCTCTTCCCCTTCACACAGGAGAGACTGAAAACTTTTTTTTACCTTGATGCAAACAATGCATTAAGGTAAAAAAAGTTTTTAGGTTTAATAACATTAATTCGACATTTTCTCCACTTTGTCATTGGGAAAAACACAAAACTGCTGCATTTGCCAAGTGCAGGCATTTAGATGTATCGGCACATACTTGTAGCAGACTCCAAACCTTGCTGCTGGACTACACAGACAGACGCAAAGTTCTGACCCTTCCAAGCAATGTTGGAGCTTAAAGCGGAACTACACTGCATGCAAGCACCACAAACCAAAAACGCTATTTAATTTATTTTTAATATTCAACGCAAGCACACCCATCCATCCAGGTCTCCATGCTTTATTTTACTGAGAAATCACTTTGAAAAACACCCCCCTAGCATTTCTTGCCGTAACCATCTTGAGAAAGGGCAAATAATTCATATAGCATTTTCTTCTTGAAATCCATCTGCCCTTAGCTCAGGCATGCAAGCAGGGGGGTGTGCTTGAGAAAACGATGACTTTACTCCTGCGCATGCGTGCGGGAGCCCTCCGTTCCAGCAGGATACACCGGACCTGCAGAGCGCATTGCGCCGCTGACGTCAGCGGCTGCATGCAGGGTCAATATCTACTAAACCGTGCAGGTTTAGAAGATATTTTAGAAGATGTTTAGAAGTTATGCCTTATTATAGGCTTACCTGTAGGTAAAAATCACCAAGCGGGGTATACAAACGTTTTAACACGGCACCCTCCCCCTTCTTAAAACACTAAGGCCTCATGCACACTGCAGCTGTCAAACACCCGCAATGAAAGGAATGAATGCCCAAATGCTTGATACGGCTGAACGCGTCCAAATGTGTTTTTATAAAATGTGGCTTTAGAAACATTTTGACGCTGCTTTTCTCCTGCCAGGAGAAAGGTGTTCAGAGGAGCCTAGTGTGCATAAGCTTATGTTAACTAATCCGTGTAAGAAAAATGAATTTACTTGCCTTTTTTCAGTCTGGTCACGTGATCCCCTGTGTGAGGCAACAATGACTAGTAAAGCCTGGAGTGGTGATGTCACCCATAGGCTTTAATGGCCCGTTTGTTGTCAGCGATCCCTCCTCTCTCCTGCAGCTGTGCTGGCTCACTATTTTAGACTAGTTAGGTGTAATCTGGAATTTTACTATAAAGCCTGGTACACACTATGAGTTTTTTTTCCGTTCAACCCGCTGGGCTGAACAGAATATAACTGTCAGCTCAGCTGGAGCGCTGCACTAACAATTCAAACGTTAGTACAGTGATCTCCCCTGCTAAGTACAGACGCCCCCCGCCAGAACACTCTACCGTTGGCTGAGAGCGCTGATTGGGAGTCGGTCGGCTGCTTATTTTCAGCTGTCATACACACGGGCCAAATGTCAGCTGTTTTTTATAATTTTTTATTTATATTATTTTTTTATTTTATTTATTTTATTTTAAAATTTTTTAATATTTTTTTTATTATTTTTATCGATGTCACCCGGCATTCTGCCCGTGTAAGGATCTACTGCAAATTCCCGACAAGGACTGCTCCACGCCTTTGACAAACTTTTGTGAAACAGTTCAAATGTGTTTGTCTAAGTACTTAGTCAAATGTGTACTTTTACAGCTATGCATCTGTTTATATATAATTACTATGCAAATGAAAGCTACAGTATGTCCAGCCAAAACCTTGGGTATTAAAATAGGCACAGCTTCCCATTGTTTGAGAATAGTTACTTTGCTAAGTGAATAGCATCTACTCTAAATACAGAGCTATTGTATGTATATTGTAAGACTTCAAAAGAATGTTCTTGTTCAACATAAAGAAAATGTGGGTATTCCGTGAGTAGCGTCACTAAAACCATTATGACTTTATGACTTTATGATGTTTGTATCAAAACAGAAACTAGAACATACCTGTAATGTACCAAATGATCTTTTTTTTTCTGGTAACCTGGGAAAACCTAATACTGAGCAATGTAATCATGCAGGCCAATGTTGATGACATGGTGGTTGGTGCCTTCTAACTTGAGTTTGGCTTTCTTTAGAAAGCAGCTACATGTTGAGTAATAGTAAAGCATGTCCCCTGCAAGCATGCTGTAGAGAAGGATGATTTCTCTCTGTGTAGAAGCAGTGGCCTCTCTACAGAGGTCCAAGACATCCCCTGCTGAGTCAGAGCTAGAACTGAAAGCATTAAAGTTAGTATTCATTTTACTTAGTGAGGTGAAGTTGCTTGGGACTTAGCATTCAAAGTGAACACAGCTATATTAGGTTCACTAAGATAAGTGAAAATGTCCTTTGCAAAGTGAACATTCTCTGCTCTTGAATAAATAAAGTTTTTGTCTGTAAGTTAAACCTCAAAGCTACCCATACAGAGGAAGGAATAATTAGATGGGCAGTCACTGCTCTGACTCCTTCATTTGTGTGTGAAGATACCAGCTTGAGCCAATAAGCTCTACAAACAGTTTTTTTGCAAAAGGAAAACAAGCAAGGAAAACTTGGAAAATATAAAAAGGAGCCTGAAGCTCCCCCTGGTTGTGTCAGGGCTGCACTCAGCCCTTCCTTTTCAAAGCTGGCCGCTCAGCTGTTGGCTAATTGCCAGCTCCTATCTCTCCACAGTGAATCACCTGTTGATGATATCCTGCTCGTCAGTCCTGCCTACTTAAGCCATCCAGTCTAGATGATTTCTGCCTTCGCCTTGGTCACATCTCTAGAGACACTCTGCTGTGTTCTTGTTAAAGACTTGCTTGGCTGACATTACTTCTGGCTCCAGATCCTGCTTGCTGTTCTACTGGGCTCATCTCTGGCTCCCTGATGTTTTGGCTTGTCTGACTATCCTTTCCGGGTCCTGAACTCTGGCTATGTTTTGACTAATGTTTACCTTTTTTTATTATTAACTAGCTGAGATCCGTGCTATAGCCAAATGACGGCTACAGCACGGATCTGTTGTGCCGGGAGCACGTCATATGACGTCCTCCCCTTCTGTGCACTCCAGGGAGCGTGCGCGAGCTCTCGCCGTGTCACTGGTCACCCGTTGCGCGTGCCCAGCGGCCGCGATGTCCGCTGGGCACCCGCGATTGCCCGGTAACACAGCGGGACCGTGGATCTGTGTGTGTAAACACACAGATCAACGGTCCTGTCAGAGGAGAGGAGCCGATGGTGTTCTCTGTACAGAGAAACACCGATCGGTCTCCTCCCCTTGTGAGTCCCCTCCCCCCACAGTAAGAAACACTCCCAGGGAACATAATTAACCCCTCCCCGCCCCCTAGAGGTTAACCCCTTCACTGCCAGTGTCATTTATACAGCAATCAATGCATTTAAATAGCATTGATTGCTGTATAAATGACAATGGTGCCAAAAATGTGTCAAAAATGTCCGATGTGTCCGCCATAATGTCGCAGTCACAATAAAAATCGCTGATCACCGCCATTACTAGTAAAAAAAAAAATATTAATAAAAATAAAACTATCCCCTATTTTGTAAACGCTATAACTTTTGCGCAAACTAATCAATAATCGCTAATTGCGATTTTTTTTTTTACCAAAAATATGTAGAAGAATACGTTTCGGCCTAAACTGAGGAAAAAAAATGTTTTTTTTATATATTTTTTGGGGATATTTAGTATAGCAAAAAGTAAAAAATATTGTTTTTTTTTTAAATTTGTCGCTCTTCTTTTGTTTATTGCGCAAAAAAATAAAAAACGCAGAGGTGATCAAATACCACCAAAAGAAAGCTCTATTTGTAGGGAAAAAATGATAACAATTTCATTTGGGTACAGTGTCGTATGGCCGCGCAATTGTCATTCCAAGTGCGTCAGCGCCAAAAGCTGAAAATTGGTCTGGTCACGAGGGGGGTTTAAGTGCAAAGTAATCAGGTGGTTAAACAAGTGTGATTTAACTGTATTTCTGTCTCAGTCTGATTCATGGTTTCTGACAGGTTGCTAGACTAAAGAATGCAAAATATTCATATACAAAAATGTAGATATATTCATATACAACTTTTAATTTTTTTACAAAAAAAAGAAGGGGTCCAGAGGTTACTGCTATAGGGCAAAGGGGGGAAAGAGGACACTACTGTGTGTGTGGGGTGATGTAAAAGGGGCAGTGGACACTACTATGGGCAGGACCAACTCCATAGCAGTGTCTTCTACCACCCTTCACATCACCCCCCCTCCAACTCTGCATTCTGAGCGTTAGACATGTGCAATTTGTTTCGTAACAAATCAAAATTCGGCCGAATTTTGCATCTTTCGGACATTCGGATGCATCTGAATGTCCGAATAAAAAAATAACGAATTTCAACTAATACAAAAGAAATTATAGCGACTATAACAAATGAATTCGACATGATTCGGTAATTCGTTAAAGATCTAATGAAACAAAAGGTCAAATCAAAGTAAATCTTACAGTTCAATCAGCTGATTAATTTTGTGCTGGAGGTTGGATTACTGGCAAAGTGCATTCCTGAGAACTGAGTGAGAAGGGTGTTGTATTGTAATTGAGCACAGGAGAAGAGATATTGTCATTTTGTGTGTTAATAGATTCAATAAACAAATGACTTTCCAAACTCTGAATCATTATCACGAATATATATACATACATAAATTTCAACTAATACGAAATAAATTATAATGCATATAACAAATTAATTCAACATGATTCGAGATTCAGTATAACAAATATCGACACTCTACAGAAATAAGAAATTATCCAAAAACAAATTAATATAACAGAACGAAATTATGTATTTTACGAATGACAACGAACCGAAACTAAACAAAGTTTTTCTTTGTGCACAAGTCTACCAAGCATAACGTACTTCTGATGCCTGCATTCTGAGCACAAGGCATGCCTTAACTTTGTATTCTGAGCATGACGCACACTTCTGATCCCTGCATTTTGAGCATAACGCACTCCTGATCCCTGCATTTTGAGCGTAACTCACTTCTGATCCCTGCATTTTCAGCGTAACGCACTCCTGATCCCTGCATTTTCAGCGTAACGCACTCCTGATCCCTGCATTTTGAGCGTAACGCACTCCTGATCCTTGCATTTTGAGCGTAACTCACTCCTGATCCCTGCATTTTGAGCGTAACGCACTTCTGATCCCTGCATTCTGAGCGTAGCACACTCCTGATCCCTGCATTTTGAGCATAACGCACTCCTGATCCCTGCATTTTGAGCGTAACACACTCCTGATCCCTGCATTTTGCGCATAACGCACTCCTGATCCCTGCATTTTGAGCGTAACGCACTCCTGATCCCTGCATTTTGAGCGTAACGCACTCCTGATCCCTGCATTTTGAGCGTAACACACTCCTGATCCTTGCATTTTGAGCGTAACGCACTTCTGATCCCTGCATTCTGAGCGTAGCACACTCCTGATCCCTGCAATTTGAGCGTAACGCACTCCGGATCCCTGCATTTTGCGCGTAACGCACTCCTGATCCCTGCATTTTGAGCGTAACGCTTTCCTGATCCCTGCATTTTGAGCGTAACGCACTCCTGATCCCTGCATTTTGAGTGTAACGCACTTCTGATCCCTGCATTCTGAGCGCAACACGTTCCTGATCCCTGCATTCTGAGTGTAACTACTCGCACTACGAGTAATTTTCAAGCAAAAAATACTGTTACATGCAAACAAAAAGTGCCAGAAAAGAACTGGAGGTCAAGTGGGTAAATAAATTGTATTAAAGCTTTCAATTAGGTTTTTACTTCAAAATTAACCAAATTCTGGTAGTCAATTGAACTACTGAATGGTGAATTGCTTAGTTTCTGAGGATTATTTATGGTTGTATTTTTGGAGAATGGAAAGAGTTTAAAATTGACTGAATATCGCCAATTGTAACTCTAATTTCTGCCTTCATTTTGTAAAGTGCTGAGCAAACTATTAACGCTATATAAATCCTGTATAATAATAATAATTAATAATATTAATGATAATATTAATAACTTAATGTTGCACACTTTTATTGGGAATAAGGTTTTTGTGGAATGCAGAGGTTGCTAATACAGTGACAGCTGGTTTATAGTGGCTCAGCTGTTATCCTTGGGATTAATCAATTTTATGCAATGTCACGTAAAATTGAAAAGATGTGTATATAGTAAGCTAGATGTGTTTTTTAATATCAGGAACAGTGCAGGGATCTTATAAGCTGGCAGTGTGGTGGAGATAAAAACTGCTTGTGGAGTCATCGAACATCTGGCAGGGGATTCTACCAACCTATTATATTCTTTTTGGATGGATGCCCTTTAACTCCGTGTTCAAGGGTATTTCTAAGGTTTGACAAAAGTACATCTATAATGACTGTAGCAAAATAGTTTAGGTTTACAAATGTCATTAGAGACTTAAGGAAAATGCAGTACTTTCCAAGAGGCTTTAATAAACCGGTTTGTCAAGTTTTTTATCTTCCATTGTACTCTGTACTGTCTGTACAGGTAATTCAACTTATCAGGAAAATTGGATGACTTTTTCCTTTTTTATTATTTTGTGGCAACTCAAAAATGTAAGGTCTACATTAACTTAAATTAAAATGAAAAATTGATCTTTTTATTTTTTTAACTACGTAGCATGTATTAACATTTAAAGGAATTTAAAACCTAACTAGATAACAGTTTTCTAGAGCACAGTGTATCATAAGAAATTTGCCATGTGTTTTTTTTTCCGTTAAATACTGTTTTCAACTGTTTTGCATATCAGTACAGTAAAAACTTGGTTTGAGAGTAACTTGGTTTGAGAACGTTTTGCAAGACAAGCAAAATGTTTTAATACATTTTGCTTTGATATACAAGCAATGTCTTGATATAAGAGTAGCGTCATGTCACAACTGAGTATAAAAAAAGAAGAGAGGAGCCTCTAAGTGTAGCAATATGGTTACATTTAATGAAGGTACAACATTTAGCAACTTATTGCTACACTAAGGCCCCTTTCACACTGGGGCGGGGAGCCACGGTGACGGTAAAGCAGCGCTATATTTCGTTTTAACCGCGGTATTCGGCCGCTCGCGGTGCGGTTTTACCCCCCGCGAGCGGCCGAAAAAGGGTTAAACACCCCCCGCAGAGCGCTGCCGTAGCGGCGCTTTGCGGCGGTATTACCGCGGTTTTACCGCGGTTTCCCATTCAAATCAATGGGAAGGAGCGGTATAGGAGCGGTGAACACACCGCTCCTATACCGCTCCAAAGATGCTGCTAGCAGGACTTTTTTTGCCGTCCTGCTAGCGCACCGCTCCAGTGTGAAAGCCCGCCGGCTTTCACACTTGAGTTAAAGGGGCCGGATTTTTTCAGGCGGTGAACAGGTGCTATTTTTAGCACTGTACCGCATGAAAAACGCCCCGGTGTGAAAGGGTCCTTAGAGGTGCCTCTCTTCTCTTTTATACCCTGTAAAAAAAATGCTTTGGATTACAAGCATGTTTCTGGAACGAATTATGCTTGCAAACCAAGGTTTTACTGTACTGCTAACCTTCTCCAGCCTTTTTTAGCTACTTCCATTCTACATGCACTTGCTTCAGTGTTGGCTGCAAATTATTGCTGTAGACTGGCTTCCTGTGCAATGTGTTGGCACTGCCACTTGTAGTCTCCACCAGGGCTTATGTGACGGGGTGACTACATAGACGTTTAATGAGAGACCATTTTCATTCCATAACAGGGAGTACCTGAATAAGGACTTTCATGGCAGGATCACAAGATAGTCCTTGTTTTAAATCTGAAGCTTTCATTAAAGGAGTTGTAAAGGCAGATTCTTTGCATTAAGATAAAAAAACCTTCTGTGTGTAGCATCCCCCCCACCCCAGCGCCCCCTAATTACTTACCTGAACCCCATCTCTCTCCAGCAATGTTCATGCGTGTCTTAGCCGTCCGGGACACTCCTCGTGATTGGCTAAGACAGAGCAGCGGCACCATTGGCTCTCATGGCTGTCAACCAAAGTCAGTCAGCCAATCAGGGGAGAGAGGGGTCGGGGCTTCATGTCTGAAGGGGCACATAGAGCTGTGACTCTGCTCCAGTGCCCCTATAGGATGCTGCTGATTGTGGGGGCACTCGATAGGAGAGAGGGGCCAGGAGCAAAGAGGGACCCGAGGAAAAGAGGATCTGGGCTGCCCTGTGCAAAACCAACTGCACAGAGGAGGTAAGTATAACATGACTGTTATTTTATTATTTTTTTAACGAGACTTTACAATCACTTAAAAAAATAAAAACTTTTAAAATGACATCAACATGGTAAAACTTATATGAAATTGTAGTTATTGGATTGACAGTTACTTTGATTAGACACAAATGTGACACCAATCTTTCAGTGGGTCATAGACCATCTTTCATAAGACTGCAATAAACCATTAGAACTAGTAATTCATAAAAACACAAAAATCCAACCAAAGCAATTGTTTTGACAGTTGGTAGTTGAACAAGAAGATCCCGGAATTTACGTCCATGTATACAATTGTTAATGGAGAGGATGGAAAGTGGGTTAGAAAATAGCTTTTACCAGAAATAATTACCAAATGAAAAGAAAAAAGCAAAGGAATTCAGAATGGGCAAGGCTGAGGATACAACAAGAAGGGTATGACAGTGAGCAGTATGTGCAGGAAAGTAGTAACTAGGGTATGACTGCAGGTAGTAGGAACAGGAGAGAATGGGGTGGGGCATGTACTGGAGGGACATCTTACTGCTGCTGTGAATACTAGGGGGCAGGATACAGATGAGAAACCAATGTGTGTCCTAAAACACAAACGCAATCCTGGACTACACAATAAGAAATATTATATAAAAAATGATTATATATTATATATTATATTTATTTATATATATATATAATATGGACATAGGCACAATGTTTATACTTTTGGCTCTGTATGCCACCAGAATAAAATTAAAACATAACAATCCAAATTAATTTGAACTGCAGACTTTCAGCTTTAATTTAAGGGGTGGAACATAAAGTACAACGTTTAGGAACTGCAACCATTTAATACACAGCCCCCCCATTTTCAGGGGCTAAAATGTAATTTGACAAATGAATATAATCATAAATAAAATGTTAATTTTTTTATATTTTGTTGGGAATCCTTTACTAGTAATGACTGTCTGAAGTCTGGAACCCATGGACATTACCAAAGAATGTGTTTCCTCCTTTCTGATGCTTTGCCAGGCTCTAACTGCAGCTGTCTTCAGTTGTTCTTTGTTCGTGGGTCTTTCTGCCTTTAGTTTTGCCTTCAGCAAGTGAAATGCATGCTCAATTGGGAGATCAGGTGATTGACTCGGCCATTGCAGAATACTCCCACTTGGTTTCCTTCAAAAGCTCCTGGGTTGCTTTTGCAGTGTGTTTTGGATCATTGCCCATCTGTGCTGTGAAGCGCCGTCCTATCAACTTTGCTGCATTTGGCTGAATGTGGGCTGACTGTATATTTCTAAACACTGCAGAATTCATCCGGCTGCTTCTGTCTTCTGTCACATCATCAATAAACACCAATGACCCAGTGCCACTGGAAGCCATTCATGCCCATGCAATCACACTGTCTCCACTATGTTTTACAGATGACGTTGTGTGCTTTGGATCATGAGCTGTTCCAAGCCTTCTCCACGCTTTTTTCTTCCCATCTTTCTGGTACAGATTAATCTTAGTTTCATCCGTCCAAAGAATGCTTTTCCAGAACTGGTCTGGCTTTTTTAGATGTTTTTTGGCAAAGTCTAATCTGGCTTTTCTATTCTTCAGGCCTATGAATGGTTTGCATCTTGTGGTGAACCCTCTGTATTTGCTCTTGTGGAGTCTTCTCTTGGTTTGTAGACTTTGACAATGATACGCCCACCTCCCGGAGAGTGTCTTTCACTTGTGTGGATGTAGTAAATGGGATTTTCTTTAGCATAGAGAGGCTCCTGCGATCATCCACCATTGTTGTCTTCCGTGGACCTCCAGGCCTTTTTATGTTGCTGAGCTCACCAGTGCGTTCTTTCCCTAGAATGTACCAAACTGTGGATTTGACCACTCCTAATGTTGCTGCTATGTCTCTGATGGATTTGTTTAGTTTTTGAAGCCTTACAATGGCCTGTTTCACTTGCATGGACAGCTTCTTTGAACGCATGATGTAGGTTTACAGCAATAGATTCCAAATGCAAATGCCACACTTGGACCTTGACACGATTTGATTGTTGGACGACCAATCGATTTTCAGATCGTACAAAACAAATACCTTTTAAAATACGTTTGGCATAACTACATCAGTATCACTAGCAAAGCAGCTTCATTATTATCCCATGAAAAAAGATGAGAATTTTGCCATTTCATCAATTGCCACGTCACAAATGTTAATTCTAGATTACAAACAGTAGTTTACAAGACCAAACTCTTCCCAGTCGTTCCTTGATTCCGACATGCGTTTGACGGATTTCTGTACTGACCATGCAAAAATAAGATGTGGAGTTCACATTAGACAAAAATTTTATAGCCTGCACATCCAGCTTTTGTCTGATGTAAAAGTCAAATCGTCTGTCGCACCGTAATTTTCCCTTCTGATTATATAACTATAGCTTGAAAATGTTTTGGTAAATACCTGAAAAAAACTAAAATTGTGCCTGTATCCAAATATATATGGACCTAATTGTATAATTGTATATGTGTATATTTTATTATATGAATTTGTTTATATAATATATATACATACAGTGGGGACGGAAAGTATTCAGACCCCCTTAAATTTTTCACTCTTTGTTATATTGCAACCATTTGCTAAAATCATTTAAGTTCATTTTTTTTTCCTCATTAATGTACACACAGCACCCCATATTGACAGAAAAACACAGAATTGTTGACATTTTTGCAGATTTATTAAAAAAGAAAAACTGAAATATCACATGGTCCTAAGTATTCAGACCCTTTGCTTGGTATTTAGTAGAAACACCCTTTTGATCTAATACAGCCATGAGTCTTTTTGGGAAAGATGCAACAAGTTTTTCACACCTGGATTTGGGATCCTCTGCCATTCCTCCTTGCAGATCCTCTCCAGTTCTGTCAGGTTGGATGGTAAACGTTGGTAAACAGACATTTTTAAGTCTCTCCAGAGATGCTCAATTGGGTTTAAGTCAGGGCTCTGGCTGGGCCATTCAAGAACAGTCATGGAGTTGTTGTGAAGCCACTTCTTCGTTATTTTAGCTGGTGCTTAGGGTCATTGTCTTGTTGGAAGGTAAACCTTTGTCCCAGTCTGAGGTCCTGAGCACTCTGGAGAAGGTTTTCTTCCAGGATATCCCTGTACTTGGCCGCATTCATTTTTCCCTCGATTGCAACCAGTCGTCCTGTCCCTGCAGCTGAAAAACACCCTGACAACATGATGCTGCCACCACCATGCTTCACTGTTGGGACTGTATTGGACAGGTGATGAACACATACCACACATACCGCTTAAAATTGAGGCCATAAAATTCTATCTTGGTCTCATCAGACCATAGAATCTTATTTCTCACCATCTTGGAGTCCTTCAGGTGTTTTTTTTAGCAAACCCCATGCAGGCTTTCATGTGTCTTGCACTGAGGAGAGGCTTCTGTCGGGCCACTCTGCCAAAAAGCCCCCGACTGGTGGAGGGCTGCAGTGATGGTTGACTTTCTACAACTTTCTCCTATCTCCCGACTGCATCTCTGGAGCTCAGCCCCAGTGCTCTTTGGGTTCTGCTTTACCTCTCTCACCAAGGCTGTTCTCCCCCGATAGCTCAGTTTGGCCGGATGGCCAGCTCTAGGAAGAGTACTGGTCGTCCCAAACGTCTTCCATTTAAGGATTATGGAGGCCACTGTGCTCTTAGGAACCTTAAGTGCAGCAGAATTTTTTTGTAACCTTGCCAGATCTGTGCCTTGCCACAATTCTGTCTCTGAGCTCTTCAGGCAGTTCCTTTGACCTCACGATTCTCATTTGCTCGGACATGCACTGTGAGATGTAAGGTCTTATATAGACAGGTGTGTGGCTTTCCTAATCAAGTCCAATCAGTATAATCAAACACAGCTGGACTCAAATAAAGGTGTAGAACCATCTCAAGGATGATCAGAAGAAATGGACAGCACCTGAGTTAAATATATGAGTGTCACAGCAAAGGGTCTGAATACTTAGGACCATGTGATATTTCAGTTTTTTTCTTTTTTAATAAATCTGCAAAAATGTCAACAATTCTGTGTTTTTCTGTCAATATGGGGTGCTGTGTGTACATTAATGAGGGAAAAAAATGAACTTAAATGATTTTAGCAAATGGTTGCAATATAACAAAGAGTGAAAAATTTAAGGGGGTCTGAATACTTTCCGTCCCCACTGTATATATACACAGTTATGCTCACCCTGGCCGAATTTATGATTTCTTGGCCATTTTTCAAAGAATATAAATGACAACACAAACATTTCTTTAACTCATGGTTAGTGTTTGGCTGAAGCATTTATTATCAATCAACTGTGTTTACACTTTTTAAATCATAATCACAACAGAAACTACCCAAATGACCCTAATCAAAATTTTACATACCCCAGTTCTTAATACTGTGTATTGCCCCCTTTATCATGCAATGACAGCTCAAAGTCTTTTGTGGTATTTGTGGATGGGGCTCTTTATCTATTCAGATGGTAAAGCTGCCCATTCCTCTTGGCAAAAAGCCTCCAGTTCCTGTAAATTCTTGGGCTGTCTTGCATGAACTGCACATTTGAGATCTCCCCAGGATGGCTCAATGATATTGAGGTCAGGAGACTGAGATGGCCACTCCAGAACCTTCACTTTATTCTGCTGTAGCCAAAGACAGGTCGACTTGGCCTTGTGTTTTTGATCGTATTTATGTTGAAATGTCCAAGTACGCCCCAAATGCGCAGCTTTCTGGCTGATGAATGTAAATGTTCCTCCAGTATTTATTGTTAACATACTGCATTCATCTTGCCAACAATTTTTACCACATTTCCTGTGCCTTTTGTAGCTCACACGTCCCCTAAACATCAGCGATCCACCTCCGTGTTTCATAGTAGGAATGGTGTACCTTTCATCATAGGTCTTGTTGACTCCTTGTCTCCAAATTAAGCGTTTATGGTTGTGGCCAAAAAGCTAAATTTTGGTCTCATCACTCCAAATGACTTTGTGCCAGAAGGTTTAAGGCTTGTGTCAGTGCTGTTTGGTGTATTGTAAGCGGGATACTTTGCGACATTTGCATAGTAATGGCTTTCTTCTGGCGACTCAAACATGCAGCCCATCTATATTATAATTTTATTTATTTTTTGCATGTGATTGCGTTTTCTTTGCAAAGTAAAATTTTACCACATTCACTAAGCAAACAGAAAATGATTCCCTTGTCAAGTGAAAATTCCATTGCAAAATAATCAGCCTATTTGCATATAGTATATCAAGCCCTGGGTGTATGAGCTCAGTGTGGACGGTGTTCAGTATGCAAAGTTTGTGGTGGGAATGTATACTGAAGAGTTCCTGGAGCGTGCATACTGGATAAGGGATATCAGGGCAAAACCATGTGTGTGCTGGAGGTGGGATTCCACCAGGAACGGAGAGCTCTGTGTGATGTCAATGGGGAAGGACTAGGAAGAGACAGATTTGCACAGTGGCACCAGTTGTGTGACTACAGGTGGGAAAGCTCAGCAAACATGCTTGGCATTCATGGGGTTGATTTACTAAAGGCAAATGGACTGTGCAAGTGCAGTTGCTCCAGAGCTTAGTGAATGAGGTGAAGTTTCATTTTGCAAAGAATACCCAATCAAACAGCATTTTTGCTTGCACATGATTGGATGATGGAAGTCAGCAGAGCTCCCCCTCATTTACTAAGCTCTGGAGTAACTGCACTTCTGAAGTGCACAGTATATTTTCCTTTATTAAATCACCCCCAAGTGTTTTAATGAGGTGATGTCTTTGGGGTGTGACCTCTTTTGCAAGAACATTGTGATGCGCCAGAGCAGAGGCAGGCTCCCTTGGCCTGGCTTGTCCCACCCTTGACTGGGATGGAATAGTGGAGTTTAAAGCCATGCTATCTGTAATGACACCCAGAGTATGAAAGGGGTTAAAGTCGTTTAGGACATTCCATACCCAAACACAAAGGCAGCTGCCGAACAAGGAACCCATACAAATAATCCCCCCCCCCCCCCAAGTACGAGACAAGGCTCTGTATTGAGGTTTAAGCAGGAATGAATCTTTATATTGAGCTTTCACACAAATATATACAGCAGGATGAAAAAACAAACTCTCCCCAAAAACCTAATTAACATGCGCTAATTATGTAATCCTTTAGATAGCCTAGGTGACTCAGAGACATGACCTTTAGGCCAGACGTCACGTCTCCTAGCTCACCGACTATACAATACACATTATCATACATCTCATTCATACAATTGCAGGGTTAATTGGCACACTGGATGAAAAGACTCTTTAGAACAGGGGTCTCAAACGGGCGGCCCTCCAGCTGTTGCAAAACTACAAGTCCCATGAGGCATTGCAAATGCTGACAGTTACAAGCATGACTCCCTTAGGCAGAGGCATGATGGGACTTGTAGTTCCGCAACAGCTGGAGGGCCACCAGTTTGAGACCCCTGCTTTAGAAGCTGTGTGTCACGTACCTTAAGGCAGAGCCCGTATTGCAGGGAGCGGCCACTCGTAAACCCCTGGTTCGGGAACCCCTGATAGGGAAGACAGGAGCTCGAGAGCACAGGGGAGCACAAGTGCCTGGCTGGTAAGCTGGGTAGAGGGCTGGAGATCTGTGCAGACGGGAACAAGGAGGTGTCCTGTAGTCCAGCAGCAGGAAGCAAGCAGGTAATGTGCAGCAGACACAAGGAGGTGTCCTGTAGTCCAGCAGCAGGAAGCAAGCAGGTAATGTGCAGCAGACACAAGGAGGTGTCCTGTAGTCCAGCAGCAGGAAGCAAGCAGGTAATGTGCAGCAGACACAAGGAGGTGTCCTGTAGTCCAGCAGCAGGAAGCAAGCAGGTAATGTGCAGCAGACACAAGGAGGTGTCCTGTAGTCCAGCAGCAGGAAGCAAGCAGGTAATGTGCAGCAGACACAAGGAGGTGTCCTGTAGTCCAGCAGCAGGAGGCAAACAGGTAATGTGCAGCAGACACAAGGAGGTGTCCTGTAGTCCAGCAGCAGGAGGCAAACAGGTAATGTGCAGCAGACACAAGGAGGTGTCCTGTAGTCCAGCAGCAGGAGGCAAACAGGTAATGTGCAGCAGACACAAGGAGGTGTCCTGTAGTCCAGCAGCAGGAGGCAAACAGGTAATGCGCAGCAGACACAAGGAGGTGTCCTGTAGTCCAGCAGCAGGAAGCAAACAGGTAATGTGCAGCAGACACAAGGAGGTGTCCTGTAGTCCAGCAGCAGGAAGCAAACAGGTAATGTGCAGCAGACACAAGGAGGTGTCCTGTAGTCCAGCAGCAGGAAGCAAACAGGTAATGTGCAGCAGACACAAGGAGGTGTCCTGTAGTCCAGCAGCAGGAAGCAAACAGGTAATGTGCAGGCGGGTCTCAAACAGGCAGGGTCAAACACAGACGGGCAGATCAGGTACAAGGGAGCATCCAAAGGGGTAGTCAAAGTCCAGAACCGAGATCGGGGCAGGCAGAAGTCAGAAGAGTCAGAGACAAGCCAGGTTTCAGCAGGGATCAGATGAATCAGGTTTTGCAGGTAGACCAAGCACATACAGGTAACGCTGTTGATCGTCAGGGAAGCCGCGCGTGCACGCGCGCGCTCCCGCGCGCGCCCGCGTGCACCGACAGCCGCGCCATTGCGCATGTGTGGGCGCAGCAGGCCCGTTCTGAGCCGGGGAATCCTTCTCCTCCTGGGGATGTTGGGACGTCCGCTGGAGGGGCTTTCCTGACATTGCCCCCCTCCAATGGGCAGCCTCCGGATGCCCAACTGGGCCCACTTACTTGGATTGGCTCTCCTGAAGGCCGAAATTAGCCTCTGGGCATGGATGTTAGCCTCTGGCTCCCAAGAATTCTCTTCCGGCCCGTAGCCCTTCCACTTTACAAGGTATTGAACCTGGCCATATCTTTTCCTGCAGTCCACAATAGTCTCCACTTCAAATTCTTCCTCGCCATCGATAAGCACAGGTTCAGGAGGGCCGGTGTTCCGGCTAGCAAAGGGATCCGGAGTTGAAGGTTTTAGAAGGGCAACGTGGAAGACTGGGTGGATTCTGAATGAGTCAGGCAGTTTTAACTCGTATGCCACATTATTGATTTTTCTAGTTACAGGAAAAGGACCCACAAACTTTGGCCCCAACTTCTTGGAAGGACACGCCAATTTCAAGTTTTGGGTGGACAGCCAAACCAAGTCTCCCGGCTTTAGGTTGAGGTCCCCTCTCCTCCTCTTGTCAAATATCGCCTTGTTTCGTTCCTGGGTCTTCAGTATCGTCTCCTGAAGTAACTTGTTATTGGTGCTGAAAAAATTCAGGGTTTCCTGGGCTGCTGGCACGGGGCACTCTGGGATGCTGTTAGACAAGAACAGGGGGTGAAACCCGTAATTTGAAAAAAATGGAGACTGGTTAGTTGCAGAATGAACAGAGTTATTGTATGCAAACTCGGCAAGAGGTAGGAGGGGGACCCAGTTATCTTGAGAAAAACATGAGTAGCAGCGCAGGTACTGTTCCAAGGTCTGGTTGGTACGTTCGGTCTGACCGTTGGTCTGGGGATGGTAAGCGGAGGAGAATAGGAGGTTGATCTTCAGGGCCGCACATAACGCCCTCCAGAACCTGGACGTAAATTGCACCCCTCGGTCAGATACGATATTGGCGGGGATTCCGTGGAGCCTCACAATCTCCTTGATGAAGACTCTTGCGGTCTCAGGAGCTGAGGGGGTGCCTTTCATGGGTAAGAAATGGGCCATCTTGGAAAACCTGTCTACTACCACAAAAATGGTTGTGAAGTCTTCAGAAGGAGGCAATTCGACAATGAAGTCCATGGAGATCATCCTCCATGGCTTCTCCGGGACTGGAAGGGGGTTCAGTAAGCCCCAGGCTCTTGTCTTGCTGCCCTTATTCTGGTTACACGTGGTACATGACTCGACGTATGCCCTGCAGTCCTTTAGAAGGTTGGGCCACCAAAAGGTGCGCAGGAGAAGATCAGCGGTCTTGCGGGCACCAAAGTGGCCGGCCAATTCGTGGTCGTGGCAGGATTTCAGGGCGGCCACCCGTGACTGTTGAGGAACAAAGATCTTCTCCTCATGCCACAGCAGACCGTCTCTAGACTGCAAGGAACTGCCCGGCTGGTGAGGGATCAAAGCGGAGGCTTGTTTAATTTCGGATAAAAGATCCTCATGCAGAAGAAGGAAGTTACCTGGGGTAAGTATGGTGTCTGGAGGTGGCGGAACTGTGGACTCATTGAACATTCGTGACAGGGCATCAGGTTTGGTATTCTTGGATCCGGGCCTGAAGGTGATGTGAAATGAAAATCTGGTGAAGAAAAGTGCCCATCTAGCCTGGCGGGGTCTCAACCTCTTCGCTACTTTTAAGTATTCCAGATTCTTATGGTCCGTGTAGACCAGGATAGGATGGGCGGCTCCTTCCAGAAGATAACGCCACTCCTCGAGCGCGGCCTTGATGGCCAGTAGCTCTCTATCCCCGACATCGTAATTTCTCTCTGCTTCGGACAGCTTTCGGGAGAAAAAGGCCACCGGGTGGAGGAGCGCCTTAG
Organism: Lithobates sylvaticus; assembly: GCA_028564925.1. NCBI lineage: Eukaryota > Metazoa > Chordata > Amphibia > Anura > Ranidae > Lithobates > Lithobates sylvaticus. The sequence continues at coordinate 132,225,202 of CM053028.1, forward strand.
GGCCTTGTCTCTGGGAGAGGATTGCCCCTACCGCCACTTCAGAGGCGTCGACCTCCAAGATGTAAGGGAGTGCAGGATCCGGATGTTTCAAGACCGAGGCCGACACGAACTGGTCCTTTAGTGTTGAAAAGGCAGACTGAGCTTCAGGAGACCACTGGAACTTGGTACCTTGCTTGGTCAGTCTCGTGATGGGAGCAATGATGTTGGAAAACCCCTTAATAAATTTGCGATAGAAATTCGCGAATCCTACGAATCGCTGAATTCCCTTCTTGTCCGTGGGGGCAGGCCAATCCAAGATGGCAGACACTTTTTGCGGATCCATCTTAATCCCATCTACTGAAATGACCAAGCCTAAGAACTGGATACTTTGACGTTCAAACTCGCACTTTTCAGGCTTCGCATACAGGCCATGCTGGCGAAGACGGGTCAAGACCTTCTTGACGTGTTCCCTGTGAGTGGTCAGAGAGGGAGAGAAAATCAAGATGTCATCCAAGTAGACAATAACAAATAAGTCAAGATAGTCTCTAAAAATGTCATTTACAAAATGTTGAAATGTCGCAGGGGCGTTGCAGAGCCCAAATGGCATCACCAGGTATTCATAGTGTCCGAAGCGGGTGCGAAAGGCAGTCTTCCATTCGTCCCCGCTTCGGATACGGACCAGGTTATATGCCCCACGGAGATCTAATTTGGTAAACACCACAGCGGTACCAAGCCTCTGGAATAGTTCCGGTACCAGGGGCAGAGGGTACCGATTCTTAATTGTAATTTTGTTCAAGTCCCGGTAGTCTACGCAGGGGCGTAGAGAGTGATCTTTCTTCTCTACAAAGAAAATCCCTGCCCCGGCTGGGGAGGTAGAAGGTTGTATAAACCCCTTTCGCAGGTTGTCATCGATGTATACTTTGAGAGTCTCCAACTCCAGTCCTGTTAAAGGGAAGATTCTTCCGAAGGGAATTTCTGCACCTGGTAAGAGTTCAATTGGGCAGTCATAGGGCCTGTGTGGAGGGAGTGTCTCTGCCCCTTTTTGACTGAATACGTCCAAGAAACTGTGGTATTCTTCCGGGACAGTCCTACGGGCCTCAACGTCAACCTCTAGACAGAGCAGAGAGGGTGAGACGTTGGTGGTCCCTTGCAGGCAGTGCTGACAGCAGTAAGGAGAAAGGAAGCTGATCCTCCCCGTGGGCCAGTCGATTTGAGGGTTATGGGCCTTGAGCCAGGGTATGCCCAGGATAACAGGGAACAGAGGGGACTCAATGATGTCCAGGCGGAGTAGTTCACTGTGGTTACCCGCAATGGTAGCGTGTAGAGGAGCCGTCTCTTGGGTCACAGGTCCAGATCTGATAGCCGACCCATCGGCTAGATGTACCGACAGTCCTCTGGCTCGGGGACGTAAAGGAACTTGAAATTTGCGGGCAAAAGTCTGGTCCATGAACCCACTACAGGCTCCAGAGTCAATTATGGCGGGGACCAGAGTATTCCCTCCTGGGAGCTGTAGGGAAAGGGAAACAGTCAGGTGAGACGCATTATTGAGTACTGCGGGCAAAACAGTGGAAAACAGAGAGGAGTGCTTACAGGACTTCACGGGACAGGCCCTCACGTAATGTCCGGGTTCCCCACAGTAGAGGCAAAGGTTCTGGATTCGCCTGCGTTGTCGCTCCTCTGGGGTCAGGGAAGGACGAAGGACGCCCAGTTGCATAGGCTCAGAGGGTGCAGTTGCGGTGCGGCCAGAAGGGTAAGGTACCCGGGGTAGCATCCACACCGGACGGGAAGAACCGGTCGTACGCTCAGTCCTACGCTCCCTCAGACGCCTGTCTATCTGAGTGGACAGGTTGATTAGGTCTTCGAGAGTTTCAGGGATGCCCACTCTGGCCAACTCGTCCTTCAAAGACTCGGAGAGGCCCATACGAAATTGATGACGCAGAGCTGCGTCATTCCAGCTCGTGTCGGCGCTCCAGCGCCTAAACTCGGATGCATAGTCCTCTGCCGCCCTACGGCCCTGTTGTAGGGAAAATAGAGCTGCTTCAGCAGTCGCTGCCTGTTGTGGGTCTTCGTAGAGGATGCCCATGGCTTGGAAAAAGGTGTTCAGATTGCTGAGGCATTCGTGCTTCTGTTCCACCAGGCGGTGGGCCCAGGCCTGGGGCTCCCCTTGTAGCAGGGAGACCACAAACCCCACCTTGGTGGACTCAAGGGAAAAGGTTCGGGGTTGGAGTATAAAAAAGAGTTCACAGGCGTTGCGGAATGCCCTATATCTGTTCCGGGCCCCGGAGAATCTCTCCGGAGTAGGGACCTTGGGCTCAGGAGGCAGCATAACCACCGAGGGTGCAGGTGATGCGCTGAGCGCTGTTGGGCCTGAGGTGGCTAGGGTCTGTACGCGTTCCTCTAGGCGGGAGTACCCCTCTTGTAGGGAGTTGACGGCCTGTGTCAGTCCGGCCAGGTGACGGCATAAGTCCTCCCTAGCCGTGGCTCCCTGCATGGGCTCAGTCATGGCTGCCCGATACTGTCACGTACCTTAAGGCAGAGCCCGTATTGCAGGGAGCGGCCACTCGTAAACCCCTGGTTCGGGAACCCCTGATAGGGAAGACAGGAGCTCGAGAGCACAGGGGAGCACAAGTGCCTGGCTGGTAAGCTGGGTAGAGGGCTGGAGATCTGTGCAGACGGGAACAAGGAGGTGTCCTGTAGTCCAGCAGCAGGAAGCAAGCAGGTAATGTGCAGCAGACACAAGGAGGTGTCCTGTAGTCCAGCAGCAGGAAGCAAGCAGGTAATGTGCAGCAGACACAAGGAGGTGTCCTGTAGTCCAGCAGCAGGAAGCAAGCAGGTAATGTGCAGCAGACACAAGGAGGTGTCCTGTAGTCCAGCAGCAGGAAGCAAGCAGGTAATGTGCAGCAGACACAAGGAGGTGTCCTGTAGTCCAGCAGCAGGAAGCAAGCAGGTAATGTGCAGCAGACACAAGGAGGTGTCCTGTAGTCCAGCAGCAGGAAGCAAGCAGGTAATGTGCAGCAGACACAAGGAGGTGTCCTGTAGTCCAGCAGCAGGAGGCAAACAGGTAATGTGCAGCAGACACAAGGAGGTGTCCTGTAGTCCAGCAGCAGGAGGCAAACAGGTAATGTGCAGCAGACACAAGGAGGTGTCCTGTAGTCCAGCAGCAGGAGGCAAACAGGTAATGTGCAGCAGACACAAGGAGGTGTCCTGTAGTCCAGCAGCAGGAGGCAAACAGGTAATGCGCAGCAGACACAAGGAGGTGTCCTGTAGTCCAGCAGCAGGAAGCAAACAGGTAATGTGCAGCAGACACAAGGAGGTGTCCTGTAGTCCAGCAGCAGGAAGCAAACAGGTAATGTGCAGCAGACACAAGGAGGTGTCCTGTAGTCCAGCAGCAGGAAGCAAACAGGTAATGTGCAGCAGACACAAGGAGGTGTCCTGTAGTCCAGCAGCAGGAAGCAAACAGGTAATGTGCAGGCGGGTCTCAAACAGGCAGGGTCAAACACAGACGGGCAGATCAGGTACAAGGGAGCATCCAAAGGGGTAGTCAAAGTCCAGAACCGAGATCGGGGCAGGCAGAAGTCAGAAGAGTCAGAGACAAGCCAGGTTTCAGCAGGGATCAGATGAATCAGGTTTTGCAGGTAGACCAAGCACATACAGGTAACGCTGTTGATCGGGCAGCAAGGCAACAGGGACTGGGTTTGGTTTAAATAGCGCTCTTGGCGCCAAACAACGTCAGGGAAGCCGCGCGTGCACGCGCGCGCTCCCGCGCGCGCCCGCGTGCACCGACAGCCGCGCCATTGCGCATGTGTGGGCGCAGCAGGCCCGTTCTGAGCCGGGGAATCCTTCTCCTCCTGGGGATGTTGGGACGTCCGCTGGAGGGGCTTTCCTGACACTGTGACAAGTCATACTACACTAATTTACATTATAGAAAACAGACAGGTGGCTGGAATTGACATCAGCATCTCCTAACAGTATTTGTCCCAGCATTATGAATCGGCCACTATTTCTAATATGGCATATACAGGGTTCATTATTTTCTTGGTCACCCTGCACCCAAAAGTGACCCCTGTCACATGGCTCCCTCCTTGTGGGACACTCCGGCAGACCCGGCTTGATCCTTCTCGGGTCAACTTGGGGATGTCCGGAACTAGGCTAATGAGGTCAGTCTGGGGGTCTCTCTAGTAAGTCAGGGAGGGGTAAACCTTCGGAGTCGTCCGCAGCAGGGGCACATACTGCAGCAACATCCTCCTACCATTCCTGATACTCCTTCAGCATGTTCACATGAAAGGTTCGCTGGATTCTTTCATCTGCACAGCTGGCAATAACATAGGTAGTATCACATACCTGGGCTACTACTTTATACAGGCCCTGCCAACATGCCTGCATCTTGTTGGTCTTCACAGGCTTGAGCACTAAGACCTTCTTCCCAACCTGGAAGATACACTGTCGGGCCCCCCGATCGTACCATCTCTTCTGTCTCCCCTGGGCCGCCTGGAGATTCTCCCTTACCATCAGAGACAGTTGCTCCATAATGTTTAGTGTGAATGGGGGAATCAATCGATTTTTCTCATTCAGACCCATGGGTCCGAACGAGAGAAATATAAGTCTATGACCATCCTCCGTTAGGAAAAGCAATTGCATGTTTCTCCATGCCCTTAGGAAAAGGGGTTATATGTTTGCATTTACTTACATAATTCTTTCTTTGTATTTCTCCTAGGGAACTCTTATTTGCACTTTCTTGTCTTTGTAAGTGGATGCACCACTGTGGGAAAAATTTTAGATGCTGAAGTTTACAAAATCACAGCTATTGACTTCTGCCCACTTCAAGAAGACCCCAAAGAGGAGGAACGGGTGATAGCACTAAGGAAGTTTTTGAATTCAGGGATGTTTTATTTCTCATGGCCAAATGCAGGATCCAACTTTGACCTTACTGTTCGGGCTCAGAAACAAGCTGATGACCGTGGCTGCGAGCCTGGCAACTGGTTCTTCTGGTAGGTATTTTTTATATCAACTATTGTATTAAAATAGGTATTTAAATTCTTCCTTGCATCCATTGACCCAAGTATATTGTGTATATACTGTATAAAGAAACTGCTTATGCCCAAATATTTAGGCTCGGTTCACATTAGCCGACTCCAAAGTCACACGATTTTTAGTGTGACTTTGAAGTCTGACTTTTATATGACTTTAATGTGACTTTGATAGGATGTTTACATTCTTTGGCACTGAAGCATCAAAGTAGTGCAGGAACCTAAGTTGCAGCGACTTCAGTAGTGTCAATTAGAACGGCTCTCATAGCGATACATGGCATTTCACATGTCTTGTGACTTTGGGTCTCACAAAGCGCATCCTAATATGCAGGAGTGTGTACCGAGCCTAAAGCAGAACTCGAGGCAAAGAGCTAAATACACAGATAAAATATGTATATGTGAGCTGTTTTGCAGCTGCTTCACACTCCAGCTCACACCTAATAAGCAGTTACAGAATTTATTTTTTTATTTTTTTCCTATTGGGATAAAGGTTGAATAAATAAAAACTGGTCATTGTAAGTACCCCTGTCAGTGGTAAATGATTTTTCTCAACCCTCTGTCTGCTAATCTGTAGGACAGTTTATTCTGCTGAGAAAAAAAAAACGACTTACTTGAAAGATCACCAGGTGAAAATAAAGGAAAGCAAGCCTAAAAACTAAAACAAATGCAGCAATCACATGTAAGAATTGGTAAGCTGAAATCTAATACAGAAAAAAAAGGCCCTAAGGCCAACGTAGCGCTAGAAAATATGTGAAAAACTTATATAAAATGTGAAATGAATAATATACAGCTGCTAGCACTTCAAAGTCTAATACAAGAAACTTCAAACAAATATGGTACACAAAGCAAATGCAGCGCTAATAAACAAAGTGATCAGTTAAACAAGTGATATAAAGACTAAAAAAAAATTCCATTGAAAAAAAACAAAGTGAAAAAAAGAAAACTAAAGCAAAGTCCCAAAATGTGATGGCGTCACTGGGAGGAGCCTACGACGATGATGTCATCAAGTTTTTTTTCTCTCAGGAGGTGGATGGGCAAATTACACAGAAATTGAGCAGAAGTCTATGGAGATGTTGCGGTTCCGTTTTTAACCAACAAGCGCTGTATCGCTTTCAAACGGCTTTTACCTTGTAAGTGCAAATTTATTTGCTTTATTACTGTATATACTCGAGTATAAGCCGACCCGAATATAAGCCGAGGCACCTAATTTTACCACAAAAAAATGGGAAAACGTATTGACTCCAGTATAAGCCTAGGGTGAGAAATGCGCAGCTACTGTAAGGGGAAAGGTGGGTCAACAATGCCCATTTGCAGCCTCACTGTGCCCATTTGCAGCCATAGGTCCCCCAAACTTCAAACTCGGTAGTTAAAGCGGGATTCCGCTGATCTATCTTTTTTTTTTTTTTGTTCTCATTGTTTTCTTCAAACCCACTAACTGTAGCACTCACCTGTTGCTGCTTCTTCATCCCCGGATCGCCGATTTAGTCCTTTAATCCATCTTATAACAATCTGTCCCGGGCGTTTCCATTTTGCTTGTGGGCATTTGAAAACCCACAAGCAATTACTTCCGGGATGCGGCGAATGCTGTGCTCCCAGCATTCACCGCGCATGCTCAGTTCGATCCTGCGCATGCTCAGTTATCTGAGCGAGCAGCTCCGTCCCTCGTCATGTGACCGGCGTCATGAATGACGGCGTCCCCCACTGCTTCATGGGAATGCTGTCATACAGCTCCCAGGGGTCATTGCGCAGCGAAAACCACGCCTACTCCCACGGGAGGAAAGACCGTAAGTCATTCTAAGAATGACTAATAAAAGGTAAGGAATGCTTAATTTTTTTTTTTAATGCTCGTTTGTGCATCTAGTTTAACATGTCTATTTATGAAGCTATAGATTTATTTTTGAGTACCAAACCGCTTTAAGGGTTCATAGATGCCCCCTAGCTGCAGCCAAAATTTGGGGACTCTGGACCCAAAGGGTCCCAAATTGACATTGCTGCAGATGGACACAGTTGACTGACTTTGGGGCCCCGTATCTCGGGACCACTTAGTCAGTGCCGATCCTGACCTCCCTGGGGCCCTAAGCAAAATTCTGCTAAGGGGCCCTCTACTTGACCCGTGATGCTGTGGGCTATGTAAACTATTTGCCATTGCCACACAGTCACACCTGACACTTCAGCGCTCCCAAAACAATCCTCTCTCCTTTAAACAAAACAGTCAAAGAATAAGTACAACAATATAGAACAGAATGAGGTCCCCAGAGAGCCCCCCTTACATCAGGGTCCTCAGAGAGCCCCTCCTTACACCAAGGTCCCCAGAGAGCCCCCCTTACACAAGGGTCCCCAGAGAGCCCCCCTTACACAAGGGTCCCCAGAGAGCCCCCCTTAAATCAGTGTCCCCAGAGAGCCTCCCCCTACATCAGGGTCCCCAGAGAGCCTCCCCCTACATCAGGGTCCCCAGAGAGCCCCTCCTTACACAGGGTCCCCAGAGAGCCCCCCCCCCCCCCTCTGACATTAGTGTCCCCAGGGGGCCCCCTCTTACATCAGTGTCCCCAGAGGGCCCCGTCTTTACATCAGTGTCCCCAGAGGGCCCCGTCTTTACATCAGTGTCCCCAGAGGGCCCCGTCTTTACATCAGTGTCCCCAGAGGGCCCCGTCTTTACATCAGTGTCCCCAGAGGGCCCCGTCTTTACATCAGTGTCCCCAGAGGGCCCCGTCTTTACATCAGTGTCCCCAGAGGGCCCCGTCTTTACATCAGTGTCCCCAGAGGGCCTCGTCCTTACATCAGTGTCCCCAGAGGGCCCCGTCCTTACATCAGTGTCCCCAGAGGGCCCCGTCCTTACATCAGTGTCCCCAGAGGGCCCCGTCCTTACATTAGTGTCCCCAGAGGGCCCCGTCCTTACATTAGTGTCCCGCCGCCCACTCAGGCACCATAGAGCTGCCGATCGCCTCCTTCCACCTCTCCTCACTGCACTCTAAATTGCCAGCCAGAGGTGCAGGGGGGGATGCTGGGTCTTGGGGGCCCCCCACAGCGGAGGGGCCCTAAGCAGCTTGCATAGTGTGCCTATAGGGCCGATCGGCTCTGCACTTAGTGCTAGGAACCCGATCTTTGGATATGTTGTAGTGCCAGTCCCACCGGGTTTGGGGTTCTTAGTACCAAGTGGCCCGAGGTACGGGGCCCCAAAGTCAAGTCGGAAAGTGTCAAGCACTTTTCTGCAGCAGAGAATGACTTTTTCCGAACCGAATTTGGGGCCACTTGGTGCTAGGAACTCCATCTTTGGATATGTTGTAGTGCACACCAAATTTGGGGTTCTTAGCACCAAGTGGCCCTGAGATACGGGGGCCCCAAAGTCGGGTCGGAAAATGTAATTCTCTGCTGCAGAAAAGTGATTGACTCGAGTATAAGCCGAGGGGGGCATTTTCAGCACACAAAAAATGTGCTGAAAAACTCGGCTTATACTAGAGTATATACAGTAAATCCATTTTATACAGTATCACGCTATGGGAGCCTTTTCTCTTTATGTTTTTTTGAGTACCCTTGGCACCAGCTACAGTTCCAGGCAGCCTTTCAAAGGTCTTGGGGAGACCTAATTATTCCCTATGTTTGGTGAGGTCACTGATTAGAGATCACGGCGTTCTGGTAAGCAGATCATTTTCTCACCTGGGTGTAAAGCTGGAAGCACTTATATGAAGGATTTCTTCACAGATTTTTTTCACTGCAAGCTATCACCCTTATTTGGATGGGCGTTCATTGTTCAATATATGGACCTTAATCCCAATGGGACTTTGCTTTAGTTTTTTCTTTTTTCACTTTTTTTTTTTTCAGTGGAATTTTTTGTTTTAGTCTTTATATCACTTGTTTAACTGATCACTTAGTTTATTAGCGCTGCATTTACTATGAAATATAATACATTTTTGCTTTTATGTTTAATATTGGTTTAAGTAAATGTCTTTAAATTTTAGACATTTAACAATTTTCTTATGATGTATATCTGTTTCTCTAAAAAAGAAAAATGGCATTTTACATGCAATAGGTAAAAAGCTAAGTAAATGTTACTGGTTAATGTATTTCATTAGGCTGCTACAACACAGCACAGATTTAACAAAGCATTGTGCTATTTACTAGAAACCTTATTGTCTGCCTTTTGGAATGAAACTTCCTATAAGATCACCAGATCCTGATTTATATGTCACAATTCCTGTTTTATAATGGCTGGTAAAGTGCCAATGTGCAGGCAGTAATCCAACAGCAATTTCCTTTTAAAATTACAAACAATGTAACATAGCAGAAATATATTTCTGCCACCTACCTTTTAAAGTGCTTCTTTGGTGGTACATGGAGGTAGACACCAATTACAGTGGAGCCTCGGATTACGAGCATAATCCGTTCCAGGATCCAGGAGAATGCTCTTAATCCAAAGTACTTGCATATCAAAGCGAGTTTCCCCATTGAAGTCAATGGAAACTAAAATAATTTGTTCCGCATTGACTTCAATGGCATGCAATACCGCATGCGGCCAGAGGTGGGGAGGGGGCTCCGGAGAGCCTCGGAAATGGCCGGAAAGGCCGAGGACACTTCGGCTGACCTCGGCAAACCTCGTAAAGGCTCGGAAACTGAGTATTTCCATGTCTTTCCGAGCATTGCCGATCGGCTGTAATCTGCGTCGTTCGGCTCTTCTCGGCACTGGCGCCCCCGCACCTCAGGCCAAATGTGGTACTGCAGGCCATATTAGCTTGAATTCTGCTCGTCTTGCGAGACAATACTCGCAAACCGAGTCAGAATTAAAAAAAAAAAAAAGTTTCTCGTCTTTCAAAATGCTCGTTAAACGCATTACTCGTAATCCGAGGTTCCACTGTACAGTGCTTTTCAGGTATTTCCTGGTTTGAGCACACTGGCTACGATGGGTACTTTGTAATGCTAACTACCAACCAAATTACTGGTGTTGGACTTTGACCTACTCCTCATGCACCTTACTATTGGCTGTTAAGGCCACAGGGATGTGCCAGTAGTAAAGCAGCCCATACATATGTGAGTCAACCAGAGAGTTAAACGGAAAAAAAAACGACTCGATTCCCTCATCCACACACTCGATGTGGATGGGGGAATCCTCCCCACTGAGCTATTGCAATATGACAGCAGGGAAGCTTCTCCACCATAAGAATTAGAGCTGCACGATTAATCGTCAAGAATCGTTATCTCGATTTTTTCCCCAGTTGCGATTTTGACAAAAGAGTTTCAGGATTCTTTCTATGCAAAAAATTCTCTCTGCTCTACTGAAGCCACAGCCATCAAAAGAAAAGAAGAAAAAAACTTGGCAGTCTGACAAGAATCACAACATTCTTTTAGCAGTGGAACTTAAAGTGGTGTTGCCACCAAAAAAAAAAAAATTGTCTTAAAAATCATAAAAAAAATTAAAAAAAAATAATTGGAAAATAATTTTTTTTTCTCACCTCTAAATGCCTGTTGCCAGGGGGTCCCTCGTAGTCTGCCACCTTCAGTGCCCGGGCACTGACATCACTTCCCCTAGGCGCCGCACAGTCATCTGGGACCTGTCACGTGTCCCAGGTGAGTGAGCGTCGAGTCATGGCGCCGCTCACGCATGCGCAGTGGGTGCCCGGCTGTGAAGAATTAAGAATGCCGGTGCGGCGAGCGGAGCGGGGAACGAGGGGGGGGGGGGCCTCGTTCCCCCCGCATAGCTGGACCCTGGGACAGGTAAGTGTCCGATTAATAAAAGTCAGCAGCTGCAGTATTTGTAGCTGCTGACTTTTAAAAAAAAAATTTTGTGGGCACTCCTCTTTAAGTATAAACATTGTAACAATTTGTCAAAGGAATAGACTTGTGTGTAAATGAGGAAAGTTTAACCACTTAAACACTCTGACATTTGTCGCTTTCAAGTTAAAATCATTTTTTTTTTGCTAGAAAATTACTTGGAACCCCCAAACATTATATATATTTTTTTAGTAGAGACCCTAGAGAATAAAATGGAGGTTGTTGCAATATTGTATGTCAAACTGTACTTGCGCAGTGGTCTTTTAAATGCAATTTTTCGGGGTAAAAATTACTTTAATGCCGCAAACACCCCCACGCGCAAAGCATACACCTCCCTTAGTGGTACAGTATCTGAACAGATCAATATCTGATCTGATCAGATCTATACTAGCGTCCCAGCAGTTTAGGGTTCCAAAAAAACGCATTGTTAGCGGGATCAGCCCAGATACCTGCTAGCACCTGCGTTTTCCCCCTCCGCCCAGCCCAGCCACCCAAGTGCAGTATCGATCAATCACTGTCACTTACAAAACACTAAGCACACATAACTGCAGCGTTCGCAGAGTCAGGCCTGATCCCTGCGATCGCTAACATTTTTTTTGTGGTAGCGTTTTGATTCAGTCGCTAACAGTCAGGAGCTTTTTTACCTGTGAATCTCAAAAAAATAAAAAAAACAAAATTAGTTGTCGTTTTACTATTGTTGCTCTTTTTTTACTCCATTCTATTCTGCAATGTTTTATTATGTTTTATCATGTTTTATCATGCTTGCTTTTCAGGTATGTAATTTTGTTTACTGTGTTTTAGTGTTAAGCATTTTTTTGTTTTCAGGTGCGCCATTCAGTTGCAGCGCGGATTTATTTATCTTGACAGCAACAGCGTTTGCTCCCACGATACATAAAGCCGCGACTCCAACGCTGTAGGAGGTGATTTCACCACCACAGTTAAAAAAAAGAGCATATATGCCGAAGCATGGGGGCAGCAGGGGGCGGGGAGGAGCGATTGGCTCCTAATGCCACGTACATACGGTCGAAATTCCGACCGTGTGTACACGGCATAATAAAAAAAAAAATAAATATTTTTAGTAGAGACCCTAGAGAATAAAATGGAGGTTGTTGCAAAATTGTATCTCAAACTGTACTTGCGCAGTGGTCTTTTAAATGCAATTTTTCGGGGTAAAAATTACTTTAATGAATAAAAAAAAAAAAAAAAAAAATCAGTAAGGTTAGCCACATTTATTTTTTTTTATAATGTGAAAGATTTTACGTTGTGAGAATCATGAGAGAATCGTGATCTTTTAATTCTAATTCTGCGTACACACGAGCAGACTTTTCGACGGATTAGGTCCGACGGTCTTTCCGACAGACTTTCGACGGAGTTCCGACAAACTTTTCGAATGAACAGACTTGGCCACAAACAATCACACTAAATTCTGATGGATTTGAACGTGATGACGTACGACGGGACTAGAATAAGGAAGTTCATAGTCAGTAGCCAATAGCTGCCCTAGCGTCGTTGTTTGTCCGTCGGACTAGCACACAGATGAGCGGATTTTTCGATAGGAACTGGGTCCAGCGGAGTTCCGGCAGGAAAATTTAAAACATGTTCTATTTCTAAAGTCTGTCGGATTTTTTCGACAGCAAAAGTCCAATGGAGCCCACACACGATTGAGTTGTCCGACTAATTTGTTCCGTCGGACCTTTGCTGTCAAAGTCCTCTCGTGTGTACGCGGCATAAGCAAAAAAATTGTTATTCTCATTTTGGCCAGAATCTTGCAGCTCTAATAAGAATACACTGATCAGCGCTGCTGGCTATAGCTGGCAGTGCTGATCGAGCGCAAAAAATTCAAAAGTAGGCTTTTACAGAAGTTGATCTGTAGATCGACTCTGTACAACCACCTTGCCCATACATGGAGCAAAATTTGGCCAGTTCAGCATGGACTTTTCGATCCATTTATGGTGGCTTAAGGCACAGGAGGGTTGAGGGGTCAGGCACTGTACTACTTATTTGTTGTTAGGTTTGTTAGGCTTTAAAGCCCAACTTTGGGATTTCAGTAAATAACAAAGTGTATCAATAAAATGTATGTGTTTCCTGGTGGAAATCTAATACCTAACTTACAGTAACAGGTTTATAACAATACCAGGAAATGGTAGACCATAAGAAAAAGCATCATATCTTATGGTCTCATATACTTCTGTGGAATATATTAAAGTGTATCTGAACCCAAGAACAAAAACGTAACATATTACAGCTTACCAGTCCATGGGTCTATTGGCTGCATTGCTTTTTGTTTTGTTTTTTCCTTTATATTTAACGGTGATCCTGCCAGTAACACACTTTCTATCCTAGAGTGACAATGCTCACTCATTGTACTGTATCAATGGAGGAGCAGCATTTTCTCTAGGCTGCTCCATTTTGATTTGAACTACAAATCCCCTGTCATCTCCAGCACATAGGAGGAAGTGTTCTGTAGTTCACTGCTTGAGATGTCAGTGCAGCACAGAACGTTACCAGCTCAAAATATTTCTTTCCAGCAGGATCATGGGATATTATTTACATATTGGTTAGGGCTCACTTGCACTTTAACCACTTGACCTCCGGAAGGTTTACCCCCCTTCATCACCAGGCCATGTTTTTGCGATACGGCACTGCATTATTTTAACTGAAAGTTGCCACGCTGTACCCAAATAAAATTGATGTCCTTTTTTTCCCACAAAGAGAGCTTTCTTTTGCTGGTATTTGTATTATTACTGCTACACTTCGAGGCGCCTCTCTTCTCTTGTATACTCTGTAGCTCCTGCTGGATTTTGCTTCTAATCCCCTTGTGGATGGACATTTTATGGTTGCACAACCTGGTCACGTTGCTATAGTCTTTTTATATGGACTATAAACTGAAAGACCTGTAATTAAATGGTTGTGGAACGAATAATCTGAGTTTCCATTATTTCTTATGGGGAAAGTCGCTTTAATATACAAGTGCTTTAAAATACAAGCATGTTTCCGGAACGAATTATGCTGGCAATCCAAGGTTTTACTGTATAAAGTTTGCCCCCATTTACATGGTCAGGCAGGGGCTCACCAGAGAAGTGAGAGAAAAGGTCCACCTTCAAATAGCGGGCTCGGAATACTGTAGAAAAAGTGGGCATGTCTCACTGTGAGTAGGTGCTCTGAATCACAGTGGCGTCTTCTAAATCCATATAGAAATTTAGGGCCAGTTTTATGTAATTGATTTTCAGTCGCAGGATAGCTGACTGTAATCCAATGCAATAATCCATTACAAAGATTGACACAGATTGCTTAGAAGCGTGACATCCATGCTGGACCTATGCAAGTAGTGCCAGGAAAAAGACCAATCTAGCCCTGAACTTAAAGTAGAATTCCATGCAAAACCTAACTACTCATATTATGACTAACCCATGTAAGAAAGATCAGTACACTTACCTATTTTTAGGTCACTCCGGTCTGGTCACGTGATCAAGCTCCCCTGTGCCAGCCAGCAGCGGCTGCAGGGGAGAGGAAGGCGCACCAACAATGAATGGGCCATAAGAGTCTATAGGTGACGTCACCGCACCCAAGCTTTACCAGCCGAGCTATCTCTTCTCTGCAGCCGGTGCTGGCTGTCATAGGAGAGATCATGTGACTGAAACAGAGGGGTCTGAAAATAGGTAAGTATACAGATCTTTCTTATACAGGTTAGTCAGATTAAAAATACGTAGATAATGCTGCGTCAACTAGAAAATTTGCCTTCCCCACCAGGGGATTAAGCCAACCTCCACTTCAGTGATGTTACTGGTGGTATTCTTCCTTAAGATCCTATCAGTGATGATGTAAGGAACATTAGGGAAAATGGGTGTGTGGCCCCTGTAAGAACTTGGACATGCACTCTGCAATTAAGCTCATAATACATAGGGACCCCTCATGGTGTAGTATGTAATAATTGCATTCATTATATTAAGGGCTCTTTCACACGGACGTGTCCGTGTACGGAGCCCGCTCTGCTTAGCGGGGGATCGCTTCGTCAATCCCCGCTGAGCAGGCAGATGACAGGTCTGTCTCTGCACTCTGTGCAGGGATGGACCTGTCAGAGCGCCGCTCTCCTCTATGGGGGATCGGATGACGACGGACCGTAGAGTCCGTCGTCACCCGATCCAATCCGCAGACGGATGGAAAAGTAGGTTTTTCCTCCGTCACACTTTTTCGGATCGGATCTGGTCGGATGTCAGCGGACATGTCACCGCTGACATCCGTCCCTTCATAGAGGTCTATGGCGTATCCGTTCAGGTCCGTCTAAAAAAACTGACAGGCGGACCGTAACGGATCGTCCATGTGAAAGAGGCCTAAAAAAAAAAAATGTATTCACTTATTTATGCTATTGCAATAATTATATTGGACATACATAGTAATTTTCAGATGAGAAGGATTGATTTCTAGTTGCCGCAGCATTATCTATGTATTAATGTTTTGAGCATTGTGGGAACACAAGTTTATGTTTGCAGCCACTAATTTTATTTATTTTATATATTTTTTTGTATTTTCACATGATTTTTTATTTTTGTATTCACATGCATTTAATTTGGTTGTGAAATACCATTACACATTTGTTATTGGTTAGCACGGGAGAGTCACTCCTTGTACTGGATTGGGGCCCACCAGAGTATCCAGGCCTATCAGAGGATCCATTTGTCTTTTTAAAGGCCAGACGTTACTTGTCCATGTGCAAATATGATTTAAAGGGGAGTTCCAGGCATTTTAAAAGTCAGCAGCTACAAAAAGTGTTGTTGCTGACTTTTAAAAAAAATGACACTTACCTGTTCCACGGTCCAGCGATGCGGCCGAACGGGGTGTCGCTCCTCTCCCCCTCCTCTTCGCCGGCGCCGCCATTTCCACTAAGGGCACCCGGCCGTGACAGCTTTCCTCTTCACGGCCGGGCACGCACGGCGCATGCGCGAGCCGCGCTGCGCTGCGCTCCCGGAGTGGATAGGCAATCTCCTGGGACCTGTCACGTGTCCCAGGAGATCGCCTAGAGGGAGGAGTCGCCTAGGCGGTTCCTGGGCGGAAGGAGGAAGTGGGACAGGAAGTCCCCCTCCTAATGAAGCCCCCACTCCCCCCCAAAAAAAATTACATGCCAAATGTGGCATGTAAGGGGGTGAGGAGTGGTTAAAGCGGAAGTTCCATTTTTGAGTGGAACTCCGCTTTAAACATGTTTTTAAAGGTTTTTCAAGTATTAAAACACAAAAGATTTCCTTTAAGCTAATTTGTTTATTGATACGTATATGTAAGCAAACATTGTTAAAGCAGAACTATACTGCATCTGAGCACCACAAACTAAAAACGATCTTTATTTTAATTTTCAAAGCAAACTCCTCCTTCCATGTTTTATTTTCCTGATTGGATAGATTGATAGCAGCTCAGCCATTGGCTCCCACTGCTGTCATCAAATCCAATGACGCAGGAGCTGGGGGCGGGGCAGAGTCTTGCTGTCTGTGCCAGGAGCGTGCCCGCACAAATGCCCCCAGGGAAAGAGCTTCTCCGTCAGGGGAACTCGATACGGGGAGGAGCCAGGGGCGCCGCTGGGGGACCCCAGAAGAAGAGGATTGGGGCCACGCTGCAAAACCCTTGCACAGAGGAGGTAAGTATGACATGTTTGTTAAAGAAAAAAAAAAAAAACGAGACTTTGCTACCCCTTTAAAATTTCCAATGCACAGAAAGTGGCATAAAATATTGAATACATGGATGGAAACACACTGCTACACATTTGAAAAGGTGTACTGTAAGTAAATCTGGATGTTGCTCATTAATGACTAATCGCGTATCTGTTTCCTAGTTTGGTTTCACTTGTGTTGGTGTATGTAAACAGATACCATCAGATCCAAAGTCATGCATTTAGGGAGACTTTGTTTGAACGGAAGGGAAAAAGATAGAGATTACAAATATGTTCCTTCACTTTCTCCCACTGAGTATTTCTCATTTTGGCTTAAAACATAAAGCCGGTGGATGTACAGTTTTTTTAATTTCCAAGGGGGATTTATTATGCATCCTTAAACTTTGAGTACTACGGTTTTATGCAAAAAAAAAAAAAAGATTTGGCTTAACCACAAAGATGATGATTCTTAAATACTTAATAGCGTAAGATAAACTTCTTATTCCAGTGCACATAATGTAGTGTTGTCAGTTTATTAAAAAGAGGATAATCTGAAATTACTAATGGTTGTCAATCTCCGTCTATAATTACTGCACAAATTCTCTTCAGGAGAAACATTATTTGTAAAATTAGTCTTCTTCTTCCTATTCTTGAAACACTTTGGCTCTGACATGAGCCATCACACTAATTGATGAGCCAACAATGAGAGCTAATTGAAGAGTTTGTGGTGTGAGCTGTCTTCTTAAAGTGGAACTTTACATAAGAAATGGGCGAACAAGCAAGTTTTATAATGCAGAAGAAACATGCTTTGTCTCTTCTGTATTAAAGTTACCTACTTGTCTGCCCCTGTACAGTGAGCTCACTGTAGAAATTTGGCAATGCCGAAGCTGACTGAACTACGGCACATGTGTGGGAGTGACGTCATGTTCGGCCCGGCAAATGAAAGCGGCTGGTGATCAATACCCAGAAGCCAGCTGCTCAAAGATATCAGGAGCTGGTGTGGAGCTCCAGGACACCACATCACTGCTCCAGGACACCGCATCACTGGACTGAAAGTGAGTATAGTTCCACTTTAAGCTTTTTGATCAGTTAGTATATTAGTTAAAAACCTTGTCTGTCCAGGTGACTTCAACATCATGCACATGCATTTCCTAAAATCCTAGTTATATGCTTGATATGTTGACCCTGTTGCGAAACTCAATGACTACAGACTGACACCATTTAAGTCACTGGCCCAGAATAAACCCACACAGTCATGTAATAAAGTAAATAAGTAAATATAAAGTAAATCTAGGCCATTGAAATTGTCGACCTTGTTCAACATATTTGAACAGGCAAACATTAGATCTTCTTTTAAACAGTGCCTACAGATAAAGGTAACATACTTAAACAAATGACGTGATGTATTAATTCTCCCGTTCCACATGGTAAATGATTCAAGATTTGCTGTGTGGAAAAATTAAAAGTGGAGTTTTTTTTTTTTTTTTTTTTTATCATACCTCATTGGACCGATGCTGCAACTGTCCCCTGCTGGCTGGTGTGGAGGGGGGCGGGAACGGCAGGCTGAGGCTCTTTGCAGCTCAATGAGAGGCTGAACCAAGTGCCGATCCAGTCTTCTGGGTGGATCCCGACCATGGTCTATGACTATGGTTGCGATCTTTCCCCAGCCTGGACCAGCTGTGTGATGTAAGCTGACAGCGGGCTTTAGATATTACATGACCATGATTAGAACTTCCTAAGGGAGTATGCTAAGGGAACTTTTTTTTTTATCTTAAATTTAGGGTCACGTGTCCTCTTTGGTGTGCGTGAATGCATCATGGCAAGATTAATAGAGCTCTCTAAGGCCCTCAGAAAGATTGTTATGGATGCCTATGGAAAGTGACAGCTGGTGCTCTATTTTTTTTGGGGGGGGGGCAAACCAACCATCCCCGGTTGGTCAGTCGAACCCCCGTGGATCGGCGAACAAACCCCCCCATTGCTCGCCGTCCACCCATCAGCCCCACACTTACCTCATTCAGGTTGCGGCAGCTTCTTCTCCTCTGTGCCTCCCGGCCAATACAGTCGCTTCTCCTCTCAGCCAATTGGGTCTTATGAGTGGCTGGGAGGACAGCATGAAGCCTATAGCGAATTAATATTGGCTATTGGCACACAAATGGGTGGGCTCGGGGGGAAGTGCTCTACGCCCTGAGCCCACTCTTTTTTTGAAGCCAATTAGAGTCTTAAGCTTCAAAAAAAAAGAAAAAACTCCATTGTAATCCATGCGTTTGGCACCCTGCATGTAGATTAGGGGCCGGGTGCATTGGGCTAGGGGAGCATCGCCCCTGGGCCCCTAATGGAGTGGCCGCCACTGCCTATGAATCTGACAAAAAGATGTGAAAAGATCGCCAAATTATTTGAAATGAATCATTCCACTGTAAAGAAAATAACCTTCAAGTGGAGTAGATTTCAAACAACTGCTAATTTGTCCAAGGCTGGCCAGCCCAGCAAATTAAGCCCAGAGTTGACTGTTTATCCAAGAACCCCAACATTTCTTTGAAGGATCTGCAGGTAACACTTTTAAAAGTTGGTGTTAACTTAAGTGTATGCCTCTACAATTCTACAATCAGAAAGGCCTGCATAGGAGATATGCTAGGAACAGCCTTTGCTGTCCAAAATAAACATTGGAGCAAGACTACAGTACAGTCTGCCTTCAGATATAAAGGCAGAGACCAAGCCTTCTGGAACAATGCACTGTGAGCTGATGAATCAAAGGTAGTTTGACAACAAAACGATAATCTCCTGCGCTATGGTGTTTTTTGCTATGTGCAAATAGTATAATCCACTCTTTGGTTTATAGTAAAGTCTGCGCTCTTGCAGCCCTCCTCAGAACAATGGGTGTTCATAGAGCTAAAAGAAATAAGAAAAGAAGTAGAGCTCACTGACCTGGTGCATTACCACTTAAAAGTTTTATTAAAAATGTATAAAAGCAATGGTACTACTCACAAAATGAGCATAAAGACAAGCTTTTCTTATCGGTCAAACTGCATCTCTTGGCAACTATAGACAGGACCTGATGACAGGAAGATCGGATAGTACCCCAAACGCAAGTAGCAGTAGACATGTGTGGCACAAACCAAAGACAGCATTTTAGAAGAAGAACCTCATACTAGTTTTGAAACATGGTGGTGGAAATGTTATGGTTTGGGGTTGCTTTGCTTCTGCTGGGCCTTGGCAGCCTGCAGTCATCAAGACAGCTATGGATTCTACATCATATCAGAGGCTATGAGAGGCTTTTTTGAAAGTTTGAGTTGTACCCAAAAATGGGTGTTTTAACATGATAATGACCAAGGAACGTCTCAGAAAGGACAAAAAGGAGTATTATGGTTAAATTATTGAAATGCTGTGGGGGGATTTGAAATGCGTAGTTCATGCAAGGAATCCCACACACAGACATTTGCAGTCTTGAAGAGCGATAAAAACAAAAAATTACACAGGCTATGGCTATGCTGTACGTATAAAAGGAGCCATTTCTGCTAGGGGAGGCAATACCAAATTCTGCAGATAAGGGGCAGATTTACTAAAGACAAATAGGCTGTGCACTTCTGAAAGTGCAGTTGGTCCATAGCTTAGTAAATAAGTTAAAACTTTACTTTACAAAGAACACCCAATCACATGCAAGGAAAATACAATTGCATTTTTGCTTGCACATGATTGGATGATGGAAGTCAGCAGAGCTCTCCCTCATTTACCAATCTCTGGAGCAACTGCTCTTAAAGTGAACCGTCTATTTGCCTTTAGTAAATTAACCCCCACCTTCTTTTTCTACGGTGCCCTTTTTCATCTACTGATATTTATGTTGAATACATGAATGAAAAGGCAAATTTTCATGCATATCACCTTTATTTGTAGATCGTGTTTGAATAAGGTTCTTTTTTTTTTTTTTTTTACCACTTCAGAAAGAATATTCGTGGGTGAGTGTCAGCTATGCCCGCATCTCCATCCCTCTAATTGTCTTAGCATCATTAGTGGATTGTTTCATTCTCCCCCTTTTTTTTTTTTTTATTATTTTTTTTTTTTTTTCCCCCCCCTGGAGTTGGGGGGGATAGGGGTCCTGAGTCGGGCATCCATGAAGTTTACAAAGCCCAAAAAATACATATATACATCTGAGATCCCACCCAGCCTCCACTCCCCCTCCGCTTCCTTTATCCTAAGTCCCGTTCCATCACTCTTCCAGTTAACCCCCCTGGGGTTTTTTATTTTTATTCCCCCCCCCTCCCCCCTATCCCCCCCGTGCCCCCACCCTCCCCATCCCCGTCCGCTGTTTTGTTGTTGTAAGGTGGCCCTTTCTCCCCAGTGTCTTCTCCTGCCCTTCGGGTCTGCCTTTCCGCAGCTAGATCTCTTTTCGGCTTCACCCCTCGGGGATCATCGGTTGTCACGGCTGCTCTCGCAGAGCCTCCCTGTAGCTCCAAGACCTCTTGAATTTTCTCCAACTCTCCCATCTAGCCCTCGTTACCTCTCTGTCCTCCTCCCCGGTGTACAACACACATTCCATCATGTAAGTGGATTCCACTGCGTCAACCCATTCCCATAAGGGTGGGCTTTCCTTGTCCTTCCACCTCCTTGGAATTACCCTTTTAGCCGCGTTGAGCAGATGGGGAATCAATGAGCCTTTATATTGTTTAATTTCCTTGGGTGTGGCATGCATAAGTACCACCCAAGGGTCATTTTTTACCTCGATCGTTGTTATTTCTTTTATGTATTTTAGGATAGTCTCCCAAAATTTTTTGATTTTAGGGCACCCCCACCATAAATGACCCATCGTGCCCCTTTGATCACACCCCCTCCAACAGTTCGCAGATGTATCCGCCTGGAAGTTGCTGACCCTGTCCGGGGTTCTATACCACCTAGCCATGCACTTAAAGTTTGTTTCTGCAGTTCTCGCATCTACCGCTGACCCATGTGCTAATTTTAAAATTTTCTTACTTGTGCCTATTTCTAGTTGTGTTCCTAGTTCGCTTTCCCATTTGGTAAGGTATGGCGGCATCTCCGGTCTATCTCTTTCTAATAACAGTTTATATATTCTGGATATTCTTTTTTTTGAACATTCTGCCTTAAAGATTTTCTCTAATTTTGTTAGATCCCTAGCCTCCCTTAATGGGCTAGGGAGAGAGCCCACAAAGTGGGTTAGCTGGCGATGCCGCCATCCATCCATGGAGAAAGCCTCATTATTCTGTAACTCGTGCAATGTCATAACCTTCCCCTTACTAATAACTTCCCCTAGTCTCGTGCAATCCTTTCTAATCCAATCACCTCCTATTTCCTTTAACCCTGGCGGGGAAAAAAGGATTTTCTTTAAGTGCTATAAGTGGCGAGTTATAATTTTTGTTGAATATTTTATATATTTTGTCCCAAATTTTCAAAGTCGTGATAGTGATTATGTGTGTTTTTTCTCCCAGTGTCCGGCTTTTCGGAGGATTCCACACAATCTTCCCCAGCCTAGCTTCACTCAGTGCTTCCTCCAAACTAACCCATCTTTTAGTGTTACCTGTTTTACCCCATTCTGCGATTCTCAATAGTGCTATAGCATGGTAGTAACTTTCTATGTCTGGGACCGCAAGACCGCCCTGACTTTTGTCTTGTTTTAGAACTTGGAGGGAGATTCTATGTTTTTTGTAATTCCATATGAAATTCATTATAATAGCTCTTAGTTTACCGAGGTACTGTTTTGGGAGAGGGAGGGGGAGCATCTGGAATTTATATGTGATGACTGGTAAGATCATCATTTTTACCGAATTAATCCTGCCTATCCAGGATAGGATTTTTCCCTTCAGCTCTTGGCATTTTTTTTTTATGTCTTCTAGGAGTGGGATATAATTTATTTTGTATAATTTCCTCGGGTTATTGGCCAGTTCTATTCCTAAGTATTTTATCCTTTTTTTCCAGACGAAACTAACTGTTTTCTGTAGGTTCTGTTTCTCTATTTTATTGAGATTAATATTAAGGATAAATGTTTTTGAGGCATTGATTCTAAAGTTTGTTAGTTCCCCATACTCCCCTAAGGTCTTAAGCAATATAGGGACAGACTTCTGGGGTGAGCTTATGTAAAAGAGGACGTCGTCCGCGAAGGCCGCAAGTTTGTGCTCTTCACTGCCGACTTTACAGCCTTCCACCTCTGGGTTTCCGCGAATTGTAGCTAACAGCGGTTCCAAAGATAGAATAAAAAGGAGAGGGGAGAGTGGACAGCCCTGCCTGGTGCCATTAAACAGTTCGAACTCCGCGGAGGTCGCTCCATTGGCCTTGATGTTAGTTTTCGGGTGATTATATAGAGTTTTAATTTTTTGAATAATTCTGGGTCCAAAACCCATCTTCTGTAGAGTGTTGAACATGAACCCCCAGTCTACTCTGTCGAACGCTTTTTCAGCGTCTATCGAGAGAAGTAGACTGGGGGTTCTCGAATCTCCCATCCTCTGTATGGCTAGCAATGTCCGAATCCCATTGTCCCTCCCTTCTCTGCCCGGGACAAACCCGACCTGGTCCGGATGGATCAGTGTGCCCAAGTGCCCCTTTATTCGATCCGCCAGTATCTTTGCGTATAATTTTGTGTCGAAATTTAATAAGGAGATGGGTCTGTAGTTCGAGCACACCGATCCATCCTTCCCATCCTTCCTCAAGAGAGTGATCGTAGCTTTTAGGGCCTCTTCGCTCATATCATAGTCTATCCCTAGTCCATTCATATATGGCAGCAGTCTCGGTATAAGAATCTCTTTGTACGTTTTATAATATGAGGCCGTGAAGCCATCCGGGCCCGGGCTCTTCCCTATTGGAGAGTTGTTGATGGCTGCTAAGATCTCCTCCTCAGTTATTGGCCTCTCAAGCTCATCTCTCTCCTCCCCCCCTAGAGCCATTAGCCCTGCCCTCTCTAGGAACTCTGATGTTTTCTGGTTATTTCCAATGCTGTCGTTGTTTCCCTTGGTTTTCACCTCGTAAAGTTCTTTGTAGTAGTCTCTAAATGTAGAGGCTATTTCACTAGAGGTGAACTTCATCTCCCCGTTTCTTGTTTGAATTTTTTCAATAAAATTTCTGGTTTTCTTTTTTGTAATTTCCTTGCTAAATATTTCCCTGGCTTGTTGCCCCATATATATTGTTCCCTGGCCAATTTATTGAACTTCTGTCTAACTTCCTGTTCAGCCAAATCTTTCAATTCCTCTCTCTTATCTGTAAGCTCTATGTATATGCTCTGGCTAAGTGTGAATAAGGTTCTAATGTTTGCATGTTCAAATATGTTGCAAATTCAATTTCCATTAGGGTGCACTTACTTTTTCACATGTCTATATGTTAGATTTCGGATTTGTCTATATTGCACACTTGATCCAGGTCTATTATTTTCAGCAGTTTAGCAATGACAATCTGATATTTCTTTATGACGGGGCTACTTCAATTTGTATGTCTGGCCAAAAAAAACAACAGGACAAAATAGCATAATTTTAAGAGGAATAAAAATGAGAAAAATGTGTATGTATTTGTACTGTAGAGATTACTAATTTTTATTTTTTTTTTCCCCAGGCATACACTTTAAATTATTAAGTGTGTGTTCAAACTTGGACAATAACATCCTGTCTGCGCCGTAGGGTGAGATGGTAATGGAAGGAGTGTGTTTCTTAAAGAGACAATGGGGGTGATTTACTAAAATTGTTGCACTCTGAATCTGGTGCATCTGTGCGCAGTAACCAGTCGGTTTCTGACTTCAGCTTGTTTAATTAAGCTTTGACAATAAAATCTAGAGTCTGATTGGCTACTATGCACAGCCACCAGATTCTGTATATACCAGTTTTAGTAAATCCCCCTTAATGTCACCTTTATTACAGTGTCTTAGCCAAGGCTGATCCCCTTATACTCACCTTGCCTGCACTCTCTTGTCATCCATTTATCTATTACAGCCAGGGACACTGCCCAGCCACTTTTATGTTGCAGCCAATGACACTACCCAGCACTACCAGCATGAGGGAGCATGTGACCTGTTTCACAATTCTCAGACCTACTAGCCAGTTGGTGGATCTGAGCACTTTCATATGACCAAAGGCAAGGATGTCACTGGTCTCCCAGGATGCTGATATTACTGATTTTAGTGCCAGCTGTGATGATGGGAGATGTGGCAGGAAGGCACAGGCAAGATAAATATAAAAGTGGTTGGGCAAAGGGCTATGTGGACACTGCCACTGAGCATGAGACCTTGTGGGTGCTTTAATAGGAAAGATAGCTCAAGTGGGTAAGCCCAGGTAAAACCATGACATTTGTAATTATTTTATTCTGCTTTTTTAAACATTCATAACAATGTGTTTCTAATTTTACACAATGGCACTTTTGAAATACAACATCTAGATTCCAGCTCAAGGGTGTAATTAAATGCCGGCCACAGTGAAAACAACAACAAAGAGCAATTACTGTTTACCTTCTTCTTCTCTTGTGAAGCTTGTGATCTAATGCAGCTAATGCATTTATTTGTGTTTGCAGGAACAGATTGTTGCACGTGCCTTTAAAACACTATCAGGTCAGTTGCTCTGACTGGTTGTTGAAGGTCATCTGTGGTGGGGTAGAAATCCGTACTGTCTATGCCTCCCATCGGAAAGCCAAAGTTTGCCTTATCTCCCGTATCAGCAGTGTACGTGCCGGTGCCAGGTTCCACATCCGTGGAGTAGATGATGACGGACATGTTTCTAACTTTGTTGAAACCGAGCAGGTATTGTTTACTTTTTCCTTTCACACTTAATGATATATAATTAATGTACAGGTCAATACTTTTTTTTTATCTTGCATCACAGTACACAGAGCCATAGTAATAACTATATGGGTATATAGGCCACCTTTAAGTGATGGAGAATGGCATGCCCTAAGACAGGAAGTTTACTCCCTATATAACCCCTCCCATTACTAGGAGTACCTAAATTTTTTCGCCAGTGTCTTAGGTGTTGGTCACGAGTAAAGATGTGCTATGCAGAGGCTCCACTGAAGTATTCCTTGCTGGAGCAAGACTTTGAAACCGGATCCATCCAAAGGGCCATTGAGGCCATGGTGGTTGGTACCCGGGCCTCGTGCCGGAAGAAACAAGGTTTTGCCTGTAACGCTTTTCTTTTGAGAGCTGGACCCTGAGATTCAGTGCTTTGGTCAGATTGCAGTGCCATAAAGCTTACTGACAGGGTGTTATATGGGTCCAGGGCAGTGGAACCCCGATTAAAAAGGGAACCCAGTCCTTGAAGGTTTTTTAAGGGAGCCCGCCGTGATGGGCGAAGATTGGGTCTGTTTGGTTGTACCACGGAACCCTGCAGCGGGATAAGGTAAGTGGAGATTTCTAAGGAATTAAAAAAATAAATAAAATACATTTTCCTTTGGATTTATCATATACAGTAAATGTTGTCATGCCTAAAGTCACCACTGGGGGCTGTAAAGAGCATCTACCTGTTTCCATGCTTTCAGATCTCGCTTTGTGTCAGCTGAAGCTGCATGGCTTCCTCCAGCTTTCCGTCCTGGCCACCGGTAAGAGGTTGGAGGGGAGGGGGATTTGGCTGAAGTTTCTCCATCCAGGAATGCTTTTTTCTCCCCTTTCCAGGAGCAGGCAGGGGGGACGCTGTATGGTCTGGTGGTTTGCCGCTGCACTCCCCCCTCCACCGCACTTAGCAGCGGCGGCTGTACTCTCCCCTGTGCTCTCCTCCATCCGCCCCCCCCCCCACACGAGGATCGGGTCGGAGGCCCGCGTGACTTCTGCAGTTCTCAAGGGTCTGGCAGGAAGAATTTCGGAACAGATGGATGCTCTCCACAGCAGCTCTGGGTTACAAACTAGAGTTCCGGGAGTTTCCGTCTCCTCGTTTTCTGAGGTCAAATGTCCCCAAAGATCCAGAGAAAAAGAAGCCTCTCTTTCAAGCTTTAGACCAGCTTTTGTCTCAGAGTGATCATGGAGGTTCCCACGGAAGAGCAGGGGTTGTGGTTTTATTCAAACCTTCTTATGGTGCCAAAACCAAATGGGGATGTCAGACCCATTCTAGAGCTCAAGGATCTGAACAGATTCCTAAATATCCGCTCGTTTCTCATGGAAGGTCAGCTCATTAGTCTCCATCCTGCAAGGAGAAGAGCTTTTGGCATCAATCGACATCAAGGATGCATACCTGCATGTGCCCATTTTTCCCGCTCATCAGAAATTTCTAAGTTTCGAGGTAGAAAAACTCACATTTTCAGTTCATAGCATACCCTTTCGGCCTAGCCACTGCACCCCAGGTGCTCACAAAAGTTCTAGCCCCTCCTCTGGCCAGACTAAGGGCTCAGGGTATAACAGTTATTGCATACCTAGACGACCTGTTCTTGATAGACAGGACAGTAGCCCGCTTAGACAAAAGCGCGGTCACCACAGTCAACTACCTGTAAAGCCTAGATTGGGCTCTCAACCTAGAGAAATCATGGATGCTGATCAGTGGCAGCCCGTGCATTGTGGGCGCACAGGAGCCTGCCCCCCCATCCCTGATGCCACCTAGTATCTATGCGCCCAGCCTCTTTCAAGGCACCGGACACATGGACTGCTATGGCAGGGGTGAGAGGGGGTGCTTTTTTTTTTTAAGCACCTGATTAGAGCCTAAGGCTCTAATAGGCTTCTAAAAAGGGTGGGCTCAGAGAGTGCGCCCGATCCCACCCAATTGTGTGCCCATAGCGAACACATTTTTGCTATTTTACAACTACAGTGCAGTAGAGGGAGACCTGTTTCCCGATTGGCCAAAGTGCCGGGCGATCCTATTGGATGGAGAGGAGACACAGAGCGGAGGAAGCATGAGGAGCGGACTCCTCCGCCGCCTCTGCTGCCCGCACTGGAGGGGACACAGCAGGAGGAGAGGACACAGTCCGGTAAGTGCCGGACCTCCCGCAGGAGGGGGGGGGCGCTCGGTGCAGTACTGTCAGTCCCGTGAGCCGGGAACCCCCCCTGCTTGGCATGAGTGGGGTGGGGGGTTCTGGGTGCTCGAAGCAGTGCTGTTGGTCCCATGAGCGGGGGGGTGGTTGCTGTCAGGCGGGGAGGCGGGCGGAGAAGTGCTGTCAGTCCTGCGAGACACAAGCTCAGTGCTATATACCCAATGCTGACCTATATACCCTGATCTGTAATGCTGGTCTATATACCCAATGCTGACCTATATACGCTATCTGTAATGCTGATCTATATACCCAATGCTGATCTATATACCCTGATCTGTAAGGATGATCTATATACCTAATGCTGACCTATATACCCTGATGTGTAATGTTGATCTATATACCCAATGCTGATCTATATACCCTGATCTGTAATGCTGATTTATATACCCAATGCTGACCTATATACCCTGATCTGTAATGCTGATCTATATACCCAATGCTGACCTATATACGCTATCTGTAATGCTGACCTATATACCCCACCTGTAATGCTGACCTGTATAAGGGGTGGGGCTTATGAGAAGTGGGAGGGTAAAAAAGGAAGAGCGGTGTCTGGCACCCCCCCTCCTAAAACGTCACCAGCCGCCACTGCTGCTGATACATGATACCATTGAGCTTTTGTGCCTCCGTCATCCCGCTGTGTTTAGAGTCTCTCCCTCCCTGCCCGTTCCTAGTGTGTGAGCCGATCGACAAACCCACCCCTCCCCTTCTGCTGCTATTCCATATGGCAGTAAAGTTAGTGATCACAATTACTGCCAGCCCCTCTGTTATAACAAGATATACTGCACAGTGTATGTGCTTTTTTTTACAATTCTGCAGTTAAATACCTTATTTCACATCACCAATATGCGGTCATGTGACCGCTTGGCTGATGTCAGAGGGGAATCTAAGCCCCTCCCACTGTAGTCTTTAGATCGGGGAAGGAGAGTGGCGGACAAACGCATGACCGACCGCACATTGACGATGTGAAAATTTTTATTTAGCTGCAGAATTTCAAAAACACATACACTGTGTAATATAGCTTGTTATAGCAGAGGGACTGGCAGTAATTGAGAGCACTGACTTTACAACTACTTTAATGCAACTCATGGTCATGCACAATATAACATGCATACGTTATTGCAACGCACCAGAGCAGACAGATGTCAATGGGCCGAATGGGTTTACATCTACTCCAGATATATTAGAAACTCAAAGGATGTGGTTGTGGGCTTATACCATTTTGCGCTAGTTTGTTTGTAATTGGGGATAAATGTATGATTTTATAAAAAAAATCTAAGAATTACCTGCAGTATGCGGACTGTTTCTCTTTAAATTTGTGCGGTTTGTGCTTATGTATTTTTCCCTCTGTATATTACACATAACATATAAAGGTTTCTACATTCAAGTGGTGAATCATTTTGTTATCTTCTCTTTTCACATGGTTACACATATAGTACATAACCTATTATGTACATGAACAGAAACCTTTATTACAAGAATCACTTATGTCCTTTAACCACTGTTTCTGAGATTTGTTGTTTACAACATTTTTTTTTTTTTGCTAGAAAATTACTTAGAACCCCCAAACATTATCCATTTTTTTTTATATCGTGAAATATAATGTTACGCCGAGTATATTGATACCCAACATGTCATGCTTCATGTAGCGGGGTCGTTCCCCTTTTAGGGGAGAAGACTACAGTCCCCATAATTCCCCAGGCTCCCGGGAGGATGGCTATTTCCGCCCGAGAGGCTGCTGGGGGAGGAGATAAAAGGGAAGAGGAGAGACCGCCTCTTTCTCTTCTGACTGGGCTGGTGACGCAGAAACTACTGAGTGAGGAGACACCTGTGCGGACCGGGACTGCTGAAGGCCTGAAGCCTGGGCCTTGCAGCAGACAGAGACTCTCACCCCTCAGTGTCAGCAGCAGCGGAGCGGAGACTTTTGCCTACACACGGTCGGACAGAGAGAGGACCGGAGCGCAGGGGCTGTGACGGAGGAGGCCGGACGCCGCCAGTGGAGGTCCCGGAGCTGAGAACGGTACCCCAGGAGTGGTGAGCGAGCTGAAAGGCTCATCCTACACTGTTACTTTCACTCTATGCCTATTGAACTGCCAAGGCACAATTACCTCAGAGCAGCAGATTGTTTCTTTCTGTGGATTACAAACACACCATTTAAAGCTACATGTGCACCACCTCTACAGTTCTCTTGCCGGTGAAGAATACTGTATTTTCTCAAGGACTGAGCTCTATTGCTAGGGATCAGGCCTGGTCCGTTAGGTAGGCGCAGTTAGATTTGTTACACCTCAGGGGTGCATAGCAGACGGTCGCTACACTTGGCGTTCCGTTTCCCATTGCTGTCCAGGCCCACATATGTGTACATGTTTATATCGCATACTGCAGGGACCTGTTCATGTGTATTGCAAGTCAAATGTTTAAATGCATGTTACTATTTCTTTTCATATTACCAAAGTAAAGACAGTTATTACAGCTAGCAGTCTGCCTGTGAGTTTGAGTCCATTACACTTAAAGTATAAGTGATATTTATATGTGCATAGATACATACCCCTTTACTAACTGTGCCAGAGCGGGTAGAGCAGATTGCCGGGGGGTTGGTGGAGCTGTACTCAGGGACCCAAAACAAACTTGCGGCCCTCTTAACTGGGGGTATCGCTACATTCAAAATTGCGCCCGCTTGTGGAATGGCGACAAACTTTTACCCTTAAAAATCTCCATAGGCGAGGTTTAAAAAATTCTACAGGTTGCATGTTTTCAGTTACAGAGGAGGTCTAGGGTTAGAATTATTGCTCTCGCTCTACCGATCGCGGCAATACCTCACGTGTGTGATTTGAACACTGTTTTCATGTGCGGGCGCTTCTGCATGCAAGCTCGGCGAGACGGGGCACGTTTAAAAAAAAAATGTTTCTAATTTTATTTTACCTTTTTTTTTTTTTTTTTTTTTTTTTTTTTTTTAAAACTGTTCTTTTAAAAAAAAATTGTCTCACTTTTAAAATCCCTTTTAATAGAAAAAAAAGCATGACAGGACCTCTTAAATATGAGATCTGGGGTCAAAAAGACCTCAGATCTCATATTCACACAAAATGCAATAAAAAAAAATAAAAGCTAGCTGCTGCCATAACAACGATATTCCTCTTCAAAGTGAGGATGTATATCGGCGTGCGGCGGTCCGGAAGTGGTTAATATTCCTAGCAATTACTTCCCAAGCAGACTAATAGCTGAAATGCTGCATACAATAAGACATTTCAGGTTTCAGCAAATAGCTGACAAATTGTCTGCTCAGATACCTTGGTAGTGGTGGAGGAATAAGAAAATAACCGAGATCGTGTCAAAAGTCACATTGTTTTTCCAAGAAACATGCTGCAAAGCTTGTACTTACAAAAAGGATTAGAAAGATTGAGAGAAAGTATGAGCACATTTTAGTCTCGGAAAAAGTTATATTGGGAAGAGTAAATAGGGCGTAAGCGTTCAGCCTCTAAACATTGTAATAATTTTTTGGTGATCTCCTACCTAAATAAATTGCAGCAAATCATTTGCGAGCAGAAAACCTGTTATTTTATAATGTACATTGCATACTATTCAGGGCCGTTTTTGAGGCAGGGCAAAAGGGGCAGCTGCCCTGGGCCCTGTCATTGTTGTGGGGCCCAAAGCAGCTGCCTCATACTTGGCAACTATCCTGGTTTAAATTTCCTCGTCCCTTGAGGTTTTAGTCCCTTGCTGTGTCCTGATATCTCAGTGTGAAGTGCTGCTACTAATGTAAATGTTACATGTAAATTACTGGCATTCATATGTAAATAGCGACAGCCGGCGGCATTGATATGTAGATCATGCCCCCCTGAGGTCATATCCACAGTAATCTCTAGCAACCAATTAGCAAGCAGAAATCATGTGCTGTAACCTCTAGCAACCAATCAGTGAGCCGTAATGTGTGCTGTACCTCTAGCAACTAGTCAGTGAGCGGTAATGATACACTGTAACCTCTGCCAACCAATTGCAATAGCTGCCTGATCTGATTCAGTAAACTGAGTCTAGCTGCTATTTATTGTATGTCTCAGAGCAGGTGGAGAGTGAAACTGCATGGGGAGGGGGCCCAAGAAATGTTTTGCTCAGGGTCCAATCAATATTAAAGACGCCCCTGATACTATTCTTCACTTTGATAGTGAACACTCGCTTTTTATAGTGTTCACTTTGCTATTTGGACAGCCGGTACTCTATTAGGCTGCATTCACACCTGAGCTTTTTCAGCTCGTAAAACGCTCATCTCAAAAGTTCCAAAACGCCCAACAAGCAAAATCCCATTCATTTAAATGGCTCCTGTTCACATTTGAGCGTTCTGTTGCCTGAAGCAAAACGCCTGAAGCTCAAAAAAATTTAGGCAGATTACTGGCGTTTTTCTGCTTTTTACATTGGTGACCTTTGACCTGTACAAAATCGCAGCAAAAAATGTGTCAAAATCGTGCTAAAATCGCTCAACTTTCTGCCTCAAAAATAAAATGCTCAGGTGTGAATGCAGCCTTATGCCCAGTACACACGGTCAAAATTTCCATCACAAAATGTCAGACGGGAGCTTTTCATCGTATATTCCGACCGTGTGTATGCCCCATCGGACTTTTTACATCGAAAATTCTGACGGACCTAGAAAGAGAACATGTTCTATATTTTTCCAACGGAACAAATTCCTATCGTCTGTATGCTGTTCCGATGTACCAAAAACGACGCATACGCTGAAGCAAGTACAAGACGGAAGCTATTGGCTACTGGCTATTGAACTTCCTTTTTCTAGTCCTGTCGAACGTGTTGTATGTCACTGCGTTCTTGGCGGTCGGAATTTGGTGTGATCATGTGTACCCAAAACAGCTTCAGCGGAATTCCGTCAGAAAAACCTTCAGTTTATTCCGACGGGAAAACCGGTTGTGTGTACAGGACATTAGTAATAAGTATTCTTTATCTAAACAAGGCACATTTTAAGAAAATCTATGAACTTCTTTTTCATAGAACAGAATGGTGCATGAAGATGAATAGAAAACTGGTATGTGATAAATAAGTAGGGTAGGCCTCTTCTTCTGAAAATACTAGTTGCCTGACTGTTATGCCTCGTACACACGGTCCTGGGAGCTTTTCATCTGAATTTCCGGCCGTGTGTATGCCCATCGGTCTTTTTCTGTCGGAATTTCCGACGGACTTTGGATTGAGAACCAGTTCTCAATTTTTCCGACGGAAAACCTTTCTATCGGATTTTCCGATCGTGTGTATGCAATTCCGACACGCAAAATTCCGACGCATGCTCGGAAACAATTCGATACATGCTCAGAAGCATTAAACTTCCCTTTTTATAGTGCTGTCGAACGTTTTTTATGCCGCTGTGTTACTGACCGTCGGAATTTGGTGTGACCGTGTGTAGGCAAGACAGTTTGAGCGAAATTCCATCGGAATTCCGACGGGAAAACCATCAGAGCTTTTTCCGACGAGAATTCTGACCGTGTGTGCGCGGCATTAGGCAGATTTTTTGGTTGCGATACTTTCTGAATCACTGATCCAGAACATGTGTAATGCCTGCTACACAGGATGAGATTATCAGACGAATGATCGTCAGGTTTTTTTTTTTTTTTTTTTTTAATGCTTATCTCATATAGAAAATGAAGAGGTTACTAAAGTCACGAAAATTCTGAATAAAAATTTGCAAGTGGGTGTAATGTGTTGTAGTGTATTTGGATTGTATTTTCAAATGACAACTGTACTGATTAAATGAAAATGGTAAGATCTGGTATCGTACGTATTTTGGTGCTTGTCCCATCGGATAAGATCGGATGAACTGTCGGGATCGGCTCTCAAAAGCTGTGTACTCATGATCAGATTATTGTACGATCGCTTTGAAAGTGGTATTTTTTGTACGATTTTCTGATCGTGTGTATTGCCCTTTCATAGAACAGAATGGTCCATGGCGATTAACATAAAACTGGTATGTGATAAACACAATGCTCAAAAAAATGAAAAACACTTTTTTTATTCAAGGTAAAGCATTCAGTCAATTAAACTCCTGGGATATTGATCTGGTCATTTAAGTGGCAGAGGGAGTTGTTAATCAGTTTCAGCAGCTTTAGTGTTAATTAAATTAACAACAGGTGCACTAGATGAGCAACAATGAGATGACCTCCAAAACCAGAATGGTTTTGCAGGTGAAGACCACTGACATTTTTTTCAAAGTTTCAGAATTTTTAAAGTGTGTCTGAACTGCCAGAAAAGGGGGACAAAGAGCTGAAGTTACACACTGCAGAGCTCAGTGAGGAGAGCTCTGAGAGCTGATTGGAGGAAAGGGACACACCCCTCTCCACACAGCTCACAGGAACAGTGTCACCATTTTTTTATTGGTGTCAGGAAAACTTGTCAGAAGTGGTTCATTCTGATAGCAGAGGAACAAGGCATCAGACAGAGATCACACTTAGTGCTCCAAATTGAGACAAGTACACACTATAAAGGGATATGCTTTTGTTCATATTTAATGTCTGAGGTTTACAGCTACTTTAAGTTAATGACTGTGACAGACCTAGCCGGGACAGAGGCTGTTGGAGGGGACGGAGGAATGCGAGCCTCTTGCCTTGTGATTACGGGCCCTGGCATTTGGGGGAACGGTGCTCTTCGTGAGCTGTATGCCTGGGGACCGCTGAGCTGGTTTTACTTGGATTTAGGTCCATGCTGGCCCCCCAAGACACATAGACTCTGGATATGTATATGCCATATCAGCAATAGACTGGTCACACTGTTGGGACACAAGCTGTCAGATGCTAATGTCATCAACTCCAGCCAGCCTGTCTGTTGTCTTGTGTAATGTAAATGAGGCTGGTCTGGCTTGACACAGATTCTGGGGAGTATTTCGCCTATTGTTGTATGTGCTAATTAACCCTGCAATTGAATGAAGGAGTCCAGTGTTGATTAAGATAATTAGCTTATGCTAATTAGGTTAGGTTTTAGTCATCTGGCTGTACAAATTTGTGTGACATGTCAAATAAAGGTTATTCCTGATGTACTCCAAGACTGGTGTTGTCTAGTTCTTGGGGGCTCCTATAGCCAGAACTATTGGACTCATGTTCCAGGACTTAGGAAGCATTTTGCGGCGGACACCTTGAGTACAGGATCCGTCACAATGACCATGGCCCAACTGCCAAAACTAAACTATATAAGGGCATTTTCACATAAATAAATATGTTTCCATCACATACCAGAGGCAAGCATAGTGTAGATGATGTAACGACCTTTGACTAGTCAACCTTATTTTTTCACAAAATCAAACTTTCAGGACTCTATCCAAAAGTTACACATGCCTTGAAGTCCTGTGGGGCTCGGAACCATTGCAGTATGATATGATTTTATTAAAGTAATAATGCAGGAAAGTTCTGCACAAATAAGGTATGCTGATGACATTTTTTGCGAAATTAGTAGTAAGAACCCAAGCCTTTATATCCCTTTATACAGTAAACACTGAACTCCAGGCACACAGCATACATAAAATACATACAGTATATGGGAGCTTATTTAGCTGTCAGAGGGCTTTGCATTTTTCCTCATCCAGTTTCTGATATTTGCACAGCCCTGCCATAAATAACTGCCTTATCTGACACAACGGGAGAGCAGTCATTTTTCTGCAGGAGTTAAAAAAATAAAAAATAAAGTCCAAAGTACAAACACGCGTGCTCGGAAGCAAGTACGAGCCAGAAGCGGACGGTCTTGCAAACTAGCGTTCGTAATGGAGAATTAACATTCGTGACGCGGCAAATTATGAAATATCCAAATGCAGCGCACAATTCTCTTCTTTTTTAATGGGATAATAATGAAGCTGCTTTGCTGGTGATACTGATGGAGTTATGGCAAAGAAATTTTCAAAGGCTTTTCTTTCTAGCGATATCAAGAATAATATTACGCTTATTATGTTATTTCTATTTTTTGGTGCAAGTTACCACAAAACCATTATCCCCTAGTTTTTACGATCAAAGCTACAACTATGTTGGTGTCCCTTGTCAATTTTACATTGTATTTTTTAAAATGTAACTGCCTACTCCCAAACTGTTATTTGAAGTAAAACACATAGCCAAGTATTTTTCTACACAATTTTTTAATTGTGCATTAAAAAAAGAAAACAAATAAAATTAGACGTGTTATCTGCCAATAGAACTTAACCAAAAAAGTGCATTTTATGCATCCAAAAATATAGAAAATATAAAAAAATTATTATTCAACCAAAAAATTAAATAAAAGCCTCGTGCATGTGTCCTGCTTCTTATTATAGGGGGTCAACAATGCCAAGAGTTGGAAAGCATGGGGGTCTGTCATCAGGAGATTATTCTGAAAATCATCCGGATTATTCTCCTGGAGCTCCTGCAGCAAAGGCATATGACATAATTGGTCACGATTAATAAAGAAACCAATTTTTGGTCCAAGAAATTCTCCTCCTCCTGTTCCTGGACTGGACTTGAGTCAAAGCAATAACCCCAAGGCCAATAATAAATAACACATTATCTCCTCTGATTCCGCAACATGGCTGGTTGACGAACGGCCATTCAGAAACGAACAGAAAAGCACGAAATGAAAAGCGTGAAATGAAAAGCATGAAACACTTGTCAAACTTCTACTAACACGAAATTAGCAGAAGGCACATGACAATTGATCTTCCTCTTTATCGGCTCGTAGTACGTCTATTACGTCACTACGTTCGTGTTTGTTGGCCGACAATTCCTTGCCTTTTGTATGCAAGACAAGTTCCTGGCCAATGCCCTTTGGACAAAAGTCAGAGGCTTTGTCTGCGGAAAATCCGATTTTGTGTACGAGGCTTAAGTTTTGCTGTGTAGCGCATTTGGAAAGCTTGATTCAGATCAATTCAGATCAATTCAGATACATTCACCTTTAAAAATACATTTACGTATGTATTCATTAATATGGAGCTACAGTTGTTTGTCTTTTTTTATCTGCTTGGAGTTCAGCTTAAAAAAAAAAGTTGTATTTTCAAATAACTAAAAAGGAAATGCCATGAACCTATCTCTTGGTGTACCTTGGTTTATTTTTGTGGTTCTAAGAGGCATGTTTTTTTTTTTTTTTTTTTAAGTTTTTGGATAGAGTGGAGAGGGATTAGAACTGTTGGATTTTTATTGTTGTTTGTGTTAGGGATATTGACCCGCTCTATTTTCATGTTTTCCATTATCACTGAAAATGAAAGAAAATCACAAAATTTGGGTTGTCTCTAGAACAGTAATAGAGGGGAAATCTTCCAATATGGAAACTAGTTTTGGTGACAATCAAGGATTCTCTCACTTCCTGTTTTGGCTGGGGGACAGGAAGTAAAGGGAAAATCTCCCCAATGGGAAGCAGATGGCAATAATAAAAAAAAATAAACTGACAGAGGTCTCTACCCAAAATGAGAAAAATTGCCTTTAGTTCTACTTTATAGGATAAGTTCACCTTTTAGCAAAAAGTAATAAATGCTAAAAAAAATTGCAGGAAAAAAAAATGTGCATATATTATTTTTTGTTTCTGGAGCCTCTAAAGCATGGCACCAGGGATCAGCAGATCCTTGGTGCCATGCAGGCCTCCTGCAGATCTGTCCGTGTATCTGTGTGCAAATTTTTTTTTAATTGTGACAGCTAGTGGGAGGGGAAGATCCCCACTAGCTGTCAGCTCAGGGAATCGGGGGTGCGGGGGACAGTCTGTTCATAACATGTTACATGTTACCTCCTGAATATGGGTGTAACGTTAGGTAAGCTTATCCTTTAAGTACTAGTAGCAGTCATTTCATCCTCAACTTTCTATAAGCACCATACTTACATGGCATACATGACAGGCATATCATTGGTATAAGCCCCTGTTCATGTAATTAGCAATAAGGGTATGCACACTACTATTAAAGTGGTTATAAAGCTTTGTTTTTGTTTTTTAAATAACAAACATGCCTCTACTTCCCTGCTCTGTGTAAAAGTTTTTTGCACAGAGCAGGCCCGATCCTCTTCTTCTTAGGTCCCCAGCCGGTATTCCAGGCCCCTCCTCTTCATTGGGTGCCCCCAAGAAAAGCCACTTTTCCTGGGGACACCCATGTGTGCAAACTCCTGAGTCCTGCTGCTGTGTCCATTGACACAGACAGCGCTACCAAGCCCTGCCCCCCGCTCCCGTGTCACCGGGTTTGATTGACAGCAGCTGGAGCTAATCGCTCCTGCTACTATCAATGTGTCCAATGAGGAAAGACAGTGACAGGAGTCGCTGCACTCGTGCACATTGCTGGATCAGATGGGCTCAGGTGAGGAAAAGGGGGGATCTGGGGGGGGGGTAGCTGCAGCACAGAAGGTGCATAGAATGCATTAAGGTGAAAAAACCTTAATGTGAGTGTAAAGGCAGAAGGTTTTTTTTTTTATCGTAATGTGTTGCATAAAGGCAAAAAAACTGTGTCTAGTAGCCCCCCTAATACTTACCTGAGCCCCATTTCTATGCAGCGATGTGCACCAGTGCCTCGTCCGTCCAGGACTCTCCCTCCTGATTGGCTGAGACCAGGGCTTTTTTTCTCAGACAATAGGTGCAGGAACTCCCCCTTTCCGAGTCACCCCTTTTTTCCGTCCCTAGCCACCTCCGAGCACCATACCTTGGTTCCATTCCCTACCCACCTCCCAGTACCAATTAAAAACAGGAAGAAGTTCTGGACAGCCACACTCCAAAAAAGTTTTTGCCTTTTATTCAAAAATTATAAACAAAAATACAGGCCACAGCAGGAAAGGACAAGAACTGACATGTTTCACGCCTAAATACAGTGCTTAGTCATACTAAGCACTGTATTTAAATGTGAAACGCATCAGTTCTTGTCCTTTCCTGCTGTGGCTTGTATTTTTGTTTATCATTTTTGAATAAAAGGCAAAAACTTTTTTGGAGTGTGGCTGTCCAGAACTTCTTCCTGTTTTTAATTGCTATATGCATTGCCAGCACCAGTATCTTTGTCTGACCTACCTGGAGTGGTGATAACCCCTTCCCCACCTCCCAGTACCGCCCCTTTTAGACAATACAGAACCAAGTATCATTTTGTGTTGCTAAGTAATTTTGTATGGAATTTGGTAATGGTATCAAGAAAAGCAGTAAAATAGATCCCCTGCAGCCAGCAACAATAGATCCCCCTAACAGCAATGGAGCAACCCACAACAAAATTACCCCCCCAGCAACAATAGATTCCCGGCAGCATCAACAGATCTCTGAGACAAAGAGGCAGTGCCATTGGCTTCCGCTGCTCTCTATCAAAGTTAGCCAATCAGGAGAGACAGGGGGTGGGGCCGAACCACGGCTCTGTGTCTGAAAGGACACACAAAGCTGCGGCTTGGCTCGGGTGCCCCCCATAGCAAGCTGCTTGCTGTGGGGGCACTCAACACAAGGGAGAACTGACGAGGGACCCGAGAAGAGGAGATTCTGGGTTGCTCTGTGCAAAACCATTACACAGAACAGATACAAAGTATAATGTGTTTGTTATTTAGACTTTAGTATATCAATTTAAGGCTTTAGAACCACTTTACCTATCCCATCCAGCAACCAGCAACAGATTATTATTTAGAGTAGAGTAAGCACACCACATAACAAAAATGCAACAACAATTGCGCGGTCATGCAACGCTGTACCCAAATAAAATTTTTGTCATTTTTTCCCCACAGATAGAGCTTTATTTTGGTGGTATTTGATCACCTCTGCGGTTTTTATTTTTTGCGCTATAAACAAATTAAGAGGGACAAGTTTGAAAAAACATAATATTTTTTACTTTTTATTATAATTAATATCCAATTATTTATTTTTTTTAAACAAATTTTTTCCTCAGTTTAGGCCGATACGTATTCTTCTACATATTTTTGGTAAAAAAAATCGCAATAAGCGTATATTGATTGGTTTGCGCAAAAGTTATAGCGTCTTCAAAATAGGGGATAGATTTATAGCATTTTTATTATTATTTTTTTTTTACTAGTAATGGCGGCGATCTGCGATTTTTATCATGACTGCGACATTGCGGCGGACATATCGGACACTTTTGACACATTTTTGGGACCATTCACATTTATACAGCGATCCGTGCTATAAAAATGCATTGATTACTGTATAAATGTGACTGGCAGGGAAGGGGTTAACACTAGGGGGCGCTGCAGGGGTTAATATGTTCCCTATATGAGTGATTCTAACTGTGGGGGGAGGGGACTGACTGGGGGAGGGGACCGATCGGTGTCCCTATGTACAAGGGACACACCATCGGTCTCCTCTCCTCTGACAGGACGTGGATCGGTGTGTTTACACACACCGATCCTCGTCCTGCTCACTTACCGGGCAATCGCGGGTGCCTGGCGGACATCGCGGCCGCCGGGCACGCGCATCAGGTCCCCAGCTACGAGGCGGGCACGCGTGCGCCCGCCTCCCGCCTCCCGCGGCACGCGCGCGCGCCCCCTAGTGGTCATATGACGGCGGCCCGCCACAGTAGCTGCACCGCTCCGCCGTCATTTGACAGTGGGCGGTCAGCTACAGGTTAAAAAGCATTGCTTGCAGAAGTACCCGGGGAGTTCCATGATAACTTATCCCCCCATATCCCCCCATGAAGCTTCATCTGACCTTTCTTAAAGTGGTGTTTCCACAAAAAGAAAAAAATAGCTTAAAATTCATAAAAAAATAAAAAATAAAATAATTGGAAAAAATAAATAAAAATGTACTCACCTCTAAATGCATGTTGCTAGGGGGTCCCTCGTAGTCTGGCTCCTTCAGTGCCCGGGCATTAACATCACTTCCCCTCTGCGCAGTCAGTCATCTGGGACACGGGACAGGTCCCAGATGACTGCGCGGCATATCACGGCGCGGGGGGAGAGGGGCTTAGATCCCCAGCATCGCTGGACCCTGGGACAGATAAGTGTCC
The DNA here is from genome assembly GCA_028564925.1 of Lithobates sylvaticus. Taxonomy (NCBI): domain Eukaryota; kingdom Metazoa; phylum Chordata; class Amphibia; order Anura; family Ranidae; genus Lithobates; species Lithobates sylvaticus. The sequence continues at coordinate 132,265,427 of CM053028.1, forward strand.
GATTATTAAAAGTCAGCAGCTGCAGTATTTTTAGCTGCTGACTTTTTTAATCTTTTTTTTTGTTAACGGGCACCCCACTTTAAGAAGTTGACATGTTTTGTATATATACATATTTCGTTCTTATGTGTCTTCGCTGCCCTTCTGTAGTCTGACTTGATACAAAGCTGGGTACATTTTTTTTGCTTTTTATTTTGCTGTGCAATAAATGATCATACTTTACCTAGTTATGTCATCAGGTGTGGAACAGTTCAGTACCGCCATTGATAATTCTTTTATTTCTCTTTTATTTCTCTTTATAGACAATATATGTAGATGATAATGATGTCTCATCCTTCGTTCAGATCAGGGGATCTGTCCCATTATTCTGGGAACAACCAGGACTACAGGTAAAAAATGTTGATATAATGTCTTAAAAATCACTTAAAGGTTTCATACCTTTTGACAAGAAGTTTTTCAACATATGTGATATATTATATAAGGGAGACATTTACCATAATCATATTATCTGCCAAGTAAATCCTTATACTTTTGTGGCAGAATAGAAAGCCTTATTTAATAGCCAAGTAAAGGTTGGTCTAAAAAAAATAGGTAATGTGTGAATTATGTTCCAGGAAGCACGTTGAGCTAGTATGATGGCCAATTGCATAATTCGCACAATCGTTTTTATTGAGTAAAACAATGCCAAAATACAGGCCTGAAGAAAAGAAGGCAAAATGGTCCCACACAGGGGAACATAACATCACGTAAATGCAAACAAATCACTTTTTTAAAAGTGTAAAAGCAAATAGTAGAAGCATCCGGTGTAAGTGCCGGAAGTGGGAATAATTAACTGGAATCGGAGGTCCAAGATATGGTGAGACAAAAAAAAAAAAAAAAGACAAAACAAGAGAAAAACAGAACAAGAACAAAAAAAAAAAAAAAAAAGGGGGGGGGGGGGTGAAGGGTTGGAATTGGGAGGGATATAGAAAAAGTGAGAGACCAGTAGAAAAAAAAGGGAGAGAAAGGAGATGTAGAACTAGGCCGGGAAAGAGAGAGAGAAACAGAAGAGAAGACAAGAAAAGGAGGAATAATTCATAATGTCACAATTTGCTATAACAGGCGGGGGCTGGGGCAAGCTCTCTGAATGATGAGGAAAGAGAGCATTGTATTTTTTTTTATTTTTTTTTTTAATGCCCTATTTAAATGTTAGAGATTTTTGGATGTAAATAAAAGCATATTGAGCTTGTTATATTTCCCTCCACACATGCCAGGGTCTTGGGTGTAATCCTTGACTCTGACCTCTCCTTCAGCCCCCATATCCAATCACTGGCTAAATCCTGCCGCCTTCGCCTCCGCAACATCTCCAGAATTCGACCCTTCCTGACTAATGACACCACAAAGCAACTCATTCACTCCTTGATTATTTCCCGCCTTGACTACTACAACTCTCTCCTTAATGGCCTACCCTTAAGCAGGCTATCCCCTCTTCAGTCTATTATGAATGCTGCTGCTAGACTAATACACCTCACTAATCGATCCGTGACTGCCGCCCCTCTCTGCCAATCCCTTCACTGGCTTCCACTACCCCACCGTGTAAAATTCAAAATGCTAACCACAACATACAAGGCCATCCACAACATCGCCCCCATCTACATCACCAACCTCATCTGCAGATATCACCCAAATCGTCCCCTCCTGCTCTCTAGCTCCCTTGTTACCTCCTCCCATGCTCGCCTTCAGGACTTCTCCAGAGCCTCTCTCATCCTCTGGAACTCCCTGCCCCATTGTGTCCGATCAGCCCCTACCCTGTCCACATTTAAGAGATCCCTAAAAACTCAATTATTCAGGGAAGCCTATCCCACACCCACCTAACAACTGTCCCCGAGCCACCCCCATCAAATAATTCTCTGCAGCTATTACCTTTTGTACCACCACCCCTTCCCTTTAGAATGTAAGCTCTACGAGCAAGGCCCTCCTGTACCTTTAGTATTGAACTGTACTGTAATTGTGTTGTCCCCCTATACATTGTAAAGCGCTGCCTAAACTGTTGACGCTATATAAATCGTGTATAATAATGATATTGTTTTATCTATTAAATGTTGTTGGGGACTTTAACCTCCCTGGCGGTATGATTCTGTCTGGAATTTTGTGCTGAAAGCGGTACAATTATTTTGCATGGAAATTTGGCGTTTTTATATTGTAGGAATGCAATTCTTATGAATAACTCACTTAAATCTGTCCGAACCAGAGTCTAGTAGACATCCCGGGTATGATAAAGTTTGAAACACAAAATAATAAATTATAATATAATAAAAATATATATAAAAATGATTCAATAATGTAATCAAATCAAAAACACTGAAATTTGCTCAGTTGCAGAATAGTCGCTGTCATTAAATTTATTGTTTGATGATAAATTGTGATTCAAATTTTTTATCTGTGTTTTCTAGCTGGTCTAAAACCACTTTTGACATAAAGGGACACTTTTTGGTTGCTATGGATAATCTCCAGTTTCCAGGCAGAAAAAAAAAATCTTTTTATTATATAAAATGACATGCAGGGCACTGGGCAGACCACTAGGGACAAAGGGGATGTGTATTTTTGGTATACAGTACTGTAATCTGTAAGATTACAGTATTGTATATGTGTTGTGTTTTTAAACTTTTTTGAATTTGGCGCCGATCTCCGCTCCCGTGCGTCGGAACGTCGCAGGGAACGGAGATCAGCGGCACTCGGGCACTGTGTGAATCGAGCGAGCGGACGGCTCGCTCACACAGCGGGGAGACATCGCAGGATCCAGGGGAAAAGGTAAGTAACTTCCCCCCTGCATCCTGCACGCAAGCCCGAGTCTGGCTCGGGGTTACCGCTCCCAGCAGAAAAAGCTGGACCCGTGCCAGGCTCGGGAACACCGCCAAGGAGGTTAATAACTTCAGCTCTGGAAGATTTTACCCCCTTCATCACCAGGCCATTTTTTTACTATACTGCACTGCGCTATTTTAACTGGTAATTGTGCGGTCATGCAACGCTGTACCCAAATTAAATTGATATTATTTTTTTCACACAAATAGAGCTTTCTTGTGGTGGTATTTTAAAGTCAGAAGGTTTTTTATCTTAATGCATTCTATGCATTAAGATAAAAAGCCTTCTGTGTGCAGCAGCCCCTCTTAGCCCCTCTAATACTTACCTGAGCCCCATCTAGTTCCAGCGACTCCCTTCCTTATTGGCTGATACAGCAGTGCGTCACCATTGGCTCCTGCTGCTGTCAATCAAAGTCAGTCAGCCAGTGAGAATCGAAAGGGTATAATAAGTGTATATAAGTCAATAAGTGTATATTGATTGGTTTGTGTGAAAGTTCTAACGTCTACAAACTATGGTTGTATACTGGATTTTTTTTTTTTTTTTACTTATACTACTAATGGCGTGATCAGTGTCTTACAACGGGACTGAGGTGGGCAATCTAACACTAACTGACACTGGGGCAAACTGACTAACTGCCAATGACATCACCAGTGGCATTAATGCAGTGATCAATGATACTGTACACTGTCACTGTACTAATGACACTGTCTGGTAAGGGGTTAAAGGAGAAGCCTTAAAGTTTCTATATTTTGCTGGCTGCAAACCAGCCTGCTTTTTAGATTTTAGATTTTTACTTATTTGAAATGGCTGACATATTTCTTTAATATTAGACAAAATACAAAATCTAAAAGCTTAATTGCATCTATACAGAGAAAATTAAACCAGAGATGTTTAATAAGGAACACACACTGCAGAATAGCTACAAAGTTTTATTGATACAAAAATCAGAAATATAAACATAATGAGCCAAATGGAACATAATGGGGGTTATTTATGAAAGGCAAATCCACTTTGCACTACAAGTACACTTGGAAGTAAAGTCGCTGTAAATCCGAGGGAGGACATGCAAGGAAAATAAAAAACAGCATTTTAGCTTGCATATGATTGGATGATAAAATCAGCAGAGTTTCCCCTCATTTCAGATCTTCCCCTCAGATTTACAGCAACTGCACTTCCAAGTGCACTTGTAGTGCAAAGTGGATTTGCCTGTCGTAAATAACCCCCAGTGTGTGTTCCATTTGAAGCCCCTTATTAACCATTTCAGCCCCGGAGCATTTGGCTGGCCAAAGACCAGAGCACATTTTGCGATTTAGCACTGCGTCGTTTTAACTGACAATTGCGCTGTCGTGCCACCTGGCTCCCAAACAAAATTGATGTCCTTTTTTTCCCCACAAATAAAGCTTTCTTTTGGTGGTATTTGATCACCTCTGCGGTTTTTATTTTTTTGTGCTATAAACAAAAAAAGAGCGTAAATTTTGAAAAAAAAACGCATTATTTTTTACTTTTTGCTATAATAAATATCCCCCAAAAATATATAAAAAAAAATTTTCCTCAGTTTAGGCCGATACGTATTCTTCTACATATTTTTGGTAAAAAAAAAATCGCAATATGCGTTTATTGATTGGTTTGCGCAAAAGTTATAGCGTCTACAAAATAGGGGATAGTTTTATGGCATTTTTATGAATAATTTTTTTTTTTACTAGTAATGGCGGCGATCAGCGATTTTTTTTGACTGCGACATCATGGCGGACACATCGGACACTTTTGGCGCTATTTTGGGACCATTCACATTTATACAGCGATCAGTGCGATTAAAAATGCCCTGATTACTGTGTAAAATGTGACTGGCAGTGAAGGGGTTAACCAGGAGGGGGCGCTGCAGGGGTTAAGTGTGTCCTAGGGAGTGATTCTAACTGTGGGGGGGCTGCACTGATCATAGTTCCCGATTACAGGGAGCTGTGATCGGTGACAGTGTCGCTAGGCAGAATGGGGAAATGCTTGTTTACATGAACATTTCCCCCATTCTTCCTCTCCGTGAGACAACCGCGGGTATCCCCACGGACATCAAGTCCGCGGAACCCGATGTCGAACCCATGGAGCTCGTGGCGGGCACTGCTGGTCCGCTGGTCCGCAAGCGGTTAAACCTCTCTGGTTTAATTTTCTCTGTATGCATGTTATTAAGGCTTCAGGAACCCCAGTTATAATTAAGCTGAGTCGGTATTGTACTTAATATATTATTTCTATTTAAACTCTCAGCGTTGAATTTCCCATTTCCATATCTGTTATAGTTGCATCTACTGTATAGTACAGGGTTTGTAGCATTCCCCTGAACCAATTAAGGTTTAGGGGGATGTGGTTTTTAGGCCCCTTTCACACCTAAGCATTTTTCAGGCGCTACAGTGCAAAAAATAGCGCCTGTATAGCGCCTGAAAAAAGCGGGTCCTTTCACTCCAGTGTGAAAGCCGGAGGGCTTTCACACTGGAGCGGTGCGCTAGCAGGACGGTAAAAAAAGTCCTGCTAGCAGCATCTTTGGAGCGGTGAAGGAGCGGTGTATTCACCGCTCCTATACCGCTCCTACCCATTGAAATCAATGGGACAGGGCGACAATAGTATTTTTAGTATTTTTTTCAAGCTAGCTATGGAACCAGGCCAGGAAAACTTGAGTAAAACTGTTATATTGACCAATACTAAAAGTCAGATGGTTTTGCAAAGCCATAGATTGTCCATGGAGGTAATTCCTTAGTACTGCAGTGTATGAAACATCTAAGCAATCTGGTGATATATTTGTAGTTAAAAAATAAATAGTTAAAAAATCGTAAATTTTCCTGGAGATTATTTCCAGAGTGCTGATCTGGATACGCTGCTGGCAGCTATGTAGTATATATAAGTGAGAATGCAGTTCTTGAGTTTGGACTGCTTGCTTCTGAATATTGCCTTTATAATATCTGCCGCCAACTGCAAAACTCAAACCTTCTGTTCCACTGTTTAACCTTTTTCATCTGCGCTTAAATAAGATCCGCCATTTGAAACAAATCCACTTTGTTGTTCTGAGCAATAAACCTCTTATTGGGTGAGTTTGTCCCTATTTTTTTACATGCTACTCTCTACATCTCAAAAATCTTTCTAGATGGGCCAATTCATTTTTCTGTAAGGCACTTGGGGACACTTGATGTTTTTATTCTTCTGCAAACTGTTATGTTGTGCTGAAGTGAATGGGCAACTTCACGCTGCGAGGAAAGCTTGTGCTCCATATTAGTTGCCCTTGCATAAACCATTTTTTCTCTCCAATTGCAACATATTAAATACGTATTTAACTGCCTGAAGAATGAAGTGGAACATAAGTACAACATATCGTTAATTCAGGCATGGATTTGTGTATTACAACATGTAAGAAGCTTACCTGAAAGCCCGGGCAAATCCTTCTATAATTATTTCTGTAACGACATTCAGATTCAGAAAGACACAAGGACTGTTGAGCACAAAAAAGACACTGTGTGTTTTTTTTTTTTTTTTTTTTTTTTTTTTAAGTAATTGCATAACTGTGAAGTCCCTTTTTTTTTTATTTTCACCAAATGATATTTGACAGAATACAGTGTGACAGTGTAAATCATAAGATCTTCAGAAGTAAATAAACCACTTTGGGACCAGAACAATTTTTCATTTTAAACTCTAACAAATTCTGATTCCTCCTGTATTGAATTGTATCGTAACTGCACTGTCAGCCTTCATGTTGTAAAGCGCTGTGCAAACTGTTGGCCCTATTTAAATCCTGTATAATAATAATAATAATAAATTTGCACACCCGTTAAAATCTGAATTTTTGCTCAGAAAATTCTTTAAAACCCCCAAACTCTTACATATGTTTTCTGAAAGCCGAGACCTTGTAGAATAACAAAGTGGTATTTGCAGTTTTTTTTTATGTTGCACAATATATGCATAAATGTTTATAATATTGATATTTTTAGGAAAAGGTACACCTAATGAATTTTAGTGCAGATAAACACAATTTAATACCCATTTTTTTTGGTAAGGTATAAAAGATAGGGTTACATTGCTTAGATACCAAGCATGTCAAGCCTTAAAGCGGTGTTCCAGCCACGATTTTCTTTTTTAAAAAGTCAGCAGCTACAAACACTGTCGCTTCTGACTTTTAATAAGGACACTTACCTGTCCAGGGAGCCCGCGATGTCGGCCCCCCGAGGCCAATACGTCAACCGGATCGGGTGCCGGCGCCGCCATCCTAACGAAGGGAAACAGGCAGTGGAGCCTTGCGGCTGCACTGCCCGTTTCCTACTGCGCGTGCGCTTTGTGAATGGACGGCTGTCTTCTGAGACACACACATGTCCCAGAAGACATCGCTCCCCATTTCACAGGAGACAACGCGAGGGAGGACCAGAACCGTGGACCAGGAAGTGGCAGATTAGGACGATCTGCCTAGCAACAGCCATTTCTGGTAAGTAAAAAAGAAAAAGTTTTTTTCAAATGTATTTTAACCGCTTCCCGACCGCCTCCTGTAGATATACGTCAACAGAATGGCACGGGCAGGCAAAAGCACGTACCTGTACGTCCCCTTTAATTTGCCTGCCCGGGGGGCGCGCGCGCGCGCCGCCAGCGGCGCGCGCGCGACCCGGTCGGGAGCTCCGTGACCACGGCCGCGGGACCAGCGGACCCGATTGCCGCTGGTATCCCGCGATCGGGTTACGGAGCTGAAGAACGGGGAGAGGTCTATGTAAACAAACCTCTCCCCGCGCTTCCTACACTGACTGTCAGTGATCGGCGGTTCCCTGTCATCGGGAACGCCGATCAATGACGTCAGACGTACAGCCACGCCCCCCTACTGTAAAAAAAAACACAACACGTCACACTGACTCCTCCCCGCCCCCTAGTGGTTAACCCCCTAACTACAACTGTCATTTACATAGGAATCAGTGCTATTTAAATAGCAGTGATTGCTGTATAAATGACAAATGTCCCAAAAATTGGTCAAAAATGTCCGCCAAAATGCCGCAGTCACAATAAAAATCGCTGATCGCCGCCATTACTAATAAAAAAAAAAATATTAATAAAAATGCTATAAAACTATCCCCTATTTTGTAAACGCTATAACTTTTGCGCAAACTAATCAATAATCGCTAATTGCGATTTTTTTTACCAAAAATATGTAGAAGAATACGTATCAGCCTAAACTGAGGAAAAAAAATGTTTTTTATATATTTTTTGGGGATATTTATTATAGCAAAAAGTAAAAAATATTGCATTTTTTTCAAAATTGTCGCTCTATTTTTGTTTATAGCGCAAAAAATAAAAACCGCAGGGGCGATCAAATACCACCAAAAGAAAGCTCTATTTGTGGGAAAAAAAGGACGCCAATTTTGTTTTGGAGCCACGTCGCATGACCGCGCAATTGTTAGTTAAAGCGACGCAGTGCCGAATTGCAAAAAGGGGCCTGGTCCTTTGGCTGCCAATTGGTCCGGGGCTGAAGTGGTTAAGGAGCGTGTTTTATGTATTTTTTTTTATTTTTTATTTTGGGTGGACCTCCGCTTTAAAATTCCACTTGCCCATGAATTGGTGAAAAACTATGGCACCCAATATTTTTCATCAAATTAGATGCATATATAGCTTATACAGTGTAGTTAGTGTTACGGTGAATGATAGCCCTAGAATTATTACTTTCTTTTTCAATAGTATTTATGGGTTTTAGCAGATGAAAATACAAGATACATTCTGAACAACCCTGAAACTAGAAACATATCTTGGCCAACACGGCCTACGAGACATAAAGAAAATATAATGCGAACACAAGTATCACAATAGTTAGTGTGCTATGGGTGATTAAGTAACTACATCCAACTGACTGAACACAACCCAAATATGGTTAGGCATTATTAAGAAAATCATAACTTTGAATTTTAACTGTTTAGGAATATATTGCCCCTAGGATTGTCACAACAGTACTTATTAATGTGCAGGAGAGAAAAGAGTAGGCGAGAGTCCCACCCCCTTTGGGATTACGCTGTGGATGGGGAGACCCCAGCCACCTCACACATCTCTTTTCCATTAGTATTTATTAACATTTAAACGGGACAAATTTTCAAGGCAAAATATTGTTCGCATGAGATCAGCCTTTCTGTGTACACAGTGTCTTGAAGTACTAAATAAGTGAACAGTTGTGTATACTCTATCAAAGATGATTATTGTATCTCTTACCGCTTTATACTTCGACTTGACAAACTACATGAAAAACCTGTAGCATGTAATGAGTGACGAGGTAAAGTAACCAGCAAAAACGAGGAGAACCTCAAAAACAAAATAAAAAACAAAAAGGGGAGGGACAGAGTTACCTCTTTCTTGGGTCCCTATCCTTTCCCTTGGCTTTATTAAGATAAAGAAGAGGACTCCGTACCTCTCATACAAGATTCTAGGGGAGAAAACTTACAAAGGAAAGGAAGGAAGAAAAGAAAAAAGAAGGGAAGAGGAAGGGATAAGAAGGAGGGGGGGGTGCACCCCTGTTGTTCTCTACTTAGCTATACTCACTGTTCATAAATCGTCCAACAAATATTTTATCCCAGACCTTATCAAAGACTGGTTGTTTATCCATTAATATCGCTGAGAGGCGTTCATTGATCATGATCCACGACAACTTCGCTTTCACCAAGTCGAAGGGGATCATGGGCGTTCCCCAGGATCTAGCTACCGCTATCCTGGACGCCGTAAAGATAAATGATATGAATTTCTTGGTGTGCCTTGGCCCTCCCTCTATTTGGTTTCCCAACAGCGCCTGTTGTGGTGATTTATTTAGATTTACCTGGGTTAGTGAGTAGATAAAATTATAAATGCGTATCCAAAAACGCCTGACTTTAGGGCATGTCCACCATATATGGTATACTGTGCCTTCTATACCACATCCCTTGAAACATAGAGGGGAGGTGCCTGGGACATATGTTGCCACTCTCACGGGTACCATGTACCATCGCAGTAGAACTTTATAATTCGCCTCAGTGAACAGTGAGGTGTTGTTATATGAGTTTGAGGCGAATTGTGCAATTTTAACCCATTTGTCAATTTCCATCTTTGCCTCTATATCCTGTTTCCACTTGTTCATATAAAATAGTTTTTCCGACTTTGAGGACAAGATAATGTATATTTTCGAGATGTGGCCTGTATGCTTATCAAAGGACCTGCACAGGTATTCCATTGGGGTGGAAGTTGTAATATCATTTGTACCCCGTAAAGCCTTCATATAATGCACTGATGGATGCATCTGAAGGTAATGGTATATTTCCATGTTAGGGAGTTGATATTTTTCTATCAGGGTTTGTTTTAATAAGATACCTCTGTGGTCGCACATATCGGCAATACCTATCAGGCCCTTGTTCGTCCACCATGCAAACTCTTGAGGATTAAGACCCGGGGTGAAATCGGGGGTTACCAGTCAATGGGGCTAGGGGAGAATGGGTGGATCAGAATGCATGAGGCTTCAGCAATCTGTCCCATAGACTTAGTGAAAAAGATAATGTAGGACAAACCCTTTAACTTTTTGAACTTCACTAACAAGCCCCCTATGTGATAGCATAATGGAAGTGAAAGACCCTCTTTATGGAGACATCAGATCCCTAACTGTGCTTCTCCAGCATCTTCTTTGACCTCAACAGCAGGAAGAAAGACAGCCAATGCCAGAAATTAAAAAATCTTTGTTGGGCCAGCCATAGATGGTGTGAATGTCCTGCAACCCGTGGTCCCTGCCGGGAGAACACAGTGATCACTGCTAGCGTCTATAACAGCCGCTAGCAATAATCGAGCCAGCAGGCTGGTTGCACCCAAGTTGATCGATCAATCAACTTGCGTATATTCAGGCTGCCCATACATGGCTCGAATCTCAGCTGGTTCCAACTGAACCAGCCAAGATTCGAACCATCTATGGCCGGCTTTGCTCCACAGCCACCCAGTTCACTTATACCTGAAACCCGAGTACTGGCTGAAAAGAATGATACCAAGATCAAGGCTGCTGCAGCTGTGATCTTGTTGTAACCACTTACAGATCATGATGTACCAGTATGTCATATGGTCCTTAAGTGGTTAAAGCCATCTTGCTGCTGCTCGGGGAAATGTAAGAAGTAGGAATTGAGTGGAATACTTGCATAGGTTTCAATGCGGAAAGGCAAAATTTGTAATGCTTGTTCCTAATCAGGGTTTTCCAGCAAGTGTTAACATTTTCAAATTGTGTAAATCATTTGCTTTTGCAGAGTCGATTTAGCTTTTATGGGGCAAAGGGTTCATTGCACTGGAAGTTTCTTTGTGGTGACATGCTATAAGGACATGCAGAATCCTTTAAACATTATAATGACACTATGAACTGGACCCTCAAACTCTAAAGTTAACATATAAATAAAATGTATATATTGTCTATCGTACTGCTTACCGTCAGACAAGGCTTGATTTCACAAACTCTATTGTTACAGGTCGGCTCCCATCATCTTAAACTCACTAGAGGACTGGAGGCCAATGCACCAGCGTTTGACAGGTATGACAGGTCATTTAAAAACACTTACAATTATAAATATTATTTACATAAACCTTGAACATCATATAGTATATGAATTTAATGCTCCTTAAAATTCACACAAGTGAGGATTGCTATATTATAATGCGATATATAGGTACTTTGTGAGCTACTCATTTATTTTGGAGTCTAATATTAAAGTAGAACTATAGGCAAAATGTTTTACACTCTTTGGATAGAGCAAGAGATGTGACCCATTACGGTGATTTCCCTTCACTTCCTGTCCCATAGTTAAACAGGAAGTGAAAGGAAATCTCTGCAAATTAAGGGAATTCCTTGGGGGACCCCCAAGTCACCAGCACTAATGTCCCCATTGGGAAATTTCCCCTCTATTACTTTTCTGGGCACAACCCAAAATTTGGGATCTTATTTTACTTTCACTTCCGATAATGATAAACGGGAAAAATAGAGAGGGTTAAACAGGACAAGCGTTCCAATTCCTCTGTATCCTATGCAAAGCAAAAAAAATTGTTATACTTTAAGCAGTTTCTTGCTATTATACACATGCTTTATTAGGTATAGGACTTTTAAATCTTTACAGACCCTTTTAATTCAATACCACTACCCATTATCATTGAGTGGTGGTCCAGAAGCTAAAGGTCTTATGGCAGCGTACCTCTGGGTGCAGAACTCACTGGCTTATTTGTAAATGAAAGGTCTGTGCATTTAGGGACAGACTGGATATGTTCTGTACCTTCTTTCTCTAAAAACAAAAATTAACCTAATTGAATCCTATTGTTGGAACCTCTAATTGGTAGTGGCAAGTAATAAAAGAGTAGGCGCTTTGTATTTTTACATTGTGTGCTTAAAAGATAAGTTTACATTTTGGAAAAAAATAATGAACATTGCATTTATTCATTTACATTTTTTTGAAGCCTGTAAAGCAGGTCTCCAGCAGATCTGCCAGTGTATCTGTTTGCCCATACATTCCGCACAGGTAAACAGATACATTCTAACAGGAAGCATGAATGAACTAGGTAGGTAGTTCATTGAAAACTACAAGCCGACAGCAGCAAAGGCCGGACCTTGACGTTTTCCATGCAGAGAGCCCTGTCAATCAGTGACGTGGCTGGGCAGGCGTGACATCGTGACAGCTAGCGGGGAGGGAGAAGAACCCTGCAAGCTGCCACAGCGGGGATCGGGGAGATGCAGGGGCCGGTCCATCCGTAATCCCTGAATATGGGTGTAACATGTAACTTGTTATAAAAGGTGAACTTATCCTTTAAAAGTGATTCTTTATGTGAAATCAAAGTGGTTATAAACCCACTGAAGTGACTGGCCTCAGGTGATACACAGAGATGAAGCTAATCCTCCTACATAAGTTGTAACTGTTTATCTGCAGCCATCTCTCTTCTACAGCCATTCAAAGTACAGAATTTACACTGCTTTTCGGAGCTTCAGAAGCCGGGGGGGGGGGGCAGCTGATGTCACAGACTGCACAACAGAGCAGGGAGCTAAATGTAATGTGAGACTTAAATGCAGGAAATGGACAAATCCCCTCTATACGGTCTTGTAGGGAAGCATGCACAGCTGAGGCTGTTTATCACCTGATTTGTCCATAGTCGGGGGGGGGGGGGCAGCGCTGTCTTTCAGGATTGCTTTGTGTTAACATAGACTGTCGGAAGTGACAGATAGCAGAGGAATGAGAGCGCATGCAGAAAAAACAGTGGGTGCTTTGAATTGAGGCATGTACACGCTATAAAAGGATATGATTTATAAAAAAATTTAATTCAGAGGGTTATAACCTTTTTTAACATTGGTACATTCTTGCCTTTCCATATTTTTGTACTTGTATTAAATGTACAGATTAGCCACTAGGGGCAGGGTAGTTTATCTCATACAAAGACTACTACAAACTGCTATGAATACTTCCTTAAGATATCAGCCACACTATTGGAAGCAGAGCAAAGTAGGAAGCTGAGTCTTCATATGTAATGAGCAGAAATGACTGCCCCTATTTATGTATATCATTATCATATGTACAATGTGAAAAAAAAAAAGTTTTCGGAACATACACATTGATAAAATCATTCATATTAAGCGTATTGTAAAACTATGTTTACCTAAGGTAGAGTTTTACAGTACAGCTGCATAATTATTAAAGATATTTGTTATTTGTGTGAACATTGTACGTATATTACTAGTGCGCTTATAACTAAGATTGTATTCCTATTCTACTGAAAAGGCCGAGAGCAAAGGTTCATTGTATTTAAGTCCCCAGCACAGCCAAGATGTGTATATTTTTCTACCAGGCATAAAATGGTCATATTCAGCAGGCAGGTTAACACAGCTTTATTAATCTCCTTGCAATGGAGATGGCAGCATTCCCAGAAAGATAACCTTTGATGAAATCATGTGTACAGTTTTCCTTTTAGATCCGCTTGCTAGGTTGGGCACTTCAGTTTGGGAGTTAACGAAATACCTTATGTATTCAGTTCTATTTAATTTATTTGTATGATTGAAATAAAGGAAGCAAATGTAATCAGGTTAAAGTAACTGAAAATGTAATTATCCAGATTTCCTTTCTAATTAGAAAAGAATGATTACATCATGGGGTCAATGACATATTGGATTCTTTAAAGTTCAATGCCAGCTTCAGTATAGTAAGAGAAAAGAATGTTCCTTAAAGTGGATGTAAACCCTCACATATACCCAGTGAAGTGAACAGCCTCAGACAATTCACAGATATTAAACCAATCCTCCTACATAGGTTTTACTTGTTTATCTGCAGTCTTCTCTTCCTTGGGCTCCATTCACACTTGTGCGACTTGTCATGCAACTCTGGACCCCATGTTTTCCAGTGATAACCATTCATTTATGCATGACCTAAAGTTGCAGCGACTTCAGAGTAGTTCATACACTATTTTGGTTCAACTTTCATGCAATCTGAGGGCCATAGACTTCAATGTTAACCTTCAGAAGTTGCATGAAAGTCGAACCGAATGTTATACAATTCAGCAGTTGTGCAACAGTTATCCATTATCACTGGTCAAAGCCAAGGTCATATCCAAGTTGCACCCATCCAAAGTTGTGTCAAAGTTGCACTCCAAAGTCAACGCAACTTTGGAGTCTTACAAGTGTGAATGGAGCTTTACAACCCTTCGAAAAAGTGTAAAAATATTTTTTCATCTGTCAGGAGCACAGAGGCTGCAGTAACAGTGTGTGAGAGATGATTGGCGGAAAGGCACACACCGCCCGACACAAAGCAGAAGAACTGTGTTCTGAATAGACAGGCTGCCAGCTGAACTCTCCCTCCCCTTCCCTCCTGACAAAAATTTATCTTATGTGTCAGAAAACTTCTCAGAAGTGACTCATCCTGATAACTGAGTAACGAGCACCAGAGAGAAACCACACTTAGAGCTTTGGAGAGAGATAAGTAAACACTACAGATAAGCTGAGATTCCATGACTGAGGTTTACAACCACCTTAAGGTATATTCTGAACAAAGAATGTAACATATAGCAGCTTACCAGTTTAAATTTGCTTTATCATCTCTATTCATATATCGTTTTAATAGTGTTTTAGTGGATACAGTGGGTCTTATTTGTAAAAAGCAGTGAAAAGGAATACAGGGGGTCCCCGAGTTACGAACTCGTTAGGGACTGCCCGCCTGTACGGAAGTCGGAAATGTTCGTAAGTCGGCCGCGCATGCGCAGACCGACAAATACGGAGATTTCCGGACATTTCCGACGTTCCGTCCAATGCCGTTCCGCGCATGCGCGGCAAATTACGGACATTTCCGGCATTTTCCGAGGCTCCATATGGCCGCGCATGCGCAGAACGGCCAAAAGATGGCGAAAACGAGTGAAATATGGCGGAGGGTCCCCGCAGCGCCCCGTTCGTAAATAGGGGTTGTTCGTAGGTCGGGCATTCGTAAGTCGGGGACCCCCTGTATAAGGATATTGACTAAGCTGGCTAATTGGATTTTAGCTGTTGGTTGTAATTATTTTTTTAATTGCATTTATATATTCATACTAAACTATTCTTAAATTCTTTTCAAATTTGTTTTTCTAGACACATGATGCTATTAAAAGAACAGTACGGCAAGCAAGTGATTGTCAATCTATTGAGGAGCAAAGCAGGAGAAGAGGTTCTAAGCCGTGCCTTTAAGGTAGAATACAGTCCCATATTCTGTAAATAGATTGATACATTTGGTAACCTGAAGTATTATTATATGTACGTATTATAAATTAGTTAGATAACGGTAAGACATTAAGAATTTTTGTTGTATTTGTTTTTATTATTTATTTATTAAAAAAATGCCTGTCTGCAATCTACTGATTTAGCTTGGAGCGCAGCGACGTCACAGGATGTGCCGCAATGCGTTTCCGAGCATGCGCACTGGCGGTAACAAGTCAGTGTGCGCTTCTTTGTCAAGCTACTTTTATCTATGAGTTTTATTTATGAGTGGCTTTTTAATCTTCTGCAAATAAATGTTTTAAATAGTCTACACTTAGAGGCACCTCTGCATTCTTCTCTCTTTTACATGGTCCTGGAGGTGGCTTCTGCTCCTTGCAAGAGGCTTGCCCTTAGCTATGGACAGTACTGAGCACAAGACTCCCAGTATGATTGGACTAACTAATGCGTTTCTTTCCATATGTGATGTTGCATCACATCTAACAGTTACAGGAATTTGTATTAGCAACCACTGCACTAATGTTTTTTGTTACATTTTTGACACTTGATGCACTATAAGGAGCATAGCCAACGTTTTCCTCATAGAGGATTCGCTGGAGTTGTAGATCTCTCCTTGTTTATGTTAATGCATTTATTTCTCTGTTTTGAGAAATTACAATTTTTGTTTTCCGACTCTGTTTTTGCTTTACTGCAAACTTTATCATGTTGTCAGCTCTGTGATACTCTTTGTATTGAAATAATAAAAATCTATTGAACGTAAAGGAGCAGAGCCACCATTTTTTAATTGTACCCTTTAGTATTTTTTTTTTGTTTTTTAGCAATGAAATTTTTTTGGGTCATTTTATTTTATTTTATTTTTTTAATACTGTAATTGCATCTGCGAGTTCATTTTAAAAAGATGCACACTGCCACCTTCAGGCTGTAGTGGCATGCTCTATATCAGGGATAGGCAACCTGGGGCCCTCTAGCTGTTGTGAAACTACATTTCCCATGAGGCATTGCAAGGCTGGCTGTTACAATTACTAACAGAGGCATGATGGGACTTGTAGTTCTGCAACAGCTGGAGGGCCCAAGGTTGCCTACCCTTGCTCTGTATAGTACTCAGGCTGATTGTTTTAATTTGCCAATGAATCCTCCTGTGTGCATGTGAACACTATGGGGTTGATTTACTCAAGTCAAATTTTCTGTGCACTTTTGAAAGTGCCGTTGCACTTCGCAAGTGCAATTGCTCCGGAGCTTAGTAAATGAGCAAAAGCTCTGCTGACTTCCATTATCCAATCATGAGCAAGAAAAGATGCTGTTCTTTTATTTTCCTTGTATGTGATTGGTTGTTCTTTGTAAAGTGAAGTTTTACCACATTTACTAATCTCTGGAGCAACTGCACTTTCAAAAGTCTATTTGCCCTTAGTAAATCAACCCCATTATCACAGCTGACATAATCGTATGATCAAGAGCCACTCAGATTTGTGACGCACAGTTTCAGCTGATAGCAATCAAAAGGAGCACGTTTATTAACATACCCTTACCTTGGGGCACTAGGCTGAGGAACATAAATATAGGGATTGTGGACAGGAAGGGGCCAACATGTTTATAACATTTTTTTAACTGCATCATTATATTTGATTTAAAAGAAATAAATATAATCCTTATCTGAGATCTCTCATTTGTAATTGTTTTCTTTATTATATGAACAGTATTTCTAGAAAGTCCAATTACAATATATGGGGGGGGGGGGGGGGTTAAATACCCCATTTATGCTATTCAACACAACACTAAATAGTAGTCTTTGCAGATTTAATTCAACCTCCCAATATGATGCAAATGTATAATAACCTACACGCAGTGTTAAAAATATTAAGTTACAGTTTACTTATTAAGTCCACCCTAACAATAAAATCGCTAAATCTACAGACTTCCGCGATATAAGCCTAACCTATCTAGCCCTATAAAGAAGAAATCAGTATACATATCTTCTTTGAAGCTGATACGGTCTGGTCTCCAGCGGCGGGAGCTCTGCAGAGGACAACAGCTGGGAAATGAATGGTAAGTGATGTCACCCATAGACTTACTATGGGGCTTCCATTGTCGGCAGTATCCTCTGCACCCGCCTCCACAGCAGCTGACAGCTCAGCGTGGGATCGTGCCGGATTGGCTTCAAAAAAAAGGTATGTATTCTGGTTTCTTCTTTACAGGGTTAGTGTTAGATCATGGATGTCTGTATTGAGATTTTATGAGATTTTAGTGTTAGGGTTCACTTATCCTTTAATGACTTCAATTATGCGATATGTGAGTAAACCTTTGCACAGGGTGATCAGGCACAGACATTAGATTACAATGGGGCCTACGTATGTCACTGCGTACTGCCAGGACCTATGATACTAAACCTATAATACTTCCCTCCTGTTTGCACATTCCTGTAGTAACTTAGAGGAAGAATTGTGATAACCCCTAGATGTTTGACCCCTGAGGGGATAAAGTATATATTGACCAGGTATGTGTAGTCAGGGGAGGCAGGCAAGGCAGAGCAAAAAAAATAAAATTAAACCAATCTCTCTCTCCTCCTAGTCAGTCCCACCCCCCCACAGTTCGAACACACACTAGGGAACACAGTTAACCCCTTGATCGCACCTAGTGTTAACCCTTCCCTGCCAGTGACATTTATACAGTAATCAGTGAATTTTTATAGCACTGATCGCTATATAATTGTCACTGGTCCCAAAAATGTGTCAAAAGTGTCCGATGTGTCCCCCGCAATATCGCAGTCCCGATAAAAATTGCTGATCACCTCCATTACTAGTAAATATAATAATAATAAAAATGTCATATATCTATCCCCTATTTTGTAGACGCTATAACTTCTGTGCAAGCCAGTCAATTTACGCTTATTGCGATTTTATTTTCCCAAAAATATGTAGAAGAATACGTATTGGCCTAAACTGAGGACCCTTTGGGTCCAGAGACCCGCAGCTAGGGGGCATATAGGAACCCTTGACTACCAAGTTTGAAGTTCGGGGGACCTATGGCTGCAAATTGGGCACAGTGAGGCATGCAAATGGGGCACAGTGAGTCTGCAAATGGGCATTTTTGACCCTCTTTTCCACTTACAGTAGCTGCACATTTCTCACCCTAGGCTTATACTCGAGTTAATACGTTTTCCCAGTTTTTTCTGGTAAAATTAGGTGCCTCGGCTTATATTCGGTTTGGCTTATACTCGAGTATATACGGTACTACTAATTGTGATATAAGCCCTGTGTATTGGAGTAACTAATTATTTCATGACCCATAATAATTTCTATATTCCACTGCAACTTATATGATTGTGTTTATTGGAAACCTGTGTGCTGATGGTTGATTGCTTTGCCTATTGTTTAAGCACCATGTTATCTTCTAAGCTATTCAAATTTCGCATGGTTATCTTACATTTCAGGTCCCAGGGAAGACTGGGCATATTTAAAATGGGTATTATATGGTCAAATAAAGTCAGACTGTGTAGTTTTTGATGCAAGTTGTCTATGTAATACACTTGGTAAATATATTATACTCGGTAAACAGCAATAGTGTTACAGTTCAAATGAGGTCAAGGAGTGGATATCAAATAATGTTCAGAGAGACTAAAGCCCAAAATAGAAAAAGGCGCCTTATAGCAATTAAAATTAACAAGTTCGGGCCTTGGTTCCCTAAACATCATTTATTTGGCATTTTCTTTCTTCTTGACCTAATTATATTAAACCAAGATGTGAAGCTATTTTCATTGCACAGATTTTATTAACTATACTTTTCCTTGTCTTTAGAAGTTACTTTGGGCATCTCAGCATGCAGAGGATGTGCCAATGATTAATTTTGATTACCATCAGATTGTCAAAGGAGGAAAGATAGAGAAGTTGGAAAACTTACTGAAACCCCAGTTAAAGCTAAACTTGGAAGAGTTTGGGATCTTTACAAAAGGAGAAAACCTAACTAAGCGGTAAGTATTTTTGCCTTGTGGCAAAATGAAAACTATATTGTTACACTAGATTTCCAGCCACATAGAATTTGTGTAGGAAAAGCCACGATCATGGTTTTAAGCCCCATACACATGTGCCGAATGTAAGGCGGCATTGAACATTTCTATTGAACCGGCCGACATTTGGCTTATGTGTACTGCAGTGGAACGGCCGTCTCCTGTCGAAGGGGTATGACCGGAAAAGGTCTGCCGATCAGTGCTCTCAGCCACTGGGTTGAACGAAAAAAAAACTTGCTGTGGGTACTAGGCTTTAGAATTGCCTTAGCAAAGCCCTGTGTTTGTTTGAGCTAGCAAGGGCAGTTCCGAAGGAGACTTGTGCTTTTAGTATTTCTAACAACTCGTAACAGTAATAACTCTATCTTCATTTCATCCATAATATAGAGGGGAATTTTAATCTTGTGGCGTGGGCCATGCATATAGTCTTTTGCAGACACAGCCTTTTGAATATTATTTTTTGGGCTATGTATTTTAGAGGTAAAAGAAAGTTAAAAAAAATATACATTTTTTCCAGTTTGGAATGGTGTATGTATGTGTATATATACATATATATGTGTGTGTGTGTGTATTATATATATATATATATATATATATATATATATATATATATATATATTATATATATTTTACATTTTTTACATTTTTTTTTGATGGTGTCCTGTGTTCTGTTTTCAAAATGTAATGGTAATATATGAATTATCACAGCATGGCTCCCATTGACACTTCACCGTTTTACAGCAGAATGAGCATTAATAATAAATATTTATGAGTACCTGGTAGAATAGCTAGTTGGTATTTCACTAAATGTCTGAGCTTTAGAAGCTGAGGCAAAATTGTGGATAGGTTATTGCTAATAGTAGCTAGTTACTTTTAACTGGACTTGTTCTGTAACGTTGAAGACGTGTGATCCTCCATTCTCATCAGAAGTAAGGAAGCTACTTGGATGAGAGGCATGAAGTTTCCAACATTACAGGATAGGTCAAGTTGCATATAAGTAAATACATCTAGCTATACCATCACCTGGTTAAATGAGAACCTTAGCATTCACTGGTAATGTTTAGAGAACTGAACAGTTCTGTTTGTAGAAACTTTGAAAAAGTGTTTCCTTGGACAAGAGCTCTTATAAAGTATACAAGTGCCTAAAGTTTTTTGATGATTGATCTTGAGGATTGTTTCTTAACAGAATGCAAAAGGGAACCTTTCGAATAAATTGTCTAGACTGCTTGCATCGTACAAATGGTGTTCAAGCCTACATTGCACTTGAGGTAGGTATTTCTTTTTACGTTTTATCATCAGAATAGACCTTGTAACTAGAAATGTTGTCGTTACAATCACCTTACAATAACATTTGGTAATTCAGGTTCAGTAATACATACTATAGAAAAAAAACATATTTAAAGTAGAACTAAAGGCAAAACCATTTTTTTTTTTTCATTTTGGCTAGAGCAAGGGAGGGTTATAACCTGTCAGATTTTTTTTCACCATCTGTGTCTGATGTAGAGATTTCCCTTAATTTCCTGTCCCGTAGCCAAACAGGAAGTGGTAGAAAATCACTGCAAATTAAGGAAGTTCTTTGGGGACCTCCAGGTCACCAGAATTAGTGTCCCCATTCAAAGATTTCCCCTCTATTACTTTTCTTGGGACAAAATTACAAAATGTGGGATTTTCTTTACTTTCACTTTCAATGAAAATGGTGAACAGGACAAATAGGGTAAATCTCCTTAACGGGGACACAAGCAGCAATAAAAACTGACAGGGGCTTCAATTCCTTTCCACTTTATCCAAATGGAAAAAAAAAAAGGTTTTGTCTTTAGTTATACTTTAAATTATGTTTGAGACACTGCATAGTTATAATTTGTTTCTATTCTGTTGAATACGTGCTGTAGAGACCTACAAACTTAATAGAATTTTTTTTCTGCTTTTCACCTGGAATTAAGGTAATTTCATATTTACGTTATAATTAAAAAATTTCCAGAGTTGCTGGAAATCTGTTGTTGGCAATTTCTTTTCTTTTCAAATGTACTTTAAAAATGTATTTTGCCTGTATTCCTTAAAGCGTTTGTTAATCCAAAAAAATGGATCCTGTTCCCTTAAAGCATGTTATACAGCACAGTGCTTGTGCTGTGTCATTTGGCCCCCCTGTATCACTTATAATATCTGGCTGATCCTGCCTGGCTATACATTCCCCCCTGTAAGCTGACCACAATAATCAGGGCTGCTGAGCACTGACACCGTGGTAAGAGTAAGTGCCTCCGTCAGCTGCAGCCCTCCTGTTTTCCTATGTGCTCCTCTGTCCTCCTCCCCCTTCCTCTCTCTGCCTGTCAGTTCCCCCAATCCTCCCCTCCTGCACTAAAAATAACAGCGTTTTCCTTCTGTAGTTTCCTCTGATATATAGAAATAAGCTCCCCATTACATGTCATTTCTAAAAATATGCGGTATAATAGCTCACTTCAGAGAGCGCAGTTCGACGCTCACGTGACTGCCTGCCAGTCTCCTCCTCTTCTCTCCTCGTCTCGGCTAACGTCATCGGGTTTCCCAGCTCTTGCCCCTGCAACTATCGCATCGGGAGAGGAGACAAGCAGTCAGCTGAGTGCCGAGCGGCACTCTGAAGTAAGCTATTACACCGCATATTTTTAGAAATTACATGCACCGGGGAGCTTACTTCTGTATATCAGAGGGAATTATAGAAAAATAAAATATTGGCTTCACAAACACTAAAGCTATTATATCACTATAATAAAGTAAAAATCTGCAAAAAAAGGTCTACCTGCAAAAGGCAAATCCACTTTGCACTGCAACTGCACTTGGAAGTAATGTCACTGTATTTCCGAGGGGGATATGCAAGGAAAATAAAAAACAGCATTTTAGCTTGCATATGATTGTATGATAAAATCAGCAGAGCTTCCACTCATTTCAGATCTACCCCTTAGTTTTAGAGTGACTGCACTTGAAAGTGCAAAGTGGATTTACCTTTCGTAAATAACCCCCTTAGTGTTACTAAACCCAGGACCTGTATTCACTATATCTGATCTCCCATAGTACATAGAACATGGAGCTATGACTAAGCACCGTGTTCGGTGTGAAACATGTCAGCGGCTGTGCAGTTAGTCTGTATACAAGCCTAGATGCTATGATTTTAATTATATTTTTGAAATAAAGTTGAATAATTTGGAGTGCGGCTATCCAGCTACATCTTTTCTACTTCAGTTCCTGTTGCAAACGGAGCCGGCACCCTGTGGGATTGTAAAGACAGTTGTTTTGGGAGAAGTCATTACCTTGGAGTAGTAATTCTTTGTACATAGAACATGGAAATGCAATTATTTTAGTAAAGACGTTTTCATTCTCCTCTGAATGTCCTATAAGGCTGCAGGACCCCTGACCCTCTGCCTGGATAGTGCTGATTGGCCCTGTGCCAATCACATGCATGCTTCCAAGAAAGAAAAAAAACTCTCTCACAATACGCACAAAACTAATGCCCCATACACACGGTCGGATTTTCCGATGACTATTTCCGTCGGATCATTTCCGTCGGAATTTGTCCGAAGCTGGTGTTGCGTACACACGGTCGGACAACGTTGTCGGAATTTCCGGTCTTCAAGAACGCTGTGATGTAAGCCGTGTTCCACGAGACTATAAAAGGGAAGTTCAGCACCACGTCAGCACCTGTTGGGCTCCTTCTGCTGATTCCGTGTTTATCGCGTGTTAGTAGAAGTTTCGCTACATTCGATTTGCGCTTTTCAGACTTCAGACTCAGATCGTTACTGCTCTTCAGTTTGTGCTTGTCATGCGTATCTGTTTATCAGTGCGTGTAGTCAGTTCGCATTTGTTGGTCATTGCGGCCTATATCTTGATATAGGACGCTTTGATTTTCACTGCTTATTGTCTGCTCGTTTCTGGTATTAATTTCGTTCTTTCAGGCCGAATAAAGGTTTTTTTTGGTTTGAAGAAATACTTGCCTAGGTGTTTTACTTCAAAAAGGACAGTTTATTTGTGAGTAGGCAGGTACATTTCACAAATCATAAAGTCAAATTAACAAGGTGCACCAACACCAAACAACCTCCTAGTGAATTTAGCCAAAAAATACAAATGATAATAATGGTGTTGGGATAAGTTGAGACACACAGCCCCCCCCCCCCCCCACAAAAAAAAAAAAAGACAGATAAAGGAAATCTGGATTAAAAAAACAAACCACTATAAATGAAAAAATAAATAAAAAAAAACATTTTTAAGATCTGACGGAAAAAAAACTTCTAGCCAATAAATCAGGAAAAAGAATAAAGAAAGAAATTTGGGAGAAGTCAGTGTGAATATGAGCAGCTAAAAAATGTCATTCTTCTTGCATTGTAAAGAAAAAAAGAATGCGCTGCCTTAAACACATTTTAACATTGCAGCGTGACGAATGTGCTGTGTCGATTAGGAACGGTAGTTTTACCTGACCGAGCGCTTCCGTCAGAGAATTTCTTCTGAGCATGCGTGGCACTTTGTCCGTCGGACTAGGCTACACACGATCGGAATTTGCGTGATCTGACTTTGTTGGCGGAAAATTTGAGAGCAGGATCTCAAACTTTTTCCGTCGGAAATTCTGACGGGAAAAGTCCGGTCGGAATTTCCGACAACATGGTCCGATAGGACATTTTCCGTCGGAAAATCCGACCGTGTGTACGGGGCATAAGACTGTGCAGAGTGCCCTCAAGGCTCTGTTCTATCAGGAGATGGTTTGGGTACAGTGGAAAAAGGGGAGGAACAGAGAAGGCAGGATCAAACAGCCTTTTTACACAATGCAGAGGATTAATCCTTTAGATTCCACAGTGAGTATAACAAGCATGCTTTACTGCATATACAGACTGATTTTACTGTTGTGGGTTTAGTAACACTTTAATACTCACCTATACTGCTGCTCACACCTCCGATCTTCGCTCTTTTAAAGAATTAAAACTTTCTGAATAATCTTCAGGATCTGACACTTCAGGGTTGTGGGATGCTTGGTCCACCTCTGCAGTATGGGGTTTGATCCGCCAACCCTATGTCATTACAGGATACAGTAGTGATGTTGGGGCCAGCAAATCAAGCCACACTGCTTAGCAGGGGTGCATTAAGTTGAAAGAAACAGATTTTGATGATTCATGAATTTTTGTAGGTGCTGCGGACCCAACTTGAGAGTCTTGGTTTAGACGATATGAAGTCTGTGATAGAGCGCTTTGAAGAGTCTTACAAATCTATGTGGTCTGTCAATGGTCATAACCTGAGCATGATTTTCACAGGAAGCAGAGCCCTGGAGGGCAAAGCTAAGGTATGCAGGATAAAACTGAACTATAGAATACATTTCAGAAAATGAATATCCTCCTTCCAGGGCATATCTAGCCTATTGAAAAGAAAAGTAATCACTTTTGAATGTAGAAGTGACTGCATGCTTGCACCCTGCAGTTCTGTAGGCTATATCTGATTCCTGTAACTTGACAGGAGAGATGGGAAGCAGTCACAGTCTATAGGGCTGCAGGAAGTATGCCCATGTCCATATACAATGCACAATTTTCAAAGGAAAACTCATTAAGGAAAAAAATACATTGAATTGCAAAGGTGTGAAAGGGTTCTTAAACGCTTGCCGACGGCGGCACACACATATACGTCGGCAGAATGGCACAGGCAGGCAAATGGGTGTATAGGTACGTCCCTTTAAATTTGCTGCCTTTCGGGCGCATGCGTGCCAGATGCACGCCACAGGAGCGTGCATGCAGGTCCCGGGAACTCGATGTTCACCGGCGGCCCGCGATTGCGGTGTGGAGAGGTAGAACGGGGAGATGCCTACTTAAACAAGGCATTTCCCCGTTCTGCCTTGTGTCATGACAGAGATCTACTGCTCCCTGTCATCGGGAGCAGTGATCGCTGTTATGTCCTAGGTAGCCCACCCCCCCCTCACAGTTAGAACACCTCCCTAGGACACACTTAACCCTTGATCGCCCCCTAGTGTTTAACCCCTTCCCTGCCAGTGTCATTTACACAGTAATCAGTCCATTTTTATAGCACTGATCGCTGTATAAATGGCAATGGTCCCAAAATACTGTCAAAAATGTCTGATGTGTCCGCCAAAATGTCGCATAAGTCACGATGAAAATCGCAGATCGCCGCTATTACTACTATAAAAAATTTTTTAAAATAATAATGCCATAAAACTATTCCCTATTTTGTAGATGCTAGAACTTTTGCGCAAACCAATCAATATATGATTATTGCGATTTTCCTTTTTACCAAAAATATGTAGAAGAGTACGTATCAGCCTAAACTGAGGAAAAAAAATATTTTTTTTATATATTTTTGGGGGATATTTATTATAGCAAAAAGTAAAGAATATTGTTTTTTTTTGTTTTTTTTTTAATTGTCGCTCTTTTTTTGTTCATAGCGCAAAAAAATTAAAACCACAGAGGTGATCAAATACCACCAAAAGAAAGCTCTATTTATGGGAAAAAACTGACATAAATTTTGCTTGAGTGCAATGTAGCACGACTGCGCAATTGGCAGTTAAAGTGACGCAGTGCCGAATTGCAAAAAGTGCTCTGGTCAGCAAGGGCGTAAAATCTTCCGGGGCTGAAGTGGTTAAAGCAGGAAAAAGTTTTATTTTGTTTTTAAAATGGGTATTTCCTTTTTAGTCAGTCTTTTTCAGAAATCAGTTCTTTCTTATACCAAAGGTTTGCTTCTTTAGATTATTAAAAAAGGTTAATTCATCTAGGATCACATACAAAACCGATTATTGATGCACTTGATTGTATCTCATATAATGTATTACCATTTACTATACCGTTAATAATAGCATATGTAACCTAGCAGTATAATCTGTCTAAGCAATGGATTCACTCAAGAAAGGCGTTGTGTAACTCGTTTGTAGTGTGAAAATGTAAAGCGATGGTGGTGTAATATTACTGTGTCCTGTTGTTACATTTGGGGAAAAGCATTACGTGTAATGCTTATTTCTGTCAATCTTATTTTATAAAGGTTGGAAAACTTAAAGATGGGGCCCGCACTGTGTCCAGGACTATTCAGACAAACTTCTTTGATGATGCAAAGCAGGATGCCATTGATTTGCTACTCATGGGTGATTTATACAATGATGAATATGCAGACAAAGGACGGATGTTAATGGACAGTGCTGCTCTTCTTGGTAAAGTATATCTAACAATCTGAGTGTAATATTACATGTAAACCAATAACCAGTCCAATAAATGCAGTGGACTTGCTGGATGCATGATTTATATAGGCAATGTGAATGTTCTTGATTACTAATAAATAATGTTTAAAATCCATGCTTCCCACCAATAGCATTAGCTGTGAAGAGAAGGTTTTTTAAGAAGCTGATCAAACCAGATAATAAACTTACTAAAAGTTATTGTAAAGTCTCACTTTAAAAAAACAAAACAAAAACAAACATGTTTTACTTACCTGCTCTCTGTAGTGGTTTTGTAGTAGCCCGGATCCTCCTCTTCTCTGGTCCCTCTTTGCTGCTCCTGGCCCCTCCCTCCTGACGAGTGCCCCCATAGACCAGCAGCATGCTATGGGGGCACCCGAGCCGAGTCAGAGCTCCGTGTATCCATTCAGACACAGAGCCCAGACTCGGACGCGCCCAACTCTCCCCTGATTGGCTTACTGACTTTGATTGACAACTGTGGGAGCCAATGGCACCGAGGCGGTGCCCCAACCAATCAGGATGAGAGTCCCGGATGGCCGAGGGAAACGTGGATATCGATAGATAGAGAAGGAGCTTAGGGTAAGTATTAGGGGGTGCTGGGGAGGCTGCTACACACAAAAGGTTTTTCATCTTCATGCATAGAATGCATGAAGATAAAAAACCTTTTGCCTTTACAACTCCTTTAAGTTGTATAAGATGGATTTGGTTATCAGTCATTATTAAAGCCTAACTCAACATTTAATGTCCCTTTAAATAGTTCTTTCAGGCCAACCTGGCCAAAGCAAATGATTTATTGCTGGGCGCACTGTATTACTTGTATGTTACCTCAGCTATAACTTCGTGTCCCACTCTTAAATAAAATCTATTAATGAATACAAAGCTTCATCTGATTGGCTGAGGCAGAGAGGTGGGCGTATGATGTCACCAACTCTGCCTCAGCCAATCGGAGGAAGTTTTGTATTCATTCACAGAATACAAAGCTTCCCATGAATGGCTGAGCAGTACTCACCCTGACTCTATTTTGTTCCAGGAGTAGAACGGGAAGTCCTCATCTTACTGCCGGAACACAGCACTGTATAATGTACTGTATGTATTTGAGGCTACATACAGACAATACAGCATGCCCAGCAAGTAAACGTTAGTGCAGTAAATAGTTTGTTTGGACCAACTTAGCATAAAGGAACTATTTAATGTGGATTAAGGCTCAAAATGTGTGTAAGCCCTACACATTTACACTTCTATTATTTGCTGTCTTTTGGTCTGTTAAATATACCATTGAAAGCATTCCATTATATCAGTCCCATAAGTACCAAAGTTTACCGGCTGTTCCTACTAGAAATATTGTCTGCTGCAGCATTAGTAACATTTGCAGCTATCTCTGCGGACTACAGACCCCCCCCCCCCCCCCAACACACACACACACACACACACACACACACACACACACACACTGAAAATGAAGAGTATGAGTTGTTCTGCAGTCCTGTTCTTCCACTGGTGCTTACAGTCCTTGAAAGTGGTGGCGAACATGATTCCTGTCCTACGGTGACAACTCTAATGCCGCGTACACACGATCGGACATTCCGACAACAAAACCGTGGATTTTTTTCCGAAGGATGTTGGCTCAAACTTGTCTTGCATACACACGGTCGCACAAATGTTGTCAGAAATTCCGAACGTTAAGAACACAGTGACGTACAACACGTACGACGAGCCAAGAAAAGTTCAATAGCCAGTGCGGCTCCTTCTGCTTGACTCCGAGCATGCGTGAGCTTTTGTGTGACGGACTTGTGCACACATGATCGGACTTTCCGACAACAAGTGAAGTTGTCGGAAAATTTGAGAACCTGCTCTCAAACATTTGTGGCCGGAAATTCCGACAGCAAATGTTCGATGGAGCATACACACGGTCGGACATTCCGACAACAAGCTCACATCAAACATTTCCCGTCAGAAAGTCCGACCGTGTGTACGCAGCATTAGGCCCCTTTCACATGAGAGGTCTGATCGAGTCCACCTGTCCTTTTTTCAGGCAGACCGATCAGACCCTCCATTCTCCTCTATGGGCAGGCGGATGTAAATGGACTTGAATGGATGGATCCCCTGCTGAGAAAAGTTGGATCTGGCCCATGTGAAAGGGACTGTACTCGATATACTGTATCTAAGGAAAGACAACTGTTGTTGGATCTAGATTCACTTAATTTGTCATAGTGTCCCTTTCACTAAACACGTACAAGTACAGATGCCATTTTAAGAAGTTACACAAGCCATAATTGAAATGTGACCTAATCAGCTTTTAAAATATGTTATCTGTTTGTATTACAGTAAATCCCAGTGTGGTAACAGCAATGTCAGAACGGCAATTTGAGTTTACAAATTATAAAAAGACTTGTGTGGCCATGGGTACTTGGAATGTAAATGGTGGGAAGCAGTTCCGTAGCAACATCCTTGGCACAAGTGAGCTAACGGACTGGCTACTTGATGCCCCTAAGCTATCTGGACTTCCTGATTTCCAGTGTAAGTCTGCACTAGTACACAATTTTATATGTTTATTTTATGTCTCCCTCTATTCTTTCACCTCATCTTTTATCAGTCTCAAAAGAGAACATACAGTACCATTTGTGTGGCCAGAACAAGACCAGTGATCCATCCCCTTGAACTATGAATTTTACATCAGAAAATAGCAATGCAATCATATTATACAAAAAAAAAAGTCCAGAAACGTGTAATAATACCACCTACTGTATACTTTTTTATTAAGGAATAAACAACTTAGCTTGACTTTTTTAGTGCATTACAGTAAGTCCGAAGCTTTTTTTTTTGTTTTGGATGGAGTAGGGATGGTTCAAACCCCTGTCTGATTTTATTTTATTTTATTTTTTTGCTAGCTGGTGTCCCATTGGAGAGAATTACCTTCACTTCCTGCTGTCCCTTGTGGCCTGAGGCCTGAGCCGGCCACTCCCACTCCCTCCACAGTCCAGGGAGCGAGGAGGGGTCAGAGCAGAGAGCTGTGACTGACAGTCACCAGCTCTCTGCTCACAGAGCTGTGAGAACCGAGCGTTCAGCGGTGTTCAATTGCTCACTTCTCAGTGTTAGAGGCACCGGGGGACAGATGCAGCATCGGACCAATGCTGTATCCACCTAGGTAAGTATGAATTTGGGAAAAAAAAAAAACATACTTCTCTTTTAAGTGTATTGAATTGATTATATTTAAGGACTGTTTAGCGACCATTTAAGAAAAAGTCTTATAGGTGGTTGAGAAAGGTAATTATTTTTATAATGACAAACATGTCTATACTTATCTGCCGCGAACCTCCTCTTTTCGGGTCCCCGTCAATGCACCTGGCCCCTCCCCCCTTTAGTGCCCCCGTGGGAAGCTGCATCCATTGACAAAGACAGTGGCACTCTGCCCCGCCCCCCACTCCCTTGTCACTGGCTTTGATTGACAGCACTGGGAGCCAATGGCTCCTGGGGGGGGGGGGATGCTGACACCTATACATTTAAAAAAATGTTCAGGCTTTACAACCACTTTAAATAAGGGGTGAGTTAAAGCGCTAATGTGAAATCTCTTGGTATTTGCAAATGTCTGATTCCTTTATCTAAAGGATGAACAGTAGACTCTTCTTTGAGCATAATTCTGGAGCTCAGCTAAGCCCACCAGCGTGAGATGGCACAATCCCAGATAAACCAGTTGTCCCTTTCCAGCTGCTGTTCAGTACAAAACACAGCATGGAGCAAATATTATGCAGTATAGTTCTTTTAGGGGATGAGTGCCCTTCAAATATTGCCTTTGCAGACATGATATGTATCAACATATACAAAACAGTCGAAATGCAACTTTGAACATTTTACAGAATTTCCCATGTTATTTATATGCTTCTATTGTTGATGACTACTGTCTGTTTAAGCTGGTATATGAAATACATTAGATTAGGTAATCAATTGTATGTGTGTGTTTTTCTGCCATTTGTAGATGGTGAAAAGAACCCTCCAGACATCTTTGCAGTGGGATTTGAAGAAATGGTTGAACTGAATGCAGGAAACATTGTTAGTGCCAGGTCAGTCATATTGATAGTGGTTAAGTAAAATAAAATACTTAAAGGTTACCTTCGTTACTTGAGTAAATTTGATGGACTGCTGGAATCAGTGGATTTGTATAGCACTGATTGCTGTATAAATGACAATGGTCCAAAAAAATGTGTCAAAAATGTCAGATGTGTCTGCCATAATGTCACAGTCACAATAAAAATCGCTGATCTTATTACTAGTAAAAAAAAAATTATTAATAAAAATGCCATAAAACGATTTCCTATTTTGTAAACGCTATAACTTTTTGCGCAAACCAATCAATAATCGCTTATTGCGATTTTTTTTTTTTTTTTTACCAAAAATATGTAGAAGAATACGTATCGGGCTAAACTAAGGAAAAAAATAATTTTTTTATAAATTTTTGGGGGATTTTAATTATAGCAAAAAGTAAAAAAATAATGATTTTTTTTCAAAATTGTTACTCTTTTTTTTGATTATAGCGCAAAAAATACAAACTGCAGGGGTGATCAAATACCACCAAAAGAAAGCTCTATTTGTGGGGAAAAAAGGACGTCAATTTTGTTTGGGAGCCACGTCGCACGACCGTGCGATTGTCAGTTAAAGCGACGCAGTGCCGAATCGCAAAAAGTGCTCTGGTCTTTGGCCAGCAAAATGGTCCGGTCTGAAAGTGGTTAATGTGATACCTACTTAATCATGTGTATAAAAAACGTCAATTGCGTCATAATAAAGCAGAACAGTTATTTGGAAAGATGCAGAGTGTATCTTTTGTGTCTGTTCCCTACTGCAGTAGTTTTTAATTTGGAACCACTAATCAATATTAGGATAGGAGTTGCCTATCTACAAAATGGCCAGGTCACTATTGTAGGGCTCTTTGCTTTTCACCAATTTCGAGCTATTATTGTCCAAGTCGCTATTATCTTATGGTGTAAGATATCTGCCTTGATAGCTATCATTGATCCTGGAATAATAGATAATATTGAAATACTGATATTTGATTGTATTTCAGATTTTGATATTATCCGTTAAATACCAAATATATTAAGCCAAAAATCCTTCACCATTGGACAACCATACCAAATACGTGCCATTGGGCCTCTCTCCTTAAGACATCTTTAACATTGATTAGAAATTTGTTTGTTTTTCAAAACATTTCCAACATGCCCGATCACTCAAATTTGATGGCCGCATGGAAATCAGCTGTTGCTGCGGCACACTAATGGTGCGAAATTTGAACGAAAATTCTTAGATAAGCTTTTCTTTTTCTTTTCTTTTTTAACTCTTTTATTTTTATACTTTTACATACATACAAATACATATGATTACACCGCCTCTCAAAGGGTTCCTATAACTCATGATCAGTTTTTTTTTTTTTTTTTTTTTAACCCTACTTATCTTGCCTGGCGACCTTACCAGGTTGGGTAACTATCAATACATTACTATACACCTGTCTCAATTACACGTCCCACTGTAAAAGAAAGGGGTCCAGAAGGGGGCCCAGTGTCCCACACTCATCAAAAAAGAGATAAAAACGATAAATCTATGTGATCCACTTAACCCCATTCCGTCCCCTCTATTTGGTGCCTATTAACCACCCTACCCCCCCCCCCCCCCACTCACCAATGCATTTTAAACATTCCTCATTGTGCACATTATTCCTTTTAACGCTAATGTTAAATTTAAATACATTATGTGTGATAAGCTTTTCTAAAAAAAAAAAAAAAAAAAATCGGAATTCAACTCGTGTATGGCTGTCCTAAGCGCAAATGTTGACAATCATGCCACAAGGAACTCCATCTTCAAAATTCCTGGTGCACATATAACCGTCCTGGGCTCTGGAGGGGCCAAACAGCCTGTTGCCCTTCATCCCTGATCCCCATTCTCAATGCCCCCCTCCATGGATTTCACCTGTGCATTTAGCAGTTTTCCTAGAGTTCAGCTTTTAGGGAGAACTTCACTTTTGTAAAAATAAATAAATAATAATATATAGCTTAAAAATTTCTACCCAACCCACTCAAATTAATCTTATTAAATATTACCTTTTAATTTAAATTTGAAGTTGATAACATTTTCTAAAAAAAAGTTTACATTTTTTTTTTAAATGCAGTGTCATTTCATGCTTGTGTGATTGGCTCACTGAGTTTCTCAGATTTCTGTGATAAGATACACCCTTGTCAAGAGGCATTATATTTTTAGTAAGATACTCCCAAAGGGTTAACTACTTCTAAAGGGATGCAGACACAGCAGCTTTCCTCAAAGTTGGCTATAATGAGCCAGGACCTCCGTTTCAGGGATCAGCCTGGAAAGGACTGAGCGGAACAAACTGCTTTTTCTTCAGAGTAGAAAATGTTAAGCCTCTGCTACAAAATTTGGTAAAATTCTTGCAATGTACACATCACCCAGGGTGAATTGTATTTTTTTGTTACTCTTTTTTAAAGTTATGACTTGTGCATATTCAGGTGCTCTATCAGATTGACCATTAAAAAAAAAAAAAAAATCATACAAGTTCTTGCTTGATTGTTTCTTATTTTTGCCCAAATATTAAACAAACGTAATACATTTTTTTTTACAGTACAACAAATAGAAAAATGTGGGCTGAACAAATCCAGAAGGCTATATCGCGAGAAAATCGATATATACTGTTGACCTTTGGACAGCTTGTCGGAGTCTGCCTCTTTATATTTGTAAGGCCGTATCATATGCCATTTATCAGGTATGTATCCATCCTAATACAAGTATCACATATCTTTTCATTTTTTGCTAGCTTGCTGTAAAATATATAATAATTATTTTTCAGTATTCACTGCTCTATCCTCTGTTTGCAATAGTAAAACAAGTATCCATTTTTGATACGCAAAGTAATACAAATAAATATGTACATTGCGCACACTTTGTAGGCAATTTAACTATTATATTATACGCAATTATGTGCTGCGGAATTAAAAATAGAAAGATTCTCATCCATGTGATTGGATGGTTTAAGTAAAAACTTGGCCTCACTTAAAGTGGTTGTAAACCTCAGATATGAAATATGAACAAAGCATATCATTTTATAGTGCATACTTGTCTCAATTAAGAGCACTTGTTCACACTTGACTAAATTTCTAACGCTCAACAAACACTCCTATAGCATTTAGGATGGGCATCAGACAGGCGTCAATGAGCTTTAGTATGGGCATTAGAGAGGCGTTTTACAAACATTAGGTGTTTGAGGGGCCTTTTTAACGCCTCTCAAACGCCTGTTTATAATGCCAGTGTGAACTCAGCCTAAGCCCTGGTTCACACTGGAGCGTTTTTACATGCGATTTGAAATGTCAAATCGGCGGCAATTGCCATCAATGACACCGTCCTAATCGGTGCGATGCCGCATCTGCAGCGCTACACCGATTTCAAAAAGTAGTTTCTGTACAGATGCCGAAACCTGCGCAGATGTCTCTGAGATTGCGGCCGAAATCGGAACTGACATGCGGGAGTGAAATCGTGCGAGTTCAGCTGAACTGACACAACTTCATTCCCGCAGCTCAGTGTGAACCTGGGCTAAGTGTCATTTCTGTCTGCTGCTTCGTTTCTCTGCTATCAGAATGAATCACTTCTGACAAGTTTTCCTGACACCAAGAGAAAAATGGTAAAAGGGGACAGATCTCCAGCTGATTGACAGCTTCAGCTCTGTTCCTGTGTGCTGTGTGAAGGGGCTTGTGTCTTTTCACGCCAAATCATCTCTCAGAGCTCTCCTCACTGAGCTCTACAAAGTGTAACTTCAGCTGCTTTCCACTGTTTTTTTCTGACAAGTCAGACAAGCTTTATAAATTCATGACTTTGAACAGCTGTAGAGAAGAGAAGACAGGTACAACTTATATAGGGAACTTTCTTTCATCTCTGTGCATCACCTGATGCCAATAACTTCACTGGGATTATGCAAGGGTTTACAACCACTTTAACCACTTCAGCCCTGGAAGGATTTACCCCCTTAATGACCATTTTGATTCGGCACTGTGTCGCTTTAACTGACAATTGCGCGGTCGTGCAACGCTGTACCCAAACAAAATTGACGTCCTTTTTTTCCCACAGATAGAGCTTTCTTTTGGTGGTTTTTGATCGCATCTGCGTTTTTTTTTTTTTTTGCGCTAAAAAAACAAAAGAAGAGCGACAATTTTGAAAAAACACAATATCTTTTACTTTTTGCTATACTATCCCAAATTTTTTATCAAAAAAAAAAAAAAATGTTTTTCCTCAGTTTAGGCCGATATGTATTCTCCCACATATTTTTGTTGAAAAAAAATCGCAATAAGCGTATATTGATTTTTTTGGGCAAAAGTTATAGCGTCTACAAAATAGGGGATAGATTTATGGCATTTATTATTATATTATTATTATAATTTTTTTTTACTAGTAATGGTGGCGATCTGTGATTTTTATCGGGACTGTGACATTAGGGTGGACACATCGGACACTTTTGACACATCTTTGAAACCATTGACAATTATGCAGCGATCAGTGCTATAAAAATGCACTGATTACTGTGTAAATATCACTGGCAGGGAAGGGGTTAACACTAGGGGGCGATCAAGGGGTTAACTGTGTTCCCTAGGTAAGTTTCTAACTGTAGGGGGGGTGGGACTGTCTAGGAGGAGAGAGAGATCGGTGTTCATACATAGTATGAACACACAAGCTGTCTCCTCTCCCCTGAAAGAACTGGGATCTATGTGTTTACACACAGATCCTGGGTTCTCGCTCGGTCACGAGCGATCACGGGAGCCCGACGGTCATTGCGCCCGCCGGCACTCGCCACAGCTCCGGGGACACGCCGCATGCACACCCGAGTGCCTAGTGGCCAAAAGGCAAAGTGACGCAAAAGAGAAGTTCGGGTTTAAAAAGAAAAACATTTATTATACTCACCTAGGGATATGCAGCATCTGTCCCCCGTTGCTTTTAGGACTGAGAACTGAGCGATCAAAGACTGCTGATCACTCAGTTCTCCCCTCCACCCTGACCAGAGAGCTGGGACTGTCAGTCACTGGCTCTCTGCTCTGTCCCTCCAGTGGTCACTGGAGTGCTGGGCTGTGGAGGGGGCGAGAGAGGCTGGTTCAGTCTTCCAGCGGCATGCATAGAGGCTGAGCCAGGTGCAGATCCAGGCATCTGGGTGGATCATGGATTTAGCCCGCTATCAGGTGAAAATGGGTCACTGGAGTGCAGAACAAACTGCACTCCTGTGACCTATAGGAGTACAGCCAAAATAGCTTTGGCCATACTATTCCTTTTGACATTGTCCTGCATTCTGTTTCCTTGCTAAGTATTATTTTAGTTTTATTTTTGTTAAAAATTAATAGAAGATGAGTCATTTAATAGCAAACACAATACCATTTTTATTTTTTTAAGGTTAAGCCAGGGATCTGAAGGCCAGCTGTACTTTAATAGCCACTTCGCTGATCCCTTACATGTGGCTCTTGTCTGCCTTTAATGTTGCTAACTGAAATTTCTATTCTTTATTTTATTTTTTTGTATTATTAATTTTATTATGGTTTTTGAGTGTTGTTTTTCTATACCTAATGGGGATATCTGCCTCTTTTATTTGACTGTGACTCATTAGCTGACAGCAATTTATGATCTATACTCTAAACACCTAGGCCGTAGGTTTATAGTTTTTATGAGTCACGGTGACATATTGTATGACAACTAGTGGGCGGTTAAAAGGGTGTGTAAAAATGTGACATTCAGAACCGGCATGGCAAAGATAATAATATTGTTAAGGCATGTGACATGATAAATATTACAAATTGATATAAGAAAGCAATGTGGGCAGAAATTAATAACATTTAAGAGATTAAACTAAGCAATGGCAGTGACATTGGGTAATTAGGATTTAAAATAGGGTGTACAATATGTAACATAACAGAAGTAAGGTAATAATAAAGTATAGTGATGGTATCTAATACATCTGGAATAACCCATCACATTAAGGCTCATGGTGGGTTGTAAAACAAAATATCATAAGGGATGTGTGCGTATAGTAAGGAAGTTTGTGGTTAGACAAGGTTAAAATAGAAAGAACAATAGAAGACACACAGAGTAGTGAAAGTTGTGGTTCATTTAAAGATTTTCAAACCAGAATTATCCTAAAGAGAGAAGTATTGAGAGTGCTGATAATATAAATTCTTTGGCTGTCAATACGTTCCTCATATTGACTCTATAAAGAAGACTATCACTTAAACCTGTTGTTTTTATATATTTTATGGTATCTTTGACTTCAAAGGCAGAGTTTCCCTTCTCTTATTCTGAACTTCTAGTTGCCATTTATTAATTTGCTAATATGTTTATAATGGTAGTGCACATACAATAATCAGTGAGGGAAAAAAGTATTTGATCCCCTGCTGATTTTGCCCCTGCTTACGTTTGCCTGCTGACAAAGAAATGATCAGTCTATAATTTTAATGGTAGGTTTATTTTAACAATGAGAGACAGAATAGCAAAAAAATCCAGAAAAACGCATTTCAAAAAAGGTATAAATTGATTTGCATTTTAATGAGTGAAATAAGTATTTGACCCCTTTGCAAAACATGACTTGGCAGTCACAGAGGTCAGATATTCCTTGTAGTTGGCCAGCAGGTTTGCACACATCCCAGAAGGGATTTTGTCCCACTCCTCTTTGCAGATCCCCTCCAAGTCATTAAGATTTCGAGGCTGACGTCTGGTAACTCGAACCTTCAGCTCCCTCCACATATTTTCTATGGGATTAAGGTCTAGAGACTGGCTAGGCCACTCCAGGACCTTAATGTGCTTCTTCTTGAGCCACTCCTTTGTTGCCTTGGCCGTGTGTTTTGGATCATTGTCATGCTGGACTACACATCCACGACCCATTTTCAATGCCCTGGCTGAGGGAAGGAGGTTCTCACCCAAGATTTGACGTACATGGCCCTCCCTGTCCATCGTCCCTTTGATGCGGTGAAGTTGACCTGTCCCCTTAGCAGAAAAACACCCCCAAATCGTAATGTTTCCACCTCCATGTGTGACGGTGGGGATGGTGTTCTTGGGGTTATAGGTGCATGGACACATAGAATAACATGGAGAGGCGTTTTGACGCTGCTAAAATCTGCAGTAAAAATGCCCTGTGTGCATGAGGCCTTTGAATAAGGCCTTCAGCCGTCAACCAATCTGACATGGCGTGCATGATGACCGTCACCCTGGGTGGAGCCTACAATGATGAGGTCATCACGCATGCCAAGTCAGATTGGTTTACGGCCAATATCTTGTTTGCATCAACCTACAGAAACACCACTATTTGGATGCAATTATAATAATTACCTAATGTGTGTTTTATTCTTATTTGCATGTTAAATACTTTTTGTGAAAAGTTTTTACACTATGCGAGCATCTATTGCATCTTGTTTTCGAGTTTATTGGGAGACATGTCTCTGCGTCTATCTGTTGGAGAATGTTATACAAATGTGACCACTCTATCTAGATAAGTCGCTTATCTGTTTAAACAAGGGTTACTTCAATCTAGTAAGGAGCTATATTGAATGTCCTTACACCTGGTGTTGCTTTCTTTTCTATTGGTTGGATTCTTTTCAACCCATGAATTTTATAAACACGTACTGGTGTCACTTTGGATTAAGAAGATTTTCTTCTTCCTTCCTGAGCACAAGGTTTTACTTTTTTCATTACTATGGACTTTTAGTTATTATTCTTATTCACAAGTTTTATGTATATGGATTTTGCTATGATTGTATATGTATCACTTGATATGTCCGATGTTGTGTTTGTTTCTGCCATTTTCCATATCCCTGTATATTGCGTCTACTAAGATGGCCATATGAGATTTTTCTTTAAACGGCCAATTTCCCCCGCTGACACCACCAATTGTGGAAGGCAGTTCCACATCCATACCGCTCTAATGCCACATACACACGGTCGGACATTCCAACCACAAAATCCGTCAGATTTTTTCTGACGGATTTTGTCGGAAACTTGTGTTGCACACACACGGTCGGACAAAGTTGTTGGAAAATCCGATCGTTCCGAACGAGGTGACGTACAAAACATACGTCAGGACTACGTAGAGGCCAGTAGCCAATAGCTTTCGTCTCCAAATTTCTACTGAGCATGCGTGGCACTTTGTGCGTCGGAATTCTCTACACACGATCGGAAAAAGTCAGATCGGATTTTGTTGTCGGAAAATTTTAGGTCCTGCTCTCAAAATTTTTCCGACAGAGCCCGCTAGAGCCCACACACGATCAGATTTTCCGACAACATAATCCGATCAGACTTTTTCCATCAGAATATTTGACCGTGTGTACGGGGCATATCAGTTATGTTCAGACAGGTTCCTTGAACTGTGGCTGATTGACCTCCCATTTGATGGTGGCTGCACAGTTCCAGGGCAAACACCACTTGGCATAGCCAGCTGCATGATGACATCTATCCTAGCCACCAATGTAAGGTGCATTGTCCCACTGACCAACAATACATTTTTTTCACAAGGGTTTCCAGAGACCTGAACATTTTCTTTAAGGGGTCCCTTTGGGGTAAAAAGGTTAAGAAAGGCTGCCCTACAGTTTTCTATTTTCCGCTGTACACTTTCCTTATAATTTCTTAGGATGTTTACACTTTGTTTCTCTTACAGAGACTTGGCAGTGGACACTGTTAAGACTGGCATGGGAGGAAAAACTGGCAACAAAG
Organism: Lithobates sylvaticus; assembly: GCA_028564925.1. NCBI lineage: Eukaryota > Metazoa > Chordata > Amphibia > Anura > Ranidae > Lithobates > Lithobates sylvaticus. The sequence continues at coordinate 132,304,862 of CM053028.1, forward strand.
GAGCAGTAGCCATACGTTTCCAGTTCTACAGCACAAGTTTTTGCTTTATTTGTAGCCACTTTACTGCTGGGCAGACCCAGGTGAAAGAACGAAATGATGATTACAAAGAAATCATACAGAAGTTAAGCTTCCCTGTGGTAAGTGGAACATTGCAATGATGGCTGCCATTACAATGCAGTGCTTGTGGAATATTTAGCAGTGTTAGGGCTCATTCACGGGGTGGCTACCTAAAATGAAGGACTATTTTATACTGGTGCTGCCCTCTGCACTCAATCTCTTTTCAGAGGGCATTTGACAGGCAGCAGGGAGGAGCCTGAGATGCCTCTTCACTGCCTGTTTGAATTCACCAGTATCGTGGCCCCATCAACAGCCTTTGCGGCTTAAGGGGATGGGGGGGGGGGTGTAAAAACATGGCTTTGCCCACCAACCACAAGTTATAAATGCACAGTCAATGCACGTGTTTGCAGCATGATGGGCTGCTGTTTTGAGGGTTCAAACAGGCAATGAGGAAGCAACATATATAATTTATATGGCCTAGCAAGCAGCAAGCTCCCTAAGGTCTTTAGTCTATGCAAACTTCCATAAATATACATTTCTTTTTTTTTTTCTTTTAATTTAAGGGAAGAAATGTCTTTTCACATGATTATGTATTTTGGTGTGGAGATTTTAATTACCGACTGGACCTTACATATGAGGAGGTTTTCTACTTTATTAAACGCCAGGACTGGAAGCAACTACTTGAATTTGATCAACTTCAGACTCAAAAAGCCAATGGAAAGGTGTGTACAGATTGATTGATTTTATTTCCAGTAGTTACACTAAGATATTTCGACTGTTTTGCATATACAGTATATTTCTGAATGTTACTGATAGTGTTTTTTTTTTATATGGATCAAACAGTAATGTGTGTATAGGAAATGTCATGACCGCTCAAAGTGTGTATTTACTACAAGAGTACAGAATGTCCCGGTGAAGTTGTGTTCCTTTTGAATACCAAATCACGTGCAAGGGAAATTTAAAAAACAGGATTTTGCCTGCACATGATGATTAAAGTTAATACAGCTACATCCTATTCACTTAGCTAAGTAAACATTTTTCATTTTGTCTTTAGAAAATCAACTCCATAGAATGACAAATATTCTTTTTAATGAATCAGGGCTTTGTTCAAACTTTTTAAAAGACTGGTGGTTTTAAAATTGCATATTAAGTATGGTGGTGTGCTTCCTTGGAAATTGCAAGCCCCAGTACACTTTGTAAAACACACCTAAACTGCTGCATGAATGTTTAGCAATACACTGCTAGATGCACTTCTGCACCAGTGCTGAGATGCTAAAAGCTCCATTCTCAAGCATGGGCAGGACTTTAAAAACAGGAAAAGCCTTTGTTCTGAACAAGCCCGGGAGAAGTGTTTTAATGTATAATTGAGGTTAGACATGACATTTTAATATTTACATATTCTAAATACCGTATTTATCGGCGTATAACACGCACCTTAACTTTAAGATGGAAGTTTCAGGAAAAAAACTTTCCACAGACCCCTGAGCCCCCTGCATGGTACACAGAGCCCCCTGCATGGTACACAGAGCCCCCTGCATGGTACAAAAAAAACCCCTGCATGGTACACAGAGCCCCCTGCATGGTACACACTGCCCCCTGCATAGTACACTGAGCCCTCTGCATAACACACAGAGCCCCCACATGGTACACAGACCCCTTTCATTATAAAGCCCCCCCCTCCTCCTCTGCACTCCCAGGAGACCCCCAGTCTCCTGGGACAGCATTGCCAGCATGCTCTAGATCGGAGCTATTGATTACCTGCATTGCCATCGCTGCTGGCCCCTTCTCGTGCGCCGCTCCTCCTGTGTCACTTGTGGATCTATTGAACACCTCCATTGGCGCCATGGACCCGGTCATGTGACTGCTCTCCTCTCTTTCATTGATGGTCACATGACTGCTCTCCTCCTCCAATCATAAGCTACACTCGAGGAGGGGAGCGGCATTGGTGGAGGGATTTTAATTTACATATAGTGGCATGGGGGAGCGGTGTGTGGGAGGGGGCTGGCAGTAATGTTATCTGAAGTTGTTGTCCTGGTAGCGCTGTTTTGCCTATATTGGCCTGATTGATGTGTGGCTAGCTCCTCTCTCCTACCTCCCCCCAGTTCATCCTTTTCTTCCCTTTTGTTTTTTCCTTTTCCTTTTTCCCATAATTTTTTCTTAAGCTCTAAAATTGATGTACTTTGTCACGGCCGAACACCGTTTAAGATATAGTCCCTCATTACTAGTTACTACTTTCTCAAAGGTTTCGAAATCTTTATTGATTGCACAAAACTGCTTTTTTCAATCCTATATACAGATACTGTTAGTTTGGGTTTTTACGCTGACTGTTATTACCATAACTGTGATATAGCATGACCGATTATCTACCTGTAATTATCATCTTTTGTGCATGTCAATAAAAAGATAATTAAAATAAAAAATAAAAAAGTTCAAAGCAGAAGCACTACAGTAATTTTCTTACAGATCATGTTGTTTATTCAGACTTGATATCTTTGCCGTCTCTGTCCCGTGGGGGGGTATTCCTTCTCTTCTCCTCCCGTAAACAAAACAAATGACGGGATTTCCCTTCAAAGTAACCAGGGTCACCAGAACTAGTGTCCCTATTGAAAGATTTCCCTTCTATTCCTGTTATGATGACAACCCCAAATTTGGGATTTTCTTTGCCTTTGGTGATATAGGTAAACAGAACAAATAGAGAGGGTGAATCTCCCTAACGGGGACATAGACAGCAATAAAAATCTGCCAGGTATTCCCTCCCCACTCTATCCAAAACAAAAAAAAAAAAAGTTTAGCCTTTAGTTATACTTTAGCTCTTTTTCATCAGATAATCCATAGTCATTTAGATGGCTCATTGTCACTCTGTCAGTTAAGTAATAAGACATTAAGTATCATTCTTAGCTAATGGATGCAACACTTTGGTTTATAGGAGTCACGATGTGCTAAAAAGGTATAATTTACCATAATAACACATGAAAGCTCTACAGAAAACAGCTTTAGTAGTGAAAAGAAAATATTCTCTATTTATATTCTATTATTGCTTTGTGTAAAGCCTTAACTCTTACATAAAAAAAAAAAAAAAAAAAAAAACAGCTACAGCATGTTAAAAAAAAAAAAAAAACCTAAAGAGAACTTGACTTCCTGTCACTGTTTGTAGTATAAGGTATATAGCTTTCAGTTTGATGTATTTCAAGTACATTGATTATAAAAATACATATGCATTGCATTATGCCTTGAAGTGGTTCTAAAGTGAAAAGTTTTTTTTTTTAAACTTCTACCTATTGGCTAAAGTGATGATATTAAAGCCTTGCTTTTTTTGTTTAAAAATAACAATACTTACCTGCTCTGTGTAGTGGTTTTGCACAGAGCAGCCCAGATACTCCTCTTCTTGGGTCCCACGCTGGCACGCCTGGCTCCTCCCTCCTGTCAGGTGCCCCCACAGCAAGCAGCTTGCTGTGGGGGCACCCAAGCTGTGTGTCCATTCACATACGGAGCTGTAGCTCGGCTCGCCCCCTCCATCTCCTGATTGGCTCACTAACTGTGATTGACAGCAGTGGGATTCATTGGCCAAAGCCAATTAGGAGTGCGAGTCCCGGGGAGGCAAGGCTCTTGTGGACATCGCTGATCAAGAGGGGGCTCAGGAAAGTATTAGGGGGGGGGGGGGGGGGTCTGCTGCACACAGAAGGTTTTGTACCTTCATGCATAGAATGATGTAGGTAAAAAACCTTGTGCCTTTACAACCACTTTAAGCTTATAACAAGGCGTATCTGTAGGTACAGTGAATATCTCCTAAACGTATGTAATTTAAGAGATATTCGCTCCTGTCAATTATGTCACTGCACATGCACAGTGCACTCTGCATTCAAGGCACACTGACCGAGTGTCAATGCTGAGAGTGCTATGCCATGATGGTGACCCTCTGTGTGCATGTGTGGGAGTGACATCATCACAGCCCTGCCATTCAATCAGTAGGAGATTGCGAACCCAGAAGGAAGAACGAAGCAAAAATGGAAGTGCCTGCAGCTGTGAAAGCGTGCTGCTAGAGGACTCCATTTAAAAATCTTTTCATAATGAGCTGGTATGTGGTGTGTGTTTTTTTTATTTTTATTTTTTTTAGTTTACTTAAGTTTTCTAGGTAAAAAAAAAAACTCCCCACTACTCGTCTTACCCATCTCTAAACACTTGCCTGATCTCTGTTGCCGCTCCAGCTTTGTCCTGGCTGCAGCACCGCTCCCCTTACTTCCTGCTTTCACAGGAGACACTGAAGCCAAGGAGAGCCAGAGGCTCTCCCTGCTGTTAGTTAGAATTGTGTGATGAGGAATTGGTTACCGGTGTTTGTGTGTGTCTATGGACGTGCACAGCCTGACTCAGGAGCACATATGCACAAGTGTCTCTTTTGGCATCTGGCTTGCTAAGGGGGAGGAAGGAATGCACAACACTGAATGAAGGAATGAATGAATGACTTGTATAGAGCTGCAAATGCGAACTGAATCACCTCAACTGACAGGGGAATTCCAGAAGAGGAGGTAAGAAACCTCTATGTGCAATGTCGTTGCAGAAAAGGTAAACCTTAGATCAGGGGTGTCAAACTCAATTTCATCGTGGGCTGCATCAGCATTATGATTGTCCTCAAAAGGGCCGGTTGTATCTGTAGGATTAGATGTCCAGTGCATCCCCTCCCCTTACATTAGATGTCAAGAGCCACCCCACCATCAGAAGTTGAGTCCCCTACTCTCCCTAACATCACAGTACAACCCCTTTCCTTATGATGCTGCTGGGAAGAAGCTGGATGCATTGCTTGAAAGCAGAAAGTAGGGGTCTGGAGGATGACCAGAGGAGGGCTGGAGCTCTCCTGCAGCTGCAGGAGAGGTGTGAGGTGTGAGGGCCACATGAAATGGCCTGGAGGGCCGGATTTGGCCCGCGGGCCTTGTGTTTGACACCTGTACCTTAGATTGTATGCTCCTTGAGGGCACTATATATTTAAAGCGCTGCGTAAATTGATGGCGCTATATAAGTACCTGTAATAAATAATATTACCTCCTTTTTTATTTTAACAAAAATGTCTATCAGTTCTACAAACCTTTTAGATGACTCTTGTAATCAGACATGGAATATGTTTTCTCCATAGATATTTAAAGACTTCTATGAAGGTACTATCCACTTTGGACCAACTTACAAGTATGACATTGGATCAGAGGCTTATGACACAAGTGAAAAGTGTAGAACGCCAGCATGGACGGACAGAGTATTGTGGTGGAGAAAGAAATTACCATTTGAGAAATCAGGTACTGTAACCTAGTCATACAGTTCAATCATTACTTGGGTTTCTTTGAAATTTCTTTGTATTTTCTAACAATAATATTGGGGTATACTGGGGTATACTAACAACACTGCAAAGAAAAAAAATTTGGCTTTGGATGTATGAAAAAATGTGGCACACAAATTATTTAAAACTTTTTATTTTTTTATATTGGGTAGAGTGTGGAACTTCTGTCTGGTTTTTATTTCTCTCTGTAGGCCCATTGGAGAGATTTTTTCCTAACTTCCTGTGATGTCAGTGCAGAAAGTGGGGGTGTGGTTGTCACCAGGATAGGCAAGCATAGGCATTATTGTAGAGATTTTCCCTCGCTTCCTCCACTTGTCCGTTTTAACCCCTCCTCAGTAAAGAATGTCTATTTATTTTGTGTCCTTGTTGGAAAGATTCACCCATCACTTTTTGTCCTAAAGGTACACAGATGGCAATGAAAACCTGACAGACGGTCTAATGCCCGGTACACATGATGAGATTATCGGACGATCATTTTTTTTTTGCATGATAATCTCAGATCTAATCTGATGAGTTTACTAAAGTCAAGAAAATTCTCGTACGACCGAATAAAAATTCGGAAGTGAAGTCATGTGTTGTAATGCCATTGTTTTGCATTTTCGAACGACAGCTGTACTGATTAAACGAAAATCGTATGATCTGGCATTGTACGAAATTTTTTTTAGTGCATGTCCGATCAAATACTATCAGATGAACTGTCCTGATCAGCTCTTGAAAGCTCTGTACTAACAATCAGATTATCGTACGATTGCTCCGAATCTTATCGTGTGTACCGGGCATAACCCTCCTCCACTTTTCTATCCAAAACTAAAAAAAAAAACGTTGCTCCTTCAATACTTTGATCATCCAATATATGCTACAACTCTAAAGTTTCCACAACTGAAACATTTTTTGGTGGATTAAAGAGGAATTGTATGTATGTATATTTTATACATAGTTTCCAGTTTGGACCAATCTTACTATGTATGTACCATACCTGGGCGATGCCCCTAGAAGCTGGAAATCATTGAAGAAGATGCAGCCACACCAGTGATCTCCATTTGCTTCCAGATCTACCATGCTGAGCGCTGACCTTCTGTACTCAACACAGGAGATTGGCCACTCTGCACAGGTGCCATTCAGAGAATGCTTTGCATTTTCTGACTAAATGCAAAGTTTTCTCTGATTGGACAAGGTGGAGAGTGGGATGTCACTGCCCCACCTCTCCACCTTGTCCAGTCAGAGAACATTCAGTCATAAAATGCAGAGCGTTCTCTGAATAGTATAGGTAGGTAGATATCCGCGCTCAGTGTAGACTAATGCCGCGTACACACGGTCGGAATTCTCGTTGGAAAAAGCTCTGATGGTTTTCCTGTCGGAATTCCGACGGAATTTCTCTCAAACTGTCTTGCCTACACACGGTCACAGCAAATTCCGACGGTCAGTAACACAGCGGCATAAAACACGTTCGACAGCACTATAAAAGGGAAGTTTAATGCTTCCGAGCATGCGTCGAATTGTTTCCGAGCATGTGTCGGAATTTTGCGTGTCGGAATTGCATACACACGATCGGAAAATCCGATAGAAAGGTTTTCCGTCGGAAAAATTGAGAACAGGTTCTCAATCCAAAGTCCTTCGGAAATTCCGACAGAAAAAGACCGATGGGCATACACACGGTCGGAAAATCCGTTGAAAAGCTCCCATCGGACTGTTTCCATCGGAAATTCCGACCGTGTGTACGCGGCATTAGCATCAGACAGCAGCTGAACACCATAACCCAGAGACTGGGCACAAAAATACAAATAAAAGAAAAAATAATCACACTAATTAAAAGTGCAAAAAAAAAAGTGCAAAACTATTACCAATTGATAAACAAAATATCATATAAAGTGACACATAAAATATACAGTGGAAAATTGGTGAATTTTTTTAAAAAAAAGTCCATATATTATTATTGTTAAAGAATGTCCATAAATGTGATGAAAAACTTCAAATAAATAGTGTGACTTAATTAATTATTGTGCTTGACCACGTGGAACCCGTCACCTCTAGTCACCGCTAGTAAGATGGAAGGCTTACTGGATCGCCAGCGACCCCCCTATCAGGGGAGGTCAGACAGCGCAGATTGGATCACAGATCCCCACCACAGAAATCCAGATGTCAAAGGCTTCCCAGTTCTCCCGGGTGTCTCCTATGAGCAGACTCTGCAGCTCAGGTGGTCAGTCACGGCAAACTTCCCAAACATTTGTCAGTGGAAAAGGTCATGCAAAATAAAAAGTGCTCCAAATCGCGTAGTATTTTAATGCCAACAAATTTATTAAAGCATAATGCTCAGAATACTGTTTGAGGACTCTACCGAGTCCCGAATAAACAAATAGCGGTTTAAAACGAAGAAAATGCTAGCAGATAAAAAAAAACTATACATGTAGGTTTAAAATGCGATTGCGCATGCACAGGACGTGTGGGCGTGGGTAGCAACGCCCACACGTCCTGCGCATGCGCGCCAGCCAGGTATACTTAATGCATAGTTACGTTGGTCGCAGCTGGACTCATTAGTCCACCTGTAACCTTGTAAAAAAAATATTATAAAATATTCAAACCTGGAACTCCTCTTTATGTTTTTTGATTATGTAACAAATAACGAGCAAATGGAATAAATACATTTGTGGAAACATGATATTTTAGCATTATGTTTTTGTATAAGACACTTAAAAAAATCAACTTATCGTAATTAATGGCAATTCTGGATCTTTTAACGAACAGATCAAGGCCACACATAACATGCAAAGTTTATTACAACCTTATGAAAAGTGGCTTTAATTACCCTTGATAAAATAACAAACAGGAAAGATATATTTGTGAAAACTGAACTTCAAGTAGATATAAAGAACATCAATACATGCAGTTGTGTTAAAATAAGAAATGTATTTTTCCACTTCACTCTTTCTGAGTAAAAGTGATTTGGCTTGTTTTCCGCTTCATACAATCCACAGTACAGCAGAACCCAGACTAGGAGATGGAGGGGCAGCACTGAGGGCCAGTTACCTGCATGTACACATGCTGATAAATATTTTAGAGCAGAAGAGAGCATAGAGATGACCTCATCAGTCTTTTGCTGTACCTCCATTAACAGGCTGGCGGCTGGGATGAGACCTAGTTATGATGCTTAGCTGCAGAAGGAACAGTGAGGTCACCAGACCAGTTTTGCTGTGTGAAGGGTTGTCTATATCTCATAGAAATACAGATAAAGTGGCAGATAATGCAGCTGCCAGATATGTATCTCCGTTCAGATGTAACTGTTATTTTCTTTGGTATCTGTGTCACTTTTCAGAAGGGATAACCCTGCTTTGCTGACATAATAATAAATACTTTTTTAAAATAATTTTTACTAACCATGATGCATTAACATCTTGTATTACATGTGTTCAAAATCCACACATAGCCGGAGACATTAATCTTCTAGACAATGATTTGGATTTCAGCACTAAGATCAAGCACACATGGACTCCTGGAGCTTTGATGTATTATGGTAGAGCAGAGATTCCAGCTTCTGATCACAGGTACTCTTTAATTGGAATGGGGTGGGTGTGGAGTGTGACAACAGCTTCATAGAATCACATTTAAAACAAGACTGTACAATGTGTCCGCAGAGAAACAGTATAAGAGATAGTGCCACATATTTTAGTTTACATACCTCCTTTTTTTTTTAAAGGCTAAGTTCACCTTTGTGAAAAAAATAATAAACGCACATATTCTGGCAGGAAAAAAATATGCATTTGTTATCTTTTTTCACTGGGGCCTGCAGAGCATTGCACCAGCGATCAGTGGATTGTGGGTGCAATGTCACACTGCCCGGAGCTCTCTGCCCATACCTCTATATGGGCAGACAGCTGTAGGCAGTGTGAATGCACTACGAGTGTGCTGATTATTGCATTTGAAGTTCATTGATACTGCGAGCCTGTCTACCACAGTGGTAGATAGGACTTGTAGTTTATTCATTCGCATATCTATCTGAATGAAGGATTCAGCTGTGCAGACTGTGCCCTGCACAGCCACAATGTTTTCAAAATGTATTGCTAGCTGTCTGATTACATGCATTTTATCTCTTCAGTTCATGTAAGTGCAGCGCTAACTAAAATGATTATTACCAGTCGAGTTGCGCTATGAGATCCTCTTTTTAATGCTTATCATCCTGAGTGTTGGAGTCCATCTGGGAAGTGTGGTTAGAGGCTTAGTAGATGCTGGAATTTGGGCTGTCGATCCTAACGACAGGCATCATAGATCTGAATACAAATACACTTTGTAAATACACTTAAACAATGCTTTTCAAAGCTTGCTGTGCCCCTTGAAAATCATATGAATAAGGTCTAAAACAGGCATATATATTGCATTTTATTTGTCTTTTAGAAGCCTAACCAGGGCTTTTTGTCTCAAAGAATAGGTGCAGGAACTCCCCCTTTCTGAGTCGCCCCTTTTCTCCACCCCTTCCCACCTCCGAGAACCGTTCCTTGGTTCCACCCCCATCCACCTCCCGGTACAGCCCTTTATGAAGAATAAAGAACCAAGTATTTTTTTAGAGCCAAATAATTTGTATGAAATTTGGAATTTCTTAAGAAAAGCAGTAAAATAGATCCCCTGTAGCCAGCAACAATGGACCCCCCAAAAACAATAGACTACTGGCAGCAACAACATGTCTCCCCACAACCAGCATCAATACATCACTCTGCTGGGAGTGAAGATAGCTGGAAAGTTAGAGGGGTTTTCAAACTAGGCAACAATGGGAGGGTCCAGAGGGATAGTCAGCAATAAACATATTCCAGAGGGTAGTAGTGGGAGCATTAGTGGTAGGTTGACTAAAGCACATAAACCTTAGGTAAGTATAGTAACAAGTTCTATTTGCAATCTCTGAACACCCAATAAGAGGACAGTATGCGACCGGTCTAAACTACATGGCATGTTCACCAATGCCATAAGCCTGGCAGACAAGTTAGGTGAACTAGAGATACTGTTGAACTTAGATTTAGATTTTGTGGGAATTTCAGACACCTGGTTCAACAGCTCTCGTGATTGGCTGGCAACCATTCAGGGGTATTCCCTTTATTGCAGGGGTATAGAGGGTAAAAAAGGGGGAGGGGGTATGCCTATATATCAAGAATAATGTACAAGTGAATGTGAGAGATGACATCACTAAGGGAGCTAGGGAGGAGGTGGAATCCTTATGGGTAGAGCTCCAAAGTGATGAAGCTAAGGGGAAAATAATATGGGAGTATGCTATAGGCCCCCAAACCTGAGAGAGGAGGGGGAGACAGACCTCCTATCACAATTTGGATTAGCAGTAAGGCTGGGAAGTGTTATCATAATGGGGGATTTTAATTATCCAGACATAGACTGGGCGGAAGGAACCACGCATTTGTCTAAGCCCCCGTACACACGGTCGGAAATTCCGACCACAAAATCCGTCGGATTTTTTCCGACGGATTTTGTCCGACACTGGTGTTGCATATAATGTAATGAGGTATTCCTGCGCTACCTTGGAGAGGGAAGGGGATGAGGGCGGACTGTGGGGGGACTGCTGCAAGAACCGAATGTAGGTCAAACCGTACCTACCAAAAGGAAATGTAAAGAATGGGGGTGGTGCTGCGCTGTTCCCCAGGGGAATGGGTATATCTACTGCTGACTAGCAGTGTCGGGGTAAATGGAGACCCCCTATATAAAATAGTTGCAGAGAAGACAGCTGTATAAAAGCTATCTTATGGGCCAATGTCCTTATTGGATTGGATATCTCCCAGAGAATATACAATAAAAGATAAAGCAACCAATAAATATAAAAATGTCAATAAAGTGATCAGGTACGAGAGTGTTATAAATAACTAATAGCACCTAAAATAGCAATAATAGCGTAAAAAACACACCATAGGCAGGTACATAAAATATATTTAAAAAAACACAATGCACATAAAATTAGTCTCAATAAACATATAAAATGTGAGTGAACATAGAAGGAAAATATCCAAGAGTGCATCAAAAGTGCATATAGATATTATCTTCGGCCTGCTGGTGTTGCATACACACAGTCGGACAAAGTTGTCGGAAAATCCGATCATTCTGAACGTGGTGACGTTCATTGCATACGACGGAACTACGTAGAGGCTATTAGCCAGTAGCTTTGGTCTCATAATTTGATCTGAGCATGTGTGGCACTTTGTCCGTCGGAATTCTCTACACACGATCGGAAACAGTCCGATCGGATTTTGTTGTCGGAAAATTTGAGAGCAGGATCTCAAATTTTTTCCGTCAGAAATTCAGACGGAAAAAGTCAGATGAGCCCACACACAGGCGGATTTTCCGACAACATGGTCCAATCGTACAGTTTTCGTTGGAATTTCTGACCATGTGTACAGGGCATAAGGCTCGCCAGTTACTAAATATCTTGCAGGACAATTTTATGGGTCAGATGGTAGACGCACCAACTAGAAACAGGGCGTTATTAGATCTAATGATTACCAAGAATACAGACCTGATCACGGATGTGGATATACGGGGCAATTTAGGAAACAGCGGACCTTGCTAGAAGATATAAATTGGGATAAAATCTTAGAAACAAAGAACACGAAGGAGAGATGGGTTTGCTTTAAGAGCATATTAAATTAGGGCATTAGCCAGTGCATCCCATTGGGAAATAAATTTAAAAGAGCGAACAAAAGTCATGGCTGGCTTAACGCTAATGTAAAAATGCATATAAAAGCTAAGGAGAAGGCCTTCAAAAAATACAAGGCTGAGGGATCATCAAGATCAAGAATACAACAAGATATGTAAAGGTGCAATTAGGGCGGCTAAGATAAAACACGAAAGACACATAGTGGAGGAGAGCAAAAAAAAATCCAAGAAATTCTTTAAGTATATAAACAGTAAAAAAGGGAGGACATACCATATTGGCCCCATAAAGAATGAGGAAGGACATCTGGTTACAAAGGATGGGTAGATGGCGAAGGTATTGAATTTATTCTTCTCCTCAGTCTTCACGAGGGAATCGGGGGCTTCAATAACCAAAACTGCAGTGTGTGTCCTCATGACACATCACAGGAAGCACCCTCATGGCTAACAGAGGACAGAATTAGAAATAGACTTGGGAAACTTCACATCAATAAATCACAGAGACCAGATGGCTTGCACACGAGGGTACTTAGGGAACTCAGTCAAGTAATTGCCAGACCATTATTTCTCATTTTACTGACAGTCTACTGACTGTAATGGTACCAGCTGATTGGAGAAAAGCCAATGTAGCACCAATGTTTAAAAAAGGGCCAAAATACATCCCTGGGAATTACAGACCAGTTAGCCTAACATCAATAGTATGCAAGCTCTCGGAGGGATGATAAGGGACTATATACAAGCTTTTAGTAATGAGAACGGTATCATTAGCAGTAATCGACATGGATTCATGAAGAATCGTTCTTGCCAAACCAATCTATTACCTTCTATGAGGAGATGAGCTGTCATCTAGATAAAGGAAGGCCCGTGGACACGGTGTATCTGGATTTTGCAGAAGCATTTGACACAGTTCCCTATAAACCTTTACTGTACAAAGTAAGGCCAATTGGCATGGACCATTGGGTGAGTACATCGCTACAAGGGCGAGTTCAGAGGGTGGTGATGGGGAATACTGGGAATGGTTAGGGGTGAGAAGGGTCCCCCAGGGTTCTGTGCTGGGACCAATCCTTTTTTAATTTGTTCATAAATGACCTGGAGGATGGGGTAAACAGCTCAATCTCTGTATTTGTGGACAACACTAAGCTAAGCAGGGCAATAACTTCTCCGCAGGATGTGGAAACCTTGCAAGAAGATCTGAACAAATTAATGGGGTGGGCAACTACATGGCAAATGAGGTTTAATGTAGAAAATTGTAAAATAATGCATTTGGGTGGCAAAAATACGAATGCAATCTACTCACTAGGGGGTGAACCTCTGGGGGAATCTAGGATGGAAAATGACCTGGGGGACCTAGTAGATGATAGGCTCAGCAATGGCATGCAATGCCAAGCTGCTGCTAACAAAGCAAACAGAATATTGGCATGCATTAAAAAGGGGATTAACTCCAGGGATAAAGCGATAATTCTCCCACTCTACAAGACTTTGGTCTGGCCTCACCTGGAGTATGCTATCCAGTTTTTAGGCACCAGTCCTCAGGAAGTATGTACTGGAAATGGAGCACAAAGAAGGGCAACAAAGCTAATAAAGGGTCTGGAGGATATTAGTTATGAAGAAAGGTGGTGAGCACTGAACTTATGCTCTCTGGAGAAGAGACGCTTGAGAGGGGATATGATTTTAATTTACAAATACTGTACTGGTGACCCCACAATAGGGATAAAACTTTTTTGCGGAAGGGAGTTTAATAAGACGTTTAATAAGACATGTGGCCACTCACTAAAATTAGAAGAAAAGAGGTTTAACCTTAAACTGCATAGAGGGTTCTTTAGTGTAAGAGCAGCAAGGATGTGGAATTCCCTTCCACAGGAGGTGGTTTCATGGGGGGGGCATCGATAGTTTCAAAAAAACTATTAGATAAGCACCTGAACGACGGCAACATACAGGCAACATACAATGTAATACTGACATATAATCACACATGGACTTGATGGAATTGCGTCTTTTTTTCAACCTCACCTACTATGTAACTATATGTAATAGTTCTGTTAAAAAAAAAAAAAACTATATGTAATAGACCCTTTAGTAGCCAGAAACAATAGGCCCGTCCCTCAACAGCAGATCTCTTCCAGCAATATAAGACCCACCCCCAGCAACAATAAATCCCCCACCAGTAACAACAGACTTTCCCAGCAGCAATAGACACCATCTTCCCCAACAAAAATAGATCCACTCCAGCTACAATAGATCCCCCAGCAGCCAGAATCAGTAGACCCTTTGGCACACCCCAGCACCCCTTGCCAGTACATACATTCAGTTCTAGAGGTGCCGGAACTGCATTCCCCCTTATGCTCCCACTGTAAAAAAACTCTGAGCGTAACTAAAATGTAAATTAAAGCAAGCATGTGCTTCTCCTATTCAGGGTAATGGTAAAATTTATATCTAAGCATTTAAAATATCTATACGTGTGCAGCAGTTGTACATTGTGTATGCTATGCTTGTATTTGCTATACTGTTGGGTGCAATCCATTGATTCCTTCTACTGTAGATCCTACCTATATTGTAATGTACCAGGGATTACTGGCCCTTTAACAAGGGTAATGTAGATTAGTCCTGGTTTTTCAAACAAAAGGAATGCATCGCTCAGAGCAGTGGAGCCTAATGCCCCGTACACACGGTCGGAAATTCCGACCACAAAATCCGTCTGATTTTTTCCGACGGATTTTGTCCGACACTGGTGTTGCATACACACGGTCGGACAAAGTTGTCGGAAAATCCGATCATCCTGAACGCGGTGACGTTCGTTGAGGCTAGTAGCCAATATCTTTGGTCTTGTAATGTGATCTGAGCATGCGTGGCACTTTGTCCGTCGGAATTCACTACACACGATCGGAAAAGGTCCGATAGGACTTTGTTGTCGGAAAATTTTAGAGCAGGATCTCAAACTTTTTCCGTCGGAATTCAGACGGAAAAAGTCAGATGGAGCCCACACACGGTCGGAATTTCCGACAACATGGTCCGATAGGACATTTTCCGTCGGAAAATCCGACCGTGTGTACGGGACATTAATATAAAGCTGGAAGTTGCAATCTGGGTGCCACAGCAGTGGTGCCCTCCTACCCACCAAAATACATTATAGTCAACAGAAAAAAACAGCTGGCAACTCCATAAACCTCAGATATTTTTATTTTGCCATACCAGTGAGTACAACGACAGCGGCAGATTCGGCAATAAGCCTTGTTCACAGCATATAAAACCTATAATACAATATAATATACATTTTAGGCTTCCAGCTATTTATTACAGCATGTATTGAATGTATAACACGTTGGTGCTTTAACAATAAAAGATAACCGCTGTAATGCTTCATGCTAAGAAATTTGTTTTCTCTCTTTCTCTATTAAATATCGGCTATAGAACACCAAAAGAATCTTAATGTTTTTCTGTTTTTGCATCGTAACAGCTTATGTAGTGTATGTCAAGATTAATGCTAAATGAAATGTATTCATACATTGATATGCTGTGTAGATGTTCAAACTAGAAATGGCTTGCTGATTTTCATATTGACAGTATCGTGTATGTTTTCTTTATTGTTTCTACAGAGAAGATGATCATTATAGAGCCCAATGTGCACTGCAGTGCTTTACACCAGTAGTGTGTCATTATCTGCACTCTCTCCTGGTATTGAGGTGAAGGGTTCATGTACAGAACCAATAGTTACTCTTTTCAATGAGTTTTATGTAACCGTGACGGGTGATACACTGGGGAGCTTCTTCACTTAATAACACACATCACAAGGAAATGGTTACTTCCTGGGAAAACAATGCTGTGAGAAATATGTCTCATGCATATCTTTTTTTATATTACGTATTATTGCCAAAATACTTTTAGATTGGGTATTGAATTAAAATTCACAGAGGTGCGATCAGTAAAATTTTCATTCAGCAGAGGTCTGAATGACGCCTTCTCATCACAGCCTTTCCTTAACATTGCAGTCCCTCCCTCCATTTTGAGTTTTCTCACCCTCACCCGTTTAGTAAAACGCAGCATTTTACTGTGCACACCTGCCAGTGTGACGTCCTGGAAGAAGAAGCGCATCACACCAGTCTTTTTTTTTTTTTTTTTTAAACTTTATTGAAATGTAAAAATGTACATTTAATTATTTCTATGCAATGCTGCTTGGCTGGGGTGTTTAGAAACAGACAGTACATGGAGCCTTCAGGTTAGCTTGCATACAGTGTGCATTTTTCCGCACTGCACTGGGCTTTGTTGCAGTATATGCCCTGGCAGAGACCTGTGTTTTTCTGTGCAAAAAAAAAAGGTCTCTGCACAAATGTGAGCTAGCCAATGCATTAATGTCCTTAGCCCCCCCCCCCCCCCTTCTCATCACAGTAGCCTTCGCCCCTTAAGTGTCCATAGTCTAACTTTCATATCACAACATCACAGTCCCCCTTTTTATATCAATGTTGTCAGACTGCTCTTTACATCACAGTCCCCCTCTTTACATCACAGAACTCCTTCACTGCACAACCCCTCTGTACGTTACACCACCCTTTTACATCACAGTCCCCCCTTTACATCACAGGCCCCCTTTTATATCACAGGCCCTCTCCTCCCTTACATCATAGTCCCCCCTTTTATATCACAGCCCCCCCCCCCATCTCCTCCCCCCTACATAGCCCCCCCCCCCACTTACTTTATTCACTCCCCCCACAGACCCCCCCCCACAGTCCCCCCCACTATACACCACAGTTCTTTTCAGATCACAATCCCCCCGCGCTTCTTATATCACAGTCTTCCCTTCATATCACAGCCCATACCCCATACATTACAGTACTCTCTTTATATCACAGTCCTCCTCCTTACACCACAGTCTCCCTAACATAATGTATTGTATGTTGTATTTATGGAATAAAATTAATTTTGTTAACCTTCAGTGCCTCCTTGCTCTCCAGCTGCATGCTTCACTCATGACTCAAGTCCCAAACCCTTTTTCTCTTTTTTTGCTGCGCAAAAGCCGGGATGGAGGTACCTCTGATTCCTACTTCAGAGGCCTCATCTAAAGTCCCAAATTTTTATTTTTCCCTAACATAATTTACCCCCTCCCATACATCACAGTGCCAATCTTCAATGTCCTACCTTACACAGCAGGGCAGAGGGCGGGAGGCACAGCAGATATGGACTAAGGGCAGGAGCTGCCCAACTTTAGGCGGTGATTGGTTGCTTGGACCACTCTGTGTGCAGGTGAATTCTCTTATACTTTAGCAAATCTAAGGCAGCCATACTCGCTGCAAATTACTTTCGCACAATTTCCCCATCAACACAGACAGTACTGCCAGGGGAATCCCTCCTGATGGGCCATTGTCTGCTCCCAGTGGGGGCAGCTGTTTCCACCGGGAGAAGACAGTGATTATTGCTAGGAGCTATAGCAGCCGCTAGCGATAATCGCAAGAGAATCTGGCAGGCTGGCTGTACCCAATTTGCTCGATCTACTGAGTACGTTCAGTCTGCCCATTAACGGTTCGAATCTCAGCCGGTTCCTGCTGAACCGGCTGAGCATCGCATGTATTTCCGGCCTAATATGCGACTACAAGAAACCAGGTGAGTCAGAAGCTTAGATAAAAGTATAGTATAGTATAACAATAAAAGGGTGAAAGATTTTTATTGTAAGTCTATTTTAAGTTTTAAATAAATACTTTATTTAGAATATTATTGGTCTCTATCCAGGAACCTCTCATAAGAACATCTGCTCACTTTTAAATGCCATCCATAATTTTATATATAAACCAATGGCTCCCGTTGCTGCCTTTCTGTTCTTTTGAGGAGAGCGAGAGACCAGCGCTGCTGCAGATGGGCATAGCGCTGGATCGAGAGGACTCAGGTAAGTATAATAGGGGATAAGAGGGCGATACTTCCACTGGAAAAGATTGTTTTTTTTCTGCAGGCAGAGGTGTTGAATTGAATATTTATTGTCACTTATTTACAGTTTTTAACCAATATGCATAATTTTAAATTTACACATTTGTTATTTATTAACATGGCCTGTATTCTTGAGTTATTATATATTATATATAACATGTTTACCTGTATAGCATTACATGTTCATGAGTAGAAAAGACAGAATTAATGGTGCAAAATAAGTTATAATAGTCCAGGCATGTAAGTATTCTGTTACGTCATATAGAACAATAGCTATTCAGATGGAGTTTGTAATCCTTTTGCCATCTCTGTCCTACAGACCTGTGCTAGCAATTGTGGAAGTGGAAGTTCAGGAGGTTGATGTAGATTCCAGAGACCGAGTATTTCAGGAAATCTCCTCCTCTCAGGGACCTCTGGATGCCACTGTTGAAGTTCACATTGTCTCACCATCAGCTGAGGACAAAGCAGAGTTCCCTGAAGACATTAGTACGGAGCTTGTACAGACATTTCAGCGTTACGGCACTGTTATACTTGTACGGTAAGTAGAAAAAAGGGGGGGGAAAAGCCCAATTAAAAGTATTGGGTGTGAGGCACTTGTTGTTTTGATCAGCTGCCTAATAGAATCAAAAGTACCAACTGAAAAACTGCAATTGTACATTGTAGTGTGAAACTTTTAATCTAGTGAATAATATTAGATGATAGTAGTAGGGCCAAAATATCAGCACAAATCAGTGCAAACGTACTTTCATCATTTTTTCCTGTCTGTTGCTTTTCTACAAAATGTCTTACTTAGCCTTCACCTTTTTTTCACTTTGCTCTTCTTTGGAAAATCAAATAGCTGTTTGTGCATTAGTGGGCTCACAAATACCTTTTACTACTGTGCATAGGTCCTAGCAAATCAATAAAAACTTTTTTTTTTATAACACATTGGCAAAAAGTTTCTAATGGCTGACAAGGACTTGAGCTCCTTGATATGTAGATTTGAAATACCTGGAGCAATAGAGATTGGGTCCAGCATTCCTTGTTGTGTTTTTAATTTATTCTATAATCTTGAGACTGTGGCAAGAGGAGTGAGAACACCAATTTTAAAGCAGGAGCAGTGAGACTCCACATTTCTTATGCCCCATACACACGAAAGGATTTTCCGTTGGAAAAAACTTGGATAGTTTTTCGACGGAATTCCGCTCAAGCTTGCCTTGCATACACACAGTCACACAAGTTCTCTGAACTTTCGACCGTCAAGAACGCAGTGACGTACAACACTACGACGAGCCGAGAAATTAAGTTCAAGCATGCGTCAAATTGTTTCCGAGCATGCGTAGGAATTTTGTGCGTCGGAATTTGTACAGACGATCGCATTTTCAGATAGGAACTTTTCCCAACCAAAAAATAAAGAAGATGCAAATTAAGGGCTCTGAACGGCCGCACTCCAAGAAAAATTCAAAAGCCTTTATTGGTAAAATATGGAATCACACAAAAATAGGTCACAGCAAAGCAAGAAAATAGAGAGTAGATGAGCTATGAGTAAGCACTCTTGGTAGTGTGAAATGCATTAGCTATTTTCTTGCTTTGCTGTGACCTATTTTTGTTTGATTCCATATTTTACCAATAAAGGCTTTTGAATTTTTCTTGGAGTGCGGCTGTTCAGAGCCCTTAATTTGCATCTTCATCAGCTTGTGCCGTGCCTGCACCTGGGTTCTCTAACCATAGGAAAAGCTGTGGGATTGAGTTTGGGTGGATCATCCTGGAGCGGTGGATCTCTCCATACAAAAAATAAAGAAAATGCTCTCAATCTTTTGCTGGCTGGAATTCCACCAGAAAAAGACCGATGGAGCATATACACGGTCGCATTTTCCGACAAAAAGCTCTCATCTGGGTTTTGCTGGTGGGATTTCCGATCGTGTGTACGCGGCATTAGAAACAGAAATGACAACTGTGGCAGGGAATTTCTTCCACTGAACTTTTATAGCCGGATTTCAGGTTACACGTATAACAGAGAGACTCAGAAAAGAGAACCCTCTCACTTGCCTTGTAGAGATGGTGCTGCCTAGTTCTTTGGCCTGCAGAGTTAGTCCTGGGCTTTCTTATTGGACAGGTCAGCATGCACTTTGTAAATTGAAACAAGGAAACACCCTTTAGTAAATGATTATTTGGAAAAATGCAGATTTGTTTTCAATAAATAATAAAGTACTCTTTCAAAAAACAAAGTTGACCAAAAAAAAGTTTCCTGTTAAATGTCACATTAGCCACCATTTCCATGTGAAATAATGTTTATAGCTACTGTATTGCCGAATTAGAGGGTGAACTGCCCAAGAGATTCCTGAAAAGGCTGACAAGGCCGAAATTTGGACTCTGAGAGAGCTGATGGATAGCTGTAAGTCTAGGCCGGTTTGGAGGAAAGCAAGGATATCTTGAACTTCCGGCTTTCTGAAGGATCTGCCCGAGGAAGAAGAGAATTCCACAAATTTTGCCCATATCCTACCATAAACTTTATTCGTGCTTGTCCTTCTTGAACTCATCAAAGTAGAGATCACCTTAGAAGAGCACCCGAACGATTCCAGTCTTTCCCTTTCAAGAACCAGACCATCAGTTTCAACTGTGCCGGACAAGGATGAAGGACTGCCCCTTGGGAAAGAAGGTCCGGTCTGAGAGGAAGAGGCACCGGCTCTCGAAAGCTGAGTTGGATCAGAAGTGGGAACCAAGGCCTGTTTGGCCAAAATGGAGCTATTGTCGCCACTTCCACCTCCTCTGACTGAAGCCTCCGCAGAAACCTGAGTAGCACCGGGAGTGGAGGAAAGGCATATGCCTTCTTGAAACCCCAATAGTCCGTCAGGGCGTCTATCCCTAACGCCTGGCTGCACCGACCCCGAGTGTAGAATTTCACTACCTTGAAGTTGCAGGGAGACGTGAAGAGATCCACTTCTGGAATAAACCCCATTGACAGAATCCACTCGAATGTTTTCACATGCAGTGACCACTCGTTGTTGTCTAATTGGTTGCGAGAAAGATAGTCTGCCTGGGAGTTCTGGACCCCAGGAACAAATACTGCCGAAATGCCTGCTAGGTTCTTCTGAGCCCATGAAAAGATGGGTTCGACTTCTTGAAGGAGTGTGGTGCTCCGTGTACCTCCTTGTCTCTTGACATAGAACACTGCCGTGGTATTGTCCATTCTCAATAACACCGACTTCCCTTTCAGGAGGTGAGAAAAAGACTGGAGAGCACACCAGGCTGCTCGAAGCTCCAGCACGTTCGACCCAGGAATGACTAGTTGAGTGGCCCATTTGCCCTGGGCAAGGGCTGACCCGCATAGGGCTCCCCAACCAGTACCGCTGGCATCGGTCGTGACTGTGACCCAGGAGATGGGAGCGATAGAGTGGCAATTTAACAGGTTCTTGCGAAGAAGCCACCAGAAGAGGCTGTTCCTCATTGCCATGGATATCCTGATCGACTGATTCTTGTCGCCTGACTTCCATTGACGGAGGAACCCTGACTGGAAGGGCCGTAACCTCCATAGTGCCCATTTGACCATCTGAGTCGTAGAGACCATTGTCCCTATGATTTCCAGGCACTGAGAGGCCTTCAGATGTGAAGTGTGTAGAGCCCGCGAGATCCTCCCTTGAATCACTGGAATTTTCCCCAATGGGAGAGAGATGGTATTTCTTACTGTATTGAACTGGGCTCCCAGATATATCAGATACTGAGATGGGACCAGATGGCTTTTTTTCTAAATTCAGGAGCCATCCGAAGCTGGACAAGATGGAAATCACCTGTTCCCTGTAACTGCTCTTTGTCCTGGGACAACATTAATGCCGCGTACACACGAAGGGACAATCCCGCGGGATTATCCTCTGGACTGAAGTCCAGCGGATAATCCCCTCGTGTGTGGGCGCCGGCGGACTTTTTGGCGCCAAAGTCCGGCGGACCAAAGTTTTAAGTTTTGGTTTTAAAATTATCCGCTGGACTTGGCAGTCCGGCGGACAATCCCGCTGTTAGTGGGCAAGTCCGCGGGACTTTTGAAATGAACGGACTTGCGCTCATCGGCAAGTCCGTTCATTTAGCACGTGACTTCAGGTTACGTAGCTAGCGTAGGCAGTGGAAAGGGGTGGGGACGAACGAGCGCCCCCCCCCCCCTCCTGAGCCGTACCAGGCCGCGTGCCTCAACATGGGGGGTGCCCTGGGGAAAGGGGGGCCGTGCGGCCCCCGCACCCCAAAGCACCTTGTCCCCATGTTGATGAGGACAAGGGCCTCTTCCCGACAAGAAGAAGAAGAAGAAGAAGGCGGCGCCGGCGGCGCGGAAGACGACGACCGCCGCAAGAACAGAAGAGACCCCCCGGAAGACCCCCGAAGGCGGATCGAGACCCCCAGACGACGGCGGCGACGACGAAGAAGGTAGCCGGACTCCCCGCTCGTGAAAGAGCTAGGTAAAAGAGCAGAAGAGAGCGGAGGAGTCGGCGAGAAGACCCCCAAGACGGAAGAAGACCCCCGGAGCAGTGCAATAAAATATTTTTTCAAAAAGTGTGTGTGTTTTTGTACTTTACATTTTACACCTTAGGTGAATGGGTAGGGGTACATCGTACCCCATACTCATTCACATAGGGTGGGGGGCGGTATCTGGGGGCCCCCTTATTAAAGGGGGCTCCCAGATTCGATAAGCCCCCGCCCGCAGACCCCGACAACCAACGGCCAGGGTTGTCGGGAAGAGGCCCTTGTCCTCATCAACATGGGGACAAGGTGCTTTGGGGTGGGGGGGCGCACGGCCCCCCTTTCCCAGGGCACCCCCCATGTTGAGGGCACGCGGCCTGGTACGGCTCAGGAGGGAGGGGGGCGCTCGTTCGTCCCCACCCCTTTCCTGGCCTGCCAGGCTGCGTGCTCGGATGAGGGTCTGACTTGGATTTGGGGGGAACCCCCACGCCTTTTTTTCGGCGTGGGGATTCCTTTAAATCCATGCCAGCTTGCGGAGCTAGCGCG
Organism: Lithobates sylvaticus; assembly: GCA_028564925.1. Taxonomy (NCBI): domain Eukaryota; kingdom Metazoa; phylum Chordata; class Amphibia; order Anura; family Ranidae; genus Lithobates; species Lithobates sylvaticus. The sequence continues at coordinate 132,327,753 of CM053028.1, forward strand.
GCGGCATTTACTGCTTACGCTAGCTACGTAACCTGAAGTTACGTTCGAAATGAACGGACTGCTCCGTGTGTGGGCAAGTCGTTCATTTTCAAAAGTCCCACGGACTTTTGGCCGGCGGATTATCCGCTGGAGAAGTCCGTGCGTGTGTGGGCTAGTCCACACGCTCGGAAAGTCCAGCGGACCTAGCTGGAAAGTCCCGCGGGATTGTCCGCTGGACTAGGTCCGCCGGCAAAAGTCCGCACGTGTGTACGCGGCATAAGAGGTCGTCTAAGTAGTGGTAGAGACGTATGCTTTTTAGTCTGACCAAGGCCACTACCGCCAACAGTACCTTTGAGAAAACTCGGGGGGATGTTGTCAGCCCAAAGGGAAGGCAGACGTTCTTCCCCGACTTGGAACCTGAGAAATTTGTAAAACTCTTTTTCTATTGGGACGTGGAAATAGGCGCCCTTTAAATTGATAGAGATCATCCAATCCCCGGGTTGGATGGCTTGTTGAATAGTTGACAACGTCTCCATTTTGAACTTTCCATGCTTTATGAACCTGTTGAGGTAGGTTAGGTCGATGACTGGGCGCCAGGCGCCATTCTTCTTCTGAACTAAGAATAGTGGGGAGTATACCCCCTGAAACCATTCGTCTCTTGGAACATGCACTATTGCCCCTTGAACCTTTAGTAGTTCTACATAAGACATTAGTACCTGCTTCTTTTCTTCTGAGGAAGGGAGTAGAGTGGATATGAACCTGGGGGGAGGGGTACTGGAAAAGGCCCATCTGTGGCCTGAAGACACTGTCTTGATGACCCAGTGATCTGAGATCGAGGCCACCCAGACGTGCCGGAAAAGGAGCAGACGTGCCCCTACCCGACCCGCCTGGGCGGGCGCAATCTCAAAAAGACTTTGCCGGGTCCCGACCCTCAGATGTCTGGCTCTTGTTGGTTTTGCGGAAGGAAGTTTGGCCTCTGCCCCAGTTTCTCCTAAAGTCGCGACCCGGTTTGTAAGAGCGTGCTTCCCTTGAGCGCTCCTGGCTGCGTCTTCTATACTGGAACTTCTTTTTTCCCGACAGACGTCTATCCTGAGGAAGGAAACCCGACTTTCCACCCGTGGAACGAGAAATGGCATCATCTAGTTTGTTTCCAAACAGAGAAGACCCTTCAAAGGGAATTCTGCACCAAGACTGCTTGGAAACTGGGTCAGCAAGCCAAGGACGCAACCACAAGGCCCGCCTGGCAGTGACCGAGGATAACATGATACTTGCCAATAGGCAAATCAAATCAATGGACGCCTCCCCCAGGAAGACTGCTGCCAGTTTCAGTTCTACCGCCGCTGAGCTTCTGGCCAGCTCTTCAGATACTCCTCTCAGGAAGGAATCCACGTTCTCTGTCCATGCTTCCATGGCCTTAGACATGGCTGCTAAGTCAAGGGCAGGTTTGCAGGCTAAACCTGCCAGCCCATAGATCCTTTTGACATCCTGGTCTATCTTCCTCTCGAGACCATCTTTAAAGGACACCGCATCCTCCAGAGGAAGGGTGACGTGCTTGGCTAGCCGCATTAAAGCCGCATCCACCGAAGGGGCATTCTCCAGGTGCTTCACCTCGTCCGCTTTAAAAGGATACAACCTGGCTGTCTTGTTAGACATTGAAGACTTCCTGTCCACCTTACTCCATTCTTCATCAATGATGTCTTTTAATTCAGTAAGGAGCGGAAACTTGCTCGCTCTTTCCCCAATTGTTTAAAGAACTTTTTCTGCTTTGTTGGGGGGGCAGATAGTTCTTCCCAATTAAGGGCTTCTTTGACCGCTTTGATTAAAGGCGAAACCAAGGAGAAGTCAAAACCAACACTCTCTTCTTCACCATCAATTTCGTTCTCCGAAGAGTCAGGCGAAGAGGCGTAAGGCTGTGAAGGGCCTGCCATCTCGTGTGTTTCAACTGCCGGGGAGCCTGAACGAGTGGATTGGCTCCGAGTATGAGGTGCCTCTATTTCCCTCAGAGACTGATGCACCACACGTTTTACTAGAGACTCCAAATTCTGGTTTTCTGTCTCCTTTTCCCCAACCGCTTGGGCATAGCACTGTTCGCATAAAGACTTGCCCTTCGGGACTCGTGTCCCACATCCCCAGCAGGCTCTGTGATTAGAGCGGCTGTCTTGGCGGTGGGAGCGGTGTCTTGAGGAGGAATTAGAGCGTCTCCTCTGGTGGTGTATATCCGATGGAGATTCACGTCTTGATCTTGACGATGAATGATGCTGTGGTCTGGCAAGGTCTCTACTGGAAGGGCTGAAAAGAAAACGGGGGGGGGAATGCATCATGCATCAAAGAATGTACAAAGTTATGACGAAACTTTAAACCCCTCCCCTCAACGGCACATACCTTGTGCGTGAGGGCTAGCCACTTAAAGGCGGTGACTTGTCCATACTGGCTGGACGTAAGGAACGACAGGCAGGCGGTCTGCGAAAAAGATCAGCAGCCCAATAAACTCTATATCCATTTAAGAAAACATTTCATATATAAGCACACAGTTTTTTTTTTTGTTTTTTTTCAATACAAGTACACAAAGAAAAAATTTAAAATATTTGCCAACATATTAAATATATATATTTCCTCTTTAAATAAAGAAAACCTCAGGCACCAATGAATCACTTACCCAGCAATGTGAATACAGGCAAAAAATTCGGGATCAGGCTTCCATCAGCTGTGCTGCTATGCTTCTGAATGCTGCCCAGTGACAGAAGCTCAAAGCAGCCCTTTTAAATTCCCCACCTGTGATGTCATCCGCCCTCCCCCCCCCCCCCCGCGCGCCTGCGCAGAAGGGGGAATCCAAACGGCGCTTGCGTGGCCGCCGGAAAACGACCGGACTGTGCATGCGCGAGCCAAGCCTCGTTCCCGAAGAGGCTACTGCGCATGCACGAACAGCGGAAACCGCCGCTACCCGGAAGCCACGGCGAGCTGGAGCGCAGAAGCGTTCCAGCCGCCATAAGGGGAAAACAAAACGTTCTGCATGATAGGGACGACAAACACATACAAAACTAAGAGGCGACTGCCATGGAAAAGCATAATATGAAGAGTCCAGACCTGTGCCAGCCAGAGTGCGTCCACGGTCAAACCGCCATCCGTCCGTCTGTCAGGCATCCAGAGGCAACCACCCCACACCACTAGGGAATCAACGGGCCTCCCAAGCTACTCTCCCGCCCATGGCTGGGATCTGAGCTGCACCGCAAGGTATGCCGACATTTTCTATATTCATCCGACCGGACGCCAGTAGCAAGTATATGGTCCATTGGAGGAGGACAAAAAAGGAACGTAGTATCATGGGGTGAGTGCTCTTTTATTTGAATGGGGTCCTATAGCATTGGAGAGGAGGCGGGGTTAACCCACACGTAGGCTGCCATGGAGTCTGCCAGGAAATAATGTTTATAGCTACTGTATTGAAAAAAATTGAAATGGGGGTGTGCATGCCCACGCACCAAAGGCCAATAAGAGACAAAAAAAATCCACCTTTGTTTATTCTAAAGTATATAATGAAAAGAAAGAAAAAGCAAATGAGTGTATGTGTATACTTATAGGATGGAAAGCATATCAATTCTGTAGGAGATCAGGAGGCAGAAAGATACGCCAGTAGTGCTAATTACTAATCTGCTAATCTTTTTGGACACTGGTCCAATGCCGGGACATGTTACGTCTATGCTAGGAGGCGAGACTGTGTGTGACTGTGAGCGCCAAGTACACAGGAGAACCCGGCTCTGTGTAATCCGGCGGCGCCTGCCCCTCCTTCCCCTCCGAGGCAGCCCAGGTAAAATATTGGCGTATAACACGCACACATGATTTGCCCCCTATTTCCATGGGGAAAGTGCGTGTTATACGCCAATAAATACGGTACTTGCCAGTTAAGGAGAGTTTGTACATTATAGTAGGCAATTTGTGTTGTAGTAATTATAGCTACTGTATCTGCATCTACACATTTTAGGCAGTTTGAAGATTCCAAAACAATGTTGAGGGATGTAGAAATGGGCATTTACGTATGCTGTGATTACATACCTATATGTTTTTATTTCTAGGGTAATTGAGGGGAAAATGATGGTGACGTTTGCAGACAGCAGGACGGCTTTAAGTGTTCTTGTTCTTGATGGTTTAAAGGTAAACTGCATACTTCCATCAATTAACAGCATTCATAATCACCAAAATAACTGTAGAAAATATGGGCTGCTTCAATATAATTATGTTTTTTATGAGTTAAGTGGGGTACACACTACAAGAAAATTGTATATTCGTTTCACAGCTAGTCGCAAGCAAAGAAGAAAATAATATACGAAAAATTCTCATACGACAAGGCTTTTTTTTGTTGTTGTTTCTGATCATGCGCAGTCTTCCTTTTCTGATTTATCTTGTATGAAATCGTACGAAAACGGTACACATTGAATGAGAATCGTTCATTCTGTTCCCGTTTGAGAAAAACTTTGGAGTTTGTCCCTCCGGAAATTTTAATTTGCAAAGTCAGAATCGTTTGTCAAAGTTGTGTACACACTGTACGAAAATCGAACGATCGTGTACAGAATTTTTCTTCCGATTTTCTCATAGTGTGTACAGAGCTTTACAGTATCTAATGAATAAGCCAACATTGATTTTATAATTCCTGACTTTTTTTTTTTTTTTTTCAGAACTACACAGACATAGCAATTCACAGTAGTAAAAATTTAATTGTGCAATATTTCCAGGATCTACACATTAACCGCACCTTGTTTTATTGCCTGAATCCTCTTGTCTGTTTTAATTATGTAAATGTTCAATATTCCCAAAATGAACTTGTTTCAAACAGTTACTCAAGAGTAAACAGACGCTTCCTATAAGAAAAATTTCTAAACAGAGGTGTGGTATTTCAGTGCATAAATAGATTTCACTATAAAGAAATTATTAATTATTTAAATCTGTATCATAAACTAGCAGAATTATTGTTTTTTTATTTTTTTTTTTTTTTAAAGTGTATGTAAAGTGAATTATTTTAAAATTTTCGGTTTATGATCGAATGAGGATGTTTTTAAACCCCTGTCAGGTTTTTATTGTTACTTGTGTCCCAAAATGGGAGATTCACCCTGTCTATTTGTCCTGGAATCCATTGTCTAAAATAATGGAAGTGATAGTCCAAAATGAAATCTTCTGATTGGGACATCTATTCTGGTGAAAACTGCTTTAGAGAGATTTCCTCTTATTTCCTGTTATGCCTCTGGCACAGAAAGTGAGGTAAAATTTCGCAGCAGAGCACATTCAGCAAAAAGAGACCCAAAAGGGGGGTTAATTATTTTGCATTCCAATCAAAATGAAAAAGAGATTTTTTTTTTAGAAATACTTTAACTGTGTTAGTACACTTTGCAAACCTATAAAGACAAGTGAAGATGTCTGTTGATTTCGAATAAGAAAACCTATATCATCCTGGCTTGATTAGAACTTTAAAGGACAACCCTGAGGTTAGCCATGAGGGCATTTTTAAAGTGTCACTAAACCCACATCATAAAAAATTATCTATAAATGGTGTATTGTTCATGCTCAGTCACTATGAGATTCTTTTCTGTAAAAAAAAAAATGGTTGATCCTGCTGTTCTCTTTCTCCACCATCTGTCCCGAATTCAGCTAGGAATTTTGCAGCTGTGGTGGCAACTCTGCACATGCTCAATTTTCTGTGAAATTCTATGCTGAGCATTCCCTCCCTATCACATCTGAGTAGCTCATGTAACTACAGATTCACACATGTGGGCGTATACACAGTGTTAAATGACAGCCCACGCCCTCTCTCCTCTTCCATGCCCACTAACTTACTAAACACAGGTAGGATATTACATGTAGATTAATGCACATTAACATTTACACTTAAGAGCAAAAAAAAAAGGTCACTTTGCCTTTAGGAGATGAAAAAACTCATCCCTTTAAGGCCGGAAGTGACGTCCTACGTCGCTCCATTCCTCCATAGGCATAGAGCCAAGTGGGGGCCATCTTGCCCTCCCTCTGCTTCCTGCCCAGCCACAGAAAGGATCAGATCGGCTCTGGGCTAACTGGCAACTCCAGTAAGCCTGGATACGACTGGGAAGCGGTGGAAGAACGGGGCTTCACCACTCCCACTGCCTATAAAAGTGATCCTGTGGCGAATCCGCTTCCAGGACCACTTTTATTAGGTGCAGAATCGCCCGCAGTACAAGAAAATACCAGGGTTATGGCAGCTAGCTAGATGTACTGTGGACAGGCTTGAAGTGGTTAATAACAATAAATGACAACATTACTTGTGTAGCATTTTTTTTTTTATATTTGCTATATTTTTTTTCCCACGAAAGAGTGTTACCCTTTAGGCTTTACGGCTTTATTTTACTTGACAAAATGAATCCTTTTTCTTACAGGTAAATGGCAAAACAGTCAAAATAAGACCAAAGACAGAAGATTGGTTGCAGGGTCTGCAGGAAGAAATTGCTCGGAATAGAGACAGTGTAGTATTACTGTCACCCAATGCCAACTCGTGTCTTCTGGAGGAAACTTTTGATTTTTCCAGTCTGGACTATGAATCGGAAGGTAAAAAAAAAAAGAAAAGAAAAGTGCAAAAAATGTAACGGCTAGACCACAGTCATGGACACAAGTGTAGATAATACAAAAAAGTACAACAAATACGATCGATGTACAGTATATGTTTGCTATGTGCTAGAAAACTCAAGGGAGGACAGGGACTGGCTGGGTAGAGTATAAGTTAACTAGGTAGTCATAGCAGCAAAACTGGCTTAATCTTAAAACGCCCAGGAGAACTAATACCATAGATGCTTAGCTCTCCAGCAGAAGCCAGATACAAATGTGGAATAATGCCAGAGGTTTGCAGATAGACACCTGCTGGTGGCTGGTGAAAGAACATACTGCCAGAGCTCTGCCACCAGAAGGTGAAAGAGGGTTACAGGTTTCGACCCAATGTCTCTGTACTTGTATATACACTCACCGACCACTTTATTAGGTATACCTTTCTAGTGGTGGGTTGCCTTAATTCTTTGTGGTAAAGATTCAGCAAGGTGTTGGAAACATTCCTCAGAGATTTTGGTCTATAGGGATATGATAGCACACGCAGTTGCTGCAGATTTGTCGGCATGCTCATACATGATGCAAATCTTCCACCACATCCCAAAGGTGCTCTATTGGATTGAGATCTGGTGACTGTGGAGGCCATTGGAGTACAGTGAACTCGTAATATTCAAGAAACCAGTGGTGAGATGATTTGAGCTTTGTGACATGGTGCATTATCCTGCTGGAAGTAGCCATCAGAAGATGGGTACACTGTAGTCATAAAGGGATGGACATGGTCAGCAACAATATCCAGGTAGACCGTGGTGTTTTAAATGATACTCAATTGGTACTAAAGGGGCTCAAAGTGTGCCATGAAAATATCAAGTAAAACACCAGTACACCACCACCACCAGCCTGAACCGTTGATAGAAGGCAGGATAGATCCATGCTTTCATGCCAAATTCTGACTCTACCATCTGAATGTTGCAGCTGAATTCGAGACTCATCAGACCAGGCAACGTTTTTACAATCTTCTATAGTCCAATCTTGGTGAGCCTCAATTTCCTCTTCTTAGCTGACAGAAGTTGCTCCCGGTGTGGTTTTCTGCTGCTGTAACCCATCTGCTTCAAGGTTTGATGTGTTGCACGTTCAGAGATGGTATTCTGCATACCTTGGTTGTAACAAGTGGTTTGGCATTCAGAGTGAATACTGCCACCATTTATTGAGTGAAGGTTTCTAACTCCTTTTAGTAAATGACCCAATTGTACTGTATTTTGCATGGTGTTGGTGGAAAATATAATACTTGTACTTTGTAACACATATTTGTGCACCATCTGAACATTACAGAGTTAGAAAACTTCCTCCTCCAGACAATGGGTTCAGCTTTCAAATAGAGCCAGACTACATTACAGGGAGAGTGACCATATAGTGCAAATATGGGACCAAAAGAAACTCATCACCCTCTATGCTAATAGGTGATGAGATCTTCATTTGGAACTTTGTAGTCTTTTCCCCCTAGGTATTTTTGGAATAACTACCTTTTATTTTGTTTGGTTCATATGTTATAACATTCCTGCTATATAGCCAAACATTATTTTGAATTTCTACAGGTGATATATTGGAAGATGACTCTGATGACGTTATGCCTCACTATCTAATAACTGACAGGTCAGCAGCAAGTGATGGCATGTCTCTGGGGAATGAACAGCTACCTGCACCATACACATCATCATCATCATCATCATCAACTAAAGCTTCTTATATGAGTCCAAGGAAGCCTCACTCATTTAAAGGTAAAAGCAAAGGGCTGTTGTGATATTTATTTCTCTACACGCCAATTTCAATCTTGAAATGTAGGACACTGTTGTTGTATGCAATTGTAGGCTATTATTGTAAAACTATGGCATATGAACAAAATGTATAAAACTTAGCCATGAGTATAATGAATGTAATATTAGTTAACAACAATTCTAAAATGAAAGTCCGTTTATAATAAAAATATATTAATACTGTATTTATCGGCGTATAACACGCACATTCATTTGAAGAGGGAAGTTTCAGGAAAAAATAATTAATTTGAAATAAGGAACTTTGAAGCAATATAAGGGTCAGTGCCCATCTGCAGCCTCACCATTGCCATCAATGCCCATCTGCAGCCTCACACGTGCCATCAATGCATCCTCATCAGTCCACATCAATGCAGCCTCACCATTGCCATCAATGCAGCAGCCTCACCATTGCCATCAATGCAAGCCCCCCCCCCCCCCCCTGTCCCCTACAAGGCATCTAAAATTGAAGTACTGACGTATAACACGCACATGCTATTTGCACACGATTTTCATGGTGAAAAAGTGAGTGTTATACGCCAATAAATTCAGTATATCTAGCTTTTTACAACTGAAGATATGAAATTGTGGTTCCAACAGGTGGCTGCATTTTCTATGCATAGTTCAAGGAGGGATTCCAATAAATACAATTCAACACGTCGTCTAGAGGAAAAGAGATTTCATCTCCAAATACGGAAAGGTTTCTTCACAGTAAGAGCTGTGAAAATATGGAATAGACTCCCTCCAGAGGTGGTTCTGGCTAACTCAGTAGATTGCTTTAAGAAAGGCCTGGATACTTTCCTAAATGTACATAATATAACTGGGTACTGACATTTATAGGTAAAGTTGATCCAGGGAAAATCCGATTGCCTCTGGGGGGATCAGGAAGGGATTTTTTTTTCCCCTGCTGTAGCAGATTGGAGCATGCTCTTTTGGGGGGGTTTTTTGCCTTCCTCTGGATCAACTGTGGGTATAGAATGGGGTTTATTGGATTGTACGATATTATTTTATTTTTTATTTATTATTTCTTTTATTTTTTATGGTTGAACTGGTTGGACTTGTGTCTTTTTTCGGCCTAGCTAACTATGTAACTATGTAACACTGTTATAGTTTAACTATACAGATGTTTTTGTTCTCTAATACTAGTAAATTGCAGAATAATTTACATTAAAAAAGTCTCTAACTCTGAAAGCAAATCATAGGAGAGCAGAATTTAGTGTTTTGCCACAAAGACTCTCTCATGCAGTAGAGGACTTAAACTGTTTAGTTACCCAGAATATGAATCTATATAATGCGAAACCGTAGATTATATTTATTATGCATTAGTCACTTCTGTGTTGGGTACATAAGTCAGCTATGTATCATTTCTGGAACTTATAATACCTTTATTGCATGCGCTATAATTTAAAGTGATGTTAAAGGCTCCGTTTTTGTTATTTTTAAATATGCCATGCTTATCTGCATTGAGCAATGGTTTTCCACAGAGCAGCACACGGTCTCTTTGCCTCGGGTGCCCTGTCGTTGATCCTGGCTCCCCGTCCCACTGAGTACCCCCGCTTGCTATAGGGGCACCCGTGCATGCTTGCTTCCCGAGCCCCACTCTGTGTGCCCACAAGACACCCCCGCTCCCTCCCCACTGGCTGTGACTGACAACAGCAGGAGCCAATGGCTCCTGCTGCTGTGTCTAAGCCAATGAGACGGCAGAGAGCCAGTAGATCAACTGTGGCGGTCTGCAAAATGAAGGGTTTTTTACCTTCACGCATAGAATCATTTTCATTTTGAACTGTGTTTATAACTGTTTTATTTCTAGATGATGCAGATTTGTTAGCCCTAAAGAAAGAACTTGAAGATGCTGGGGAAGTACGTTCCCGGTCACCAAACAGATCACTGTCTGTTCCTAATCGGCCTCGTACACGTCCACCACAAAGACCACCACCTCCAAGTAAGAGGACCTATATGTATATTCAAATGACATGACATGCAGAATCAATGAACATCTTCAGGTTGTTAGAGAACCTTTTTTGCACTGGTACATGAGTGTCGCGAACATTTTTCATTCAAGGGACCAGTGAATTGTCACAGATGGGAGTCCATATCCAGTAGGAGATAGACTGACTAACCAGGATTTAGTTGTAGCAGTTGGGGCTAGGCGGTGGAGTAACAAAGACGTTTGATGGCACAAAAAAACTAGGACTCAGTGTGCTCGCACCTTTAGCAAAGGTGTAAGCCCTTAGAAGGGCCAACGCACAGAATCTAAGGAGGTGTCTGGTCTTTACCAGAGCACCCCGCAAGGGGTTTCCTACTGCCCACTCCCAGGTTGCGGCCCTCTGACTCACTTGAGAAGGCATCTTCTGGGAACTGTATACAGGTACCTAGGAAAGAGTTGTTTGTAAAGCAGGGGCTCCAGAACCATGGAATAAGTACAGCCATAGGTAGAGAGTGGTGCATGAAATATCGGAACACAGTCTTGGCTGCACAGGGGATCCTGGGAAGGTCACACCGGAACACAATAAACTGACTGGATTGCACAGGATTACACAGAGACACTGAATGCAGGCTGGAGTGCACAGGGTACAGGCTGAAATTAACAGGGTCACAAAAGTAGGATGCAAGCTAGAATACAGTGGTGTGAAAAAGTGTTTGCCCCTTCCTCATTTCCTGTTCCTTTGCATGTTTGTCACACTTAAGTGTTTCGGAACATCAAACCAATTTAAACAATAGTCAAGGACAACACAAGTAAACACAAAATGCAATTTGTAAATGAAGGTGTTTATTATTAAAGGTGAAAAAAAATCCAAACCATCATGGCCCTGTGTGAAAAAGTGATTGCCCCCTAAACCTAATAACTGGTTGGGCCACCCTTAGCAGCAACAACTGCAACCAAGCGTTTGCGATAACGTGCAATGAGGCTTTTACAGCGTCCTGGAGGAATTTTGGCCCACTCATCTTTGCAGAATTGTCCTAATTCAGTTACATTAGAGGGTTTTCGAGCATGAACGGCCTTTTTAAGGTCATACCACAACATCTCAATAGGATTCAGGTCAGGACTTTGGCTAGGCCACTCCAAAGTCTTCATTTTGTTTTTCTTCAGCCATTCGGTGGTGGACTTGCTGGTGTGTTTAGGATCATTGTCCTGCTGCAGAACCCAAGTTCGTTTCAGCTTGAGTACACGAACAGATGGTCGGACATTCTCCTTCAGGATCTCTTGGTAGACAGCAGAATTCATAGTTCCTTTTATCACGGCAAGTCTTCCAGGTCCTGAAGCAGCAAAACAGCCCCAGACCATCACACTACACCCACCATATTTTACTGTTGGTATAATGTTCTTTTTCTGAAATGCAGTGTTCCTTCTACGCCAGATATACTTGGACACACACCTTCCAAGAGTTCCACTTTTGTCTCATCGGTCCACAGAATGTTGTCCCAAAAGTCTTGGGGATCATCAGATGTGTTGTGGAGAAATTGAGACGAGCTTTGATGTTCTTTTTGCTCAGCAGTGGTTTTCTCCTTGGAACTCTGCCATGCAGGCCATTTTTGCCCAGTCTTTTCCTGATGTTGGAGGCATGAACGCTGACCTTAACTGAGGCAAGTGAGGCCTGCAGTTCCTTGGACGTTGTTGTGGGGTCTTTTGTGACCTCTTGGATGAGTCGTCGCTGCGCTCTTGGGGTAATTTTGGGCGGCCGGCCACTCCTGGGAAGGTTCACCACTGTTCCATGTCTTCGCCATTTGTGGATAATGGCTCTCACTGTGGTTTGCTGGATTCCCAAAGCTTTGGAAATGGCTTTATAACCCTTTCCAGACTGATAGATCTCAATTACTTTCTTTCTCAATTGTTCCTGAATTTCTTTGGGTCTCGGCATGATGTGTAGCTTTTAAGGATCTTCTGGTGGACCTTACTGTGTCAAGCAGCTCCTATTTAAGTGATGCCTTGATTGTGAACAGGTGTGGCAATAATCAGGCCTGGGTGTGGCTAGAGAAATTGAACTCAGGTGTGGACAACCACAGTTATAGTATGTTTTAACAAGGGGGGCAATCACTTTTTCACACAGGGCCATGATGGTTTGGATTTTTTTTCACCTTTAATAATAAACACCTTCATTTACAAATTGCATTTTGTGTTTACTTGTGTTGTCCTTGACTATTGTTTAAATTGGTTTGATGTTCCGAAACACTTAAGTGTGACAAACATGCAAAGGAACAGGAAATGAGGAAGGGGGCAAACACTTTTTCACACCACTGTACACAGGGGTCGCAGGATGCCCCCTAAAGTGTTTAGCAGTCATGGGACCAAGATGTAAGCTCAAGTATACATGGGTCACAGGAGCAGAATTCAGACTGGAGTGCACTGGGTCACAGGTACAGAGGACACAGGCTGCAGAGCACAGGGATCATGGGAGCAGGATACACGGGAGATCACAGGAGGAACAAGCGTCACAGAGGTGCATAGAGGATTGATGTGGAAATCCTGGGAGGTTCTGGGGGGGGGGGGGGGGTCCAACGAGCAACACACCAGCAAGCCCTTCAAAACTGCACCCCCTCAGTGGTACTGGCAGGAAGACAGAGGTAAAGACCCAGCGCTGGAGCATGGAGCAGGTAAGCATGAAATTAATATCGTTTAATATTTGTTCTTATTCTGCTGTTGTCCTCATTCTCCTGTTTTTTGGAACACTTGTGAGAGTCACTGATGGTTCTTTATTAAGAACGTGTGGCCTATTTTGTGTTATCTTTTAAACAATGAAATTTACATTTATGCTTTATAGAAAGTAACATTCCAGGATCCATTCCGCAACCATTGAAGCTTCTTCCTGGAGCTCCCCAGCATCCTGTAAGTCTAAATCTTGTAGTTATCAAGTTATTCAGTTTTACACATACTATGCCCACAATTCAGTAAATGGCAAAGAATCTGTGATTGTATTGGGGTATTATTGGGGCCTTATAGAAGGAAGAGTTGTATCACAGTAATAACATACAGTATGGGGGTAAATATAGTCAGACGTTATGTAAAATATTAAAATGCATCAGACCTCTGTATATATTTGAATATTGTTTAGCTCCAAGATCTAGATGCTGTTTGTGACGGAACGTCCCTACACTCCTCTTGAGTGCGTTCGTCATATATCACTTCCTTCAAGTCTGGATATAGGTATAAGATATTCCAACCGCTCCCAAGCACCAAACGAGACAACACTTGCTTGGTGCCAACATGGACTGAAGATTTATTACAAAGATGACATTTATATACAGTAGAAGAGGAGATCCCCCCTCCTGCTCATATTATTCTAACAATACACTTGTAACAACTTAACATAAACTAATTACCTAATCCCTTTAAGCAGCCGATGTGACTCATCAGGATTTCACTACAAGTCAGACTTGTGGTCACCGAGCTAAACACAGTTGATTATAAATTATCATAATTACCACCACAAGACATCTCATCACAATAGCAGGAGACCACCAGTAACAGACGGACCGTCTCCTGCATTGTGCAGAGGACAATGGGATCAGCTAACTCAATTAACATTTTGAGTTCATGACACTAGCATCTGAGAGTGTATGTCCCAACAGCATGAGACCACACACATTATATATATATACACATAAATACAGAGAGTGTGTCTTGGGGGGGCCCGCAATCAGCTGGCAGGGGGCTCGCATGTAGTCCTCTCAAAAAGCCCGTGTCCCGGCTAGGTCTGTCACACTGTTGAACTGCAGTCTGAGACATTGGGGGTTATTTACGAAAGGCAAATCCACTTTGCACTGAAAATGTACTTGGAAGTGCAGTCGCTCTAAATCTAAGGGGTAGATCTGAAATGAGTGGAAGCTCTGCTGATTTTGTCATCCAATCATGTGCAAGCTAAAATGCTGTTTTTTATTTTCCTTGCATGTCCCCCTCGGATCTACAGCGACTTTACTTTCAAGTGCACTGGCAGTGCAAAGTGGAGTTTCCTTTAGTAAATAACCCCCATTGTGCTTCCGTTCTAAAACTTCTGCCACCTGGAGACAAGTGTGGATTTTTATGGGCTGATTTAGCGTCAGAGATTAGATTCAGTGTTAAAGGGTTTAAAGTGACACAAAACAATTTTCTTATTCTCCAGAAATAATCCATATACTGTACGTCACTACTTAATGGCCCTGTAATCTCCGTTTCACTAAATCACTTCATAATTTGTTTAGAGATTTTGAGACGGCTGAGAGCAATAGAGTTAAGAATATATATTTAAATTGTTTTTTGTTTTTTTTCTCATAGCTAACGCTAATTAAGTCACTTTCTATGACTTGCAAACAAATGAACATTAATAGTCATTTGACATTTAGGACATTTATTATTGGTTACTAATGACAAACTTGTGACTACTTTTTCACATACAAAGCCCTTGTGCATAAAGGGGTTGTAAACCCTCATGGTTTTTTACCGTATTGCATTCTATGCATTAAAGTGAAAAACCTTCTGTGGTGCTGCAGCCCCCCCGAGCCCCCCTTACCTGACCCCAATCACTTACCTGACCCCAATCTTTCTCTGGCCGGGAATGAGCACACCAGCTCTAGCTAGTGTCTCGTGTCCTGATTGAATAGATTGATAGCAGCACAGCCATTGGCTCCCACTGCTGTCAATCAAATCCAATGGCGCCAGGGGGCGGGGCCGAGTCCTGCATTTTGTGTGAATGGACACAGAAGCAGGACTCGGGAGCGTGCCCGCACGGGTGTTCACCTTAGGAGAGCCGTCTCCAACGTGAGAACTCGATGCATGGATCAGCCACCAGCACCGCCAGGGAACCCCAGAAGAGGCAGATTGGGGCCACTCTGAAAAACGAACTGCACAGTGGAGGTAAGTATGACATGTTTGTGTTTAAAAAAAAAAAAAAAAAAAAAAAAGAGCCCTTTAAGGGTTTTGCAGACCTTTATCACTGGGCTTGTTCGCATCGGAATGCGGTGCGGGAAACCCGTATTCCCTGCACCATGTTCAAAACGCACTGGGTGTTTGATCTGCTAAGGGGGTCAGTATAATCCTAACAACACCCCAAATGCACCGCACTCCTGTCCAGCCTATCTAATGTAGACTTGAAAGTGGCTTCAGCCCATGAGTCTTTTCCAAAGCCATGCCCCCTTACATGTTATGCTCCACCCACTGGAGCTTAATGATAGGGTAACCTACCTTATAATTAAGCTCCAAGGAGCAGAGCAAAACATTCCAGGGGGCATGGCTTTGGCGGAGACTCGTAGGCTGAGGCCGTTTTCAAGTCTACACTAGGTTGACTGGACAGGAGTGCGGCGCTTCTTTGATTTTATGTATGTATTGCTTCTGATGAGCACCTTTAGCTGCCTGCACCTTTCTGCCTGGTGACTGCAGGAGATTGGCTTCCCCAGCTTGAGCAGCATTCATAATGTAGCACCAAGCACACCCCAAACGCAGATTGCAGATGCAGTGTGTTTGCCTGCATCGGATCGCATTGTATCGCAGTACTATGCGATCCGATGCAGTGGGTTTTTGAAAAGTAGTGCATGCACTACTTTTAGTGCGATTCAGTGCAGTTTCAGACCATTTAAACAAATAAGTGAAAATCACAAAGCACTAAGTCGTAAAGGAATCACACAGAAACGCGGACTGCATTCCTGTGTGATTCAGGTGTGTACTGTTCCAAAGCCAGATGTTTTTCAGAAAAAGGATAATCCAGCAGAGTGGGTTGTACTGTGTTTAGGGGTTATGGCAAGGTTGTCGGTGGGATAGGAATTGAGAGAAAATCTCCATTATAAGGATACAGAGGTTTTGAAGAATTATAATAATTTTGCTCCGAATGTTCAGAATCTCAGAGTCTGATTGCCTGGTTCTTTTCTTTGTGGCGATGGGCTTTACTTGGACATGAAAGAGTCTATTAATCTGTGTCAAAAACCTAATCCCTTGTGAGTCACTGTTCTGCAACATTACAAAATGAAAACCTCTGATTCATGTGTATGAGAATTAAGCAGATTTTGTAATATTTGGATAAAAGATGGTCATAGGTAAGATAACTGATTTCATGCGATTTATTTTATAATTTTCAGCTATAGTATTCATTTTAATAAGGATGGCTCTAATCAAGTCTCATTATAATTTTACTATATTCTGCTTTTTTTTAAGCCTCAAGACAAAACTGGGATAAGCAAACCTTACAATGTAAAACAAATTAAAACTACTAATGCACAAGAAGCAGAGGAAGCTATTAAATGGTTAATGGAGTCCAAAAAAGGTGAGATTTGTTTGACCTGTTGTAAAATTGTAATTCACTTTCTTTAACCACTTGCCGACCGTCTCCTGTACATATACGTCGGCACTTTAAAGATGGATATAGCTGCTGCCATAACCGAGATATCCATCTTTTCAGTGAGCTGTCCTGTTAATGATAATGGTGGTCTCTACGGCGGATTCACGGTGAGAATACTGTTATCGGCGGCGTGAGAGGGCCCTTCCCGCCACTCTCCCGCACCCTCCGCCGCTTACCGGAGCCGATCGGGACCTGTCCGTGGCTGGGTATGGAGACGAGTTAGGCTAACATGGCCCCCACCCATCTCCATACCATAGCAGGGCGGAAGCGACGGCAAAACGCCACTTCTGCCCATACGTCTTAAAGGCACATTTTTTTGTTGTCATTTTTTCAAATGACAACATTTTTTTCTTTTTTTATTTATTTTATTGCATTTAATTCCAAATATGATATCTGAGAACTTTTTGACCCCAGATCTCATATTTAAGAGGACCTGTCATGCTTTTTTTCTAGTACAAGGGATGTTTACATTCCTTGTAATATGAATAAAAGTGACCCAAATTTTTATTTTTATTTTAAAAACAGTGTAAAAATAAATAAAATCAAGTAAAATAAATAAGAAAAAAAATAAATAAATTTTAAAGCGTCCCGTCCCGACGAGCTTGTGTGCAGAGGCATACGTGAGTAACGCCCGCATATAAAAAAAGGTGGTAATTTTTAATGGGTAAAAGTTTAAAAGCCATTTCACGAGCGGGCACAATTTTGAAGCGTGACATATTGGGTATCAATTTACTCGACTTTCACAATATAATATAATATATAATAATCACAATATAATATAATATTTACTTAATCTTTCACAATATAAAAAAAAATTGGGCTAACTTTACTATTGTCTTATTTTTTCCAAAAAAAGTGCGCTTGTAAGACCGCTGCGCAAATACAGTGTGACAAAGTATTGCAATGACCGCCATTTTATTCTCTAGGGTGTTAGAAAAAAAATTATAATGTTTGGTGGTTCTAAGTACCGTAATTTTCTAGCAAAAAAAAATTTTTTTAACTTGTAACCACAGAGTCTGAAAAAGAGGCTTGGTCTTTAAGTGGTTAAAGCTGGAACTGTACTTCTAATACATCATTTCATAAAATACTCTTTCTCGTGGTGGTCCTTACCGGTGTAGCCATCGTTTCTCTGATAATACTGCAAAACATCCTGTAATAACATTATTGCTATTACACCCAACATTGCACATGTGCCGTGTACTGTAGTATACAATTCCAGCAATAGTGAGACGCTACAGCCAGAAGTTCCTGATGCCAGGGTTATAAGACATGATTAGATGGTACTCTGAAAGCTGCCTTTCTTTCATTCATATGTACACTGTCCCAGAAGAAGACCACAGCAGTCAGACTTGACACAATTTCCCAAAAAAATTTAAAGCTAATATTCACAGCAGTGTGAGGGGAACATAGAGTACACAAATGGTGTTAGTGAGTTTGTACACACATACTCTTTACAATATGGATGCTTCCATATGTATGTTCCACCCTTTTAAAGTTTTAATGTATTAATTGAATTGGATTTTTATTATAGAAAAACCAGAAGGGGAAGTAAAAACCAATCTACATCGCCACCCAAGTTTCCCAAAAGGAGAACCTAAATCTGTATCTGTGAAAACAGCACAGACAAACTCACAAGAAGCAGAAGCTGTATTGTTACCCCACAGACCTCCCCCAAAAGTGCCAGGTCCCAGACCTGTTCCTGTACAACGATCTGGAGCCAAATCAGAACCTGTAAGTCTGCTTATTCCATATTCTGTATTTGTGTCTCCTAAACATTACTTTAGCTTACCTTGGACTTCATAGTCTGCATATTACATAGTGCTCACTCCCCTCCATCTAAAATGAACATATTAATGTTGTAAAAGCAAAACACCAATAAAAAAAAATGTAAAAATTAGAAAATACTTACCTTACCCCTAATTGCTGTTTGTGTGTCCCTCGGCGAGGTTGACGTCACAATCCTTCTGGCAAGATTTGGGAATGCTGAAGATTCCAAAACTTATGCCGTGTACACACGATCGGAATTCCGAACAGAAAAAGACAGATGAGAGCTTTTCATCGGAAAATGCGACGTGTGTAGGCTCCATCGAAATTTTGCTGGCCGAATTTCCGACAGCAAAGAATTGAGAGCATGTTCTCAATTTTTCCAACGGAAAAGGTTTCTATCGGAAATTCCGATCGTCTGTAGCAATTCTGACTTGCAAAATTCCTACGCATGCTCGGAAACAATTCGGCGCATGCTCGGAAGCATTGAACTCGGCTCGTTGTAGTGTTGTACGTCACCACGTTCTTGACAGTCGAAATTTGGTGTGACCATGTGTAGGCAAGACAGTTTGAGCGGCAGTGATGTAAGTAACTGAGTTAAAATAAACGGAGTTACTTAACGCAGTTACTTTAGAGGGTAACGAGTAATCTAACTGATTACTTTTCCCCTCATGGTAACACAGTTCCCATTACTTGGGCGGAGTTACCTCAATTACATCTACTGCCACTAGATGGCAGTAGTGTAATTCCGGTGTCCTGCCAAAAAAGTTCCCCCGCCGGATAAGGACCCCCTGTACTGCGCAGGTGCAGGGCTTGCGCGGTACCAAGGACTACAGAGCTTATGAAAATTGCCAAACCTAAACAGCTCTGAGTGAACTCTACACCGCGCAGGTGCAGTTAACATGTAATTGTACGAGGCGATGCCGTACGCTCACGATGCTCGTGCTACTCTGCAAGGGGCGTCTATCGTGTAACTAGGGGCGGGTCTAGTATTACTGTAACCAGGGGGCTCATTTATTATTATTGTTATTTATCGAGCTCTGCCTATTAATTTAACATTCACCCTCTTCTGTAGCCATCCCCCTTTTACACAATATAATAATAATAGCCCGCCCCTTGCTTACACGCTATAACAGATCTGCCCCTTGGTAAGAGTAATAATAGAGCAGCCCCTTGGTTACACGATATATAACAATAATAAATGCGCCCCTTCCTTACAGTAATACTAGACCCGCCCCTTAGTTACACGTATAGAATATAAAAAAAAAGTTACAGTTACTTTGCTGCGTAACTAATTACTTTTCCAATGTAGTAACTGAGTTACTAAAGCAATTACTTTTTGGGAGAAGTAATTTGTAACTTAACTAATTACTTTTTTTAAGGAAGATGACCAACACTGTTGAGCGGAATTCCTTCGGAATTCTGTCAGGAAAACTTCAGAGCTTTTTCCGACGAGAATTCCGATCGTATGTACGCGGCATTACAAAAGCTGCTCCAACAGTTCAAAACTGTCTTGAGACTTGGGATACTGAGCGATCCCAGGACTTTACCGGATGGATTTTTATGTCACCCTCTCCATTTGGGGTAGGTTAGGTATGTTTTTAAAACTCATTTTAACAGGTGTTTCGTTTTTTAGTGCATTAATGCAATGGTTTTCGATAAGGGAAAGGAGCAGTATGTGCTCGCATTTTAGTGCAAGATCCACTTTAAAAATATGAGTTCAAATTTGAAGTTTATATTAGAAAAATATTGTGCTTTGCCTTTTGACAGACATATGCCATTTTATTAAATTTTTTTAAGGAAATAAGTGGCAACTGTATTTATTGTAAACATTATCCACTTGATCCACACAGATGATATAGATACATTTTAAAAATATCAGATTGGATGGTAAATTTCTACTGCAGTAAAATTTTCAAAATGTAGGTTGATATAGGATATAGATTCTAGGGTAGAGCAGCTAAAGTGGAGGAGTGGGGATTTTCTACCTAAAGTGGAGTTGTGTTCTTTCACACATTCATTTTAGATTGTATTTATTAGAATGTTTTAGTGCATTGGGGGCACAAATCTTTTATCTTAAGAAGAAGCAGGAGATTTAATATTTCACTCATGTGATATCTCACCAATAGAATATCTGGGAAATCGAAGAAAAATATTAAAAGCAAGAAGAATAGATGTATCAGGCTTTCAGAACAGTACTGAACAGCGCCAGCATTAATGGAGCTTAAAAGCCACTGTTTGAGAGTGACATATATACTCGAGTATAAGCCGACCCAAATATAAGCAGAGGCACCTAATTTTACCACAAAAAACTGGGAAAACTTGACTCGAGTATAAGCCTAGGGTGAGAAATGCGCAGTGGAAAAGAGGGTCAACAATGCCCATTTGCAGCCTCACTGTGCCCATTTGCATGCCTCACTGTGCCTATTTGCAGCCATAGGTCCCCTGAACTTCAAACTTGGTAGTTAAGGGTTCCTAAATGCCCCCTAGCTGCAGCCAATTTGGGGTCTCTGGACCCAAAGGGTCCCGAAATGACATTGCTGCAGATGGACACAGTTGACCGAATTTGGGGCCCCGCGTCTCGGGGTCACTTGGTGTGCAAACCCAGTTGAACTAGCACTACAACATATCCAAAGATGGGGTTCCTAGCACCAAGTGGCCCCGAGATACGGGGCCCCAAAGTCGGTTCGGAAAATGTAAGCACTTTTCTGCAGCAGAGAATGACATTTTCCGAACCGACTTTGGGGACCCGTATCTCGGGGCCACTTGGAGCTAGTAACACCATCTTTGGCTATGTTGTAGTGCTGGTTCCATTGGGTTTGCACACCAAATTCCTAGAACCAAGTAGCCCCGAGATACGGGGGCCCCAAAGTCGGGTCGAAAATGTCATTCTCTGCTGCAGAAAAGTGATTAACTCGAGTATAAGCCGAGGGGGGCATTTTCAGCACAAAAAAAAAAAACTCAGCTTATACTCGAGTATATACCGTATACTGTATAAGTTAATGCAGAAGGACCTGGTCACATTTTGATGAGCTTTTATAAAAAATAAAAATAAAAGATAATATACTGAGTGGAGTATAATTCTCACTTTTTACTGCTTTCGTGGTTTACCGCCAGGTCTTTTAGGATCTGGAAAATTAAAAATCCAACCAATGTTTTTTTTTTTTAGACCAGACCTAATATAAATATGTGCACATGCAGTTCTGAAAAATTTAGCATTGTATGAGTTCCTCAAGGGAAGCCTTCCATAGTCTAGTAACTGAAAGCACACAGTTTTTCTTATATCAGTATAAAACTCCAGAGTGCCTGTAGAATAGCAGTATTTTCAGAGTACTGTTTGTACTGCAGTCCCATAAAACAGGGGGCAGTTTGAGGGGGCAAAATAATTCTAAATCTGGGGCCAAAGTGTATGTATAGCCAAACGTTTTGTTATCTCTGTAGAATGTGTGGAAGGGTTAGAACCCATGTCAGGAATTTATTGTTCTCTGTCCCCCCTGGGTGGATTCATCCTATTTGGTCTTGTGACCATTGTAACAGGAACAGAATTTAAAAATTCTTCCCAGAACTGGACTAGAGGGGAAACCTTCCAGAGGAAACTGGTATGGTGACAGCTGTCTTATACCCCGTACACACGGTCGGAAATTCCGACCACAAAATCCGTCAGATTTTTTCCGACGGATTTTGTCCGACACTGGTGTTGCATATACACGGTCAGACAAAGTTGTCGGAAAATCCGATCATTCTGAACGTGGTGACGTTCGTTGCCCACGACAGGAACTACGTAGAGGCTAGTAGCCAATAGCTTTGGTCTCGTAATTTGATCTGAGCATGCTTGGCACTTTGTCCGTCAGAATTCTCTACACACAATCGGAATAAGTCTGATCAGATTTTGTTGTCAGAAAATTTGAGAGCAGTAAAAAGTCCGATGGAGCCCACACATGGGCGGATTTTCCGACAACATGGTCCGATCGGACATTTTCCATCGGAATTTCCGACCGTGTGTACGGGGCATAAGAGGGGAATTCTACTCATGTTGTAGACATTTCCTGCCACCTCTTTTTGTTTCTATAGGGTTTGAATTGTCAGGAAATCTCCCCAATGGGACATGGCAAAATATAAACAAAGGGTTTTAAACCTTCTATACTGTTTTAAAACCAATATGAAATGTGTGACTATACATATATTTAGGGCAAGATTTACAAAAACTGGTGCACACAGAATTTGGTGCAGCTGTGCATAGTAACCAATCTGCTTGCTGGCCATATATTATACAATTATCCTGTACAATTTTCCTTTAGATTTCCCCAAATCATATAATATGAGGTCAAACAAACACTTTCAATTTGTATGCAATCAGGCAGGCCCTTGCACTACATAGGTGAATCTAAAGGAAATTGAATAAGAATATTGCATAATGTATGGCCAACCTAACTTCAGCTTGTTCAGTATGACAAAAAAAATAGAAGCTGATTGGTTACCGTGGTAGTGTTTTTATCTATCAGGAAAAGTATACACGCATCAAACAGCTACGTTTTCTGGATGTTATTTTAGTATGGTTTTCAGAACGCTGTTTCAAAATGTACATTATATCATAATCGTACAGTACAGGACACAGAACTGGCCTCATAGACCACGGGTTATATGCTGCTTCATCATATAGTAGAGCTTACCAATATAACCCCACCCACTCTGTGGGGCTCCAGGTTTTGTTAGTGTCCTTAGATGATGGACCTATTCTTCTCTTTAAAAACTATTGAAGTTTTTTTATCATCTGAATCCTATATCGACATTTGACTGCTTATTGCCTTGTACTATCTAACAGTTTCTGGATACATGGGGCCCACCTGTAATGTTTGCTCCGGCAATGGATCCTGCATTAGGCACCTATTTTGGCTTGAAAAGCAACACGTGAAGTTGGCTATAGTGTGCTATACAGGTCCAGGGCCATTTCTAAGGTTCCCAGTCTCTGAAAACCCCTTTGGGTGTATGCCCACTGTAACAGACTTGTATGACCCAATGTCATGGATCAGAAATGAGAGGGTTTCCCTGTATACAGACTCCAGTTCCAGGCTTTAAACAATACTATCCACAGGTCTTAGCACACTCTGCAGTTTTATGGGCAGAGGCTTTGGGTGTTATTCACTTTATTGTGGAACCCGTGTAATTTTTGCCTCGTTTCAACAAGCACTTTCTGTGTTTTTTTTCCCCTCCTATCTTCTGAAGGAAGAGGTACTATAACTGTGTCATACCTTGCAGATGTTTCCACCTGCATGTTTCAGCCAAGAAAGCAAGCAGTAAGTTGCTGCATTCCCACGGCCATTTTCTACAGAGGCACAACCACAGGAACCCGGTCAGCACCTGGATTTTAGCAGCTTCTTCCCCAGACACACAAAGCCCCATCATTTTTCCACACTCCTGAACCCCCACACTGGCGATTCCCTCTCTAATAGTGGATCACAGTCAAAGGAGAGCTGTGACAAAAGGGCAGAATAGCATACATTCTGCAGATGGCCTACAGGAAACACAGAATATCTCTCAGGATGATGGCTGTTCCCTTTCCTGGAGCAATGTCTTAGTGTGAAACTGCTCCCAAGGCCCCTGTTCCATCCTGCTTCTCAGTCATTGGCTTTAACAAATAGGAGTATCTCCGATTTGGTTAATCCCACCTTACGTATGGAATTACCATCATGCATGGTAATCTTTGCATCATGGGAGGACAGAAGGCTTAACCATAGGGAATACTTTATTACTCGTATTGTGGCTTTTCTTGGTTTTACTTCAGTCTGGTTTTCACCAGAGTCTGGCCCTGAATACCCTTAACGAACAGGTTTCTGCCCTAGTCCCGGTTCACACTCGTGTACTATGCGATATTGAATGTGATTTGCACCGCACTGCAGTGCAGATCACATGCAATGTCTTTGCAATGCAAATTCAGCCATACAGATTGTATGGCTGAATTTACATCCCATTTGGACCAAAGTTGTGCAGGGCCATTTTTTTGGTCCGCACCAGAAACGGATCACATGGGTGTCTGTAGTGACAGTTCACACTGCGATATGCAAACTGCAAACTGATCTGGGGGTGTCATTAACTTTGTATTGACGGTCCCAGTGGTTCGCATATGGCAGTGTGAACTGCCTGTGTGTCGGTGTGATGCGGGAACCCGTGCTAGATTTGCACAAATTCTCACATCGCACCAGTGTGAACCGAGCCTTAACCATCATCTTTCAGAACCCAACATCTTATCACAACTTTCTTACTGAAAAAAAGGTTAATATACTCCCCCTAAATTACCCTCCTATGTCACCTTGCTTCTGGGAACCCCCCCCCCCCCAAACCAATTACAGACAATCAGTTGGAAAAACTCACCTTTAAGGTTGCCCCCATTGGTTGCCATCACATCTTGTAGGCTTTTTTCTCAATTTGCAGCTGTAGATTATAAAAAGTTGTATTTTGTTTAACCACTTGACCCCCAGGACAAATCTGACATTTCTCTCATGCATGTAAAAATCGGCATTTTTGTGCTAGAAAACTACTTAGGGCTTTCAAACATTATATATTTTGCGTAAGCAGGGGCCCTAGAGAATAGAATAGTGGATGTTGAAATTTTGTTATGTCACAAAATTTTTGCGCAGCGGCTTTTTTAGATGCAATTTGTTGGCAAAAAAATACACTTTAATTAATTTTTGTGAGCATAAGCACAATATAATACAAATTTTACTGGTAAAATATACAAGATGATGTTATGCCGAGTATAAACAAACCAAACATGTCATGCTGGAAAATGTGTGCACAACCGTGGAACAGAACCAAACTACAGCACCTACAAATCTCCATAGGCAAAGCTTTTACAGGTTACCATTTTAGAGTTACACAGGGGATCTGGTGCTTGAATTATTGCTCTCACTGTGATGTTCGTGGTGATACCTCATGTGTAGTGTGAGTGTCATTTACATATATGTGTGGGACCTACGTGCATGTTTGCATTTGCGCGTGAACACAGGGGAGCTTAAAAAAAAAAAAAATGAAATCACAAGGGATGAACAACATCGATAGGGACAGCCATGACAGGCCCTTTATATGGAGAGATCTGGGGTCTGTTAGACCCTTCTCTTCTCTGACCTCCAAAGCATCTGTTCAAACTGAGATTGCTTAAATCAAATGCTGTACAAATCGTTATTGGCTTGTAAATAAACAAACCAAAACTGGATTGACGAAATCCTCTTCGCTTATGGCTTCTGACATCACAAAAGAGGGTCTGGAACTTGCAATCCTTCCATTTCTCCCAGGTAATGCAACTGACCCGGTCACGTCATTACCGGGCTCCCCGATCATGGATCAGGAGAGGCCAGTAAAGGCGGAGAGTTCCCCCCACTTCTGTCACATGTAACAGTGGTCGAACAGCTGTATAGCTGCTCTGGTTGCCTTTACTTCAAAGGGAATCACTGAAAAAAAAAAGAGCAATACCAGGATCGTGGTTGTAGCTGAAACCATGGTCCTGGTATAACCACTTCAACCCAAGACTGTAAATATACAGCCTACAGGCGAGAAGTGGTTAAAGCAATATTAAACCTTGTTTTTTTAAATAACAAACATGTTATACTTACATTGGTTTTGCACAGAGCAGCCCGAATCCTCCTCTTCTCGGGTCCCACACCGGTGCTCCTGGCTCCTTCCTCCTGCTGGGCGCCACCTCAGCAAGCAGCTTGCTCTGGGGGCACCCAAGCAGGAGCCACTGCTGCTCTGTGTGTCCATTCACAAACGGAGCTGTGGTTCAGCACCGCCCCCTCCTCTCCTGATTGGCACACTAGCCTGATTGGCACAATGGCTCCTGCTGCTGCCAAAAGCCAATCAGGTGTGCGAGTCCCCAGAGAGGCAAGGCTCTCATAGACAATGCTGGATCGAGAGGGGGCTCAGGTAAGTATTATTGGGGCTGCTGCACACAGAAAGTAAAAAACCTTGTGCCTTTACAACCACTTTAAAGGAGGTTTTGAGATCAAAATCTTCCTTTATATCTAAGGTGGTCTACTCTTTCACCTAAATTAGAACATTGTCCGTCCATCCCTTTGTCCTGCCCCAAAAATATGACAAGGAAATTCCTCTACATTGTTTGGAAGTGGTTAGGGCTGTCAGTCTACTTGGCAGACACTGCCTTTTTTGCAAGACGATGTCCCTGTTTGTTCTACCTGGAGTTCCTCATAGAAGACACCCTACTTCGCGCACCACTGTTGCCAGGTGCATCAGACAACTCATCTTCAGGGCTACACCCTTAAGGAAAATGTTCCCCCCTTTCCCATCAGAACCCATTCCACCAGGGCTTTTGGTGTCTCCTGGGCCTTTTGGCATCTAACATCTGTATCCCAGATTTGCAACGCTGCCATCTGGTCCTCTGTTCACACATTTTTTAAGTTCTGCCAGGTGGACGTACAGGCCTCATCTGATGCAAGTTTTGGCCGCAAGGAGCTTTAAGTTGTTTTTTGATCGGGTTCTTTTAACCTTTGTGTTTTTTGTGGGCCTGTTGGCAGTTTCAGGTTGCTATGGTACAGGCTGCTATACCTTCAGTTTTATTGCTTGTGTACGTCCCATGGTCTATGAATTCCAGTTCTGTGCTGTACTATAAAGATTGGGAATTTTGACTTGCCTGTAAACTCCTTATCTTAGAGTACAGTAAAGGACACAGATTTGATTACCGTACTTCAAATTGCTTGCACTGAAGCCTCATGAAGTCGGCAGGGTTACATGGGTATGCTGTAGGGGAAGCCCTACAAAAAAGATTTTGTCAATGACTAGTTACCTGAAGGTGGCACCTTTTAACCAATGGTCTATGAATACCAGTCCTGTACTGTACTCCAAGATGAGTCACAATTCCTATTTTGTTTTTGCATATTAAATATTTAAGCTGTTTGGCAGTACTTTAATTTACTTAAACACTTTATCTTTTTGCAAAGCTACTTAATCCAGAACAGAAGACAGAGCAACATCAGCCACCAAGTGAAAAAAACTCACCACAAGTACCTCCAAAATTGGCACATCCTGCTGGGGTTTCAGATGGTTTAACACCTTTGAGGCCACCACCTCGAGTACCTGCAAAACCAAAACCAGAACCATCAATGAATTCAACTGATCTAGAAAAACTTTTGGATAATAGTATGTTATCTGCATCTGTTAAGAAAATTGAAGTGTCAGGAATAAGTGATCCAGTCCAATTGCAGTCTGCGGAAAAACTGGTGATGTGTACAGAAACCCATCCTACAAAACAAGCAGCAACTGATGTTGAATCTACAGGTTTGATTAATATGCTTGAAGACCAGCCAAAATCTGATCTAAACAGTTTATCTATTTCAACAGCTCTTTTGGCATCCAGACCAGAGGCGGCGCAGATGGACACTACTTGCCCTGCAGACTTCTCAACCAATGCATTGATTTCCAAAAAGGAGCACAAAGTAGAAACGCCAGACTTAAGTGAAACGCCTAAAATATACCCCGTCCCCAAACCAAGGACAATACTGCCTTCTCAAACTGTAAAAACAAAAGAAGGTGATAAGATACTTTCACCAACCGAAAATAGTTGCACATCTGAGTTTAATTCATTAATCCCAGCAGTGCCTCCAAGGAGAAAAAAGTCTGCTCCTGCCGCTTTCCACCTTCAGGTGTTACAAAGCAACAAAAGTTTGCTTCAGGCTGATGTGTCTTCAAATTCCAATAACAACAACAACAATCATAGGGAAGGATGTCTAATAGACCTAGATATGGATTTTGCTGAGACGGTAAGCACAAAAGGCGACAGTAATCACTTAGCCAGCTACACTAAACCACTAGAGCCACAAAGAAGCTGGTCTTCTAAGGAACTGAAACTTCTAGATTTTGATGATAAGAAATTAGTTCAGTCATCAAATGATGATATGTCTTCTGTACAGGTTGTAGACGATTGGCTAATGGGCCAAGATGAGGAAAAAAGTGAAAATACTATTTTCAAGAGCAGTTTCGATTCTCCTTGGTAAATGCAAATGTATTTAATATAATGCTGGCCATACTCTATGGGAGATCTATACTATATGTGTTATTTTGTCATAATAATAGTGCGTAGGTCACAAATAATGAAATGGAGAACCTCCATACAGATCCTGCAGGTTGGAAAATGCTGGTCCATTCTTGTTCATTTATCCTTGCTGAGCAGAAATAATTTCGTACAGCATTTGTTAACTTATTATAGTTACTATTGCTAAGGACTTTTTCAAACCACACAGAACATATGCATTTTGGGTGAAAAAGCTCCTGGGTCTAATTATTCCCCCTAACTAAAGCCAAGTATAGCTTTTCACCTATTTCCTGAATTCTGCAAGCACTCGATTAAAAAACAAGTGAAAGAGCTTAGCCGTTAAGCAATTTGTCATATGCAGGTCAAGTATAAAACCACCAAGCTATGAAATCTAGCTAATCATGTATCGGCAAACTTAGAAGATACCATAACCAACTTTTTTTTTATAAAGTAGTGTTTTTATTCAATGTTATGCTAGTGGTCCAGAGGTCAGGGGCTGTCCATACCCAAGGGGATGATCAGACCTTGAAAATATATTTTTCACTTGGTATGCATATACACTGGCAAGTACATGTTGCAGATGCTCTTTAGCTCAACACTCATTAGTCCCTGTTTACCATTTGCAACTGTTTTTACTTTTACACTGCAGTGCTGTGCTATGAATTCAGCAAACTCTTTCCTAAACAACGAAAAGCTATCATATGACCTGTGGAATGAGTGTTTGGTTACCCTAACATGTCTAAAGCAGCTTAGCACTGTAAATTAAAGCTGGCTTGCTGTAGACATATTGCAGTACTCATGCACTGAACTGTAACCACTAAACAAAGTGCTTTGTGTATTAAAGTTTAATAAGAAATAGTCATTTGTTCGCTTTTCCCTTGGTTTTTTAACCTGCATTGGCTTATTTGTTCTCAGGAGCAATGCAGACAATTCCTCCGTCAGACATTTTTTATACTGTGGCCCTTAGGGTTTGATCTAGGGGTAATTTAGAATTCCAACATTTGTAAAAATTATTTGAAAGATATCTGTAGTGTATTTTAATTACCACACATTTGAGGTTATTTATGTAACTTTTGCTGTGACCTACATTACATGCTTCCATATTTTTATAATTGTATTTAATAGGGGTTGTAAAGTTCTGTTGTGAACCATTACAGTTGATATGCACAATATTAAGATGTTCGAAGTGGAACATTCTTTACAATCACGCTATTTGCTCATCAACCACTTTGATAGAAGCACAAAAAACGAATTGATTAAATATGTTCTTGCCTGCTGTTGCACGTCTCTGCTGTTTTTTTGTTATATATTATGAAGGTCACATCATTTTTTTTATATAAAATGATCAGGGAATCCCATTCCACACCTGTGGATTGTCCTGATTTTAGTTTGGACAGTTCCAGTTCTTAAAACTCATAAATGAGCAGGACCCAGAGAAAATATATTCTAATTTTAGAATTTACAATACTACTATATTCTATACACAACATGTAAAAGCAAATTAAGATAAAGGTACAGATTCTAATTTTGTAATTTTTAGTTTAATATTAACAAAAGATGGAGAAAATGTTTGTAAGGTCCAGAGGAATACCATATTTTTATCTAAACAATAGTGTCTAATCTGAGAATAATCAACCTAAATCACTGTTTAATTAAATTCTCTGAAGTTCTTTTTATCTGTCGCTTAAATTTCAAGCTGATTGTCAAGTCCTCTGTTTACTGCTGCGGCCCTTTGCTGTCTGCACTATCCCTATGATGGTAAACATTAAATATGATTTTTTTTTTTTTTTTTTTTTAAATAAACTCTAGTAAAACACCTCTGTGGAGTATGTTGTATTTTTTGGTTACACGAGGACGTTCTGGTTAAAATAGTGAGGTTCAGTGTGGTTAAAGTTGTAACAGTGTCATGGGAGGGATGCCTAACACAGGCATCCAGCACAGAGTGAACAGATCAATGGGCTGCACTAAAGGAATCAGGCTCAAAGGTAAGTGAAAATATATATTTATTAAGGATAAAGACACACGTGCAAACCAAACACAGCAAACCATGAACAACCAAGAATGCAAATAATACACAGCAAATAATACACAGCAACCCCGAAACCATAATCAAACTAACTAACTATATAAATATATACACACAAGGAAATGGAACACATATATTACAAGGCAGGGATAAGAGACAAGGGGAACAGGAGGCCAGGTGGAGGAAGCAGAAGCAAGGGGAAGCCAAGGCAGGAATCAGGGGACAAGTCTCAGGAACCAGGTAAAGGAAACAGAGTCCAGGACAGGGCAGGAAGCGGATCAGGAACAGGTTTCAGGCAATGGCTCAGATCAGGCAGGGACAAGGCTTGCAGGAAGGAATTCTGAAGCACTAAGCCTCAGTGAAGGACAGGCTTATATACTCCCAGCAGTTCCACATCAGGTGCAGCTTGATCACTAGAATGTCCATCTGCTGGGAGACCCCC
This sequence comes from Lithobates sylvaticus, assembly GCA_028564925.1. Taxonomy (NCBI): domain Eukaryota; kingdom Metazoa; phylum Chordata; class Amphibia; order Anura; family Ranidae; genus Lithobates; species Lithobates sylvaticus. Next base: position 132,358,666 of record CM053028.1, read on the forward strand.
GCTGGTGGCCACCAGAATTGCACCCTTTGATGCCGAAAGAAACAGTGACACCAGCAGGCGATCCAAGCAATAACACTGTTCCTGACAAACAGGCTACACACAGACTGGTTTCGGATCACCTTGCCCTGCTTTTAAAATGTACAGTATGTCCAGGCATTACTCACATCTAGCCCATTCTAGAAAATGTCCAACGTTATATTTTCTTTTGCCTTGTTCGAACGCTCATAAATAGAAAATGCCCATGGGACTTTAAAGGAGCTGCACCAAACAAAAACAAAGAAATACTTTTTTTTTTTTTTTTTAAATCCAAGCTTTTATTCACATACATAATTAAAATCATATTAAAATTACATTAAATATATCCAAAGATGGTATAATAGCATATATGCATATAAAGATAGCCAGTTGATACCCTAAAACGTTGTTTCCTTTTCGTGAAGCAACGTTCACTTCTTCAGGAGATAGAAATATTCAAAAGGATATCTGCAAAGGTTCTTCTACCTATTTTGCAGATTTCTCTAGGTTCAGAATCCAACCTAGGTATTCCAGGTAGCTGACTGTGGTAACCAAACTCTGGTTTAAGCGGGCTACCGACTGATCTATCAAGAGTAGATAGTCTAAATAAGCCAGAATCGTTATACCTTGAGCCCTTAATCTGGCTAAAGGGGGAACCAGTACCTTTGTAAACACTCAAGGTGCAGTAGCTAGACCGAAAGGCAGAGCTACAAACTCAAAATTAAGATTTTCTAACTCTAAGCGTAGATATTTCTGGTGAGTGGGGAAAATAGGTACAAGTAGATAAGAATCCTTGATGTGGATTGACGCTAGCAGTTCTCCACCTTGTAGAATGGAGACCACTGATTGGATTGACTCCATGCGAAAAAGCAGATATTCAAAAAACGGTTTAAATCTTTGAGATCTAAAACGGGTCTGACATCCCCATTTGGTTTTGGTACTGTAAAAAGGTTTGAATAAAACCCTAAACCTCACTCTTCCATGGGGACCACTGATATCAATTTTTGAGACAAGAGATGATCCAAAGCCAGAAAGAGAGACTTCTTTTTTTCTGGGTCTCTGGGAACGTTTGATCTGAGAAAACGAGGAGCCGGGAACTCTCGGAACTCTGGTCTGTAACCTAGAGATATTGAGGAAGCCACCCATTTGTCTCGACACTCTTTCTATCAGACCCTTGAGAACTGCAGAAGTCTTCCCCCCATTCGAGAGAGCGGGGGTGCCCCTTCATAAGGAGGTTTTAGTATTTCGTTTAGCTGGTTTCCTCTTTTGACCCTGGGGTTGACGTTTACCTCTTGAATTTGATGGTGGAGGCCGTCGCGACTGCCTGGAGGCAGATGCTTCTGGCACTCGAGAAGAAGCTTGTTTAAAAGAAAAACACTTAAACTTCTTTTTAACTGGTAAAAAGGAACTTTTTCCATTAGAAATTCTTTGGATGTATTTATCCAAATCGTCTCCAAACAACCGTTCACCTTGAAAGGGAAAACTAGCCAAGAGATTTTTGCATAGCGCTTCGGCTGACCAATTTTTGAACCATAGAACTCTACACACATTTACCAGCCCGAGCATAAGCCATGAGGCTTTGAGAATAGAATCTTTCATAGCGTCTACTGTAAAACTTTACGCCTTTGATATCCCAGCCAAATCTTGGGCCTGCTGATCAAGAATACTCTTGAGCACTTTTTTCAACTGGTCTTTTAAGGACTGACATACCCGATCGCTGCCAGTGCAGGCTGAACCACTGAACCTGCCAGAATAATATTGTTTTTAAATAGGAATTCCAAATTGTAATCTGTTGGATCCTTCAGCCAGAGCTACAATAAAATGGTTTAGGTCAAAGCACATTCATGTGTTAAAATGGCCTAGTCAAAGTCCAGACCTAAATCCAATTGAGAATCTGTGGCAAGACTTGAATATTGCTGTTCACATGCGCTCTCAATCCAATCTGATAAAGCTATTTTGCAATGGAGAATGGGCAAAAATGTCACTCTCTAGATGTCCAAAGCTGGTAGAGACATCCCCAAAAAGACTTGCAGCTGTAATTGCAGTTGAAGGTGGTTCTACAAGTAATGACTCTGAATACAAATGCACGCCACACTTTTCACATATTTATTCGTAAAAGAAAATAGAAAACTATTTATCATTTTCCTTCCACTTCACAATTATATGCCACTTTGTGTTGGTCTATCACATAAAATCCCAATCAAATACATTTATGTTTTCGGTTGTAAAATGACAAAATTATGAAAAAGGGTATGAATAATTTTTGAAGGCACTGTATAATTACACCCAAAAACACATTCTACTGTGCCTTCCGGTTATGAAGATACCACATGTTTAAGACTTTTTTCACAGCCTGGCCACACAGAGAGGCCCAAAATCAAGGAACATAATTTATGCAACTAATTTCCTGACTACCTACCATATTTCAAGAATCTCTGAAGTGCAAGGACAGGAGAAACATCCACAAAATGATCCAATTTTGGAAAGAAAACACTCCAAGGTATTTTCTGAAAGGCATGGTGAGTCTTTTGAAAATGAAGGAAAGAAAATTACATTATTTATTTTTTTAACACAAAGATTTCATTGAAAAAGATATTTCTCACACACATCATAGGCATATTTAGAATTACACCCCAAAATACAAGCTACCACTCCTCCCAAGTATGGTGATACCACATGCATGAGACTTTTGCACAGCCTAGCCACATAGAAAGGCTCAAAATCCAAGGAGCACCTACAGGCGTTCCAGGGGCATAAATTACGCATCTAATTTCCTGACTACCTATCACATTTTTGGAGGCCCTGGAGCACCAGGACAATGAAAACACCCACAAAATCACATTTTGGAAATCAAACTCACCAAGGTATTTTCTAAGAGGCACGTGAGCCTTTTGAGGACTTCATTTTTTCCCACAAGATTTTTGAAAATGCAGAAAGAAAATAAAAATATTTTTTATATGCAAAGTTGTCAGTTTTATAATATATTTCTCACACACAACATAGACATTCTTAGAATTACAACCCAAAACACATTCTGGTACTCCCTTTCCGAGTATTGAAATATCACACGTGTGAAGCTTTTTCACTTGGACTGATTATGTACCAACCATTGTATCCCGCTTAACACAAAGATCAACCAATTGTGTTAAAATCAATGTACTGTAATGGTTTCCTCGCCTCTATACAGGGGGTCCCCGACTTACAAACATCCGACTTACAAACGACTCCTACTTACAAACGGAGGGAGACAACAGGAAGTGAGAGGAAATCTACCCCTAGGAAGGGAAATTCACTCCTGTAAGAGTTATTATGGGAAAAAGGTGTCTCCACTGATGCTTTATCACCAGTCCATGTTTCCCTAACAACCCAAAATGTTCAAAATCCAATTTTCGTTGGGACAGAAGGTGAGGTGAAATCTTCTGAATAGGGGCACAGACAGCAAAACAAATGTTACAGGGGTGATAACCTTTCCCAATGTTCTCCAAAAAGCTTAAAAATAGATTTTTTGGCTGGAGCTACACTTAAAAAATGTACCTGTTCCGACTTACAAACCGATTCAACTTAAGAACAAACCTACAGTCCCTATCTCGTTTGTAACCCGGGGACCCCCTGTACCAGTGATCATTGAATCTAGCTTGGTGTAGCATCACCTGTAGAAGTCTCGACCTCTGTAAGCCAAGCAAGCCTAGAATGTGGCTGCCCCCAGGAATGCCATGTTCACTGGCCAGGAAGTAGAGGAGGCTGAAAAAAGTAAGAACAAAAGAGTTCCAGCGGTGGAATTCTCCACAGGGGATGGCTGGGACTGGTGTCTTGCAGGAACATAGTCAGTCAAATGTGCAAATGGACAAGTCCAGGTGGCAGGCAGAAGCCAGGTCAATAAACAGGCCAGGGTAAGGACAGATGGCAGGCACGTGCAATACTGCACTGGCGTAACGGTGATCAGGAATACTGTTGCTAGCTGCACTGGTCTTCTGACATTGGGATTTGTGTAGCAGCAATCAGGAACACTGTTGCTGGTTTACACAGGTCTGGTGACACTGGGGACTAGTGTGGCAGCAGTCAGAAACACTGCTGCTGGCTTACACTGGTGTGGTGACAATTAGGGACATCGTTGCTGAGTGTGGTGATACTGCAACTGGTGTGGCGGTGATAAAGAACACTGTTGTGAGCATACACTGGTCAGGTCATGCTGGGACAGTGTGGAGGTGATCAGGAAAGCTTTCTGCAATTGTCTGGTGTAGTGGCAATCTGGAACACTGGTCTGGTGGCACTGTGGCTGGTGTGGTGGTGATTGGAGAACTAGGACTGACAGCACTATTAGGGCTCTTTCACATGTGAGGTTGGGGGGGCAGTGAAACCTTGCAGTTGAGCCACAGTTTTACTGCCCCTCAGTCACCACCCCCTTTAGCTGTAGAGGCAGCGGCCAGGGGCATACACATGCCATAGTTGCAATGCTTTGCAGCTGTGGCAGAAATGATACCTTCTGTATGCCCACCAATCACAAAAGGTTCAAGTGAATGAGGGTGCTTCTGTGAGGTCCAAAGGGTTAAAGCAGGTACAACACCTTCTCACTGCTTGCCCAGTACCAGGGCCGTCTTTAATATTGATTGAACCCTTGGCAAACATTTTCTTGCCCCCCCCCTCCCCCCTTCATGCACTTTCGCTCTCCACCTGCTCTGAGACAAACAATAAATAGCAGCTAGACTCAAAATCTGTTTAACAAATCAGATCAGGCAGCAATTGCCATTGGTTGCCAGAGGTTACAGTGTATCATTATCACTCACTGACTGCCTGCTAGAGGTTACAGCACAAATTATGTCTCACTGATTATTTGATAGCGGTTACAGCACATGACTTCTGCTTGTTGATTGGTTGCTAGAGATTACTGGACATCCTTACCACTCACAAATTGGTTGCTAGAGGTTATTGCACATTATTACTGCTCCCTGATTGGTTGCTAGAGGTTACTGCATATCCTTCCTGCTCAATGATTGGTTGAAAGAGGTTAGTGCACATCATTACTGCTCACTGATTGATTGCTAAAGGTTATAGCACATCATCTCCTCACTGCCTGCACACCATGGACTGGGGAGGTGAGGGGACCCATCCATAGACAGAAAACTCTTAAGCCCCATACACACGGTCGGACTTTTTCATGGATTCTGTCCGATCGGACAAGGTTGTTGAAAAATCAGACCGTGTGTATGCACCATCGGACAGTGTTCGTCGGTTTGGCCGACGGACAAAGTCTTATCTCCTGCTGGAAAACTTTGCCGTCAACACGGTCCGATCACACCAAATCCGAGCGTGTGTACGCTTGTCCGACTGGACAAAGTGCTACGCATGCTCAGATCACATTACAAGACCAAAGCTATTGGCTACTAGCCTCTACGTAGTCCCGGCGTAGGCAACAAACGTCACCACGTTCAGAATGATCGGATTTTCCGACAACTTTGTCCGATCGTGTGTACGCAAAACCAACATCAGACAAAGTATGACGGACATGGTCCGACGGACCTGGTCCACGGATTGTCCGCGCGTGTGTATGGGGCTTTAGGGATCCTAGGACTCCTGGGATCAGTGGCAATGCTGGGGGGTTGATGGGATCAGTGGGATGATGGGATTAGTTAGGAGGCAGTACACTGTGGCAAATTCTGAATCATGTAGAGCAAAGCTGGGAATCGTTGGCAAGTACATAGTGGGGGATTCTACACTGACCATCAATGTAATGGGGAATTTAAAATTACTACCAATGTGAGGGGGGATTTACGCTGACCACCAATGTGAAGGGGAATTTCCACTGACCACCATGTAACGGGGGATTTTACACCACCCATCAATATCAAGAGGGATTTCTACACTGACACCAATGTAATAGGAGCATTTACACCAACCACCAGTGTAAGGGGAATATACAATGACCTCCATGTAAGGGGGAATTTACACGGACAACCATTGTCAAGGAGATTTGTACTGACCTCCAATGTAAGGTGACACTTCTAAACTGACCACTAGTGTTAGGGGGGATTTACACTGACCACCAATGTAAAGGAGAATTTACACTGACCACCAGTGTAAGGCCAATTTTGCATATACCACCAATGTAAAGGGAAATGTACACTAATCACCAATATAATGTGGGATTTTACATCAACCGCCAATAAAGGGGGATTTCTATACTGGCCACCAATGTAAGTGGGGATTTCCACTCACCCCGATTTAAAGAGGGATTTCTACATCGATAACCAATGTAATTGGATTCAACCACAAATGCAAGTTTTGATTTTTTTATCTATTACCAATATAAAGAGGAGTTTCTACACTGGCCACCAATGTAATGGGGATTTACACTGGCCCCTAATGTAATGTGGATTTACACTGACCACTAATGTAATAGGAGCATTCACAGTAACCAGTAAGGAGGAATTTACACTGACCACCAATGTAAGGGGGACCTTCACACTGGCCACTAGTGTGAATGAAAGGATTGTACACCAAGCCCCAATGTAATGAGAAGATTTACACTGACCACCAATATAACTGAGATATTTAGCCTGCATTCACGTTTATGTGTCTTGGGAGCTCATGCAAAATGGCTTTCCTGACACCACAGAAACAATTTAGCAGATACACAGCAGTGCCAAGAATTGTTAATGACACCCTCACACATCTGCTAAGATGTGCGTATTCACACGCACCAAAATTCACGGTGCTGTGGCACCATGCTTTTTTGAAAAAGGGTTCCACCTCCAATTTGCTTACCTTTGCAGAACACGCTGATGTTAGGCTTAATGACCACAGTTGTTGGCAGGACTTTCAAGCATGCCTCTTTACCTCCTCAGTGGGCAGCATTCAGCAGCGGTGATGGTGGATATGACCTCAGGGGGGAATGATATACATATGAATGCTGCCTCTGGTGCCACTGGTCCTTGGTTATTTACATATCAATGCAGCCGCTATTTACATATCAATGCAGGTTATTTACATGTAAACACAGGGTCTGCAGGTGAGTCGTCTGTACATGGCAATAGAGCAGAGCTGGGCAGCATTAGTAATAGAACTTCACACTGAGATATCGGGACACAGCATGGGACTAAAACTTCATGAGACAAGGGACTTTAAACTGGGATAGTTGGCAAGTATAAGGCAGCTGCTTTGGGCCCTACAAAAATGATGGGGTCCAGGGCAGCTGCCCCTTTTGCCCTGCCTTAAAGACGGCCCTGCCCACTTCTCTTTGAAGAGACATCCGAACACAGATGGTTTTACAGAGAGCTTCACACGTGTGAACAAGTCTTTTTTCTGACACTATGTGGCAGTGATTAGAGATACTAATGTGGGGGTAATTAGAAATGTTGGGACTTCTGTGGGGGTGATTAGGAACACTGGGACTGGTGTGGCGGTGATCAGGGACACTGTGAAGGGGCAGAGGTGAGTATGGATACTGACTGGCCACCCTGGTCTTGTGATTTTGTACTGCTGTGCTAGTGATCAGAGACAATGGCTTGTGACACTGACATACAGTGATATTACAGCAGCCAGTCATTGTACATGATCACTGCCACAGCAGTACGTCACCACACTTGCACTGTACTGTTCAAGGGTGGTGATCAGGATTTTTTTTTTTTTACATTATGGTTGCTTATACAGCCATGATGGCAATCATTATAAGCAATCATTTCTGACAGTGCTCAGCTGCATTCATACAGCCATTGAGAATTCTGTAATTGGCCCTGTACCATGTGATCTCTGTTACCACTCACAGAGATCACGGTAGTAAACAATGGCGTCATTAAGGACAGCCATTATTTACTACTGTGATCTCTGTAATTGGTCATAGTAATCACATGGTACAGGGCCAGCGGTCACAGATTGCGTTGTTGCGCACTTCTGAGAGTGCATGAGCAGCCGATGTGGGAGGACATATGGGTACATCCATCCGCATCGGCGCTGCTCCTTTCTGGTCATATACAGTACCTACATTGGCTGGACGGGAGGTGGATAAAGGCTTGACATGTTCAGCATCTACTGTATTTACCATCTTTTTTTATTTTACCAAAGAAATGACATATTATAGTGTGTTTGAGTGCACTACAATTAACTTTAGTGTATTTTTTTTACTAATCACGTGCACTTACAGTAAAGTGGTTCTAAAAGCAAGACATTTTTTTACCTAAAGGCATTCCCTGCATTAAAGGAGTTGTAAAGGCAAAAGGTTTTTTATCTTAATGTATTCTATGCATTAAGATAAACCTTTTGTTTGTAGCAGCCTCCCCAGCACCCCCTTATTATTTACCTGAGCCCCATATCTCTCCAGCATTGTCCATGAATGTCTAAGCCGTCCGGGACACTCCTCCTGATTGGCTGAGACATAGCAGTGGTGCCATTGTCTCCCGTGGCTGTCAATCAAAGTCAGTCAGCCAATCAGGGGAGAGAGGGGACAGGGCCGGGTCGGGGCTTTGTGTCTGAATGGACACACGGACCCGGGACTTGGCTCTAGTGGCCCCATAGGTAGCTGCTGACTGTGGGGGCACTCAATAGGAGGGAGGGGCCAGGAGCAGCAAAGAGGGACCCCAGAAGTGAAGGATCCAGGCTGCTATGTGCAAAACCAACTGCACAGAGGAGGATATCATGTTTGTTATTTTAAAAAAATTTGCCTTTACAATCACTTTAAGGTAAAAAACTTCCCAGTAATTCTATCACCCCCTCCAATTCCCTATATACTCACCTATCTTGATCCAGGCTTGTGCCTGTCTACAGCGGTGCTGGTCTCTGTTCCCCTCCTTACAGGACACAGGGGCCATTGGCTCCTGCTGCTGTCAATCAAATCCTGTGAGAAGGAAGCGGGGGCAGGGCCAGGTTGCACTGTGTATGTGTGTCTATGGACGCTCACAGCAGGGTTCCCCATAGCACACAGCTTGATATAGAGGCACACACACAGTATAAAAGGAGTCAAGAGCGCTGGTGGGGGACCCCAGAAGAGGACCACCCTGTGCAATACCATTGCACAAAGCAGTTAAGTATACAATTTTTCTTATTATAGGAAAAAATGAAGCCTTTAAAAACACTTTAATAAACCATTGTGCTAATATGTGACGTAAACCATTGGAAATACCTCCATCCGCTAAACAAGAGTGGAAGTGGCCTAGAAGAAGATGATTAAACAGAACCGCTCCCTGGCCACCTACCTCTAAATGAACATAGCAGCTGCTTGAGTGAGTACACATTGCCATGGCCTTGATACTTAAATTCATAGTGCAGCAATTTAACTCAACGTCAAATTTCACAGGCAGCAACGCCTGTCAAACTTGCCCGTTGAGCTCAATGAGGCTGCACAGCAGCCACAAGCCAAATGCTTGCCTTGCGGTTGTGACACAGTATTTCAATGCAAAATTTCCATTCGGCTGGGGGAAAAAACACATTCATGAGGCAGCAGTATCACCTCCTGCACTAACAGTGGGAGGGTCTTAAAGGGGCATTAAATACCAGAAGTGTACATTAAGTACAGAGTGCAGGGTTCACGTGTGTGCTACATACAGAGTGCAGGGTTCACGTGTGTGCTACATACAGAGTGCAGGTTTCAGGGGTGCGCTGCATACAAAGTGCAGAGTACAGGGGTGCCCCCTTTTTCCCCAAGATCACCCCTTCCCCATTTACAGTGCTCTATTCCCAACCTTAAATCCCCCTCCTTGACAGTACCTGATAGAGAACTGCGGCTGCAGAACAGCAGGACAGGTTGCTCAGGAGGAGAGTGTAGTGTAGCTGTGGGGCCGTGGGCAAGCACGCAGAGAGGCGTCAGACGGAGCACAATTGAGTTAAAGCGGAGGTTCACACAAAAATTTAACCTCCACTTTTGGAACCTCCGGTGTCACATTTGGCACCTTTCAGGGGGAGGGGGGTCCAGATACCTGTCTAAGACAGGATTTGCACCCACTTCCAGGCATAGACTCCCACGGGAGTCTATGCCTCTTCCTGTCCCACTGCACTGTCTGCTGGGACACACACGGGTCCCAGAGACAGCGCGGACCATTCTCATTGCGCTGTATATATTATACACTATATTACCAAAAGTATTGGGACACCTGCCTTTACACACACATGCACTTTAATGACATCCCAGTCTTAAGCCCCATACACACGCGCGGATTATCCGAGGACCAGGTCCGTCAGATCATGTCCGTCATACTTTGTCTGATGTTGGTGTTGCATACACACGGTCGGATAAAGTTGTCGGAAAATCCGATCATTCTGAACGTGGTGACGTTTGTTGCCTACGACGGGACTACGTAGAGGCTAGTAGCCAATAGCTTTGGTCTTGTAATGTGATCTGAGCATGCGTAGCACTTTGTCCGGTCGGACTACCATACACACGATCGGATTTGGTGTGATCGGACCGTGTTGTCGGAAAATCTATCCAGCAGGAGATAGGACTTTGTCCGTCGGACAATACGACGTACACTGTCCGATGGTGCATACACACGGTCTGATTTTTCAACAACATTGTCCGATCGGACAAAATCCATGCGAAAATCCGACCGTGTGTATGGGGCTTTAGTCCGTAGGGTTCAGTATTGAGTTGGGCCACCCTTTGTAGCTATAACAGCTTCAACTCTTCTGGGAATGCTGTCCACAAGGTTTAGGAGTGTGTCTATAGGAATATTTGACCATTCTTCCAGAAGCGCATTTGTGAGGTCAGGCACTGAAGTGGATGAGAAGGCCTGGCTCGCAGTCGCTGCTCTAAATCATGCCAAAGGTGTTCTATCGGGTTGAGGTCAGGACTATGTGCAGGCCAGTTAAGTTCCTCCACCCCAAACTCTTTATGGACCTTGCTTTGTGCACTGGTCCAAATCATTTGTTGGAGGGGGGATTATGGTGTGGGGTTGTTTTTCAGGGGTTGGGCTTGGCCCCTTAGTTCCAGTAAAGGGAACTCTTAAGGCAGCCGCATAGCAACACGTTTTGGACAATTTCATGTTCCCAACTTTGTGGGAACAGTTTGGGGATGGCTCCTTCCTGTTCCAACATGACTGTGCACCAGTGCACAAAGCAAGGTCCATAAAGACATGGATGAGCGAGTTTAGGGTGGAGGTACTTGACTGGCCTGAACAGAGTCCTGACCTCAACCCAATAGAACACCTTTGGGATGATTTAGAGCGTAGACTGTGAGCCAAGCCTTCTCATCCACTTCAGTGCCTGACCTCACAAATGCGCTTTGGGTAGAATGGTCAAACATTCCCATAGACACACTCGTAAACCTTCCCAGTTTAGAGTTGAAGCTGTTATATAACTGCTGTTCACTGGATATTTTCTCTCTTTTTTTTTGGACCATCCTCTTTAAATCCTAGAGATGGTGGTGCGTAAAAATTCCAGTAGATCAGCAGTTTTTTTTTTAAAATACTCAGACCAACCTGTCTGACACCACCAACCATTGCCATGTTCAAAGTCACTTAAATCCCCTTTCTTTCCCATTCTGATGCTCGGTTTAAACTTCACCAAGTCATCTTCACCACATCTAGATGCCTAAGTGCATTGAGTTGCGGCCATGTGATTGGCTGATTAGCAATTTGTGTTACAAAGCAATTAAACAGGTGTACCTAATAAAATGGCCGGTGAGTGTATATATATATATATATATATATATATATATATATATATATATATATATATATATATATATATATATATATATATATATATACTGGTCATACACATATATTTTGTATTCCCTTGATCCCCAATGATCTTCCATACAGTGAAATAGAAGTTAAAGTGATTGTAAAGGTTTTTGTTTTTTATTTAAATAATATATTTGCCAGGGTTGTGCACAGAGCAGCCCCGATCCTCCTCTTCTGGGGTCCCCCAACGGTGCTCCTGGCTCCTCCTCTTCATCGGGTGCCCCTACAGAGCCGCTTCTCCTGAGAGCACCTGTGCGGGCATGCTCACGAGTTTCGCTGCTGCGTCCATTGACATAGACAACAGGACTCGGCCCCGCCCTCCACATCACTGGATTTGGTTGACAGCAGCTGGAGCCAATGGCTCCCCCTGCTATCAATCTATCCAGTCATGACAGAGACAGCGGCTGGAATCGCTGGGCTCGTTCACATGGCTGGGACGGACGGGCTCAGGTAAAAAAAGGGGGGGCTGTCTGAGGGCAGCTAATATAATGCATTAAGGTGGAAAACCTGGAGACTTTATAACCCCTTTTACACCAACCGTACACAAATTAGCATTTGTGACTTGAAGGGGTTGCTCGGCTGTTATCCTAAAGGAGCAGGAGGGGACGTCCCCCCTTCCCACCGTTTTCCGCCGATCTTCCCGAGCCTCCCCTCCCACCGGGAGACCCGATCCACGATCCGTCACGTCCGCCGGCTAGGCTGAGACTGGAACAAAGTCGGAAACTGTTTTGATCGAGTCTCCTATGTAACAGCACAGAAGCAAAGTCACAAAGTCACTTCTGGTTTACTCGGCTGCCATTGGTGCCGATTAAAAAAAAATTACAGTATTCAGAATCGCCGTTTTTGGGGATCTGAATACTTTTAAGTGCAAAGGAGGTATTTCGGGTCTTTTAGACCCCCGAACCCTCCATAAAGAGTACCTTTCACCACCTATTAGACCCCTTTCACACCACGCCGCCCATAGCGTTGGTGGTAAAACTCTGCTATTTTTAGCGGTGTTTTACCGTCGGATTTGCAGCGCATTTCGGCCGCTAGCGGGCCGCTTTTACCCCCCGCTAGCAGCCGTGAAAGGGTTAAAACCCCCGGCAATACGCCGCAATATCGGCGTTTTGCCGGCGGTATTACAGCGCTGCCCCATTGATTTCAATGGGGAGCAGCGGTGGAGGAGCGGTAAACATACCGCTCCAAAGAAGCTGCTTGCAGGACTTTTCCTGACGTCCTGCCAGCGCACCGCTCCAGTGTGAAAGCCCTCCGGTGCAGACAATGGGGCAGCTGTTTAACGCTATTTCTAACGCTATAGCACCTGCAAAACACCCTTGGTGTGAAAGGGGTCTTACTGTCACAAGGGATGTTTACATTCCTTGTGACAGCAATAAAAGTGATCAAAATTTTTTTTTTTTAAAAGGACAATGTAAAAAAATAAAAATAAGTAAGACTTTTTTTTCTTTTAACCACTTCAGCCCCGGACCAATTGGCAGCCAAAGGACCAGGCCCCTTTTTGCGATTCGGCACTGCGTCGCTTTAACTGACAATTGCGCGGTCGTGCGATGTGGCTCCCAAACAAAATTGGCGTCCTTTTTTTCCCACAAATAGAGCTTTCTTTTGGTGGTATTTGATCGCCCCTGCGGTTTTTATTTTTTGCGCTATAAACAAAAATAGAGCGACAATTTTGAAAACAATGCAATATTTTTTGCTTTTTGCTATAATAAATATCCCCAAAAAATATATAAAAAAACATTTTTTTTTTCCTCAGTTTAGGCCGATACGTATTCTTCTACATATTTTTGGTAAAAAAAAACGCAATTAGCGATTATTGATTGGTTTGCGCAAAAGTTATAGCGTTTACAAAATAGGGGATAGTTTTTTATAGCATTTTTATTAATATTTTTTTTTTTTTACTAGTAATGGCGGCGATCATCGATTTTTATTGTGACTGCGACATTATGGCGGACACATCGGACATTTTTGACACATTTTTGGGACCATTGTCATTTATACAGCAATCAATGCTATTTAAATGCATTGATTCCTGTATAAATGACAGTTGTAGTGAAAGACTTAACCACTAGGGGGAGGGGAGGGGTTATGGGCTGTGACGTGTGTGTTTTTTTACATTAGGGGGCGGGGCTGACGTCTGACGTCATTGATCGGCTTTCCCGATGACCGGGAACAGCCGATCAATGACAGGCAGAGTAGGAAGTGCGGGGAGAGGTTTGTTTACACAAACCTCTCCCCGTTCTTCAGCTCTGTGACCCGATCGCGGGACACCAGCGGCGATCGGGTCCGCTGGTCCTGCGGCCGGGTCACGGAGCTCCCGACCGGGTCGCGAGCGCGCCGCTGGCTGCGCGCGACCCACGGGCAGGCATTTAAAGGGCCACGTACAGGTACGTGATTTTGCCTGCCCGTGCCATTCTGCTGACGTATATATGCATTGGGCGGTCAGGAAGCGGTTAAAAGCGCCCCTGTCCCCACATTCTCGCGCAGCAAAGAAAATATATACGTAAGTCGCGCCTGCATATGTAAACTGTGTTCAAATTACACATGTGAGGTATGGCCGCGATCGTCAGAGCAACAGACCTCCTCTGTAACTCTAACCTGGTAACCGTAAAAAAAATGTAAGCGTCACCTATGGAGATTTTTAGGTACCGTAGTGTGTCGCCATTCCATGAGTGTGCACAATTTCAAAGCATGACATGTAAGGTATCTATTGACTCGGCGTAACATCCTCTTTCACATTATACAAAAAAAATGTAGCTTACTTCACTGTTTCGTTTTTTTTTTTTTTTTTTAATTCATGAAAGTGTCTTATTTTTTTCCCGTAAACTATTGCAACGATCACCCATTTTATTCTCTAGGGTCTCTGCTAAAAAATATATATATATATATATAATGTTTGGGGGTTGTAAGTAATTTGTTAGCAAAAAATATGGATTTTAACTTGTAAGCAACAAGTGTCAGAAATAGGCTCATGCCCCGTACACACGAGTGGATTTTCTGTCAGAAAAATCTTGGATGGTTTTCCGACAAAATTCCGCTCAAGCTTGGCTTGCATACACACGGTCACACAAAAGTTTGCTGAACTTTCGACTGTCAAGAACGCGGTGGCGTACAACAACACGACGACGAGCCGAGAAATTAAGTTCAATGCTTCCGAGCATGCGTAGAATTGTTTCCGAGCATGCGTAGAAATTTTGCGCGTCGGAATTGCTACAGACGATCGGAAATTCCGATCAGAACTTTTTCCGACCGAAAAATTTAGAACATGCTCTCAATCTAAAGTCCGATGGAGCATACACATGGTCGGAATTTTCAAACAAAAGCTCTCATCAGTCTTTTGCTGGCCGAATTTCCGATCGCGTGTACGCGGCATAAGGGTTAATCTACAAATGAGTATAATCTTAAACGCTTCGCTATGGATTTGCAAATAAACCACAGCACTGCAGTCTATGACTATAGTGACACCAGTATATGACCACTAGGGGGAGATTTTCCTCTATGGACGCCACGCAGCCCATTCTATGTCACAGATAGGAACCTCTTTTCAGTCAATGCTCGGAGACGCCCACTCAGCTGCTGATTGGTTGTTGGGCGCAGAGCGGAAGTATTCTCACGCAAGGGACGTTGAAAGCGGAAGTGCCGGTGTTCCCAGGAGCGAGTTCTGTGTCTGCTTATAAGGTATGTGCTGCGGGGTGATGGGACTGCTGGGGATGACAGCTGACTACAGCCTGCCGGACAAGGCAGTGTGCGCACTTGCTTTATGTTTGTATTTACTATTCCTGCTCTATGAGCCGGTGTGGTGTGTGAAGTACAATAATATGTGTAGGTTGCAGTGTTTGGGGAAGAAGGATTTTTTTCTGTTTTTATATCACATATCATGTACACACATACACACTTACCATGTACACATACATATCATGTACACATAAATACCATGTATACATATCATGTACACACACTTACCATGTACACATACATATCATGTACACATAAATATCATGTACACACACTTACCATGTACACATACATATCATGTACACATAAATACCATGTATACATATCATGTACACACACTTACCATGTACACATACATATCATGTACACATAAATATCATGTACACACACTTACCATGTACACATACATATCATGTACACATAAATACCATGTATACATATCATGTACACACACTTACCATGTACACATACATATCATGCATGTTGGAACTCCTTTCTTCTTTAGGATATCGGCTATTCTTCAGTGTCATCATTTGTTTCCATGTATCACAACACACCAAGTTTGTCGGTTTCACATACATGTTAACCACTTGCTGACCAGGCTTTTTCTGGCACTTTTTTTTTTTTACAAGTTTAACCACTTCCCATCTGGGCCAATTCTAGCACTCCGCTCCTACATGTAAAAATCAAAATTTTTGTTTTATTTTTTTTCTAGAAAATTACTCAGAATCCCCAAGCATTATATATGTTTTTTAGCAGAGACCCTAGGGAATAAAATGGCGATCGTTGAAACTTTATGTCACACGGTATTTGTGCAGCGATTTTCATTTATTTATTTTTTTTCAAACGCGATTTGTTGGAAACATTTTATAATGTGAAAAGTGATGTTACGAGTAAATAGATACCTAACATGTCACGCTTTAAAATTGCATGCACTCGTGGTACTTTGGTACTTAAAAGCCTCCATAGGCAACGTTTACATTTGTGTTTTTGTTTTGTTTTTTGTTTTTTTTTTTGTTTTTTTTTCTCGATCACTTTTATTCCTATTGCAAGGAATGTAAACCTCCCTTGTAATAGGAATAGTGCTCTTTATGGAGTGCTCCTCCTTTATGGCAAAGGCCGAGATCATTTTACATTTTTTTTTTTTTTTTTTTTTTTTCTTTTGATCTCTCTTTCCTGCCTGGAGGAGAGATGTGGAGGCTTATAGACCCCCCACATCTCTCCTCCAGGCAGGAAATGGAGATCAAAAGAAAAAAAAATTTAACGATCTCGGCCTTTTTCAGCCGAGTCTCCGGCGATGTTTACTTCCGCCGGACGTGACTTCGTAACGTCGTGCCCGGGCCTCTGAAGGTCATAGAGATTGCCTGGGACCATCTGTCCCTTGGAAATCTCTATGCTCAACTAACAGCGCCGGTGGATTGCTTCTCTGGCTCGCCGATCGCACGGGCGAGTCGGTCGAAGCAACGGAGTGCGGTGGGGGGGGCAGTGTAACAACAGTGTAAATTTGCTGTCCTCTCAAAATAACTCAACACACAGCCATTAATGTCTAAACCGCTGGCAACAAAAGTGAGTACACCCCTAAGTGAAAATGTCCAAATTGGGCCCAAAGTGTCAATATTTTGTGTGGCCACCATTATTTTCCAGCACTGCCTTAACCCTCTTGGGCATGGAGTTCACCAGAGCTTCACAGGTTGCCACTGGAGTCCTCTTCCACTCCTCCATGACAACATCATGGAGCTGTGGGATGTTGGAGACCTTGCACTCCTCCACCTTCCATTTGAGGATGCCCCACAGATGCTCAATAGGGTTTAGGTCTGGAGACATGCTTGGCCAGTCCATCACCTTTTACTCTCAGCTTCTTTAGCAAGGCAGAGGTCATCCTGGAGGTGTGTTTGGGGTCGTTATGTTGGAATACAGCTCTGCGGCCCAGTCTCCAAAGGGAGGAGATCATGCCCTGCTTCAGTATGTCACAACACATGTTGGCATTCATGGTTCCCTCAATGAACTGTAGCTACCCAGTTCCGGCAGCACTCATGCAGCCCTAGACCATGACACTCCCACCACCATGCTTGACTGTAGGCAAGACACACTTGTCTTTGCACTCTACGTGGTTTCCACTACACACACACACACACACACACACACACACACACACACACACACACACACACACACACACACACACACACGACACCATCTGAACCAGATAATTTTCTTGGTCTCATCAGACCACAGGCATGGTTCCAGTAATCCATGTCCTTAGTCTGCTTATCTTCAGCAAACTTTGTGGGCTTTCTTGTTTATCATCTTTAGAAGATGCTTCCTTCCACTGCAGACCAATTTGATGCAGTGTGTGGCGTATGGTCTGAGCACTGACAGGCTGAACCCCCCCACCCCTTCAACATCTGCAGCAATGCTGGCAGCACTCATACGTCTATTTCCCAAAGTCAATCTCTGGATATGATGCTGAGCACATGCACTCAACTTCTTTGGTTGACCATGGCGAGGCCTGCTCTGAGTGGAACCTGTCTTGTTAAACTGCTGTATGGTCTTGTGCTGCAGCTCAGTTTTAGGGTCTTGGCAAACTTCTTATAGCCTAGGCCAGCTTTATGTAGCGCAACAATTCTTTTTTCAGATCCTCAGAGTTCTTCGCCATGAGGTGCCATGTTGAACTTCCAGTGACCAGTATGAGAGCGTGAAAGCAACAAGACCAAATTTAACACACCTGCTCCCCATTCACACCTGAGACCTTGTAACAGTAACGAATCACATGACACGAGGGAGGGAAAATGGCTAATTGGGCCCAATTTGGACATTTTCACTTAGGGGTGTACTCACTTTTGTTGCCAGCGGTTTAGACATTAATGGCTGTGTGTTGAGTTATTTTGAGGGGACAGCAAAATTACACTGTTATGCACACTCACTACTTTACATTGTAGCAAAGTGTAATTTCTTCAGTTTTGTCACATGAAAAGATAGAATACAATATTTACAAAAATGTGAGGGGTGTACTCACTTTTGTGAGATGCTAGATATTTACATAAGAGGACAGTCAATGTATCTGCACTGGAAAACTGCTTTAAAGTTTTCTCGATGGCATGGAACCCCTTACGTCTTCATAAGATCTCTCCGCAATATCACTCAAATGTTGGTGATGCAATGAGGAGGTAGGCTCTCTTTTACAAATATGGTGGTCTTGTCCAGCAGTTCAACCTTTTCTGGAAGGAAGTCCACTGCCTCATTACTCGAATCACAACCTACTTATTAGACTATACCCCAGCCCAATTTCTCCTGCATCACACGTCACTCCCACGAGCAACACATTAGCGATCGTTAGCTGTGTATCTAGTTAACGCTGCAAAAATGTGTATCCCAGCGCGTTGGCGTGCGACAACCCCTCCGACTATAGCTGATTGGTTTCCGACGTGTGAGCAAAACTGGTAAAATGGAGGAACTTGTACATCAAGCTAAGGAGACGCCCTCAAAATATAGGAAAACCTGGGCATGTTGGCATCGTCTTGTAACATTGGATGAATATATTCAGTTGATGACGTGATCTTGTGTATTTTTTTTTTTTTTATTACACTACCTGTTGGTGGAAGACTTCTACTATTCTTTTATGGCCTTTTCTTGCACTCCATTAGGTTTCACTTCCACCTCTTTCTCCCCCACCTCACTCCCCCCCCCCCTTTTTTTGTTTTGTTTATTTGCAACACCACAGTAACAATCGGATTTACCCTGTTCTCGTTTTCTATATATACCTACTCTACCCAGACTAAGTGTTTTCCCCTCTCTGAACCTGATGCTTAACCAGGTATACGTGGTTCTAAATCCTTACAGCGCCTTATTTCCTTTCCATCCTACCATGATGGCTTTTTAGTTTGTAATTTTGGCGTCCCTGATTTGTATTCTACATTTTTTTTTTTTTTTTTTTCTTATTATTATACAATATACCGTACATGATCTGTAAGGACAGATTCTATTGTGAATTAAGACCCGTATGTACAGAGAATTGTTTTATCATATATCCTATTCTGTCTGGTTTTCATATGTGACATCCAGTGTACTTTACTCTCAGCAGGGAAACGTATTCGCAGATGTTTGATTCCATTATATAGACTTTGTCTATTACATCTCTATTTCTGAATAAAATTCTTGGGGGGGGGGGGGGGGGGGATATATCAGTTTTTTGGTAAAATATGAAATGTTTGTCGAGTAAATAGATACCAAAAATATCAAAAATTTTAAAATTGTGCACACCCGTGAAATGGCGGCAAAAATTTGGTACCTAAAATTGTCCATAGGTGACGCTTTAATAGCCTTTACAAGTTGCCAGTTTAGAGTTAAAAAATGAATTAAAATTCAATTATAGCATGTACAATTTCATCACATTCATATTGTAATTGAATGTTATTAAAAATGTCCTTTCCTTTTCAATTTGCAGCACTGTAATTTTCTGTAATAATCAATATGGTTACCTGGGGGTGTTGTGGACAGAAAGCCCCCAGAAATGTAATTTCCTGCTTGTGTGATTGGATCACTGTTTTCCTCTCAAGTCTACACTAAGATACAAATCAGATTTTGAGCATCCCCTGCAATAAAAATTTCATTTTTGGTGAGATATTTCCAAGTGGAAATCGCATCTAAAAGAATCCAGACCCTGCCACTTTCCTCATTAGAGCCCTGCAGGTGCAGCAGCTGATTATAAAACCACACCCATACAGATTCACTTAGTCTACTTGAAGAAACATGAGCTCTTGTGCTAGAATTATTGCTCTCACTCTGACTTTCATGGATAAATCTCCCATGTGTGGTCACTGTTTACATATGTTTTTGGGACTTGCATGCATGTTTGTAATTGCATGGGATGCTTTAAAAAAATTTTTTTTTTATCATGATCTTATTTAAAAAAATATATTTTTTTTTTTTTCTGATTCAACTTAATTATTCTCACATGAGATGAACAACATTCTTTTGTAATAGCTTGGACAGTGACGGGTACTGTTATTTGTGAGATCAGGGGTCTGTAAGACCCTGATCCCTCTTCTGCCCACCAGGGCAGCCGATCAAACATAAATTGGTTTGATTGGCTGCCTCCCTGGCCAGTATTAGGCAGGTAAACAACCAAAACCAGAAATTATAAAATCTTCATTGTACCTGGCTGCAGTCATGATTCTGGTATAACCTATTCTATTTCTGTCCAGAATGTTTATATAGGTCAGGGATCCTCAAACTATGGCCCTCCAGCTGTTGCAGAACTACACATCCCATGAGGCATTGTAAAACTGACATTCACAGACATGACTAGGCATGATGGGAATTGTAGTTCCTGAACAACTGGAGGGCCATAGTTTGAAAAACCCTGATATAGGTACACTGGATGAGAACTATTAAAAGTGACCTTGACAACTAAACATAGCTGTTAGTCTGTTAGGTGTACTTATAGCTGCTGCAGGAATTTGAGAATCCTAAGGGGAGATATCCGTGCTGCTATGTTCTCCAGAGGGTCTGTTCCTCAGACTTCCAGGCTGTCTGCAGCAGCTTTGTAGAAACTACACACCAGGGCATATGTGGAAATTTGGGCGAGTGTATATCTCTGCTAGGGTCCTCGGGATGTGACTGAAGCCACCCTGCAACTATGCTGCATAGTTCAGTTATAGATGGGGGCAGTTGCCAACTTTTTGTATGCTTGTCATCTACACTACTCTAATTATTGTGGACCTTCCATGCCAAACAGAAAATTCCCTTTAACCACCTGGCCAATTTTTTCAATTATTTACTAATATATATATATATATATATATATATATATATATATATATATATATATATATATATATATATATATATATATATAATATATATATATAGATATATATATATATGCTGTCCCCTCAAAATAACTCGATCCCACTGTCCAAGAGTTGCAGTTCAACACACACCTACAGCCTGTCAAGTAGACAGTCTTAAAAGAGTCAGTACAAAGTCAGTAACAGATCAGTCAAAGAGTACTGAATCATGCTGATACCGTAGTTGAGTCACCAAGAGTAGTTTCAAGTTGCCAGTAGAGCAGTCAAACTCAGCAGACGCATAAACACGTACTCACAAAGTGAGTAGTGAAGGTTCAGAGTCACATGCCATGGTCATGAGTCTCAGTTGTATAGCAGTAGCAGCAAGAAGTAAGTAGACCAGTTTAGACTGCCACTTTGACACACCAATCTAATACAAGTGAGACAACATATAGCTCATCCCGTTAGTGTCACGCAAGCAAATCCGGAATAGTAGTAGTCTGTCTCACATAGTGTGCAGTCCAGTGCCAGTTCAGCCAGCCAAGTACTAAGCAAACAACAGATCCACACCAAGTAACTACTGGCAGTTAAGTTTGCAGTAAAATGACAAAACAAGAGTCAGTTACAAGACAGTAGAGTAGAGTTAAGTTCAGTTAAGCCTGTCCATTCCCAGTCAGCAGTCCGTCCCACATGTTCCACAAGTAAGCAGAGTTCACAAGCAGAAAGTTTCAGCAGTACACAGTTCAGAGCAGAAGATGCAGTGTTCAGAGCAGAGTAGTCTGTTAGTGACAGAATATATAGCTGCTGCAGGAAGTTACACAGAAGTTGAGTCCAACAGTCTACAATGCAGGTCCAGCAGCAGTCCTAAGGGCCCCTGACTCAGACTCCTAGTTCCAGTCACCATGAGTGCTCCAGCTATGTTCTCCAGAGCAAAGGTCACATGCTGTCCAGTTCAGACAGACCCAGAGAACTCAACAAGTCTTCCAGTATCCACTAACTCCAGTGTCCTGCAGCAGCAGTTTGTAGAGACTGTCAGCAACACACAGTCAGTTAGTAGGTTCACAAACAAAATATCTCAAGACACAGTCCAGCAGCACAGCCCCCAGTCCCCAACAATCCAGCAGTTTACACACAGCCATTAATGTCTAAACCGCTGGCAACAGAAGTGAGTACACCCCTAAGTGAAAATGTCCAAATTGGGCCCAATTAGCCATTTTCCCTCCCCGGTGTCATGTGACTCGTTAGTGTTACAAGGTCTCAGGTGTGAATGGGGCGCAGGTGTGTTAAATTTGGTGTTATTGCTCTCACTCTCTCTCATATTGGTCACTGGAAGTTCAACATTGCCACGAGGTGGCAAGAACTCTCTGAGGATCTGAAAAAAATAATTGTTGCTCTACATAAAGACCCTAAAACTGAGCTGCAACACGGTGACCAAGACCATACAGCGGTTTTATAGGACAGGTTGCACTCAGAACATAGTCGACCAAAGAAGCTGAGTGCATGTGCTCAGTGTCACATCCAGAGGTTGTCATTGGGAAATAAACATGTGAGTGCTGCCAGCATTGCTGCAGAGGTTGAAGGGGTGGGGGGCTTGCCCGTCAGTGCTCTGACGTTACGCTGCATACTCCATCAAGTTGGTCTGCATGGCTGTCATCACAGAAGGAAGCCTCTTCTAAAGGTGGCGCACAAGAAAGCCCGCAAACAGTTTGCTGAAGAGACATAGACTAAGGACATGGATTACTGGAACCATGTCCTGTGGTCTGATGAGACCAAGATGAACTTGGTTCAGATGGTGTCAAGCGTGTGTGGCGGCAACCAGGTGAGGAGTACAAAGACAATTGTGTCTTGCCTACAGACAAGCATGGTGGTGGGAGTGTCATGGTCTGGGGCTGCATGAGTACTGCCGGCACTGGGGAGCTACAGTTCATTGAGGGAACCACGAATGCCAACATGTACTGTGACATACGGAAGCAGAGCATGATCCCCTCCCTTCAGAGACTGGGCCGCAGGGCACTATTACATAACGACCCCAAACACAACTCCAAGACGACCACTGCCTTGATAAAGAAGCTAAGGATAAAAGTGAATTAGAAAGATTTTCCCCCCAATGGGGAGGTGGGGTTTTTTGGCAGCACAGTATGAGGAGTTGGATGATTGATACAACATAAGTCAAAGATAAAAGAATAAATGTTTTTATTGTATTGACACCACTGTGACAATGAGTTTAAAAGACATGAGCCTCAATCAGGGGTACCATACAATGACTATACGATGAAACATACAGTATTATATCGGCAAACAATAATTTCCAAATATCACATTTGCTGAGAGCTGAGGGCACAATACAAACATTTAACAATGTATATATTATATAAGTATACATCATATTACATTTGACATGAGTGATTTTAATAGAATGAAGTATCAATTTTACTATTGGTAGACATGTAGTCTTAAAGAACGCAGACACATATAGAGGATACTATGTAGTTTGTGTTGCAGTGGAACTATAGGCCGACCTATATGTTGATCGATCGAACAGTCAGTCAAAGATATCTTAAGTAGTTATATATATATATATATATATCTCTATGCCTAATACCCAAAGGGGGGAGCAAAGGGATTGGAATAAGGGGGGAAGAGGAAGCAGGAGAACCACCTTGTAGTCCAAAAGGGGAGTCCAAACATGTCCACTCGGAGTTCAGCGAAAGCTGAGGAAATGGAATGATTAGTTGTATTATTATTATTGTTATTGTGTTTTCCCTGATACAAATTCCTTCAAAAAGGGAGCAAAGGAAATGGACACTCCTGTCCCCACCCCCAGTCCCGAACATCGCCCGACTAAATCAGCTGTGACAGGTCGCAATCCGTGTGACCCCTTGTAAGCCTTGCACCCGGATTCGCTTGCCTGGTCCATCCTGGTTGGTTGGGAAGCACCTCGGAGCCGCATGGAGAAAGAGAACCACTTTTAAGGGATCCTCATACAGGGAAATTCATGATACCATTCACATATACCTGGGTAAATATATAAAGCTTTGCCACAATAGATGGTGTTAACATCTATCATGTACATGCATAAATAGATGATGGTATTTAACATATGCCTACAAGCTTGTTATACTATGTTTTGCTTTCTATCTCAGCAGATATAGCAATCCCCCTCCTATTTTTTAAAAAGTAATCTTCTGAAGAAGACTCATACCAATAAGAGTTGAAACGCGTCAGATTCTACTGTCTTTTTGTATTATTATGCTCTCAGCAAATGTGATATTTGGAAATCATTGTTTGCCGATATAATATTGTATGTTTCATCGTATAGTCATTGTATGGTACCCCTGATTGAGGCTCGTGTCTTTTAAACTCATTGTCACAGTGGTGTCAATACAATAAAAACCATTTATTCTTTTATCTTTGACTTATGTTGTATCAATCATCCAACTCCTCATACTGTGCTGCCAAAAAACCCCACCTCCCCATCGGGGGGGAAAATCTTTCTTCTAGTTCATGCTTTAGGGGTGAGCAGCAACACCACACTCCTATATAAGTGCCCATCTCCTCCTCCCTTTTTTTCTGAGGATAAAAGTGATGGACTAGCCAAGGATGTCTCCAGACCTTAACCCTATTGAGCATTTGTGGGGCATCCTCAAACAGAAGGTGGAGGAGCGCAAGGTCTCTAACATCAAGCAGCTCTGTGATGTCGTCATGGAGGAGTGGAAGAGGACCAGTGAAGCTCTGGTGAATTCCATGCCCAAGAGGGTTAAGGCAGTGCGGGAAAATAATGGTGGCCACACAAAATATTGACACTTTGGGCCCAATTTGGACATTTTTACTTAGGGGTGTACTCACTTTTGTTGCCAGCGGTTTAGATATTAATGGCTGTGTAAGTTATTTTGAGGAGACGGCACATTTACACTGTTAAACAATCTGTATACTCACTACTTTGCTACTATGTAAAGTGCTATTTCTTCAGTGTTGTCACATGAAAAGATAAAATATGTACAAAAAATGTGAGGGGTGTACTCAACTTTTTGTTAGATACTGTAAGTGTAAATGTGAGATCTGAGGTCTTTTTGACCCCAGCTCTCACAATAAAGAGGTCCTGTCATGCTTTTTATTTTTTTATAAAGGACAGTGTAAAAATAAAGCGCCCCATCCTGCCGTGCTCATGAACGCATATCTAAGTCGTGCCTGCGTATGTAAATGGTATTCAAACCACACATGTGCGGTATCGCCGCGATCGTTAGAGCGGGAGCAATAATTCTAGCAAAAGACCTACACTGTAACTCCAAACTAGTAACCTGTAGAAATTTTTAAGGGTCAAAATTTGTCGCCATTCTACGAGCGGGTGCAATTTTTGAAGCATGACATGTTGGGTATCAATTTACTCTGCGTAACAAAAAAGATTGGGCTAACTTTACTGTTTATTTTTTTTTATTATTCAAAAAAGTGTATGTTTTTCAAAAATTTGCTGTTTGTAAGACCGTTGAGCGAATACGGTGTGACATAGTGTTACAACAACCGCCATTTTATTCTCTAGGGTGTCTGAAGAAAAAAATATACAATGTTTGGGGGTTATAATTAAATTTGTAAGCAACAAGTTTGAAAAATAGGCCTGGTCTTTAAGTGGTTGATTTATTGACTACGTATTACACTTTTGAAGGCCCAGGAGCGCCAGGACAATATAAATACCCAGAAAATGTCCCCATTTTGGAAAGCAGACACCCCAACACATAACCTAGTAGAGCTGCACGATTCTGGCTAAAATGAGAATCATGATTTATTTTTTTATTTTGCTTAGAATAAAGATTGTTTGTTTTTTTATTTTATTAACCACTTGCCGCCCGTCCTATAGGCAAATGGCGGCAAAGTGGTCTCAAAATCCTGACTGGGTATCATGTGACGTCCTCAGTATTTTGACCCGCTGCGAGCCCCCGGTGGCGTGCATCGCGGCGATCGTTGTTGCGGGGTGTCAGTCTGACACCCCGCAACTATGATCTCAGAAAGAAGAGTCCTATCACGGCTGATCAGTGTAAATGGGAAGAGCCGGTGATCGGCTTTTCCTCACTTGCGTCTGTCAGACGCAAGTAGAGGAGAGCCGATCGGCTGCTCCTCTGACGAGGGGGTCTGTGCTAATCGATTATCAGCGCAGCCCCCCCCCCCCCCCCCCCAGGATGCCCACACTGGACCACCAGGGACGCCCAGCACCAGGTATGCCACCCTAGACCACCAGGGATGCCACACAGAGCCCACAACGGATGCCAATCAGTGCCCACAATGGGCATCACTGATTGGCATGCATTATTGTTTGGCACTGATTGGTATCCATCAGTACAATATAAAAAAATAAAATGCCGCCTAGTGCCCACAATGGGCATCACTGGTGGGCATGCACTGATTGGCACACTCCATTGGTGCCACCTCATCAGTTCCCGTCAGTGCAGCCCCATCAGTGAAGGAGAAAACATACTTATTTACAAAGTTTTGATACTGAAACAAAAATTTTGGTCTTTTTTTTCAAAACTTTTGGTCTATAAAAACCCGTAGAAGTGATCAAATACCACCAAAAGAAAGCTCTATTTGTGGGAACAAAATGATAAAAATTTCATTCGGGTACAGTGTTGTATGACCGCACAATTGTCATTCAAAGTGCGACAGCGCCGAAAGCTGAAAATTTTGGTCTGGGCAGGAAGGTGTTTTAAGTGCCCAATATGGAGGTGGTCAAAGTGTGTGGGGTTTTTTTTTTTTTTTTTTTTTTAAATTGCGTTTGAAAAACCACTGCACAAATACGGTGTGACATAAAATATTGCAACAACCACAAATTTAGCAATTTTTAGTAATTTTAGCAGTAAATGATTTTTACTTGTAAGCAACAAATGTCAGAAAAGGTTTGGTCTTTAAATGGTTAAACTTCCCTCATCTACATGCTGGAGTTCTTTCCTTTGATAAAAGAACGAAAAGATTTGCGTGTTGTAATAGAACTTTTTTTTTAGGCTGCCTGGATTTTTTATTTTATTTTCAAGCTGTGAGAAGTCTCTGCACTTGTTAGAAAGATTGTGACATGCTGTTTTGAAGATGGGGAAGGTAAAAAGATTGCAGTTTCGATTCTTAACGATTAATCGTGGCGCTCTATAATCTAGGGTAAAAACCGTGAGTGAAATGAGTCCAATAAGTGGAAAGCTCCTGGAGAAGACATGTTGGGTACCTATTTACTCGGAGGAAACTTGTGTTTTTTTTTTTTATATTTCACCAAAAATGTGGGTAGTTTATTACATTTGTTTGCCCTAATATTCACTTTAGTAATTTGCGGTAATAATGTGTGACATAAAAAAAATTGGAACTACCACTATTTTTTATTCTTTAGGCTGCATTCACACCTGAGCATAGCGGTTTCAGGCAGAAAATCGCGTGAATTGCAGCGTTTTTACTGCAATTTCGCTACATGTTTTACAGCGTTTTCCGCGATTTTGTGCAGAGCAAAAGGTCACCAATGTAAAAAGAAGAAAAACGCCCAAATCTGCCCGATTCAAGCGACAAAAAAGGGTCTGGAACTTGTTTGGGCTTCCGGCGTTTTGGAGTGCAGATGTGAACCATCTCCATAGAGAATAATGGATTTTTTCCTCTCTAGCGTTTTGTAGCTTCAGGCGACAAACGCTCAGGTGTGAATGTAGTCTTAGGGTGTCAGAAAATGTATGTTTGGGGGTTTTATGTAATCTTCAGGTCTAAAATGATTTTTTAACCACTTCAGCCCCGGACCAATTGGCAGCCAAAGGACCAGGCCCCGATTTGGCACTGCGTCGCTTTAACTGACAATTGCGCGGTCGTGCAACGTGGCTCCAAAACAAAATTGGCGTCCTTTTTTTTTCCCACAAATAGAGCTTTCTTTTGGTGGTATTTGATCGCCCCTACGGTTTTTATTTTTTGCGCTATAAACAAAAATAGAGTGACAATTTTGAAAAAAATGCAATATTTTTTGCTATAATAAATATCCCCAAAAAATATCTAAAAACATTTTTTTCCTCAGTTTAGGCCGATACGTATTCTTCTACATATTTTTGGTAAAAAAAATCGCAATTGATTGGTTTGCGCAAAAGTTATAGCGTTTACAAAATAGGGGATAGTTTTAAAGCATTTTTATTAATATTTTTTTTTTTTTTTACTAGTAATGGCGGCGATCAGCGATTTTTTTTTTTTTTTTTTTTTTTTTTTTTTTTTTTTTTTTATTGTGACTGTGACATTACGGCGGACACATCGGAAATTTTTGACACATTTTTGGGACCATTGTCATTTATACAGCAATCAATGCTATTTAAATGCATGGATTCCTGTATAAATGACAGTTGTAGTGAAAGAGTTAACCACTAGGGGGAGGGGTTATGGGCTCTGACGTGTGTTTTTTTACATTAGGGGCTGACGTCATTGATTGGCTGTTCCCGGTCATCGGGAAAGCCAATCAATGATAGGAAGCGTGGGGAGAGGTTTGTTTACACAAACCTCTCCCCGTTCTTCAGCTCCGTAACCCGATCGTGGGACACCAGTGGCGATCGGGTCCGCTGGTCCCGCGGCCGGGGTCACGGAGCTCCCGACCGGGTCGCTGGCGGCGTGCGCGCGACCCAGGGCAGGCATTTAAAGGGCCAAGTACAGGTACGTGGTTTTGCCTGCCCGTGCCATTCTGTAGACGTATATCTACATGGGGCGGTCGGGAAGCGGTTAAACGTGCACAAAATGCACAAAGATCTACTTTGGTAGACAAGTAGAGATCAGAGGTGGCCATTTCAGTACAGGAGAAGAGCCTGTACAACTGTGCAAGACTTAGGCCCCATGCACACGAGACGCAGTTAAACGCGCGTTCAGAGGCAGTTGGACACTTTTTTCAACTGCCCATGAACGCATGCAATGTTATCCTATGTGTCCATGTACACAGTCTAGTTTTTTCCCGTTTTTATGCAGTTGCGTTTAACCTCGTTTTTCCAGAAGCAAAAAAATGCGTTCAGACACTTTGCTTTTCCACGTTTCAGATGCAAAACGCGGCTAACCGCAGGCACCTGCGTTTAGCCGCGTTTGCGTTTTATAAGCCTTTTTAAAGGAACCCAAGTTTTTTGACCAGAAAACTCAGAAATATGATGGTAAACCATAAAAAATACTAGAAAAAATTGTTTAAAATGTCGTAATTAGTTTAGAGTTCATAGAGCATAAATACTCACTGATGCATACATGTTTGTGAAATATCCAACGGACATTCGCTGTGCCATCAACGGATGGGTCCAATATGGCCAAGCTCTGATTCTGGACCTCTCATGCAAATTTGCGACGATGTTGCTGCTTCATCAAGAGCGACATCGGGAGCATTTCCTGACATATTTAATATGGGATCCATTTCCAAAAAAAAAAACACAGAAAGAGAGGCAAATGCAAGTGTACAACTGCTCACTCTGCTGCTGCTGCTCACAAAATGGCAGAAATAGTTAATAATACATGCTTTCTGAGCTTGGGGAGGGTCTATATGATATCTTTACAAATGCTTATAGACGCAAACGCGCCTAAACGCGTCTAAACGCGACATGAAAACACAGCAAAACGCGCGTTTTTAAACGCAGGTTTCTGCTTTTTAAAACATGCGTTCAGCAGAGTTTGCATCTGCGTCTCGTGTGCATGGGGCCTTATGGTAAGGCCCTATTCATACCTGAGCTCAACATCTAAAATCCTATGGCTTTTCAGTTGTGGCTGTTCACATCTGAGCATAGTGTTGCTTGTAGCTCGAAAAAGTATGTGAACTTCTTTTGAACTAGCTTGATTTTGGCCCCAAAAGTCTACAATTGGAGGTCCAAAAAAAAAGAGAGAGAGAGAGAGAAGGAACACAAATGAAAAAAGTGCAGATTGCGCATTTATTTTCCATAGCAACTAGCTTTGCTTTGGATAAAAATGTATTTTAAAAAAAAATGCACAAGCCTCAGGCACCTGCAGAGAAGCCTGAACAAAAAAAATCCTGCAAAACAACCAAAAATATTCAGCTGGAGTGTGAATGCAGCCCAAGGCTGGAGTTTAGCTTTACAGTAGTGTGCCTTTTAGCCCGTACCAGATTAACTTGAATGGGAAATAATCGGAAAGCAAATGTGTTCTGCTGTATTAATGATAGTGACTTGTGGTTAGGAACACATGAATGTGTATATATTGTGTTTCCGAAGTGACCATAGAGAGGCATTCCTGGAAATGTTCCCCCTGTGTTCTCTGCATGGCTTGTATATTTACTCTGAACAGCCTGCAGGTGAAATGCTCTTCAGACTTTCAGTAATCAATTTAGGGAGTCTGTTTTGCGTTTTTAATATATTGGTATATTCCAGCCAAAGATAAAATGAAGTGGTATTGAGCAGCTGGTCTCAGTTTTGCTTGACATAAATGGAAACATATCCAAAGATTGTTGTTAAACTAGTGAGGAATTTTTACTTATGAAGGTATTTTTTTTTTTATCTATAATATGAGGTTTTTGGTGTTGCCATCTTTTATGTAGCTTGACAGTGCATATAAAAGGGTAATTTTCCCAAGTGACAGGTCACATGAAGTGTATGGAAGGAGACTAGTGGGATTCAATTTATTTATTTTTTTAACCACTTAGGTGCTGTCACACCTGGTCAGTTTTCAGTGCTGTGATAGACTGAAAATGACTTGGCCATGCAATACTGTACCCAAATAATTTTTTTTACCTTCACAACTGCCTTATTTCTTCATCGCATAGATTCAACAAGGTGTTTGAAACATTCCTCAGAGATTTTTAGGGCTGTGCAAATTAAAGATTAATTCCTCGATTAATCGTAAAAAAATTTTTGATCGATCAAAATTATTTTGATCGGTACTCACCTTTCCGCCGGCTTCCAGGTCTTCATGGAGTTTTGTCGGAGATCCGGTGCCGTCACGAACATCGACGTCACCGGACTCCTCCCCCCTTCTCCAGGTGTCTCCGTCTGCTAACGAAGGGAAGGGGGGAGGAGTCCGGTGACGTCAAAGTTCTGCTGACGGGGGAGGAGCTGCGCATGACGTCGTCTGCTGCCGCCCTACGGAACTGGCACGATTGTCGGCTTTACATGCTGTGTTTTTATCATAATTATGTGAGTAGTTTGTGTTTGAACACAAAAATTTAATCTTATACTTAAGCGGTGAGCACTTAGATCTTTTCTTTCTACCCATGACCTGGCTTCTTTGCGGAGATCTAAGGAGACGTGAGAGAAGTTTATGGTCAGTGTTAGCCCTTTTGATACCCGCTTGCATGATTACCTGTTTGCACAGGGGTCTATGCCATAAAGTGAGAGTGATTAGTTAGACCGGAGGTGGAGGGATTGTCACGCTACTGTGGGAAAAAAATTACTTCCGTCAGTGCTACAGTTTGGATTTAAAACATATTTGTGTGAACTGTGAAGTCAAGTCATGGATTGTGGAAACTAACTAGTGTCGGGTGATTGTATGTATATAGTATTTACCACCGACTAATGCAGAGTTGCAATGCAAGGAGGTCAGCTAAAAGTAGTTGGCTTGTAGTATGTGCGTTATTGATCGAACACGAAAATTTTAATCAGTAACAGCCCTAGAGATTTTACTCCATATTGACATGATCGCATTACATAGTTGTTGCAGATTTGTCGGCTGCACATCCATAATGCAAATCTCCTGTTCCTCCACATCCCAAAGGTGCTCTATTGTATTGAGATCTGGTAACTGTGGAGGTTGTTATACTAAATGACAAAGAAAAAACTAAGTGCAAATACTTGTGTACTTGTAGAAATGCAGCAGGCAGTATATGAACAATAGGAGCTCTTCAGTCCATAAAAAGCAACAGTTCTTAGAGTGGGGTGACAGGCGGCAGCTGTCCTCGGACAAAAGCCAGCTCTGTAAACAAATTGAAAGATGGGAGACACAGGAAGCACCACCTGAGTGTAGTATGTTAAGTACAGTTTAATAACATGGTAGGTAATGCTCTTACAGGAAACAAGATATAAACAGGCTCATCTGTATGTGCATTATCCTGCAGGAAGTAGCCATCAGAAGATGGGTACACTGTAGTCCTAAAGGGATAAACATGGTCAGCAACAATACTCAGGCCGTCTTGTTTAAACGATGCTCAATTGGTACTAAGAAAATTTCCCCCACACCATTCCACCACCAACCTGGACCATTGATACAAGGCAGGATGGATCCATGCTTTCATGTTGTTTATGCCAAATTCTGACCCTACCATCTGAATGTCGCATCTGAAATGGAGACTCATCAGACCAGGCAATGTTTTTTCCAATCTTCTATTACCCAATTTTGGTGAGCCCAATTGTAGCCCCAGTTTCCTGTTCTTAGCTGACAGGTGTGGCACCCGGTGTGTTGTGCGTTCAGAGATGGTATTCTGCATACCTTGGTTGTAACGAGTGGTTAGTTAAGTTACTGTTGTCTTTCTATCATCTCGAACCAGTCTGCCCATTCTCCTCTGACATCAACAAGGCATTTTTGTCCACACAACTGCCGCTCACTGGATATTTTCTTTTTATATTCAGACCATTCTCTGTAAATCCTAGAGATGGTTTTGCGTGAAGATCCCATTAGAGCAGAAGTTTTTGAAATGCTCAGACCAGCCAGCCTGGCAACCAACAACCATGCCATGTTCAAAGTCACTTAAATGCCCCATTCTGATGATTGGCTTGAACTTCAGCAAGTCGCCTTCACCACGTCTAGATGCCTAAATGCATTGAGTTGCTGCCATGTGATTGGCTGATTAGCAGTTTGTGTTACTAATCAATTGAACAGGTGTACCTAATAATAATAACGTGTCCGGTGAGTGTATATTGTAATAAAAGGAGATTTAATCCTTGAACAAATTTCTATCAAAATGTGGTGCATTATGGGGTTAAACACTCTACCTTGGGGTTGGCCCTGTGCTGAGTGGTAGAGAGGGGGCACAGGTGGATGTAGGATCTCTCAAACATCAAAAAGGCTGCAACAGCCTAGCAGCGAATAGGGCTGGACTGGAGAGAGCCTTCAAAATCTACTGTCTGGTGTGATGAGGCAAAACTCCTTCTGTCAGCCAGGAGGATAAGACTTTTGCAGGCTCTGTTGTAATAATGTAATTATTTTTTTCCTTTTCTCAAAGCATAAGGCTTAACTCCTTGATGTCCGGAAGGTCTTGCCCTTTTCATGACTAGGCCTTTTTTGCTATTCAGCACTGTGCTACTTTAGCTGGCAATTGCACGGTCACGCAACACTGTACCCAAATTAAATTTACTTCATTTTTTTGTTTTAACACAAATACATCTTTCTTTTGGTGGTATTTAATCACCACTGTTTTTTTTTTTTTTTTTGCCATATAAAGTAAATACTGAAACTTTTGAAAAAAAATTCTTAAACCAGTGTATATATTATTTAGTCTTTGTGAAAGTCTGCAGATTCACACCAGAACAGTGTGGGAAAGGAACGTTCCGTGTGTGTGTTTCCTGCACCACACTCAAACACACTGCCCTTGTGATCTACTGTGGGTGCCAATATATTAACGGCACCCCGGAGGAAGATCACAAATGTAGTGAATTTGATGGAACATGTACTGCATTCCTGTGCCATCCCGGTATGAACAGGCCCTTCTCCCTGTGTTTTAACCTTTTTAAGCAGCCCTGTAACTCGTATGGCTTTGTTTTTAAAGTAAGTGACTAAAATTATTATTATTATTAAAAAAAATAAAATATATATATATATATATTTATATATATTATTTTTTTTTTTTTTTTTTTGTATTATTACACCTGGGTCAGTCACGAATCTTTCCATTTTGAAACACCTAAGGGTGCTGGAAAGCTTTGGTCCTACCTTTTTTTTTATTTTTTTTATTTTTTTATTTTTTTTTTGTTCCAAATTTCTATATCTAAATATTGTCTATCTCTTAATATTCTAAAATCATGTTATGGTTTTTAATGTAGATAAAAACTCCATCCCAGATAGATACCACTTCCATCCAAGAAACATGTCTGGTTAGGTTTCATTTGTTCAGTTAGTAAGTAGGAGGGGTTGTATCAAAATGTTGAATGTAAATTCTTTAAAGCAAGTGTTTTCTAAGATGAGGACTACTTTTCATTTTAGATCTGCATTTCATTAGTGATCATATCTTATTGTCAAAGACAGGACAATACTGAAAGGGGAGGCATATTCTGAGGAACTAGCTCTTCATTGGCTGTGAAAATGGTGAATGTAATGAAAGGAGTACTGGTGGAGTGGTAAGCATTGTTCATTTCCTATTCAATTGCTGTAATCCTTGTTCTAAAATGTTTTTTTAGTTCAACCCCCAGGAAGTTGTATGCTACCTTTTTTATAAAACAATTCTGTGTTCTTTAAAATGATTTATTGTAGTATAAATATAGCTGAATATCTGCCTCTGTTTCAGCGTACAGCAATCATTTGCAAAGCGGGACCCAGATTCAGAATGGTAGTCAGTACTCTGAGCCTGGGTCTGTTGTATAGCTAAGCACTGTTGTTCCAACACTGGGAATCCTCTGTAGTGACATGCTGCTGAACAGAATTTCAAATCATTTGACAGATACAAGAAGCCTATATGGCTGAAGGTTTTCTCCCTTGACAAGCATCTTCCAAATGGCAGGGCCAAAAATGGAGGACTGAGCTGAACTTTGTGAAAAAGCAGGGCAGGTTGGCACCCTGTTTAATGCAATGTCTGGGACTTGGTTACTTTAGAATCCAGCCATTGGGAGATCGGATAAGACATTCATTATCCTATTTTTATGGAATATTAACGGAAGAGATACCTCAGGAACTAACCTTCCTGAAAGCGTGGGAGAAGGATTTGGAAATAACATTTTCCCAAGAACAAGTAAATAAAATATTGATTTTCAATCATAAAGCTTCGGTGGCAAGTAGATACCAAGAAGGGGGATACAAAATAGTATCTAGGTGTTATAGAACACCAAGTATTATACATCGGATGTATCCACAACTTTCAGAGATGTGCTGGAGGTGTCACGAAATGGAAGGGACTATTTTACATATTTTCTGGGTATGCCCAAAAATAAAGGAATTCTGGGAAATGGTATCGGAAACAATATAAAATATAACAGGTAGGGCCTTAGGAACCAACCCGTCAACATTTTTGTTGCTAGATCTTCCAATAACAATGGAAAAATTTAAAAACTCCTTAATAAAACATCTTATAATAGCAGCCAGAGCGTGTATTCCTTTATTATGGAAAAAAGAGAGCTCACGACAAGGGCCCAATGGATGACAAGAATAGCTAAAATACAATTGATTCTATTTGTCTTACGATGGCAATGAAAGACCAGGATGAAAGGTATAGGAAAATATGGAGCCCATATATAGAGTATAGAGAGAGTTGAGATGGGGTTGGGGGGACAGAGAGGGGGGGGGGGGGGGGGGGAGAGAGAGAGAGAGAGAGAGAGACATTTTTTCTTTTTTTTTTCTTTTTTGTTAATGATGCGGATGGTTTTGATAAATATGGAGGCAATGCCTAAGAGAGAATAAGCTAGGAGATATGAAATGGGGATGAAGTGAAAGAAGGAGATGAAATGATAAAGCATAAAAATGTAATAGTTGGATGGATGTATTGGAGTGTATATATGTATAAAATATAAAATAAAGAATTAAAAAAAAAAAAAAAGAATCCAGCCATTGAGTTTTGGCTGTTTTTTTCCTTCCACTCAGCTTCCAATCTCCGCCAGGAGTCCACCTGCTCAGCAGGATATCTGACCTCTGATCCCCCTCTGAGCAGACGGATGGCTGGTCTATGTCTTCTCTGCTTATGCAGACACAGCCCACTCTCCTCCTATATGCAGTCAGATGTAAATGAACCACCTGTCCTTTTTTTACATCTGACTGCCA
This sequence comes from Lithobates sylvaticus, assembly GCA_028564925.1. NCBI lineage: Eukaryota > Metazoa > Chordata > Amphibia > Anura > Ranidae > Lithobates > Lithobates sylvaticus. The sequence goes on from CM053028.1 coordinate 132,394,733, forward strand.
TCTGCTAGTTAGAAGTGAAACCTCTATCTTTTTTTAGTGGATTTAATTGGATATACACATGTCACTTTACACCTGTCGCTCCATAGAGGGTGCGGACCGCTCAGATCCGCCTGTAAGTTTTTTTCAGGCGGACCTGAACGGGCGCTCCATGCACCTCTATGGAGCGTCGGATGTCAGCGGTGACATGTCTGCTGACATCCGATCTGCTCTGCGGGGGGGGGGGGGGGAGGCCAATTTAAAGGTAAACCAATGAGGAGGGAGTTGAAGTAGTCAAAGCGAGAGATAACCAGGGAGTGAATCAAGAGCTTTGTGGTTTCATTGGTTAGAAAGGAATGTAGTTTAGAGACGTTGTGGTGGTTGAGTCGGCAAGCTTTGGAAAGTGATTGGATGTGGGGCCAAAAGGAGAGTTCAGAGTTCAGGATAACACCTATAGCATGCTGACATGTGGGGATGGGTGGATGGTTGTGCCATTGCTCTTGACAGAGAAGTCAGGGGAAGAGGCACGTGGTGGAGGAAATATTATAAGCTTGGTTTTGGACAAGTTGAGTTTGAGGAAGCGGTGTGACATCCATACAGATATGTCTGTTAGTAAATTAGTGATGCGTGAGGACACTGATGGAGTGAGTTGAGGGGTGAAGAGAGATTTGTGTGTCATCCGTGTAGAAATTATATTGAAAGCCGTGAGAGGCTGACCCAGGGAAGAGGTGTAGATTGAAACTAAGAGGTCCAAGAACAGAACCTTGGGGGACCCCGATGGAGAAGGGAAGAGGAGTGGAGGAAGTAGAATTGTAAGTGACACTGAAGGTGCATTGCGATAGGTAGGATGAGAGCCACTGAAGAGCACAGTCACGTAGACCGAGGGAATAAAAGTTTTTTTATTTTTTTTTTTGAGGAGGGGGTGGTCAACCGTGTCAAAGACAGCTGAAAGGTCCAGAAGTAGGAGTACAGAATGGTGTCCGTTGGTTTTTGCAGTTAGTAGGTAATTTGTCAGTTTCACACAACTAGCGTGCTTCGTCAAAAATCACGGTTTTGACAAAGCATGCTAGTCGTGTGAAACGCGTCAACCCCCACCCATTGCCTATGTCATTGCTCGTTTCTACGTGCTTTTTATACTCCTTTAAATAAATCTTCTATTTTGCATCGTAGTGGGAGTGCGGTCATCCTATTTTTGTTCATATATGTTCTCTGCAGCAGTGACGGGGCGTGCACCCCACCTGATGCTCGTTTACCTGCAGCCTAGCAGATATCACCTAGAGCAGTTTATTTTGTTTCATCGCTGGAGTGAAGTATTTGCGGTCTTTAGCTCTGCTTAAATAAATAAATGTAAATATATTACATATTAGTTTTTGGGAAAGTGACATGAAAAAGACTTGATGCTCCATTCGCATTTTTTTTTTTTTTTAAACTCCAAATTTAGGTGAAGAAGCTTTTGTTACATTCTTATCCTGCCCAATATATGAAGTCCTGTTACTAGTGCTGTTAGTTTAGCATCTGTAAGAGGGCATAGCACAGGAACAAACTCAAAGCATTTGCACTTTATTGTTGTAATCTGTCAATGCTTATAGTAAACATATTGGCTATTTTTTTCCATGTGTATATTATGAGCTTTAGGGCCGGTTCACAAGCTAGCCGCTTAGGTGCGGCGTGCACGTTGCTTTTTACATGGGCTATCGTGTAACACGTGGTTTGATGAAGCAAACCACGTCAACGGTGCTGCAAGTGGGATTTCTTTTTCACTACAACACACCTAAAATGCGCTGGTGTGAACAGGCCTTTGTACTTTACTATTTGCGGTGTTTAACAGTGCTAAAGTCATGAACTTTTTGGCTACCTATTGTAACAAATTCCCATTATGTTTCCTCCTGCAGTGATCCTGCAATGAAACAGTTCCTCTTATACTTGGACGAAACTAACGCTTTAGGAGTCAAATTTATTATCCAGGACCTGGATGACACGCATGTGTTTATTTTACCTGAAATGGTCACTGTCCTTCAAGAGAAGGTTGGAGAATTGATGGACCAGAACTCCTTTCCTATTACACAAAAGTAAAATGAATGGATTTTTTAAAATAATTGCTGACACTGTAAAATGTATCCAAGAACACGAGTGAATTAAATAATTTGTGTGTATAATAAAATCTGAGTTTTCTGCCATCTGTTGTATGTATGTATGTACAAAGTGAAATCGTTTCTTTACGGTAAAGTATTTCCAGAGATTTAAATGTATTTTTCTTATCCTATTAAACAGATGTAGGCTGCCAATAAAGTGTTAAAACCTGTATGTGATGCTTTAATTTTATTTTTGGACAACTTTTGCTCCTCCTTCAGTGTAACGTGGTATAAAGTTAGGGTGTGACATGTCCTTTGGATGGAAGTGAAATATTGGGATACATTGTGGATATTTGGTTTCTGACAAGTAAAACACTTTTTGGGGACCTTTTTGCCTCTGCAGATTTTAGCAGCGTGCTATATATAGGTACCAATGTGGTGATCACCCAGCCTGGCTACACTGCCGGATTGCACTTTTACAGTCATTCATCCTTCTCCCCCCAGTACACAGTACATGAATGTTCATCGTGAGCTTCTCCAAATATGATTTTTTTATTTGGTGCATAAATTGTGCATGGCTGATGTAAACGCTTTTTAATATCTATAGTTACTTGGTTTCTAGTGACTTTGGTTGGAAGAAAATAAACAAACATATGTTCTATGCAGTCAAAACTTTATCTAGGGTCTCTTCATCCCATAATTGTTATTGTGCAGTTAATGTAGAATATAGTGTGATTGTATTTTTTATTTTATTTTTTGTTGTGACAATATCTAATATGTTTTAAAAATTGATTTAAAGTGATTGTAAAGTCCAGAAGGTGTGTTTTTTTTTTTTTTTTTTTTTTTTTTTTTTTCTGAACGCATTCAGCCCTCAGCCTCAGCGCCCCTAAGACTTACCTGAGCTCCTTCTCTCTCCAGCGATTCCACGAGTACCTCAGCCACCCGGGACTCTCCTCCTGATTGGCTGAGACACAGCAGTGTCGCCATTGGCTGACTTTGACAACCTCTGGTTATGATGCTGAGCACGTGCACTCAACTTCTTTGGTCAACCATAACAAGGCCTGTTCTGAGTGAAACCTGTCCTTTTTAAACTGCTGTATGGTCTTGGCCACCATGCTACAGCTCAGTTTCAGGGTCTTGGCAATCTTCTTATAGCCTAGGCCAGTGATGGTGAACCTTGGCACCCCAGATGTTTTGGAACTATATTCCCCATGATGCTCATGCACTCTGCAGTGTAGTTGAGCATCATGGGAAATGTAGTTCCAAAACCATCTGGGTTGCCAAGGTTCGCCATCTTTATGTAGAGCAACAATTCTTTTTTTCAGATCTTCAGTTTTTTTGCCATGAGGTGCCATGTTGAACTTCCAGTGACCAGTATGAGAGAGTGAGAGCAAAAACACAGAATTTAACACACCTGCTCCCCATTCACACCTGAGACCTTGTTACATGAGTCACATGACACCAGGGAGGGAAAATGGCTAATTGGGCCCAATTTGGACATTTTCACTTGGGGTGTACTCGCTTTTCTTGCCAGCGGCTTAGACAGTAATGGCTGTGTGAGTTATTTTGAGGGGACATCAAATGTACACTGTTATACAAGCTGTATACTCACTAATTTACATTGTAGCAAAGTGTTATTTCTTCAGTGTTGTCACATAAAAATATATAATAAAATATTTACATTTATTTACACTAGCTCCCCCCCCTGCACTGTACTGGCTGTCAGCTCATCAGCTGACTTTCTGCTTCAGTGAAGGGGATGGGCTTTATCCACCATGCAGGCTCTGCCTCTGTGTTTCTCCCGGAGAGGCAGAGCACCGCAAAGAGCAATGGATGACGTCATCAGAGATCGATTCGGCAGACGTGCAGCATTGTGAATGTCTGAAAGGGGTTGTAAACCATCATATTTTTTCACCTTAATGCATTCTATGCATTGAGGTGAAAAACCTTCTGTGGTGCTGCAACGCAAAGCAGGGAGGAGCCACCAGTGCCACTGAGGGACCCCAGAATGATCGGGGCCACTCTGTGCAAAACTAACTGCACAGTGGAGGCAAGTATGACATGTTGTTGTTGTTGTTGTTGTTTTTTTTTTTTTTTTTTTTTTAAACCATGTCACACAAATCGTATGTCAGTATTTTGACACTAAATACCGGGGTTATGGCAGGAGCAAGCTGCCATAACCCTGGTATTTTTGGGAACGCCGTGTGTTTCTCTTTAGGATAAAAGTGATCTCTGCTGCGGATTCGCCGCAAAGATACCTTTTTTTTGGCGGCGGGAGAGGTGCCCACCCACCGCTTACCAGACCCACCGGTAGTGGTGGAGACTATCGCATCCTCTCCTGTGGATTCCTGGCTGCCGACTGAGGGGAAGATGGCCCCTGCTCAGCTCCATGGCATGGGAGGGCAGAAGTGACGTCAAACGTCACTTCCGCCCATAGCTCTTAAAGGAGAGGAATATAACACATTTTTATTGCATTTTAGTGTATATATGAGATCTAAGGGTCTTTTTGACCCCAGATCTCATATTTAAGAGGTCCTGTCATTCATTTTTTTTTTTTTCTATTACAAGGGATGTTTACATGACTGTTTAAATAAAATGTCAAAATAAAAAATTGAAAGTAAAATAAAAGAGCTGGCGTGCAGAAGCAAACGCATACGAAAAATGTGTTCAAACCACACGGGAGGTATCGCTGCAATAGTTGGAGTGAGAGCAATAATTCTAGCCCTAGACCTCCTCTGTTACTGAAAACTGGTAACCTGTAAAAAATTTTAAACATCGCCTTTGGCGATTTTTAAGGGTAAAAGTTTGTCGCCATTCCACGAGCGGGTGCAATTTTGAGGCGTGACATGTTTGGTATCGATTTACTTAGAGTAACATTATCTTTCACAACATAAAAAAAATTGGGCTAACTTTACTGTTGTCATACACTTTTTTTGAATTAAAAAAGTGCGCTTCTAAGACCGCTGCGCAAATACGGTGTGACAAAATATTGCAACGACTGCCATTTTATTCTCTAGGTTGTTAGAACCCCCAAACATTTTATGTATATATATATATATATATATATATATATGCATTTTTTTCTAAGTAATTTTCTAGAATAAATAGATTTTCGCTTGTAAACAAGTGTAAAAAAAGTGGTTTAAAAAAACTAGGGTTTACAACGCATTGAATCTTGATGCTGCTATTATATTCAACATCCCTAATAAATATATATATATATATTTGCCGGTGTATTAGATGACCCCCTAATTTTCCAGTTAAAACATATGTTTTGGTATATACTCACCGTATAAGACTAAACCTTCCGAGGCAACACCATTTAAAAACATCAGATTTGATTTAGATAATTTTAATTAAAACGGTTTTGACTTACCGGTACTTAAAATCCTTCAAAATCCTCATCATGTTCATCCTGTGACATCATAAGTTCATCAATGGCATCTTGTGATTGCCTTTCCAAGAACATAGTACACCAGGATATAGTGGCTTTAAATCGTTTGCTGTGATTTGGGTTAGATTTGGCCCCCTGAAGTGCAAAAATACGTATATTTTGTTTCACTACATAACCATTTTGATGATGCTCATGCACCATGTCTGCCACATAATTTTCAAGTTCTGGCCAATGTGGGGTGCCACTTCTTAATGCACACTTACTCCTTGGCATAGTCTTTAATGCATCTTCATTTGCTTTCCAGTCTCGGACCATCTTTTCTGTTACTCCATATTGTCTTGCAGCAGCACAGTTATTATGTTCCTTGGCAAAGTTTACAAATTTTAGCTTGAAACTGGCTTCATATTTCCTCCTCCTTGCTGGAGCCATGATGGGGTCTTGTCTAGCAGCCATTTTTACACCCACTAATCTGTAATCTGTCGGGTATTACTGCTGAATGTGCATGTACAGTAGCTTCAGCTGCATACAGTATACCGCGCTGAGCCAATCACGGCAAGTGATGTATTCTCCTAATGAATACAAAGCCTGCTCCGATTGGCAGAGGTTGTAACATCATCAGCCCACACCTCTCTGATTCTCAAAGCCAACCTAAACAGGCAGTATACTGTATGTAGCCTGCTAGGATTGGCAGAGGTTGTAACATCATCAGCCCGCGCCTCTCTGACTCTCAAAGCCAACCTGAGCAGGCTTTGTATTCATTAACCGGTTCCCGACCGGCGCACGACGATAAACGTCGGCAGAATGGCACAGACAGGCAGGAGGGCGTATATATAAGTCCCTCCTTTATGCCGTCCGTGCCATCGGGAGCGCCGCGCTCCCGCGCCGGTCGGGACCCTCGTGAGGCGGGTCCCGCGGACCCAGACGATCGCGGGGACATCCGCGATCGTCTCACGGGAAGGCAGAACGGGGAGATGCGGAAATAGACAGCATCTCCCCGTTCTGCCTAGCAACTAGTGACGCCAATCTCTGCTCCCTGTGATTCGAGCAGAGATCAGCATTCACTAGCTGACAGCCACGCCCCCCCATAGTAAGAAACACACCCCTAGGCATACTTAACCCCTACACTGCCCGCTTGGGGTTAACCCCTTCACTGCCAGTGTCATTTATACAGGAATCAATGCATTTAAATAGCATTGATTGCTGTATAAATAACAATGGTCCCAAAAATGTCCGATGTGTCCGCCATAATGTCGCAGTCACAATAAAATCACTGATCGCCGCCATTACTAATAAAAAAAAAATGATTAATAAAAATGCTATAAACTATCCCATTCTTGTAAACGCTATAACTTCTGCGCAAACCAATCAATAATCGCTTATTGGGATTTTTTTTTTTTTTTTTTTTACCAAAAATATGTAGAAGAATATGTATCGGCCTAAACTGAGGAAAAAAAAATGTTTTTTTATATATTTTTGGGGGAAATTTATTATAGCAAAAATAATGCGTTTTTTTTCAAAATTGACGCTCTTTTTTTGTTTATAGCGCAAAAAATAAAAACCACAGGGGCAATCAAATACCACCAAAAGAAAGCTCTATTTGTAGGAAAAAAAGGACGTCAATTTTGTTTGGGAGCCACGTCGCACGACCGCGCAATTGTCAGTTAAAGCGACGCAGTGCCGAATCGCAAAAAGGGGCCTTGTCCTTTGGCTGCAAATTGGTCCGATCTGAAAGTGGTTAATAGAATACATTGCTCGCCATGATTGGCTCAGTGCAGTATACTGTATGTAGATGGAGCTACATACAGTATTAGCGCATATCCAGCGTGCTGACAGATTAGGGACGTTCGTTTTGGGTCAGCTTGGCCCAAACGGACTAAAAGATACCCCGCGTATAAGATGACCCACGATTTTTGGGGGATATTTTTAAGTATAAAAAGTCGTCTTTTATGCTGGAAAATACTGTATACTTTGAGCACTCGTCAGCTGTACAACATATAAACATTAGGGCTCCATTGGCACCAGTGCAATTTCAGATGCGATTCAAGTCACAAAAGATGGCATGATAATGGCAATCACATTTGTTTTTCAATAGTGCCCATTCACATCAATGCAACTCGGCACAGAGTGATTTTGGAAAAGACTCCTGTACTATTATGGTGAAATTCCAGTGTAATTTTGGCCCATAAAATATGCAAACCACATCCAAGCTGTGTTGATAATCGGATCAAAATTGGATCACAGCAGTGTGAATGTAGCCTAAACAGAATATTTTCTAAAGACGATTTTCAAACATGCTTATGATAAACAGTCTAGATCAGTGTGCCTATTTTTTTCCTATTCCTGCCTTTTATGTAGTTCTTTAAAGGGAGCGTATAGTAGTGTTGTACATTTTATTATGGTCAGGAATAAAATATTTTTAGTCTAGGGGGCTGTAAGTATGTAATTTAGCATTCTCTATGTGAGCCAGCAAGTGGAGCTTTAGGCATCTTTTACATTTTAAGCACAGCCAGAGTCATCAGAGCAATGATTAATCCCTTGATGGCTCAGTCAGAAGTGTTGAATATTGTACCTCAAAGAGTGTGATGTGCTATCCCTTTAGATAAACCATATTACTATGGGAATCCTTTCTCATGTACAGTGCCTTGAAAAAGTATTCATACTCCTTGAAATGTTGTCATGTTACAACCAAAAACTTAAATCTATTTTATTGGGATTTTATGTGATAGACCAACACAAAGTGGCACCTAATTGTGAAGTGGAAGGAAAATGATACATGGTTTTCAATATTTTTTTTTATACAAATGAATATGTGAAAAGTGTGGCGTGCATTTCTATTCAGCCCCCTTTACTCTAATACCCCCTAACTAAAATCTAGTGGAACCAATTGCCTTCAGAAGTCACCTACTTAGTAAATAGTCCACCTGTGTGTAATTTAATCTCGGTATAAATGCAGCTGTTCTGTGAAGCCCTCAGAGGTTTGTTAGAGAACCTTAGCGAACAAACAGCATCATGAAGGCCAAGGAACACACCAGACAGGTCAGAGATTGTGGAAATGTTTAAAGCGGGGTTAGAGTTTACAAATAATATCCCATGCTTTGAACATCTCACAGAGCACTGTTCAATCCATCATCCGAAAATGGAAAGAGTATGGCACAACTGCAAACCTACCAAGCCATGGCCGCCCACCTAAACCAGTGTTTCTAAATTGCAGTCCTCAAGGCGCACCAGCAGGTCATGTTTTCAGGATTTCTCATAGATGAACCGGTAGTGGTAATTACTAAAGCAGTGGAACTGATCAAATCGCCTTTGCAAAATAATGGAAAGCCTGAAAATATGACCTGTTGGTGCACCTTGAGTACTGGAATTGAGAAACACTGACCTAAATTGACAGGCTGGGCAAGGCGGGCATTAATCAGAGAAGCAGCCAAGAGTCCCACGGTAACTTTGGAGGAGCTTCAGAGATTCACAGCTCAGGTGGGAGAAATCTGGCCTTTTATGGAAGAGTGGCAAAATAAAGAAAGCCAAGTCAGAAGCTCTAAATGTTAATCTAACCCCTGCAGCTCTTCACCGAATTCAGGCTAATTTTCCCTTTCCGTGGGCCCAGAAGAAAAATATCTTACACCATCTTTTTCAGAGATATTTAAAGAAATGTTTTTTCCGTGGTTAACATCAACCAGGATAGATCTGAAATACTGGCACCAGCAAACGTTTACCTGGTTAGGATGTAATAGAATTCTGAAAATGACAGTTCTTCCAGAACTTTTATACCTTGTACAAACTCTCCTAATGACCATTCCCTGCTCTTTCCTTCGTGCAACTAAAGCAGAATTTCTGAACTTTTTATAGGGCCACAAAACCAAGCGCATCTCATACCTGCTCCTTGCTCTGCCCAAGGAGAGATGGGAAATTGGCTTCCCGGACCCCTTTAAGTATTACTATGCAATCCATATGTCCCACACTTTGGATTGGATCAAACATAAGTCAGAAAAGTGGTGGGTAGGCCTGGACAGGAGATGTCGCCACTTCCCCTGCAGACACTTCTATGGCGGTCTAAACCTCTCCCACTAGAGGTAAAACATCATCCTGTGACAGCTGCCTAGGAGCCACCCCACAGACAGTTAATCTAATGTCTCCGATATTTGGTGCTCAAGAATTTATTCCAGGCTTGGAGGATATAAGGTTCAGAGACTTTCTTTTGACCAAATTTTTTGACGGGTGGCAGATGGAGAACTATTCCGGAGATCCAGATCATGGTCTCTCCCCCTTTAGATTCGTGGAGAGCCATGCAAATACGCATTTTTTTTACCACCATCAGAGTGAGTAGAGTGAACCATAGTAAGATTAATCAGTTTGAGCAGCTCTGTTTACAGACTTCCCCTATGCGCCATACACTTTCAGTGTCATAGTCTCAAAATTTCTGAACGGGAGTGAGATATAGACATGACCCTAACGCCTGCACAGAGGGATAGGGTTCTTTGCTTTGCTCATCGGTCCTCCCTGTCTAAACTTCTGACTCGCTGGTATAGGACCGTTGTTCTCCTCCACTGTTACACCACTGTCTCTCCATTGTGTTGGCGATGCCAAAAGGAACCAGCCACATTGTTGCATATTTTTTGGTCATGCCCGAGAGTACAACCCTTTTGGGAGGATGTCAGGGGGCTGATTCATAAACGTACTGATCTATCGCTAAAGATGCGCCCGGAGACATTTTTATTAAACATTACCCCACTCTTGAGACGTAGGTATGGGAAATTTCTCCTGATCCACCTGCTTAATGCAGCCAAAGTGTGCATCCCACAAAAATGGAAACATACTGACCCCCCATCAGTTGATCAATGGATTGCTGTGGTTAATTAGATCAACGATATAGAACGCCTAACAGCGGCGATGAAACGTAAGGAAGAAAAATTCTGCAAAACGTGGTATTGGCACGATTTTCAATGTTCACAGGATTATGTACCAGGCCCAGTAATGATTGGCTGGCTGCTTGGTAGGTATCCTCTGGCCTTTTGGGAAAGCACGAGCCCCTGAACGAAATCTTTGCTTTTCCTTTCTCTAACCCCCCCTAGCTTTTTTTTTTACCCTCTTTCTCTTCTCTTTCTTTCCGCTCATTCCTCCCTGTTCCCCATTTACATTTTAAATTTAGGTTTTATGAAAAAGAAAAATGTAATCTCGCTTTTTTGGCTTAAGTCTGTATGGGTCGGACCCCTGTTTACACATCAGAATTGCGGAACTAACGGTTTCCAGGTAATCGGATTGCTAACAGAAAGAAACAAGACGACAAGGCTCTGAATGTGTATTGACTTATTTCATTGTTACTACTGTTAAATGCTTTGACTGTTTCTGATACGCCATGTTTGGCACACTATTTTTTGTTGTACTGTACTCTGTGCTTTGCTGAACAGCAAAATAAAAATTTAGAAAGCCATTGTTGAAAGAAAGACAAATAAAAATTTAGAAAGCCATTGTTGAAAGAAAGCCATAAGAAGTCCTGTTTGCAGTTTGCGAGAAGCCCTGTGGCGGACACAGCAAAAGTGGAAGAAGGTGCTCTGGTCAGATGAGACCAAAATGTTACTTTTTGGCCTAAAAGAAAAACGCTATGTGTTGGAGCAAAACTAACACTGCACATAACCCTGAACACACCATCCCCACCATGAAACACGTTGTGGGGATGCTTTTCTTCAGCAGGGACAGGGGAGCTGGTCAGAGTTGATGGATGGAGCCAAATACAGGGCAATCTTAGAAGAAAACCTGTTAGACTCTGCAAAAAACAGACTGGGGTGGAGGTTCACCTTCCAGCATGACAAAAACCCTAAACATACAGCCAAAGCTGCAATGGAATGGTTTAGATCAAAGCATATTCATGTGTTAGAATGGCCCAGTTAAAGTCCAGACCTAAATCCAATTGAGAATCTGTGGCAAGACTTGAAAATTGCTGTCCACAGATGCTCTTCATCCAATCTGACAGAGCTTGAGCTACTTTACAAAGAAGAATGGGCAAAAATTTCACTCTAGATGTGCAAAGCTGGTAGAGACATACCCAAAAAGACTTGCATCTGTAATTGCAGCAAAAGATGGTTCTACAAAGTATTGACTCAAGGGAGCTGAATACAAATGCGCGCCATACTTTTCACATATTTATTCGTAAAAAATTTTGAAAACCATTTATCATTTTCCTTCCACTTCACAATTATGTGCCACTTTGTGTTGGTCTATCACATAAAATCCCAATAAAATAAATTTACGTTTTTGGTTGTAACATGACAAACTGTGGAAAATTTCAAGGGGTATGAATACTTTCTCAGGACACTGTATGTAATGTTAAGTTGTAAAACAAAAAGATTCATTAGAACTTAAAAATTTGTAATGAGCCAAAAATATTCATGTTTTTTTAAAGCAAATACTGATACATTTATACACCAATGTAGCATTAAATGTCCAAAATTTAAAGCCAAATACATTGACAAAAAAGTCTTCTACTAATGAATGTGCCCATGTATTTATTTAAAGACGTTTACTCCATGATGCAGCCACTGGCTATTCATAATACAGTATGAAGACAGCATTTGGAAAATAGGGGAGGGCTGGTTGGGAACTGCAGTTCACCGCCATCCTATTACAACGATTGTGCTGATTGAGGATGGAGCACATGATAGATTTACATGTTTTCCCATACTTGTCATTGCTTTATTTCTGTAAGAACCAGGCACCATTTCATACCACTCATTGAAAAAAAAAAAAAACTGACTGTGAAAAAAGCTTACCCAAATATACAAATGCATTAACATCCCCCCCCCCCCCCCCCCCCCCCCCCCCCCCAAAAAAAAGTCTAAAAACATCATTAACCAGGGCACTTATACACCCTTCCTGCCAGACCAATTTTCTGCTTTCAGCGCTCTCGCACTTTGAATACCAATTACTCAGTCATGCAGCTCTGTACCCAAACAAAATGTTTGATTTTTTTTTTTTTTTTTTACACAAGTAGAGCTTTCTTTTGGTGGTATTTAATCATTCTTGGGAAAATTAAGAAATTATTATTATTATTTTTTATTTTTTTTGCACAAAATTTTTATAATAACAAGTTATTACTCACACAGCATATGCATTCAATTACACCCAAAAATACATTCAGCTACTCCTCCCGTGTATGGTGATACCACATGTGTGGGACTTTCACAGCCTGGCCACATAGAGAGGTCCAATATGCAGGGAGCACCATCAGGCGTTCTAGGAGCATAAATTGCACATACAATTTCCTAACGACCTATCACATTTTTGAAGGCCCTGGAGCACCAGGACAATTGAATTACCCACAAAATGACCCCATTAGTCTTTTAACTACTTGCCTACCAGGCACGAACACCTCCTTCCTGACCAAGCCATTTTTCAGCTTTCAGCGCTGTCGCATTTTGAATGACAATTGCGCGGTCATGCAACGCTGTACCCAAATAAAATTTTTATCATTTTTTCCCCACAGATAGAGCTTTATTTGGTGGTATTTGATCACCTCTGCGTTTTTTATTTCTTGCGCTATAAACAAAAGAAGAGCGACAAGTTTGAAAAAACATAATATTTTTTACTATTTATTATAATAAATATCCAATTTTTTTTTTTTTAAACAAATTTTTTCCTCAGTTTAGGCCGATACGTATTCTTCTAGATATTTTTGGTAAAAAAAAATCGCAATAAGCGTATATTGATTGGTTTGCGCAAAAGTTATAGCGTCTACAAAATAGGGGATAGATTTATAGCATTTTTATTATTATTTTTTTTTTTACTAGTAATGGCGGCGATTTGCTATTTTTTATCGTGACTGCGACATTGCGGCAGACACTTCGGACACTTTTGACACATTTTTGGGACCATTCACATTTATACAGCGATCCGTGCTATAAAAATGCATTGATTACTGTATAAATGTGACTGGCAGGAAAGGGGTTAACACGAGTGGGCGCTGCAGGGGTTAATATGTACCCTATCTTAGTGATTCTAACTGTGGGGGGAGGGGACTGACTGGGGGAGGGGACCGATCGGTGTCCCTATGTACAAGGGACACACCATCGGTCTCCTCTCCTCTGACAGGACGTGGATCTGTGTGTTTACACACACAGATCCACGTCCTGCTCGTTTACCAGGCAAGCGCGGGTGCCTGGCGGTCATCGCGACCGCCGGGCACGCGCACCGGGTCCCCAGCTATGCGGCGGGCACGCGCGCGCCCCCCAGTGGCCAAAAAGCGAGCGCCGTCGTATGACAGCGGCCCGCCACAAGAGCTGCACCGTCCCGCCGTCATTTGACAGTGGGCGGTCAGCTAGTGGTTAAACGGTTCATTTTTTTCCACAAGTCTTCGGAATATGTAGAAAGAAAATGAAAACGTAAAAATTTTTTTTCATAAAAAAGTGGTACATTTATAAGATATTTCTAACACACAGCATGTACATAGCAAAAATTACACCCCAAAATACATTCTGCTACTCGCCCTGATTATGGTGATACTACATGTGTGAGACTTTTACACAGCCTGACCACATAGAGAGGTCCACCATTGAAGTAGTACCTTCAGGTGTTCTATGAGCATAAATTAAACATATAATTTCATTCCTTCCTATCAGACTTTTGAAGGTCCTGGAGCACCAAGACAATGGAATTACCCACAAAATGACTCCATTTTGGAAAGCAAACACCCTGACATATATTCTATGAGGCATGGGCTGCAGATAGGTACTCGGGTACTCTAATGGGCTGGTGACAGGTACTTGGGTACTCGGATGGGCTGGTGACAGGTACTTGGGTACTCGGATGGGCTGGTGACAGGTACTAGGGTACTCTGATGGGCTGGTGACAGGTACTCGGGTACTCTGATGGGCTGGCAATAGGTACTCGGGTACTCTGATGGGCTGGCGACAGGTACTCATGTACTCTGATGGGCTGGCGACAGGTACTCGGGTACTCTGATGGGCTGGCGACAGGTACTCGGGTACTCTGATGGGCTGGCGACAGGTACTCGGGTACTCTGATGGGCTGGCGACAGGTACTCGGGTACTCTGATGGGCTGATGACAGGTACTCGGGTACTCTGATGGGCTGGTGACAGGTACTCGGGTACTCTGATGGGCTGGTGACAGGTACTCGGGTACGACTCACGGAGGTCCCGACTGGCGCGCACACGCGATGGCACGGCGGCAAATTTAAAGGGACGTACCTGTACGCCCATTTGCTTGTCCGTGCCATTCTGCCGACGTACATCTGTGTGCGCCGGTTGGGAATCGGTTAAAGCTGATGTCCATGTTTCCTGTCACTTTAAATAATTTGTCTGGACCTAGCTGGTCCAAACTATTTCCTTCACCAAGTCCTGCACTTGCTCTAAGCGTTACATAACTGCATGTAGATTCAGCTACATACAGTACACAGTGCTGGGTTCCAGCTGTGAGAAAGACTTTCCTTATCACATCTGGAACAATGCAGTGCTCAGCCATTCATAGGTAGCTTTGTATTCTGTGAATGAATATAAATCTTCCTGTGTTTGGCTGAGTCGTAGAGTGTGACGTCATCAGCCTGCCTGTGTGTCTCAGAGGAAGCTTTGTATTCACAGAATAAGAAGCTGTATATGAATGGCTGAGCACCACTCAGACTGACTCTGCATTGTTTCTGTCTCTGTCTCTGTCTCACATCTGGAACCCAGGACTGTGTACTGTATGTAGGTGAAGTAACATGCAGTTTATACAGCACTTAGAGACAATGCAGCATTTAGTAAAGGAAATAGTTTGTTTGGACCAGCTTGGTCCAAATCAACTATTTAAAAGGACAGCAAACATGGAAGTCAGCTTTAAATGTGAAAACTATAAAAAAAAAAAAACTTCAGAAAAATGTTGTTAAAGATCTACCACAATTCATACACATCTTAGGCTGGGTTCACACTATTGCGAATTGGATGCGCAATAGCAGAAGACTTTGACCGACTCTCTATGGAGCCAGTTCACATATCTCCGCTGCGGGTCTGGTGCAAATTTTCCCAGGAGTCCTGTGCGTCTTTTGGTCCGTTTTAGGTCCGAATTCAGCCAAAAATTCATGCTGAAATAGGACCTGAAATGGCAAACAGAGACGCACCAAACCCCTGCTGTGAAGATAGTATGAACTCAGCCTTATTCCTATTTAATGGAAATAGTGAAGCAGACTTCTACCAACAACTTTGGATGTGTCCCAAAATCAAGGCATTTTGAAAACTGGAAATAAGATACACTGCAAAACATCTAGTTAAAGCTGGAAAAGCAAAAATCAACAGTGGGGTTGCCCCCCCCCCCCCCCCGCGCTGCAAGGTAATGTTTGTATTAGATATGTATAGCAGAATATCTGCGCTAAACCTAATAACCAAACAAACCTGTGTATGTATATAAATATATCAAATACATGTGTAAAAGAAAAGGTGCTGCATCTAAAAAAAAACGTAAATATTCCATCCATAAACGTATGTATTCAATAAAGATGCGCAATCCAAAACATCAAACAAGGAAGACTATACAATGCCAGCATGCGCTCAAATAAACCAATGAGCTCAAAAAGGTGCAAATATGAAAGATACGAATGAAAAATGCAAATATGAAAAAAACACAAAAACAAAAATTATGGTGTACATGTGTAATCCAAAAAGTGCTGAACTCAGTATGGACAATCAGAATGAACTTCTCAGAAAGACAACAGATTTTTCTGTTCATCAAACAAAGTAAAAACAGCTACGCTTACCAGATGTGATGGATCACAAATGATAGAGATAGGATAGGCACAAACAGGAAGGATCGCTTGGCCAAAGGCATTGTGTCCACCGACTTTTCCAATAGCAGGATCCCTCCTTATGTAACGGCTTTTTCTCTGCTTAAACACTCCTCTCAGAGCCTTCTAGTACCATAGATTCCTCCACGGAATGTGTTTATAAAATGAAAAAAAGAGGCTTCATAGTGCAGCACTCAAATTTAAAAAGTCTTTATTCTTAAAAAATCGTAGGCACTGACATCCAAATAAAACGGTATTCAGTGTATTCAAAACCAGCAGCGGCTCATGCCAGCCAGCTGGTGCGCACTGCGCAGTGACGTCAAGATCTGTATCCCCGCGGATCCATCACATCTGGTAATCTGTTTCGGTTTCTAATGCTGTGTACACACGATCTGGCCAGAAAAAGACTGAGAGCTTTTCATTGGAAAATGCGACCGTGTGTAGGCTTCATCGGAATTTTGCTGGCCGAATTGAGAGCATGTTCTCAATTTTTCCGCCGGAAAAGGTTTCTATCGGAAATTCCGATCGTCTGTAGCAATTCTGACGTGCAAAATTCCTACGCATGCTCGGAAACAATTTGACGCACACTTGGAAGCATTGAACTCGGCTTGTTGTAGTGTTGTACGTCATCGCGTTCTTGATGGTCGGAATTTAGTGTGACCGTGTGTAGGCAAGACAGTTTGAGTGGAATTCCGTCGGGAAAACCATCAGAGCTTTTTCCAATGAGAATTCCGATCGCGTGTACACGGCATTAGAAGTTTGTTCTGATTGTCCATACTGGGTTCAGCACTTTTTGGACTAAACATTTACGCCATCATTTTTGTTTTTTTCATATTCGTATTCGTTTTGAACTCATTGGTTTATTTGAGCGAATGCTGGCATTTGTATGTGCTTGCTTGTTTGATGTTTTGGATTGCGCATCTTTATTGGATACACAATGCTTGTATTTTCCAGGAAAAAAAGCAAAAAGCACTAACCAAAAAAGTTACTTTTTGAGATGTGGGAGTCCTATAGCAACACCCTACCAATCCCAACAAAACATTATTTCACTAACCTAATGGAAATTCATCCATGACTGGGACAAAAAAGACATGGAAGAATGAAAATTCGATCATGATGCCAATGCAAATCTCATATTGATTAACAAAGGTAAACATAAATTGATATTCAATACTGTCCTCCAATACCTCTGCAACTTCGGGCACCTCCACATTGTACTTTAAATTGAGCTTGTAGGGCATGTCTAATTTGTAAATACCTATAGAATAACTTATTTGGTATCCATATTCTCTCCTTAGTTTGCAAAGGATTTCAATATGTTGGCCTCATATAATTGTTTTACCCTGTTATACCCAAGTTCTCCCATTCTCTGTGTTTAATTGTGCTGGGTCATGGCACGTAGACATTCCCTGAATCCTCTTTGATTTGTATAATCCTCATAATAAGACTCAATGTCTCCAAAATTGTCGTGGTCTGGGAGGAAATCACCCCTTCAGTTGTTCTTATTGCAGCGATATTGGAAGGAACTGAGTTGGTTTTGGTCAAGAGAGCGAGCATACGGCCCACGCTCTCTCCCTCTACGTATGCTTTCTGTCTCTGAAAAAGGTGTTTATTCTCCATCTTCTTTGTGACCAGCATTTTGTATTTCTTCTGTTTCTCAAGCCAACTTCTTTGCCTAGCACTAGATGGTTCTTCTACGTATAGGACTTCTGCCTCCAGCACCTCTTTCCTTGCTTTCTCCTCCCACTCTCTAGACCTCCTCTTAATTTGGGCCACTTGTTGGATCAATAATCCCCTTAAAAAGGCCTTTAGAGTGTCCCATACCATTCCCACTGGCGCTGTCCCTTCATTCAGAGATATAAATTCCTTTAATTTTTTATTTACCTCCTCAGGTTTTTCTATCAATTCCAACCAAAAGGGGGTTATTTTCCAATTATTTCGGGGACAACTTTTCTTTGTGTTCAATGTAATCACCAGTGGAGAGTGGTCCGACACCCCTCTTGGGTAATATACAATCTTTACTACTGACTGCAACAGGTCTCTATTCCCCCATACCATATCTATTCTAGACAGTGTGTTATATGTGCCCGAGAAGCAAGAGTACTGCCGCACATTTGGGTTTCCTATTCTCCATAAATCGCACCACCCGACTTCTTCTAAAAATTGCGATAGACGTCCCTCCCTCGTACCGTTCCTCCCAGCCTTTACTGGGAATCTGTCTAGTGTTCTATCAAGTACCTCGTTGAAGTCTCCTACCACCGTTACTGGGATGTCCTCCTTATCTAATAAAAACTCCATTAATTTGTACAGCACCTCCATTTTAAAAGGTGGAGGGATGTATATATTGGCAAGTATATAGGGTTCACCTTCAATCGAGCAATACATAAAAATGTAACGGCCCATTTTATCTATGTTGATTTCTCTACACTTGAAGGACAATCCTTTTTTATCAATATGCTCACCCCTCTAGAGTAAGAAGAAAAAACTGAATGGCACTGGTATTGAAACTGCTTGTTACTTAATTTTGCTGCTGTTTCCTTCACTAGATGGGTCTCTTGTAAGCAAATTATATCTACCCCATATAGATCAAGTGTAGAGAAAACAACCGCTCTTTTGGTTGGGTTACCCATCCCACGGACATTCCAAGAAGCTATATGAAATGTTTTATGTCTCATAGCTGATTGGAAAGAAAAGCAACAGAAAAAGGGGTACCATTTGCGGGAACACCGCATATCTGATACTAACAAAAATGGGACATTCCAAAGAGGCCTGCGGAGGAGGGGTACAAAAAAGAAAATACTTCCGTATATATACCAATGGTTCTAAACAATTTATATAAAAAAAAAGAAAAGAAGGAAAAAAAAACAAAAAGGATATTTATTACCCCATAAAAGATAGGGATAAAATTGTCTCCCCTGATTTATCACTACATAGTTTTTAAGTGTGCTTTCTAAATCCCGTGTTTTTTGTCTTAAAACTACAGTGTTACTTTTTATTCCTCTTTTTTGTGTTTGTTGTGTGCTATTTGTGCTTGCAAACCTTATTGTTCCCATCCCTCTGCTTCCCTTATCCCACCCCCCCCTCCCTCCCATCACCCTCCCCTCCACCCTCTCTCCCTCTCTACTATGCCTACCTAGGCTACCCATAGGGGCTATTCTTGTGACCCATTCCTCCCATAAACTACACACACTAATCATGTGTTCCACCTTCCATACCTTAGTACCTCTTCCCAATCTTCACCCAACTCGCTTCCCCCAAACAAAAAAAAAAAAAAAAAAGGGGTGGCATATAATTTTTCTTCTAAACATTAAATCCCATTCCTTTATCTGATGTGCATATAATAGTGAGAAAAATTATATTCCAAAAAAAAGGAGAAAAAAAAAAAAAAAAAAAACTGAATAAATGAATAAATAAACCCCCCCCCCCCCTCCCCCCTCCCTCCCTACCACATTAGCATATTAATACGTAAAACATTTTCAACCATTCCTCTCCTCTTCCCAGCTCCCCCCTCCTCTTCCCATCTTAAAGTTCCATTTTATTATCTTCCAGCCATTTGGCTGCTTTTCCTGGTGTATCAAAAAACAGGGCCCTCTAGAGTCATAATCCGGAGACGTGCTGGATATAGAAGTGCATAAGTAATTTTGTTTTTTAAAAAACTGCGTTTAACTAACTTAAAATCTGTTCTACGTTTACTTAATTCTGGAGAAAAATCTGGATACAGCGATACCCTTGCTCCATTGAAAAAGATGTCCCCCATTTCTCTGGCCTTTTGTAACGCTACTACCTTATCGCTGTAGTTAAGCAGCTTCAAAAGTAGAGGTCTGGGGCCATCCCTCAGTGGAGCTCTGGTTGGAACTCTATGGGCCCTTTCTATCAAAAAAAGCGGTGAAAAAGTTTTTTCCCCAAATACGTCTTTAAACCATTTCTCCAGGAAATTTATGGGATGAGGGCCCTCACTTCGTTCTGGCAGGCCCACGACCCGTATATTGTTTCTTCGTAATCTGTTCTCTATTTCATCGAGTTTTGACCCCTGCCAGCTTAATTGTTCTTTCACGGTTTTCATCTCTTGTTTCATTGGATTAACCTCATCTTCCACCGTACTCAGCCTTTCCTCCACTGCTACGACCCTTGCAACAGTTCTCTGCAGCTCCTGGTTTATTGATTTCAACTCTTCCTTGATTTCAGTTAGTTGATCACTCAGCTTATTCACTGACCCTCTACATGCGTTTACTGCCAGTAATACTTCTTTTAAAGTTGGTTCTTCTCCCCCCATTGGAACTCCCTCTATAACCACCATAGGGGTTGTTGTAGGGGCCAAGGCAGGTGCGCATACTGATATTTCCCCCACATTCTCCTCTGTATGGCCCTTTTTGTTCATAGCTTTTGGGGCTGATGTGTCGCGGCCCTGGCTTCTCCTATCTGCTAGTGGGATTTCCCTTGGGGGTTTTGTCTGTCCTTGTTGCTGTTGGTTCCCTCTCCCTGGTGAGTGTGCTGAATTTTCTGGCGTATGTGCATAGCGTACTAATTTGGCTGCTGCTGCTGCTGAGCGTGTTGTTTGAGGGTTTCCCCCCTCAATATTAGCGTGTTCCTCTTTCCTTTTGGTGGACATCGCTGCTTACAGTTTTTGGGACGTGGGTATCTCCCCGTACCCAGCAAAAGTATCGTGCAAAAAAAAAAAACTTTACTTTACTTTACTAATCGGAGATAGGCTTATCCCAAAAAAGGGAAAAGAAATGGGGGAGAGAGCCGAGGGAGCAAAAAATAGAGGGAGAGACCACTTATGGGGCTAAGATGAAGGGGTAAAACTCCCTGTATGTGCTGTGTACTGTGTACTAGGCTTATTCACTCAGGAGCCTCAAAAAAAAACATTTGAAAGCCTATATGCAGCAAGAGACAGTCCTGTTCACTGCTAGCACGAAAAGAAAAAGTCACAAACTCAGAAGTCCCAAAGAAGCATTTGAAGGTTTGCATGCAGTAAAAGACAGTCCTGTACACTGCTGGTAAGCCAGGTGTGGCTCACAATGCCGCTGCCGCTCGAAATCTCGCGGGATTTCGTCCCCTTACTGACGTCACCATAGAGGGGGAGTGAGAAGGGGAAAGCCTTCAGGTCTCTATGCTCTGCTGTAGTCCTCCCGATATCCTCCACTGAAGCCGGTACAAGGTAGGTCAGGGGAAAAGTGGGGATAAAGCTAATGGTCCACACTGCAGTGCAGAATGAGAACGGGGTCTCGCCATCTACCGATACTTCTTGCCCTGTGCCTCACGTGCTAGCTCCAAGCATTGGGTGTTGAGCAGGAAGATGGTGGCTGTGTTTAATTGTGTTGGGTCATGGCACATAGATAGAGGTCTGGAAACACATCTCAGCAGGGGATGTGTAAGGAGGGGCTGCCTGCTTATAATTTAACCATGTGTTTCAACTGTATTTGTTTGAATATACAAGTGTTGAGTTTCCATTGGTTCTTCCTTGTCCCCTACCCCCTCTATGACAAGGCTAAGGGGAGTGTCTCTAACTGTGATTAAAAGTGTATGTTTGGTACTTAATAAAGTGTTGATGCTCTGCATGTTTAAACCTCAACACTTGTGTGGCTTGTCTCGTGATTGAGGGGTTAAGGGCTGGGTATGGCGAGTCTGCAGGCTGCGTGTGCGTTTGGAGGACAGGAGACACCGGTCTGGCGGAGGTGCCCAGCAGGGGTATCCGAGATCCGTCACAATCTCCCACACCATTACACCACCACCAGCTTGAACCATTGATACAAAGCAGGATTGATCCTTGCTTTTATGTTTTTTATGCCAAATTCTGACCCTACTATCTCAATGTCACAGCTGAAATCAAGACTCATCAGACCAGGCAACGTTTTTCCAATCTTCTTTTGTCATATTTTGGTGAGCCTGTGCAAATTGTAGCCTCAGTTTCCTGTTCTTAGCTGACAGGAGTGGCACCTGGTGTGGTCTTCTGCTGCTGTAGCCCTTCTGCTTCAAGGTTTGATGTGTTGTGCGTTCAGAGATGGTATTTTACATACCTTGGTTGTAACAAGTGGGTATTGCCTTTCTATCATCCCGAATCAGTCTGTCCATTCTCCTCCAACCCAGACATCCACAAGGCTTTTTTGCCTACACAGAACTGCCATTAACTGGATATTTTCTCTTTTTCGGACCATTCTCTGTAAACCCTAGAGATGGCTGTGCATGAAACCACATGTAGATGCCTAAATGCATTGAGTTTCTGCCATGTAATTGGCTGATTAGCAATTCGTGTTACCAAGCAAGTGAACAGGTGTACCTAATAAAGTGGCTGGTGAGTGTATACAGGTGATTCTGCACCTCCCCGTAGGGGGGGGGGGGTGTGCACCGCTGGGGGGGGGGCACTTCTGCTGTCTGCTAGTCACAGCAGACGTCGATTTGCAGGTAATGGGCATTGGTCCGCCAGCACCCGCCGATCGTTGGAAAGAGACACAGAACAGAGCTCTGCCTATGTAAACAAGGCAGATCTTCGTTCTGACAGGAGGGGAAGGGATCGCTTCTCTGAGAAAAAGCAGCACACATAGTACAGTAACCCTAGGTTCACACCTATGCATTTTTTTTTTTGTGTGTTTTGCAGGATTGTACCTGGGCCATCCTATATCCTTTTTTTGGCCAATAACTTGTATATAAGCCTTCAAAATTAGATTTTTCAAGTTTGGGTCCCATAGACTTTAATAGGGTTCCCTGTTTGGGTCCAAACTTTTTCCATGTTCAGGAGTTCTGGTGCAAACAAAATATTCAGCCCATCACTAGTGGTTAAAAAAGAGAAAACTTCATGCCGCAGCAGAGAATACACACCACAGCCCGTATTCTGTGAATGGGTGGATATAGATTGGCACCTAAGACAAAAGCAATTATTATTCAACAAGTGTTTTTAACCCAAGGAAAACATTGCTGTATTTTAAAACTTCTCAATATAAACTTGGTTTAACAAAAGGAAAAAAAAATATATAAAAGACACAGGAGAGCTAACTCAAACTTATGTATGCTAATTCACACTCGGCATATTAAAGTACGCTTGCCTACATTTGAAATTGCTTTCCTTTTCCCCTTCCCTAAATTACATGAAAAGAAAATTTATACGCAGTGTTGGAAAACCCTCTCATTGTATTCAGCCCCATGATGTGCAGTCATTCGCTTTTTATTTCTGCACCTCGCACAGTAGAATAAATTACCCCAGGAGAAATATCAGCCATAATCAAGAAAAATCTCATTTCAAATGCATTAGGCACTGGAGGATATTGTGACCTATAAATGAAAGCTTTCAAGGTGGGATTTAATCAAATAAAACTTTGTTACCTTGCCTGGATTTTCAGTGGAATTTTGTAATTAGCATATGAAAATAAAACTGTCTTTGATGGTTTAAGTATCTGTATTCATCATTTCTTTCTTTTGCCATTTTTCATTGTAGAGCTGTGTGGTGATTGCCTGCATCTTCTAGTGTACGGAACGAAGATTTTGATGCTATATAGTAACATTTTTAATAGAGACGCATATAGTATTCTAAAAGTAATGATGCTAAACATTGTTTTATTTTTTATTTTTTTTATGTTTTATGACAAGTAAAAGAAATTATACACAAAATTACAAACAGTAAAAAAAAAATACACAAAATTACATAAATGTTGCCTGATTTATACTAGTAATACTTTAGGTAACCCTTGATATACAATTTTTCCAAAGATGTTATTATAGTGTAATAAATATTCAGTGCAGCAAATGAAGACTACTACACTAAACGAGTGGTAGGCAACTTGTAAAGGTATAGGGGACTTTAACCACTTCAATACAGGGCACTTACACCCCCTTCCCGCCCAAGCCAATTTTTAGCTTTCAGCAAAGTCGCACTTCGAATGACAAGTGCGCAGTCATGCAACACTGTACCCAAACACATTTTTTATCATTTTGTTCCCACAAATAGAACTTTCTTTTGGTGGTATTTGATCACTGCTGGGCACTGATAGGTGGGCACTGGTAGGTGACACTGATGGGTGGCACTGATGGACACTGATGGGTGGCACTGAAGGGCATCACTGATCTGGCACAGGCATTCATAATGGGCACTGACTGGCACCATTTGTGGGCACTGATTGGCATATATTGGGCACACTGTGGCATCCCTGGTGGTCATTGGGGAACATACCTGGCCATCCATGTGTTGGGGGCTTCCCTGGTGGTCCTGGCGGCATCCCTGGTGGTCCAGTGTGGGCATCCATGGGGGGGCTGCACTGATAAACAATCAGTGCAGCCCCCCCGTCAGGAGAGTCGCCAGATAGCTCTCCTCAACGATTCCTGTTAACATTGTGATCAGCCGTGATTGGACACGGCTGATCACGTGATGAAGAGCCTCCGTCAGAGGCTCTTTACCGAGATTGGTGTAGCGGTGTGTCAGACTGACACACCATCGATTACCACGATGCGTGGCCCCATGGGCGAGCGCCGGCAGTTATCCTGCTGGACGTCATATGACGCCCAGTCAGGATAACTGAACCACCGCCCAGCCATCATTCTGCTATAGGCCGGATGGGAAGTGATTAAAGTGGTTGTAAACCTCAAACATGAAATATGAACAAAGCATATCTCTCTATAGTGTGTACTTCTCAATCCAGAACACTAATGCCTCGTACACACAGTCGGATTTTCTGACGTAAAATGTTTGATGGGAGCTTTTTGTCGGAAATTCCCACCATGTGTAGGGTCCATCGGACAGTTTCCATGGGAATTTCCATCACACAAAATTTAAGATCTGGATCTCAAATTTTCCGACAGCAAAATCCGGAAATTACGATCGTGTGTACACAGTTCCGATGCACAAAGTGCCACGCATGCTTGGAATCAAGCAAAAGAGCAGCGCTGGCTATTGAACTTCATTTTTCTCGACTCTTCGTACATGTTGTACGTCACCGCGTTCTTGACGTTCGGAAATTCCGACCAACTTTGTGTGACCGTGTGTATGCAAGACAAGTTTTAGCCAACATCCGTCGGAAAAAAAAACATGGATTTTGTTGTCGGAATGTGCGATCGTGTGTACGCGGAATAAGTGTCATTTCTGTCTGCTGCCTCATTCCTCTGCTATCTGCATGAGTCACTTCTGACAAGCTTTCCTGATACCAAGAGATAAATGGTGACAGGGAAGGGACCTCCAGCTGGTTGACAGCCTCAACCCTGTTCCTGTGTGCTGTGTGAAGGGGGTGTGTCCCTCCCTCCAATCAGCTCTCAGAGCTCTCCTCACTGATGTAACTTCAGCTCTCCACCCCCTGCTTTTCAGAGCTGAGAGATCCTGTGTAAATTTTGGACTTTGAATGGATGTAGGGGAAAACAGCTGTAGATAAACAGGTACAATTGATGTAGGTGGATTAGTTTCATCTCTGTGTATCACCTGAGGCCAGTCACTTCACTGGGTATATGTGAGGCTTTACAACCTCTTTAACCACTTGTTGATAAGGCGACAGCCGAATGACAGCTACAGCGCAGCTGGCTAGTTCTCGGAGGGCATACTTTGACATCCTCCCATGAAAGAGCTTTATGCAGGCCCTCTGGGGCGCGTATCCAGCAGTGTCCGTGACCGATGGGTCCTTGGGATAGGTCCTCGCATCATGGAAATTAACCCCCTCACCCCCTCTGTTCTACTCTAATTCTTAATTTCTTCTTTTCTCTTTTTGTTTTATTTTTTTATTTAAGTTTTTTTTTTTTTTTTTTTTTTTTTTTTTTCTTTCTCCGTTCCCTTTACTTTTTTTAGACGTTGATTCGGTTATACCATAATGATGGAGGGAGGGGGGAATATATGGTTTTGTAGGATGCTATCAGGGGACAAGGACGTCTCTCTAGCCAAAATATAACCTTTCTTACTATGTGTTGTTAATATGTATTTGATAAGGGCCACTGATCATATTGTATATTGCATCCTTGTTTCAACAATCTTCTCATGAATATCTGAGCATAATGTTCTGTATGCTGTTTTGAAAATGTAATGAAAACTATTGGAACAAAATGTGAGAGCACTGGAAGCTGAAAATTGGCTTGGTAATGAGTGCCCAGTGGGCAAGTGGTTAAAGTGTATCTAAACCTAAAAACAAAAATGCTAGTATTGCAGTGTACCACCTTCGATGTGGTACACTGCAATACTAGCATTTTTGTTTTTAGGTTTAGATACACTTTAACCACTTGCCCACTGGGCACTCATTACCAAGCCAATTTTAAGCTTTCAGTGCTCTCACATTTTGTTCCAATAGTTTTCCTTTTTCAAACTTTTTTCTTTTAACCTGGTAATTCTACTATTAACTCACTTCCTGTCCTAACAACTATACTGAGCAGCATTTTCACTATAGGACAGTGAGTGTGTTAGGAATGCATAACACCTCCTTCATTTCCCCATAACAGGAGAGGGTTATTTGTAGTCCACAGAGATAGCAGAGAACGATGCTTACTGATAACTTTCTGTGCTCACTGCCTTCAAACTTTTATCAGATCACTAGATTTCTGACTGGATGAACAGCTTTTTATTTATTTATTTTTTGCACTTGATGAGCTGATATAAAAAAAAGCTGATGAGCTGATATAAAAAAAAGCAAGGTATTCATGTCCCAAAAGTCAGCTGGCTCAGCAGGAACCAGCTGACTTTCAATATGTGTGTACCCCGGTCTGTTCAACAAAAGCTGGTCTAATGGCAGGCTTTTGTCAAATGGTCCTTCTGAAAAACCAACCTTCGATCAGCGCTTGGAGAGGTTCCTACATCTACATCATTTGTGTTGATGCAGGGATCTGTCTTTTTCTTTTCGTTCAACCTGCTGGTTCAGTGAAATACTCAACCTGTATACTCTCATTTATGATATAATAAATACCGTATTTATCGGCGTATAACAGGCGCCAGCGTATAACACGCACCCTAAGTTTAGGAGGGAATATTAAGGAAAAAAACTTTAAGGAGGGAAGTTTAAGGAAAAAAACTTACATTTAAATGCCCATCATTGCAGCCTTGTCCAGTGTCCATCTGCAGCCTTGTCCATCCTTGCAGCCTTGTCCATCCTTGCAGCCTTGCCCAGTGCAGCCTTGTCCATCCTTGCAGCCTTGCCCAGTGCCTTTGCAGCCTTGCCCAGTGCAGCCTTGTCCAGTGCTATTGCAGCCTTGCCCAGTGCAGCCTTGCCCAGTGCCTTTGCAGGCTTGCCCAGTACATTTGCAGCGTTGCCCATTTAAAATTGGCGCCGAGTGGGGAGGACGAGCGCCGCGTGACATATCAAAAGCTGCGTGTAATTTCGGCTATTTTCGGATCCTCTCGCAGTCCTGCCCACCTCCACTGATTGCGAGAGGAGCCGAGCGCTGACAACATACAGAAATCCGAGTTCGGCTAGTCTCGGCTCTGCTCGCAGACAGGGGCAGGACTGCTAGAGGAGCCGAAAATAGCCGAACTTGGATTTCTTTATGTTGTTGGCGCTCGGCTCCTCTCGCAATCAGTGGAGGTGGGCGGGACTGCGAGAGGAGCCGAAAATACACGCGGCTTTCGGAATATCGGCTCCGCTCGCTCCCCTAAAGAGAAAATCAGCGGGAGATCGGCGGGTATCGGCGTATAACACGCACCCACGATTTTCCCCTGATTTTAAGGGGAAAACAGTGCGTGTTATACGCCGATAAATACGGTACTAAATAATTTAATTTCTATAATAATTTATAATATTCAAAGCAAACGCACCCATCCATCTGTGTCTCCATGCTTTATTTTGTTGAAGCCCTAGCTTTGTTAGCCATGGCCATCTTAAATAAGGGCAGTTGATTCATATAGCATTTACTTCCTGGAATCTATCTGCCATTCAGGCAGGAGGGTGTGCTTAGCTTAGAAAAGGCTCTCCTCCAGATGAAAGAAAAAAAATGCTCATGAAGCCTCATGGGATGTATGACACCATTTTGGCCTAGGCCAGAAACCAGGAAGCAATTGAAGACATTTTTTTTAATAAAGTTTAAAACAAGTACATGTTATATAACTTCCTATCTATTTACTAATGCTAGCAACTTAAGGATTATAAATAGTTAATGTTGATTGATGGTAGTGCTGCCTTCGTTACCTTCCTCTAATGCTGAGGAAATAACTTGGCAAGATAGTCTGTTGATATGAAAGATAGATAATGCAAAAGGTAAAATGAGCAATTATACATGAAGTCACAATTTTTGACTTGCAAATTCAAAGCCTTTTGCATAAAAAAATCCAATTAAATTAATATATTATTATATAAATGTTTTTATTTATTTTTTAAATCCAGTCAAGTTACTGTTTGGTGTATTAGGGGTATCTCTTTTCATTTTCTTTTCTTTTCCCAATTCCCAAACTGTTCAAGGTGGAGAGGACATAGCATAGTCCGAAAATCAGTAAATATGTCAAAATGCTAACTGTCTCCTTAATGTCTTCCTTTTTCATCTGCAGGTGAAACATGTCAGTTGCAACCTACTGTCTCTTATGCTACAGAAAGGTTAGTACATCTGGCACAGCTTCAAGACCTGAGCGCAGCTGGAAAGATATCAGTAAGTTCACTGTATATTATTCACTTCATTATTTAAAGCATTCATAGCTTATAGGGCCCAGTCTGCCCAGGCTGTGCCCAGTCTGCTTTTTATAGCCACCCTATTGGGAATATTAAAATAGCCACAATGAATACCCTGTAAAAGTAGATACTTACCTTTCCTGCTGCTCACATCACTAAATTATGCTGCGTTCAAGAGCATTTGTGTGCTGAATATTACTGTAGAAACCAACACTTCTGGAGTCTTGGGCTCCTGGTCTTCCTCTGCACTCAGTGCTTCCTCTCACTGACCCCTATGTAACTAAAGTACAGAGTAGTGAGGAGAATTCAGCAGGAAGAGTACTTTTCGTGCCATTGCATAAGTAAAGCTAGCTACTGTTTTGACAAATATGCATCATATAAAGCTTATTAAAGCAACTGATCAACTGTATCCTCTCTTGCAACTGGATGAGAAGGGAACTTTAAGTGAACCTTTACCCAGACTATGCCCACAAAGTACAGTACTGTGCAAAAGTTTAAGGCAGGTGTGAAGAAATGCTGTAAAGTAAGAATTCTTGCAAAATTATATATTTAAATTGTTTATTTTTATCAATTTACATTGCATTACATTTTTTACAAAATGCAAAATGAGCAAACAGAAGAACAATCTAAATCAAATCAATATTTGGTGCATTGGACCGTATAACTAAGTCAATGGCAGAAAGGAATTTTTTTTTCAGTAAACTAGCCTTTTACGAGGGGGAGCAGACTGGTCGCTTGCTGGCTAAAATTGTACAGTCCCAACAAGTATCACTATCCATTGGTGCTCTGCGCACGCAACAGAGTGCAGTGGTGAACTCCCCAGACCAGATCATGGCAGAATTAGTGGATTTTTACTCTAATGCCGTGTACACACGAGCAGAATTTCCCGCGGGATTGTCCGCCGGACAGTCCGATCGTGTGTGGGCCTTCGACTGACTTTTTTTCCCAAAAGTCCGCGGACTAGGTTTTAAGTTTTGTTTTAAAATTGTCCGCTGAACTTGGCAGTCCGGCGGACAATACGGCCGTCTGTATGATGGTCCGGCAGGCCAAAAAGGACGCATGCTCAGTAGCAAGTATGTCACGGGCTCTAGTCTAGTGTTCTAGTCCCGTCGTACGTGCTGTACGTCATCGCGTGAACCGCTGGACTTTTAGCGTGATCGTGTGTGGTCAAGTCCGTTCACTTTCAAGTCCGGCGAAGCCCAGCTGGAAAGTCCGGCGGTTTGTCCGCCAGACTAGGTCCGGCGGACAAAGTCCGATCGTGTGTGCGAGGCATAACTTGTACCAGTCTCAGCAACAGTACTGAATCTCTACAAAACGTTTTAAATGGAATAGAACTACCCTGTTTGTGGTAGGCTCACCGGCGCTTTCTGGATACTCTGATAACTTTGAAAAATCTTCAGGTGGCTGCCGGTCTTCCCAAACTCTAAAGCACTGGAGGATGATGGCTGTGTACAAACAATACGGGGGTGTTATTCTCCCCCATTTACTTAAGGTGTTCAAAGAGGCCAATAAGCACCACTCTCTTCCTGGTTCTATGACCCAATCTAATATTATATTATTATTAAAACCTGGTAAAGACCCGTTAGACCCAGGTTCCTATAGGTCTATATCTCTCTTACAGTCTGACATCAAGTTGTTAGCCAAGGTTTTATCACTAAGGTTAAATATGGTCATCACAACTATTATACATTCGGGTCAGGCGGGCTTTAATACCCACAAATCCACAGCCATTAACCTACAAAGATTGTATCTTAACCTCCAATCCAATGCGGACAACTCAGGAGATAGGGCCTTGCTGTTTCTAGATGCACATAAGGCATTTGACAGCATAGAGTGGGGATACCTGTGGGGGACCAGGGAGAAATGTGTGTTTGGGCAGGTGTAATGCAGGTGTAATGCAGGGGTCTCAAACTGGCAGCCCTCCAGCTGTTGCAAAACTACAAGTCCCATCATGCCTCTGCCTGTGGGAGTCATGCTTGTAACTGTCAGCCTTGCAATGCCTCATGGGACTTGTAGTTTCACAACAGCTGGAGGGCCACCAGTTTGAGACCCCTGCTCTAATGCCTCAATCAGTGGCTTTCAATATGGTGACAGACAGGATAAGATTATGCTGTACGCAGATTATACTATGCTCCTATTGGGGGATACCAATTTATCTCTGTGGACAGCTATGGCGGATATAACAGAATTTGGGAATTTTTCGGACCTCCTCATCAATTGGTCCAAATCCTCTATTATGCTTCTAAATACTGCCTTGGATTCCACAACCTTGGCCCTTCATGACATCCCAGTCTCATTCAAATTTAAATATATAGGTATCCAACCACTGGACTACATTTTTTTTAACTTAACCCCATTACTTAACTGTATAAGAGACAAGATTAAAGTTTGGACTAGATTAAAGATGTCTGTGGTAGGACGAGTCAATCTTATCAAGATGATTCTAATGCCACAGCTTCTATATATACTTCATAATACTCCCATGGTTGTTCCCCTAATGTTCTGAGTGATTAATTCCATTTTCCGCTCGCTCATGTGGCATACAAAATCTCCCAGAATTGAACTGGAACAACTTCAAAGACCAAAAGAGAGCTGGCGCTACATAACCCAAGGGTGTACTACTTGGCAGCGCAGCTGCAACATATTGCTAGAGCATTGCCCCAAAATAACAAGAAACTGGAGGCCTCTGATCATATAATACACTCTGTGACAGGGAGAAATAATGTTGCTATGGGACTGGAGGCTTTAACGTTTAGTAAGTCAAATAAGCTTTTTCCCACATATACACTAATGCAGAAGGTTTGGAACAAGACCAGGCAGTTGCAGGAGGTAGCGGGGTATACCAAATATAGCCCTATCTGAGACAGTGAAAGTTATAGTGAGCTGAAAAAACTGCAAGATGGAGCTAAATGGCAAAAATACGGTATTTCCTTATTGTCTCACATTTTTTAAAATGGTGAACTTTTCTCCTTTCACACTCTGCAGGCCAGATTCCACTTCCCAAATTCTATGTATTTTCACTATATGCTGCTCCAACATGCAGTTAAGGCAAAATCCAGGTCTGCATTGTCAGGGCTGGGCTCAGCCCTTCCTTCTCAGAGCTGGCCGCTCAGCTGTCGGCTAATTGCCAGCTCCTATCTCTCCACAGTTACTCAGCTGTTGATGATATCCTGCTTGTCAGTCCGGCCTACTTAAGCTGTTCAGCCCAGTCGATCTCTGCCTTTGCCTTGGTCAACATCAAAGAGATTATCTTCTGTGTTCCTGTTTAAATACTTGCTTTGCTGACATCCCTTCTGGCTCCAGATCCTGCTTGCTGTTCCAATACATTGATCCCTGACTTCTGGCTAGGCTGACTATCCATTCCGGTTACTGAACTTTGGCTATGTTTTGACTACATTTGTTTTTTTTACTTTTATTATTAAAAAAGTGTGATTTAACTGTACTTCTGTCTCGGTTTCTGACAGTAGGCGAAGGCCATGAATTCAGAAGATGCAGTAAATCCACTTGTTGGTAATATTTTTTCCAGATTGGATGAACTGGATCACTGCATGGATGGTTTGCCATGGCGTTACAAACGCTATGTCGCACGGCTCACCTGGAATCTCCCACTGTGGCTGCCCCGGTACAACCTATGTTGCACGCCGACCTTTCTGTTGCTCCAGTCTCTGTGCAGGCACCCACCTCGAGTATTACCTCTATAAGAGGTATGTCTGGTTCCGCTCCGCTTCCCCAGAGATTTGGGGGATCCAGTCCAATGCAGAGGGTTTCTCAACCAGGTTGAGATATACTTTGGGATGCTGCCCCAGGCGTTTCCCAAGGACAGAAGCAAAGTAGGTTTTGTGATATCTTTGCTTTTTGAGCGAGCCTTGGCCTGGGCAAACCCTCTATTGGAGATGCAAAAACCTGTTGTCTTGAGCTACCCTGAGTTTGTGGCTTCGTTTAAAAGGGTATTTGACGTTCCCGCACTCTCCGCTTCTGCTGCCAAGTGCCTCATGTCCATTGAACAGAGCACAAGAACTGTTGCCGACTACGCCATTGAATTCCGTACTCCGGCAGCAGAGGTAAAAGATGGTTTTTTTTTTGGGACTTTGAATGAAGCACACATGCTATGTGCCTCCATCCCGGGTTCATGTAACGAAGAAAAGGGAGTTTGGGACTTTAAATGAGACTAAGGACATTGTGGAGGAAATTAATAGAAAACTTATTTAATGACATGTAAAGATGTAAAGTTCATAAAATAATACAAAGAGTATATGGCAAGTGTATATAACATATACATCTACATGTACAGAAAAAAAACATCAATGATGTATAAATACTAATTATTATTATTAACTTGGTAACACACGGTATAAAAATGTTCATGGATAGATTATGTAAATTCATAATGGTACAATCATCATAAGGCAGCACATTGCAAACAGGTAAGTAATATAAAATAGTGTAAACATGATTAATGTAGACAATGAACTAAAAAAAATACTGGTGCAGGCATGTAACTGCATCCTAAAGCGACCAACGTGTTTCGTGTGTAAACACTCATCAGGGGCAGAAGTTCAAAGATATCTATAAAAGATAAATTGATTAAGCTCATGTGGTACTAAACATTACAGGAAAAGGCAGTTATGCCGATCCTGAATAATTACAGGTAATTCAATAAAAATTGGTATGGTAAAGTATGGTGAGTGAGAGCCAGGGCCAGAGGGTAGTCATTCCCGGGAGCTGAGGCAATTTAAGGCCACCTTGCAATAGGGCGCACATATAGAGCCGGCCATGTGAGGTAGCCCCAGGTAGCCAGTCTCGTCAATAGATCCAAATAGTGGGTGAGTGATAACTGTCAGGGAGTCTAAAAATGAATACCGTATTTGCCGGCGTATAAGACGACTGGGCGTATAAGACGACCCCCTATTTTTCAAGTGAAAACTTAGGTTTTGGGCTATACTCGCCATATAAGACTACCCCCTTCCTGCCACTTGTCACTTCCTGCCACTGGTAACTTAGGTTAGGTTAGGTTAAATTAATATAAATTAATTGATGGGGCTTTTAAATCACCATACAGTATTACCGGTATACCGGTATATTGTTTGTATTTCAGAGTAATGTGTGCATACAGTGTGCACCACTGAGCCAATCACGGCAGGCAATGCATTTTCCTCATCTGTTGATGGATGCAAAGCCTGCTTGGATTGGCAGAGGCTGTGACATCATCAGCCCCCGCCGCTCCATCTCATGTATAGCCTACTCGGATTGGCAGAAGTTGTTCTCCAATCCGAGCAGGCTTAACATGCTCTGCATTCAGCAACAGAGTGCATCGCCCGCCAGGATTGGCTGAGCGGCACACAGTGTATGCACACAGCATTAGTGAGCACCGAGCGGCCTCTTCACGCGGTCCTGAGAACCCGGCTGGCTTTACGTCCCTCTGGCGGCCTTTACACCAGGTACTGAGCACCCGGCGGACTTCACATCTGTTTTGCTGCCTCTCCACCAGGCGTATAAGACGACCCCCGGTTTTTGGCTATGTAATTCGGGTCTAAAAGGTCGTCTTATACGCCGGAAAATACGGTAGATAGAGTGTCACTATGCTGCAAAATATGATGAAAGTGAAATAAAAGTGAAAAAATTTAAAAAGAAACCAAGTGGACAAACTTGTTAGAAACACAGATCACATAGTGATGGGTGAAAGGATTCCAGTTGACAAAGGTAGGGCGGTGAAAAAAAGTCTGCAAAGACCTGAGACAGTCCCCTATTACCAATGCAAGTTGGGAAGGAAAGGGAAAGAGAAGTGGTTAAGTAGGCAAAACGTATAAGGTGACAACCTGTTTACCTAAAAGTGTAAACCGAACGCAAGTGCGTCTGTGCCATAAAGCTTCTAAAGGTGTGTGGCGAGAAAGGCTGTGTGCGGGGAGCCGTCATATATACGCCCCGCAAGCTTGCCGGCAAATGCCAGCGCTACGTCAGCACGTGGTATATGGGGAGGGGTCCCAACTCCGACAATAAACACGAGTACGAGAACTGTTGCCGATTACGCCATTGAATTCTGTACTCTGGCAGCAGAGGTTGCGTGGAACAATGAGGTCCTCGTGGTTGCTTTTTCTCATGGTCTCTTGGATACCATCAAGGATGAGATAGCAGCCTGAGATATACCGACTGAGCTGGAGAAGTTGATCACGTTTGCCATCCTCATTGACTCCAGACTCAGAGAAAGACTCTCTTTTAAAGGAGCGCTTGCGGAAGCCTCCTGTACGTTTGTCTCCGATCTTTGCAGTCCCACTCGTGCCTCCCTCACCTCCCATGCCTCCTGGTAACGAGTCGGTCAGTGAAGGTGAACCCATGCACTTGGGTTTCACGCGTCTCTCTGCGGATGAGAGAACCTTTAGGAGGAGGGAGAAATTGTGCCTTTATTGTGGCCATGCAGGTCACATTTTGAAGTCTTACCCGTCCAGTGAACGCCAGAAACCTTGAGGTCATGTCACGGACAGACCTTAGGTGGAGTTGTTTTGTCCCCAGTTATTCAGAAAGATAAGCCCCTAGTTTTTGGTCACCCTGAGTCGTCCGTCGAGATACAGGCTTTAATCGACTCTGGGGCTGCAGGCCTGTTCATTGATGATGCCTTTGTATTGAAGCACTTGATTCCTCTGCAGCTGCATGACATTCCACTTGCCATTGAGGCTCTTGATGGGAGACCTCTACAGCCTGTCCATGTGACTCATGAGACGGTTCCGTTGTCCATGGCCGTTCTTCACCATGAGATAATCCAATTCCAAGTTATTTCCTCACCTAAGTTTCCTCTGGTTATTAGTTATCCTTGGTTACAGAGGCACAACCCCTCTTTTGATTGGCTCCATGCTGAGGTTCTCGCCTGGTCGCCACAATGCAGTGAGACATGCTTCCAGAAGATAGCCAAGGTCCTGAACACCTCTTCACTCTCCTCCCTACCGGAGGAGTACCACGATTTTAGCAATGTCTTTGACAAAGGTCAAGCCGGTAGTTTGCCTCCACACCGGCCGTATGATTGCGCAATTGACCTTCAACCTGGTGCCATACCCCCTCATGGCCAGGTTTACCCTTTGTCAGTCTTGGAGGATAAGGCCATGGAGGAGTATGTTGCAGACGCACCTTCCTCGAGGTTTTATCTGCAAATCCTCATCTCCTGCCAGTGCTGGTTTCTTCTTTGTGAAGAAGAAGAGTGGTGAACTGAGACCTTGTATTGATTATATGGGTCTGAATCATTTCACGATTAAGAATGCCTATCCGAATCCGTTGATTACGGAGATATCTGACCGCCTCAATCTTGTGATGATTAAGGAGGGCGACGAGTTGAAAACTGCATTTAATACCAGAACAGGCCATTAAGAAGAGTACCTTGTAATGCCTTTTGACCTTTGTAACACCCCGGCAGTTTTCCATGAATTTATTAATGATGTCCTCCGAGATTTGTTACAGTTATGTGTGGTGGATTATCTTGATGATATCCTCATATTTTCCAAGTCACTGGAGAGCCACCACACAGATGTCTGTCGTGTGCTTCAGAAACAAAGAGAGAACAATCTCTTTTGTAAACCGGAGAAGTGCGTGTTCCATTGTGAACAGGTTAAATTCCTGGGTTATGTAATTTCCACTGCTGGTTTTTCAATGGAACCAGAGAAACTTTCAGCAGTCCTACAGTGGCCCAAACCCGTGGGTTTACATCCTCTGCAGCGTTTCCTGGGCTTTGCCAACTATTATCGGAACTTTATTCGTAACTTGTCGTCTCTGGTCAAGCCCCTGACTGATATGACCAGAAAGGACGGTAACCCACAGAGTTGGTCTCCTGAGTCCGTTAAGGCCTTTGAGAGTCTCAAGGCTGCCTTTGTTTCTGCTCCTGTGTTAGCACATCCTGATCCTATGTTACCTTTTATCCTTGAGGTTGATGCTTCTGAGACTGGTGTTGGCGCCCTTCTGTCTCAACGTCAGACAGACGTTGAGACAGAATGCACTATGCATCCTTGTGACTACTTTTCCAAGAAATTGTCACCTGCGGAGTGCAATTACGAGATGGGTGACAGAGAGCTGTTGGCAACCATTTTAGCCCTGAAAGAATGGAGACATCTCCTCGAAGGTACCACTGTGCCGGTTCTCATTCTTACTGACCATAAGAATCTCACATTCTTGTCTGAGGCTAAATGCCTCTTTCCCAGAAGGGCAACATGGGCTCTATTCTTGTCAAGTTTCAATTACATTGTCTCATTCTTACCCGGTACTAAGAATGTAAGGGCTGACTCTTTGTCACAACAATTTTTCTCCACTTCCAAGATGGAGTCGGTTCTGGTTCCTGTGATCCCTCCTGATCATATTCTGGCTAAGGGTTCGCACCAGTCTCACGTCTACTTTGGGTGACAAAATTCTTGCTGCTCAAGTCCATGCTCCTCCTGAGAAACCTTGTGACCACTGCTTTGTCCCAGAGAGTCTCCGTACTGCCGTGCTTCAGACTTACCATTCTCCCAAGGTTGCTGGCCACCCTGGGAAGAATCAACTCTTTTGAGCCATTTCCCAACAATTCTGGTGGCCTAGTCTACGTGCTGATGTAACCGCCTTCGTAGCTGCCTGTTCCATGTGTGCTCAGAGTAAAGCCCCATACACACGGTCGGACAATCCGCGGACCAGGTCGGTCGGATCCTGTCCGTCATACTTTGTCTGATGTTGGTTTTGCGTACACACGGTCGGACAAAGTTGTCGGAAAATCCGATCATTCTGAACGTGGTGACGTTTGTTGCCTACGACGGGACTACGTAGAGGCTAGTAGCCAATAGCTTTGGTCTTGTAATCTGATCTGAGCATGCGTAGCACTTTGTCCGGTCGGACAACCGTACACACGATCGGATTTGGTGTGATCGGACCGTGTTGTCGGCAAATCTTTCCAGCAGGAGATAAGACTTTGTCCGTCGGACAATCCGACGTACACTGTCTGATGGTGCATACACACGGTCTGATTTTTCAACAACATTGTCCGATCGGACAGAATCCATGAAAAAGTCCGACCGTGTGTATGGGGCTTTAGACTCCACGACATCTTGCAGTGGCCCTCCTACAACCCATACCCAATGGTGAAAGGCCCACCTGTTTATGGATTTCATTGTGGAGTTACCCGACTCCCAGGGCAACACAGGTATCTTTATGGTGGTTGACCGGTTCTCAAAAATGTCTCATTGTATTCCACTTAAGAAGTTGCCCACTTCTAAGGAACTGGCTTCCATTTTTGCTCGGGAGATCTTTCGCTTACATGGGCTACCCAAGGTGATTGTCTTGGACAGGGGTAGTCAGTTTCTGGCAAACTTTTTGTGCACAGTTGGGAATTCAGCTTGCCTTTTCCTCTGTGTATCACCTGCAGTCTAATGGGGCCGCAGAACGAGCCAATCAGTCCTTGGAGCAATTCCTATGTTGCTATATTTCTGACCATCATAACAACTGGTCAGACCTATTACCGTGGGCAGAGTTTGCTCACAATAGTGCCTTGAATTCTGCTTCCCGATTGTCCCCATTTATGGCGAACTATGGTTTTTCAGCCTTCCATGTTGCCTGACTCATTTGTTCCGCAGAGTATTTCTGCGTTAGAGGAGCATCTCCATGGTCTTTGTTCCACTTGGGCACAAATCCAGAAGGCTTTGCGACATGCTAATGATAGATACAGACTCCATGTTGACCGCAGACGCCTGCCTGCGCCTTCCTACCAGGCTGGGGACAGAGTCTGGCTGTCATCTCGCAACCTCAAACATTGTGTTCCCTCACTGAAGTTCGCACCTTGGTTTATTGGGCCTTTCCGTATTCTTCGCAGGATTAACCCAGTGGCTTATGCATTAGACCTTCCTTCTAATATGCGTATTTCGAATGTATTTTATGTCTCCTTATTAAAACCGTTGGTCTGCAACCGCTTTACCACCTCGGTGCCACATTCTCACCCTGTACAGGTTGAGAACCACGAGGAGTATGAAGTACAGTCCATTGTTGACTCCCGTAGGTTCCGTCGGCGCATAAAGTACCTGGTGCTTTGGAGGGCGTACGGTCCAGAGGAACACTGTTAGGTCTCATCTTTGGACGTACATGCCCCTGTCCTCCTCCAAGATTTCCATAGACGTTTTCCTCTCATGCCTGGTGGTCCTCCGAGGGGGAGGGGTCGTTGAGGAGGGGGTACTGTCAGGGCTGGGCTCAGCCCTTAATTCTCAGTGCTGGCTGCTCATCTGTCGGCTAATTGCCAGCTCCTATCTCTCCACGGTTACTCAGCTGTTGATGATATCCTGTTCGTCAGTCCTGCCCACTTAAGCCGTTCAGCCCAGTGGATCTCTGCCTGCGCCTTGGTCAACATCACAGAGATTATCTGCTGTGTTCCTGTTTAAAGACTTGCTTTGCTGACATCCCTTCTGGCTCCAGATCCTGCTTGCTGTTCCACTACATTGATCCCTGACTTCTGGCTTGGCTAACTATCCATTCCGGTTACTGTACTTTGGCTATGTTTTGACTACGTTTGTTCTTTTTACTTTTATTATTAAAGAAGTGTGATTAAACTGTACTTCTGTCTCGGTCTGATTTCATGGTTTCTGACATGCATCTTGGGTGCAATCTCCAATGCCCATCTTTAACTACATGTCAGAAGTTGAGGTTTACAAAGGTTTCATCTCTAAGAGTTACTATATGCTGTTGGTCATTTTCTTAAGGGATTTTCCCTGGAGAGCTGAGGCTCGCTGGGAGCAGGATGTGGGAGCTTTTGGAGGAGGAACAGTGGGAGGAAGCCCTTTAGGTGGTACAACTCAGTTCCCTCAATGTAACACAAAGGCTATCACAGCTATAGATCCTGCTTATAGCTCACCTCACGCCAGCTAGGCTTTTTAAAATGGGGATAAGGAAAAACCCTATCTGTACTAGATGTAACAGAGACCACCGTGATATGATCCACCTACTGTGAAGATGTCCCAAGCTCCACCCCTACTGGAGTAAAGTCCTGG
Organism: Lithobates sylvaticus; assembly: GCA_028564925.1. NCBI lineage: Eukaryota > Metazoa > Chordata > Amphibia > Anura > Ranidae > Lithobates > Lithobates sylvaticus. The sequence continues at coordinate 132,434,465 of CM053028.1, forward strand.
ATACTCTTATATTGGCCAGGATCCCTTCTTGTCTTTTGGGCATCGTGGACAGCCTCCAAGTAGAGGAGGTCACCACACAGGCCATAACAAGAGCCTTGTTCTGGGCCAGAAAACAAATCCTTAGGCATTGGAAGTCTGGAAGTCTGTTGAACCCCCTTCCTGAAAGGAATGGGTGGCAACGATGGGAGATGCGATCCGTTTGGAAAAGTACATTTACCAGCATAGGGGCAGTTCACATAAATTTCAGGCAATATTGTTGCCTTGGCTTGACACTCCGGGATTATCTTGGATAGAATTCTGTACATCATCTTCTTTTTGAAGGTTCTATGTGGACTTAATGTGGAGTGTATTTGCTCATAACTTGAGGAATACATAGGAATGATATGCATATTTACATACCTGTGTGACAATGTTGGACTTGTCACTATCACTAATAATGTGGAGTATTTGTGTTAATATCTCTAGAATGATTCAATGACTTGTAATTCACAAATTGTCCATTCAATAAAAACTTTTAGTTAAAAAAAAAATCAATATGTGGTGTTAAGCCCCATACACACGGTCGGATTTTCCCATGGATTCGGAACCAGCATCAATTCTTCTAGGTACACTTGCACACAGTTTTTAAAGAAACTCAGATCACATTCCAAACATCTTAGAGAACTAACCACAGATTTTCCGACAACTTTGACCGACCGTGTGTACGCGGATGTAGGCTGCCTCAAATCCTTCTGTCTCTCTAGTAATGCAAGACAGACTTGATGATGCCTGTCAGGGAAATGGGCAAAGAAATGGCAATCTTACCAACATTCATCATGGCCGCATCAGGCGCACTCCCATACGCATGCAGATGCGCGACGGCGTGAACGGGCGTACGCAATGCGCAATGATGTGAATAGGCACGCAGGTGCAATGGCACGCGCACAACATGACAGATGCTGGTGCCTCCTGGCATATATAAACCTGCTGCTGGGACCTGTAGATTGCTGGATTACCGTCAGCTTCCCCATGTTCATGTGCTCCTGTGTATCTTGATCATTGGCCTCCGGTTACTGACCAGGCTTGCACTGACCTGTTATTCTGATCTCCTGGTTTGACCTCTGGCTTGTACTACTGACTTTGCTCCTGTCTGCTCCACTGTGTTTGATCCCAGCTTGACTCACTGACTCAGCTGCAACCTGTCTCACTGTGTATGACCCCGGCTTGTTCCAGTTCCTCTACCTGAACCTGCTACTGACTGATCTTCCGTGTATGACCCCTGGCTTGGCTCCTGGATCTGTTTCCGGTTTGCTCCTCTGCCAAGTTCACCTGGTACCACGCAAGCACACCTGCTCCACAGTGCACCTTGCTTGTTCCAGCTACCTTCCAGTGATCAGCTCATCAGACCACAGCAACTGACAAACCGTGCTTCTCTGGACAAGTGTGACATGTTTATTACTTTAAAAAAAAAAAAGAACCTTTACAACCCCTTTAATGACTTTGGCTGTATGTTTGGGGTCGTTGTCTTGCTGCAGAATAAATTTGGGGCCAATCACATGCCGCCCTGATGGTATGGTATGGCATGATGGATAAGTATCTGCATATATTTCTCAGCATTGAGGATACCATTGACCGGGCAACGTTGAGGACTGAAGATGCAATGGTCAGCCAAGGAAACCTAATACAGCAGATTAAAGACACATCATGCTTACTTCTCTTCAACATCAGAAGATTTACAGCAGTGCAATCAGTATAGAAATGGTTGAAACCAGTGGGACCCGGGTACACATCCATCTGCTGTCCAGAGAAGTCTGGCCAGAAGTGGTCTTAATGGCAGTATTGCGGCCAAAAAGCCATACCTCTGACGTGAAAAATGGCAGCAGGTGCTCTGGACTGATGAGTCAAAATTTGAAATACTTGGCTGTTGCAGGAGGCAGTTTGTGTGAAACAAGCATTTCTGCAAAAGGAGTTGGAGATTTGGTCAGGATCAATGGTGTCCTCATTGCTGAGATATACAGGTAGATACTTATCCATCATGCCATACCACCAGGGAGGAGTCCTGAAAGCCCCCCCCCCCCCCCCCCCAGAGCCATAATCTCAAAGCCATCAAGTCTGTGTTGGATTACATGAAGAGACAGACGGATTTGAGGCAACCTACATCCGCAGAAGATCTGTGCTGAGTTCTCCAAGATGTTTGGAACAACCTCTGTGCTGAGTTCCTTCAAAAACTGTGTGCAAGTATACCTAGAAGAATTGATACTGTTTTGAAGGCAAAAGGCGGTCACATCAAATATTTATTTGATTTGGATTTCTCTTCTGTTCATTTACTTTCCATTTTGTTAATTTTCAAAAAATAAATTATTAAAACTTCTATTTCTAAAAGCAATCTTAATTTACAGCATTTTTCACACCTGTCAAAAACTTTTGCACTGTACTGAATGCACATATTCTGAATAAGCAGTAAAAGCAATTTAAAACAAGCCCTCGTTCACCTGTTTAGCTAGAGGCATTTTGGAGACGTGTCTTGAAATTTCACAACAGAAAATGTATTTTCTATTACAGCATAAGGACTCATGCACACGTTATATATTACAGATCTGAACGCAGCTAATTTTACTCATGTGCATTAACCATGATTTTTAAAAATCTGAATGCAGCACTAGTGTATGCTTTAGGCCAGGGATATGCAATTAGCGGACCTCCAGCTGTTGCAAAACTACAAGTCCCATCATGCCTCTGCCTCTGGGTGTCATGCTTGTGGCTATCAGAGTCTTGCTATGCCTCATGGTAGTTCTGCAACAGCCGCTAAGTTCCGCTAATTGCATATCCCTACTTTAGGCCAATGTTTCTCGCCTGGGGTGCTGATTGGGTTTTTTCAATGTGCTGCAAGCACTCGATGCAATCTGCCCTGGATCAGCGTCATGGCTTGCCATGGTGCAAGGGGGCCAACAGACAGCACCATAACAACCATTGACACTCTAGGGCAGGATGCACTGCGTCTTTAAATGTGAAGGTGTTGGTGGCTGGCCTTCCAGCACTATGGCAATACATGATGCTAATCCAAGCAGGTGGCATGCAGGATGACCCCCTGCACTTATAAGAAGACAGAAGTCTGCCTACTCCATACCTGCATAGATGATTTATCCTGGGCCAACATGCAAACATCAATACTGTGTAATCAGCAGCGCAGTGATTAAAAGTTGTCGATATTTAGATGCCAGCCCAGATCAGCAGCAGCAGCCAAGATTGTACATTTACACTGTTAGCATGTAAGTGTTAGCACAAGCAATACATGTGCACATCATAAAGAACCATTTTTACACTGGGAATAGTGTTTCAGGTTGTTATTTCTCCCTGTTATGACATTGGGGAAATTTTTGCCTCACTTCCTGTCCTTGTGAAATCAGTGAAGGGAAATCTCTCCAACATGGACACAGGCAAAGACCCTAATTCTTCACTATTCTCTTAAAAACAAAATTATAATTTTTTGTCTGGAGTGAGGCCTTGGTAAACTGATCATAGGACTGTCCATGAATTAATCACTGAGAAGGGCAGCCTCACTTGCAAAAGATGAGGGGGAAAGTGAAGGCTGAAGCTTTACTTTTCAAGCTGAAAGTGGGTGACACCAGGCCAGAACTTGAGTTGGACCAGGTTGGGAACCCATACAAAGTCTTGGGAATACTCTTAAAAAGGAACTTCACTCTTACCCCCTGCAATGTTTTTCTAACCCTCTCATACCTGTTGTGCAGCATTGTTCTGAATTCACATACTTACCTGCCCAGCGAACCCTGCTTTGTTCTGTTGTGATCCGTTATTCAGGTATCACAGCCCCTGCCGCTGTCTTGGTACTAGTTAGTCATTGTGGGTCATTTTCATTCAGCTGGCCAATAATTATGTGTTTTAGCTCTGGCCACTGAGTTTCTGCGCCCTCCTGGAGTATGTGATGGGGACAGCAGGAATCATTTTTGTCATTTTCCTCTTAGGCTCTTAGGCAAGGATGGTGGCAGGGGCTGAACCAGCAAAACATATATTAAATAAGAGTAAATGAAGCAAAAGAAAAAACATTAATCAAATTTTTAATCTGTGGAGGAGGGGAGGAGTGCAGGGACCTTTCAGGGTCAGTCACTGAGGGGGGTGAACATCCACTTTAACTGTGAGTGTGTGTTGGTGATATCTATTTAGTCTATCCGACTCTCAAGGATTCTATGAGCCAGCTTTAGAGCCTTAGACCCCTTTCACACCTAAACATTTTTCAGGCGCTACAGCGCTAAAAATAGCGCCTGAAAAAAGCGGGTCCTTTTAACTCCAGTGTGAAAGCCGGAGGGCTTTCACACTGGAGTGGTGCACTAGCAGGACGGTAAAAAAAGTCCTGCTAGCAGCATCTTTGGATCGGTGAAGGAGCGGTGTATTCACCGCTTCTATACCGCTCCTACCCATTGAAATCAATGGGACACAGCGGTAATACCGTGGCAATACCGCCGGAAAAGCGTCGCTGCAGCAGCTCTTTGCGGGGGGTTTTAACCCTTTTTCGTCCGCTAGCGGGGGTTAAAACCGCCCTGCTAGAGACCGAATACCGTGGCTAAAACAACGGTAAAGCAGCGCTAAATATAGCACTGGTTTACCGCCGCCACCCGCACCGCCCCAGTGTGAAAGGGGCCTTAGAATCCATAGAATTCTCTTGGCAAGTTTTTTTTACAACGTTGTTGTTAGATGTTAGGTCTTTTCTCAATCCTTCCTATTTGCATGGGATTGAGACCAGCCTGCTGAATGTGATAACACATGTGCATAGACACTTATAATAGGGCTAATTTATACTAGGGCCAATTTAGATAGGAGCCAGTTAACCTACGAACATGTCTTTGGAGTGTGAGAGGAAAATGGAGTACCCAGAGGAAACCCACAAAAATGCAGGGAGGACATACAAATTCCATGCAGATAATGCCTCGGCCAAGCTTCAAAACAAGGGCCCAGTGCTTCCAGGCATAGGTGATAACCACTAAGCCACTATGCTACCACAAATACAATCTGTGTAATCATGACCAATAAAATAAATTGGCTGAGGAGAAATAAATTAATGTCTGATGAATACATAACAATGTACCCACTGTAAATTTCACATAGTACTACAGTGCCTAATTCTGTTTTTGTTTCAGAAAATATCGCAAAGATAACAGGATCATTGTTATTAGGGTAAGTTCATGTATCCATGGTTGTAAAAGTAAAGAGACAAGAGAAAACAGATAGATTGATGATTAATCCTGGGTAATGTAAGTTCCAGTAATAATGCCCCAACAATTACATAAAACAGTTTGGGACTTGAAATAAATTTTGCCCCGCCCCTAAACCCGCCCTCATAAATTATCTCATTAAATGACACTTTAATGTTTTATGCAATTAAGTTATAAAAATATTAACAACTTTATCCATGCCTGCCAATGCAGCCTGTGTCCCCCCCATGTGCAGACTGTGTCCCCCCTTATGTGCAGCCTCCCCCCCCCATTCCCCCCCTTTATCCCCCCCCCCCGTGTGCAGCCTGTGTCCCCCCCCGTGTAGCCTGTGTCCCCCCCGTGTGCATATATGTATTAACTTGTCTATTACTATAGTTAGCTAGTCTATTAAAACTCTGATCACATGTTACTGTTGATATCACAATAATATAAGATTAGCTATGAAAACAAACCCACTGCTTAATCACCTCCCATCCGCGCTATAGCCAAAAGACGGCTATAGCGCGTACCTAATTTGCCAGGAGGACGTCCTCCCTTTTCTTGAGCGGCCTGCGCGCCCCCTGCAGGGAGCACGTGGCTCGCTCTGTGATCAGCGAGTCTATGAGACTCGCTGGATCACAGATCGGTCCCGACCCCTTACCACGTGATTAGCTGTCAGCCAATGACAGCTGATCATGTGATGTAAACAGAGCCGTAATCGGCTATTTTTTCTCCTCGCGCTGATAGCGTGATGAAAAAAAAAAGCTGCTCACTGGCGGCTGTCATCGGGACATCGGTCCCGATCAAGAAAAGCAGCCGCATGCTCATCTCTGCCACCAGTGCCACCTAACAGTGCCGCCTACCAGTGCCCACCAGTGCCACCCATCAGTGCCCACAGTACCACCCATCAGTGCACACAGTGCCACCCATCAGTGTCACCAATCAGTGCCCATCAGTGTACATCAGTGCCGCCCATCAGTGTCAACTACCAGTGCCCATCAGGGCCACCCATCATTGCCCATCAGTGTCATCTTATCTGTGCCCATCAGTGACACTTATCAGTGCCATCTATCAGTGCCACCTATCAGTGCCATCCATCAGTGCCACCTTATCTGTGCCCATCAGTACTACCTTATCTGTCCCCATCAGTGCCATCTTATCTGTGCCTATCAGTGCAGCATATCAGTGCCCACCAGTGCATCCTATCAGTGCCACCTCATCAGCGCATATCAATGAAGGAGAAAAATTACCTGTTTGAAAAATTTTATAACAAACTATGAAACATTACTTTTTTTTCCAAATTTTCCATCTTTTTTTTTTGTTTAACAAAAAATAAAAACCCCAGTGGTGAGTAAATACCACTAAAAGAAAGGTCTATTTGTGTGGAAAAAAAATTATAAAAATGGAATTTGGGTACAGCATTTTATGACCGCGCAATTGTCATTCAAAGTGCATCATCGCTGAAAGCTGAAAATTGGTCTGGGCAGGAGGGGGGTTTAAGTGCCCAGTAAGGAAGTGGTTAATAAAACAACGTCTTATTTATTTCCCAAGAAAATAGGAAAACGCTAACATGAAAATACTAGAGGAAGATATTACAAAGCTTATAACAGCAAGAAACATCAAATATACTTATCGCAAGGCTGTCCTATAGATACGGTATTATCAGCTGGACTCGAGATGGTAACAGAGAGAGCCATGCGGCTCAGAGAGCCATCAGGCACGAGCCAAGAGCGCAAAAGGGACGATTTCCCTTCTTTATGCCCTTTTTACACATTCATTCAGACCCACTCCTAACCACCCCTACTAGCCTCCTCTCCAATGAGCTATTGCCAAGAGGTAGTCCTTTTTTACCACTTTCAGACCGGACATTTTTGCTGGCTTAAGACCAGACCACTTTTTGCGATTCGGCACTGCATCACTTTAACTGACAATTGCGCGGTAGTGCGACGTGGCTCCAAACAAAATTGACGTCCTTTTTTCCCCACAAATAGAGCTTTCTTTTGGTGGTATTTGATCACCTCTGCGTTTTTTATTTTTTATCCCGCGGTGATTGAGTCCACGGGTATCCCGCGGCGATCGAGTCCGCGGGACCTGCAATCGGACTCACGGAGGTCCCGACTGAAGCACGCGCGCGCCGCTGGCACCACGCACGCGATGGCATGGTGGCAAATTCAAAGGGACGTACCTATACGCCCTTATGCCTATCCGTGCCATTCTGACTACGTACATCGTCGTGCGCCAGTCGAGAATCAATTAATATATTATATTTCTGTCCATCCTGCCGTATTGGCCTCTAGGGGCAGTATTGTCCATGTATCATGTCTATGTGTCCTGGGTCAATCTTCAATCTTAGCTGGCCCTTTGATCTTCTGTAGCAGGACATTCATCAATCATCTTGTCAGTCATAGTCCTTTTTGAAACTTGCTTGCATAGCGTTATCACAACAGACGATCAGGAGCCAAGCTTTTGATGTGCAACTTGTTGCATTCCAACTTGGTCGTATCAACCAGAAAGAAACTCCAGAAATATGATATTAAACCATGTTGCCTTCCAACAGGACTAATGAGTAATAGATTGTTTTGGATCAAGTTTTGTTGGTGTTAGGTAGATAAACTAATATTTCAATTAAATATTTGTCCCATGCTGCCCTTCAAGGTCATAGTTAGTTGGATTACTTTAGTACAACATATGCATTTAAAGTGTATGCAAAGCACAAACACCTTTTTAAGTTTAGGATTGAGTAGGGAAGGGTTAAGCCCTGTATCAGGTTGCTTCTTTGTTGTTTGTGTCGTGCTGATGAGACTTCACTTTACTTCCTGTTTTGAAGAGATCTGCCTAAAGTGAGGAGAATTCCCATTTTGGACATTTGTCATTAGAACATACGTGCCCATTGAAGGATCGCCTTTCTCCTCTTCCTCTCACGATAACCTAAGCAGGGATGCAGATGGCAAAATTAAATGGTGGAGGGGTTTAACCCTTCCCCACAGAATCCAAAACTAAAAAAAAAATTGCTTATATGTATACTTTTTTTTTGTTTAAAATATTTAAGATGCACCTACACACGCAGGCTCTTCAAGCAAGTCTGTTTAGAAATTGTATATCAGTACAGCTGTGTTCCTCATAACCCCAAATCACAACTTTTCTTTAATTTAATAAAGTGGTTTGGTGTGAAGATGACCATTTTAGGTATGAGCATTTTACCTGCACTGGCAAGTGCCATTAGTTCTGGAATGGACAGTACAGGTCTCAGGCAGCCACATGGCACAGCTCCCATCAACATTGTAAGAATGAGTACAACTCCAACTGCAGCCCCATCCAGCTTGAGGGTCAGGTGCAGGACTCAACTTTTTATTATTAGCTCTTTATAATAGGGCTGCCAAGGTAAGTATTGCAGTTTTAACTACACTTGAGCAAACAGCAATAGCAACCATCTCATTGGCTACTATTAGCATCACTTACACGTGAATTTCTTTTGCTTTTTTTCTACAGCAGCTCATCTATTTACAGTTTCCTTGCAGCCTGTTTTAAAGATTTTCTTCTTTTTTTTTTTAATCAGCGGGTGTTTGCTTTTCACATACGAAATCCAGTCTCTTAGAAAGTCTATTACGCTTGATACACAGGCAGTGCGGCAGGAGAAGCTTAAGTCCTACATTTACTTGCACACCGTTCCATTGGATCAAAATGACTTCCAAAGTAAGAAAGATTTCCACATATTTTTGTTTGTGATTATGAGCTGTGCACTCAATTGTGGAGCAACAATTATACACAGAATCAAAAATTGGGGTAACAGGTATTAATATAATCAATAACTTGTGGAAAATATAGGCAATCATAACTATAATTAAATATTAATGCTTTCTATTACATGTGAAACCAACAACAAAATGTAAGATGTTAAATGGATTGTAAACGATCACCTTGTAAAACAACCCATTCAGTTTAAAATATAAATGAAAGGCAAAACATGTTTTATATATATATATATATATATATATATATATATATATATATATACAGTGGTGTGAAAAAGTGTTTGCCCCCTTCCTCATTTCCTGTTCCTTTGCATGTTTGTCACACTTAAGTGTTTCGGAACATCAAACCAATTTAAACAATAGTCAAGGACAACACAAGTAAACACAAAATGCAATTTGTAAATGAAGGTGTTTATTATTAAAGGTGAAAAAAAATCCAAACCATCATGGCCCTGTGTGAAAAAGTGATTGCCCCCTAAACCTAATAACTGGTTGGGCCACCCTTAGCAGCAACAACTGCAACCAAGCGTTTGCGATAACGTGCAATGAGGCTTTTACAGCGTCCTGGAGGAATTTTGGCCCACTCATCTTTGCAGAATTGTCCTAATTCAGTTACATTAGAGTGTTTTCGAGCATGAACGACCTTTTTAAGGTCATACCACAACATCTCAATAGGATTCAGGTCAGGACTTTGGCTAGGCCACTCCAAAGTCTTCATTTTGTTTTTCTTCAGCCATTCGGTGGTGGACTTGCTGGTGTGTTTAGGATCATTGTCCTGCTGCAGAACCCAAGTTCGTTTCAGCTTGAGTACACGAACAGATGGTCGGACATTCTCCTTCAGGATCTCTTGGTAGACAGCAGAATTCATAGTTCCTTTTATCACGGCAAGTCTTCCAGGTCCTGAAGCAGCAAAACAGCCCCAGACCATCACACTACCACCACCATATTTTACTGTTGGTATAATGTTCTTTTTCTGAAATGCAGTGTTCCTTCTACGCCAGATATACTTGGACACACACCTTCCAAAGAGTTCCACTTTTGTCTCATCGGTCCACAGAATGTTGTCCCAAAAGTCTTGGGGATCATCAAGATGTGTTGTGGAGAAATTGAGACGAGCTTTGATGTTCTTTTTGCTCAGCAGTGGTTTTCTCCTTGGAACTCTGCCATGCAGGCCATTTTTGCCCAGTCTTTTCCTGATGGTGGAGGCATGAACGCTGACCTTAACTGGGGCAAGTGAGGCCTGCAGTTCCTTGGACGTTGTTGTGGGGTCTTTTGTGACCTCTTGGATGAGTCGTCGCTGCGCTCTTGGGGTAATTTTGGGCGGCCGGCCACTCCTGGGAAGGTTCACCACTGTTCCATGTCTTCGCCATTTGTGGATAATGGCTCTCACTGTGGTTCGCTGGATACCCAAAGCTTTGGAAATGGCTTTATAACCCTTTCCAGACTGATAGATCTCAATTACTTTCTTTCTCAATTGTTCCTGAATTTCTTTGGGTCTCGGCATGATGTGTAGCTTTTAAGGATCTTCTGGTGGACCTTACTGTGTCAAGCAGCTCCTATTTAAGTGATGCCTTGATTGTGAACAGGTGTGGCAATAATCAGGCCTGGGTGTGGCTAGAGAAATTGAACTCAGGTGTGGACAACCACAGTTATAGTATGTTTTAACAAGGGAGGCAATCACTTTTTCACACAGGGCCATGATGGTTTGGATTTTTTTTCTCCTTTAATAATAAACACCTTCATTTACAAATTGCATTTTGTGTTTACTTGTGTTGTCCTGACTATTGTTTAAATTGGTTTGATGTTCCGAAACACTTAAGTGTGACAAACATGCAAAGGAACAGGAAATGAGGAAGGGGGCAAACACTTTTTCACACCACTGTATATATATATATATATATATATATATATATATATATATATATATTATAAATACCTCTTTTCCTTTTTTTTAAATAAGTTATCATATTCCCTCTGTTCTCAGCTACATAAGAGCTGGGGGGAGGAGAAGCATCAGTACAGTAAGTTCCCCAGTGAATGGCTATGCAGCGGGGACGTGTCAGGACAAGTCTGATCATTGGAGGAGAACAGGCATAGCTAGAGAACTGACCATGATCTGCTCTCCTGCTTAGTGTGGTCAGTTTCTAATAGGAAAGCCAAGGCACTTTCAGGAACAACAGGGATTTCACATAAAGGAAGCAATACAAAGAGAACATGATACTTTCTTATATAAGTACATGGTACAGCAGGCACATATAAGGTATATGAAGTGTTGGGGTAACAATCATAGCTACATATAAACCTAACATTTAAAGGAAAAGGTTTCTTCCTTAGTAGTTTTTGACTTTTTCAACACAGTTCTTTTGCAAAGTGCTACAGTTAGTCAGTTCGAGGAAGTCCATTCCACAAATAGAATTTGCTTTCTTTGACACCTGTATTGGAGTCAAACATTCCTTCACCACGGGCCACTATTGCTCTTTCTCACACTCGTTTTCTTAGCTTGGGTGCTTAATTCCCTTGTCTGGCTGCTCAGCACAGCCCTATTTATATTCATAGCTGTAGTTGTTTAATATATGGTTTGTGGATTTACATACTAAAGTACATGCAAATCTGCCTAGTCTCTTTAATCAGTGATATCCCATTCATATTTCAGAGAGGAAATCCACTTTCACACTAATTGATGCCTGAGGTTGAGCTTGAAAAACTATAATCAGTAGCTTTCTTGAAATCCTGGCAAACATTTCCCAAGCTATGGATCAGGAATGCAGTTATGCATTTCAGGTATTGACATCACTTTGCTATGCCATTTAGGTGTATTAGAGGTTTTCTGAAACTTCTATACAGGGAATTGCTCCTGTCATGGAGTTTGGTCAACTTATTGTGTCACCAGGTAGTTAGAGCAAACAGCAGAGTCAGGTTCAGATTTAGTAAGCTAATGGTCAGATCAGCCACACACAACCCAATTCTAAATAGAGACCAGGTTCCAGGCAGGTAGACAGAGCAATGACTGACAATGAGGTGATGAACTGAATAAGCACAGACAATAAAATACAAACCTACCCATTTAATTTGTAGCAATATCCATGGCATGGCGAAGTAGGGCATACCTGGCTCCAGGATATGACCAAACTAACTTGTTGATGAGGCATATGGTTAATGTCCAGCAATCTACTAAAGCACACTTGATAAGGGCAGGTGTAAGCTACAGCATATCCCAAACAGCAATGCTGAGTGTTTCAGTTCCCTTCTGTGTATTTCAGATCCTAACTATTGCTAAAGTTTTTATTGGTATACAGCCAATTTAGAGTTTAGTTATCATAGAAAACAAATGTTTCACCAAAAATATTCGATTTACAGTAACATACATCTTGTAAGTTCATTTTGGAAGGAAGTCGCAACTTCCATACAATATTAATCATCTTCTTTTCCATCTTCAGTATTGATGTGTTCTTTCTGCCTTTAGGCTTTACAAATCGAATAAGAAAAGAACTTCACAAAACAGCAAGAAAAGCTTTGGAAGCCTCAGCCAATATCTTTCAAAGAGAGTCTGATGGAGGTATATTTTTTGTCATATTATGTTGCAGGCCAGTTTTTATGAACAATGCTTGTATGAAATTAAATTACAGAATATCGAACAAAGTGGAAATCCATTAAAGTGTACCTATAGCCAAACAGTTTCTAGTTTTTGATAAAGTGAGGAAGGGTGAGAAATGTTTTTTTCGCTCTGTGTGTGCCCACAGCAAATTCCCCCTCTCTACTTATTCTGGTGAGGATTGATCCTAGGACAGAAAGTAGTGGAGGAATTATAAAATCTGTACATTAAAGAAAATGAAAACTGCTTTGGAAATTACTTTAGCATGTTAAAGGATAAGTTCACCTTTTGAAAGAAAAAAAAATAAATGCACATTTTCTTGCAGGTAAAATTTTTTTTCCATTGATTCTTTTTTTTTCTAAGGAGCCTGCAGAGGATTGCAAGGATGCTCACCAGCGCCCTCTCAGTTCGTTGAGAACTAGAATATGTCAGCCTCAATGGCTGACTGTACTTGTAGTCTATTCATTCAGGGCTGGTTCACACTTGTGCAAATAAAAAATGCAGGTTAAGACTCACATGGAAGCACTTGTGTTTACCTGCATTTGTATGCGTGTTTTTTAAATTCATATCGTGTTATGCTTCTTTTTTTTTTTCCTCTGAGTCTTCTGACTATTTCCTGTGTCATCATTTGCTTTTCACAAAAAATGACAATAAAATCATTACTAGTGGACACAAACCCAACATGTGAAAAAACAATCCCCTGCGCTAAAGATACTAATTAGTGATTAGGCCTGTCGCTGCTGTACATGACATAAGTCAAACCATGGAAAAAAGGGTATGAGTACCACAGCACGAACAGGCTGAATAGATAAAATAAAGTGCAACTGTAGTGCATTCCTGTGGAAGGCACCTGTGAAAGGAACCTTCCAACTAAAAGTTTATACATATTTGCACGTGTTTTTTAAGTTTTCAGAAACCCAACATAACTTACAAAATTCCTGCTGAATCTAAAAGATAAAAATGTATTGAGGTAATAAATAAAGCTCTGTATGTGAATGATGTCTTGGGGCTCATTCACATGGGTGCTGTGGCCTGTACAGTGTGAACCAGATTTTTTTATTTTATTTTTATGTGGCTGTAGCTGTGTGCAGGGAGCCTGTGTTACACTATGGGGATGCAGCATCTGTATGAACACAGCCACAGGACCTAATTTGACAGGCGTGTGGATGCAAGTGTACAGCCCCAAACACAGTGTGCATTCAGGGCCACGCACCCGCACCTGCACATCTGTCAAATTAGGACCTGCAGCTCTGTTCCTACAGCTGCTGCATCCCCATAGAGTCCAGCTGTACAAAAAAACATGCACTGATCACTCACTCTGTTCATCCAGACAGGGAAGGGGCCGGTAAATGACAGCAGCCGGCGGGAGAAGAATAGAGGGAGTGTGGTATCGTTGGATGAGGGGGTGAATGCTGAACATGTTATATGTTACTACCTAAATACAGGGGTAACATGTAACATGTTCAGGTGAACTTAGCCTCTAACCACTTAATGATCGTCCACCCATGATGTACTGTGGATGAGCGGCCGCTGTGGGCAGAACGAAGTACCTATATGTCTCTGCCCACTTCCGGGTATCAGGCTTGCACATGCAGGGAGCCCGTCACCAAGTCCCAGCCAATGATTCATTGGGGCCTGCTGATTGGCTGTGTACAGTCACAGCCCAGAGCTCTGTGTTGACATTCAACACAGGGCTCTGTACACAGGGAACGATCTCTATGTTACTCATGGCTGCAAAACAGAAATGCGAAAATTAGAGATCTATTAGTAAAAGCAGCAGAAGAGTTAACCTCTTCCCAGCCAGTGTCATTAGTACAGTGACAGTGTAAATTATTATCACTGATCACTGTAGTAATGTTACTGGTGATATCAGTGTCAGTTAGTCAGTTCCCCCTGCTTTAATTAGTGTCAGATCTCCCTCTTCACTGTCGCAGTCCCATTATAAGTCACTGATCCCCGCCGTTAGTAGTATAAAATAAATAAATAAAAATTCCAGTATGTATACCATAGTTGGTAGGCTATAGCCAATCAATGTACACTTTTTGGGATTTTTTTTTTTTACTAATGTAGATTACATTTTTCAAAATTTTCGGCCTTTTTTTTATTCATATCACAAATAATTAAAAAAAAACAGTGGTAATCAAATACCACCAAAAGCAAGCTCTATTTTTATGAAAAAAAAGAGATACCATATATACTCGAGTATAAGCCGAGTTTTTCAGCACATTTTTTTGTGCTGAAAATGCCCCCCTTGGCTTATACTCGAGTCACGCACTTTTCTGCAGCAGAGAATGACATTTTCCGACCTAGCTTTGGGCCCCGTATCTCAGGGCCACTTGGTGTGCAAACCCAGTGGAACTAGCACTACAACATATCCAAAGTTGGGGTTCCTAGCACCAAGTGGCCCCGAGATACGGGGCCTCAAAGTCGGTTCGGAAAATGTCATTCTCTGCTGCAGAAAAGTGCTTGACATTTTCCGAACCGACTTTGGGGCCCCGTATCTCGGGGCCACTTGGTGATAGGAACCCCATTGGATCTGTTGTAGTGATAGTTCCACTGGGTTTGCACACCAAATTTGTTGTTCCTAGCACCAAGTGGCCCCGAGATACGGGACCCCAAAGTCGGTCAACTGTGTCCAACTGCAGCAATGTCATTTCGGGACACTTTAGGTCCAGAGAGCCCATATTTTGGCTGCAGCTTGGGGGCATCTAGGAACCCTTAACTACCAAGTTTGAAGTTCGGGGGACCTATGGCTGCAAATGGGCACAGTGAGGCATGCAAATGGGCACAGTGAGGCTGCAAAGGGGCACTGTTGACCCTCTTTTCCACTTACAGTAGCTGCGCATTTCTCACCCTAGGCTTATACTCGAGTCAATACATTTCCCATTTTTTTGTGGTAAAATTAGGTGCCTCGGCTTATATTCGGGTCAGCTTATACTCGAGTATATACGGTACATTTTTTTTTCGGTACAGACTAGTACAATTACTAGTTAAAGTAGCACAGTGCGGTATAGCAAAAAAATGGCCTGGTCAGGAAGGGGACTGTGAGGAGCTGAGCAAGGAGGGGTATGTCAGCAGGAGGCTGAGAAATAGCAGTACACTGATCTTCACAGTGAAGAGTTAGGCAGGGGGGCATGTCAGCGCAAGTCTGACCTTTGGATGATAGACAGGATATGCTCCCAGGTAGAATAAAAAGAAGAAAACTGATCACACTGGTATGGATGCGCTTCCACAGCCTAGCATGGTCAGTTTTAACAGGAAAGCAGAAAAACTGTCCGGAGCACCGGGGATTTAACACAAAGGGACACATATCAGAAATATGAAATGTTGGGGTAACATACATTTTAAACCTTACAGGAGATTTTAGTGAGTGGGTTTAGATATATAGTTTAAATACCAGTCATCCTACCGCAACTATTTGAACAGGCCCTTACAGAAAGGAACATCTACCGAGCAAAAGTCATCACATAATAAAATGCCTGAAAGTAAAAATGTTGCATAGCCCTTCTTGAGTGATGTAATCATAGAAATGGATACTGTGTTCTTGAAAGCATAAACGTTGGGTAGAATATATGACATGTACTTTATGTATTCATTTTGCTGTAAGAACCACACAGCAAATGCAATGTGGAGGATCATGAGTTTCCAGTGTGGCTTCTATTGAAGAAAACCCAGTCGCCTGAAAAAATAGTCCGTCTGAAAGCTGTGGAAAACCTGGCTAAGATCCATTATTGGCAAGGTAAGTGATTAATAGATGGTACAGTATTGTGTTAGTAGACTTCGTCCTGTTACAGCTTGTGTTGATGGGCAAATGCAGCATGCTATCAGGTATTGAGATCAGTTTGGATGGGGAGAAAAGAATTTCTAAAATATAAAAAAGCCCATCAACATAGGGTTTTATATTGACCAGAAGTTTATAATAGTTAATCGAATATCATAAACCTCTGTTTAACTCCCAAAAAATGGCCTCTAAATTTTCCTTCTACTGTATATTCTAGTAAATTAACAATATTTGAAAAATGTAAGAGCTGTGCCATGCTTAGAAAAGATAATTTATTACAAACTTTAAAATCCTTAGAAAAAAAAAACACATGCAACATATCCCAAAATCATCCCTTCTATATATTAATTCCTACTGAAGCACCACAATGTTTAAACATTAATATGATGAATGTACACTATGGGTAGTCTGCTCTAATTGCAACATATCTCATAATTCTCCTTCTTAAATGCTCATCAGCCCTGTGCACTTTGCAGCCAAAATGGACACAGTGGGGTTGATTTATCAAAACCGGAGAGTGCAAAATCTGGTGCAGCTCTGCATGGAAGCCAATCAGCTTCTAACTTCAGCTTGTTCAATTAAGGTTTGACAATTAAACCTGGAAGCTGATTGGTTTCAATGCAGAGCTGCACCAGATTTTGCACTCTCTAGTTTTAGTAAATCAACCCCAGTATATCTTCTTTGCCCTAAAGCAATATTGTGGCTGCTGGATGTCTTGTATATGGAAGTGGTTCTAAACCTAAAACTAAAAATGTAATACAGTGCCTTGAAAATGTATTCATACCCCTTGAAATTTTCCAAATGTTTTCATGTTTTTGTTTACCAATGTATTTTTTGAGGATTTTATGTGATAGACCAACACAAAGTGGCACATAATTGTTATATGGAAGGAAAAAGATAAATGTTTTTCAAAATCACCTGATTAGTAAATAGAGTCCACCTGTGTGTAATTTAATCTCAGTATAAATACAGCTGTTCCTTGAAGCCCTCAGAGGTTTGTTAGAGAACCTCAGTGAACAAACAGAATCATGAAGGCCAAGGAACACACCAGAAAGGTCAGGGATAAAGTTGTGGAGAAGTTTAAAGCAAGGTTAGGTTATAAAAAAAATATCCCAAGCTTTGAACATCTCACGGAACACTGTTTAATCCACCATCCGAAAATGGAAAGAGTATAACACAACTGCAAACCTACCAAGACATGCTCATCCACCTAAACTGACAGGCTGGGTAAGGAGAGCATTAATCAGAGAAGCATCCAAAAAGCCCATAATAACTCTGGAGGAGCTGCAGAGATCCACAGCTCAGGTGGGAGAATGTGTCCACAGGACAACTATTAGTTGTGTACTCCACAAATCTGGCCTTTATGAAAGAGTGGAAAGAAGAAAGCCATTGTTGAAAGAAAGCCATAAGACGTCCCGTTTGCAGTTTGCGAGAAGCCATGTGGGGGAAGCAGCAAACATGTGGAAGAAGGTGCTCTGGTCAGATGAGACCAAAATTAAACTTTTTACCTAAAAGCCAAATGCTATGTGTGGCGGAAAACCAACACTACACATCACCCTGGACACACCATTCCCACCGTGAAACATGGTGGTGGCAGCATCATGTTTTGGGTATGCTTTTCTTCAGCAGGGACAGGGAAGCTGGTCAGAGATGATGGGAAGATGGATGGAGCAAAATACAGGGTAATCTTAGGAGAAAACCTGTTAAAAATAAAACTTGAGACTGGGGTGGAGGTTCCCTTTCCAGCAGGACAACGACCCTAAACATACAGCCAGAGCTAAAATGGAGTGGTTTCAGATCAAAGCATATTCATGTGTTAGAATGGCCCATTCAAAGTCCAGACCTAAATCCAATTGAGAATCTGTGGTAAGACTTGAAAATTGCTGTTCACAGACGCTCCCTATCCGATCTGGCTGAGCTTAAGCTATTTTGCAAAGAAGAATGGGCAAAAATTTCACTCTCTAGATGTTCAAAGCTGGTAGAGACATCCCCAAAAAGACTTGCAGCTGTAATTGCAGCGAAAGGTGGTTCTACAAAGTATTGACTCAGGGGACAGGAATACAAATGCATGCCACAATTTTCACATATTTTTGAAAAATTTTGAAAACCACTTATAATTTTCCTTCCACTTCACAATTATGTGCCACTTTGTGTTGGTCTATTACATAAAAGCCCCAAAAATGTATTTAGGTCTTTGGTTGTAACATGACAAAATGTGGAAAATTTCAAGGGGTGTGAATAGGCTCTGTATATTGCAGCTTACCTATCCTTCGATGTGGTGTCTGCATTATCTTTCCTTTTTAGTCTTTTTTCCCTCTGTTTTCACTTGATGATCTGGCTACTAACACCCCTCCTGTATTAAAGTGCCCCCGCTCTGGATGTAGGCGCAGATTGCATTCCATCAGCTTCTGCCACAGCCATAGAGGCTGGGAAAAGTGAAAGGGGGACCCAGAAGTGACATTTTACACATCGCTTCTGGGTCAGCAAGAAGAAGGGGAGGAAAGCAGACAAATGTCCACTCTGCTGTCTCCCCTCTACCTGGCGGCACCTACCATGCCAGTCCCGGGCACGCTGATGAGCACACAGAGCCCAGGATACATGAAAGGGGTGTTTGAAAGTGACTGGGCAGATGCCCAGCCACCGGATAGCTTCTGTCAGACAACAAGCAGTTTGTTTGTTCATTCGATATACACACACTACCGGTGGCTGCAGTCACTGGGAGAGTATGTAACCCCCCCCCCCCCTCCCTGCTGCTACTGATGTAGTTTCTAAGTCGGTGGCACTGAAAGGGTAATACCTTCTGACCTGGAAAAAAAATGCATCTGAGAAAAATCAGATAAGTCAGAAGTACTTATCTGAATCCTTGTTTTTGGTCAGCAACTCACAGAATTGAAGCAAGAATGTCGGCATGACTAGCGAGCCAGCTAGCATAAGGCAATGCATAAAGCAGCGATGATGTACAAAATAACGCATAGCAGCTAATCCATTGAGCCACTTTGACACATATACAAAAACTTGGCGCACTGCAAAACTTCCCCCTTCCTCTATGCAGTCTAAAGCACAGATGGGGTGCCAGTGTACAAACAAGCTCATCAAGGCTATTTGAAACAGATCGGAAGACAGAAGATAGAAACATTACACAGCGGAGCACTGAAGCCATATCTTTACCTTTCTGGCTCAACTTGGCTGGGTTCCGGTGTGCAGCATTTCCATCTTCTGTCTGTAATCAGATGAGCCAGCTATATTTCTGGCTCTATTTCAGTGTTGATAGTGGGTCGCTCGCTTTCTACCTTATCCATTGACAAAACGTCTTGTACTCCTTTCACAGAATACAAGACGTTTTGTGAATGAATGAGGGAAGATCATTGCAGTCATCTGCCCTTCTTCTCCTTTTATGCATTCATAGAATGCATAGAATGCATTGCATTCTGTGAAAAGATTACAAGAAAAGCAAGCAAGTGAGGCAACCCACTATCAACAATGTAATAGAGACAGAACTATAGCTGGCTTAATTGGTGGACAAGGTGGAGAGAAAGCGCAACCCACTGTCATCACTCTCTTTGAGCCAGGACTTTACGTTTCATCTCCAGAATTTACAGTAGTGTACAGGATAAATGTAACTAAGAATTTTACCTAAAGCAGCAGCATCCACACATGGGACATCCATCACTAGAGGTAACTTATTTTTACAAAGCAAATATCCATAACATGTTTTTTTTTTTATGGAGTTAAGCTTTGAATAATCAAGAATATGTTTTTGGTGCATTGGAGAAAAACTGTCGATTTGTTTTTAAAATATTTTTTTTTAATTTCTTTAAGAATACCAATACAGGACAGTGGCGCAAGCATGTGATAGAAGAACAATTATTGGCTTGGCCAGGAGCAAGGACACAGACCTTCGTTTTTTTCTTCCACCTCCAACATTGCCAAAAGTAAATGATGTGAGTAGAAGATTGAGTCACATCCTATTCACAGCCTTGTGTAAAAGTGGAAAAAGTCAGTTTGAATGTTACATCCACTTGATCCAGAGAAAGAAAGAAGCCTTCTTAAAATTTTTGATTTAAACATTTTGTTATATCTTTAGAGAAATAATCATTCTTAGCTCCTAAGATTTAAAGCTTTTTATGTATGAGATTCTTCAGTTACCCTTCAGGAAAATTGTTCACCCAGTAGAAGTAGTTCTAAGTGAGAAGAGCACTGGAATGGCATGAGACACAGCGGGGGCACACTACGTGCACACATCTAGCACCTGTCGGTGTGCCCTTTTTTGTAACTGGAGTATAAACTTTTTTCCTTCAACCATAAAGGGATCCTCTTATTTATAATTTAAACTTTTAAAAACAAACTTTAAACTAAATCGGAATTTTTTGATACATACTATTCAGGTATTTATAAATTGCCATTATATCTCCTATTAAGAATATGTTCTTTTGGGTAATTAGAACATCATATTTTAGCAACTGAGATCCTTTATGCCCTTACTTCATTCATTCGCCCCCTTCTGTATCCTTTTCAGGCTATAAATTCTGTGGAATGGTGCCTAAATCTAATCATGATACCCAATATAATCTTACTAATGCTTTGTAAAGAGGTACAGTTTTACTTTAATAGGATAAGTTGATCAGCCACTTCCACATTTAACCAAAAAAGTCTCATCATAAGGTTTAAAAACATTCAGTGTGCAAATATAGTATAGGTTTGTATCATAGGTGTAATGGCAGCTGGTGACTTTTGTGTTCTACATACTTACAATCTTGGAGTCACCAGTATGCAGATGGCATGGGCATGTGACCAGTTGGTAGATAGCACTATATATCAACTCCATGCTTGCCATTCCAGTACGGGCAGCCTTCTATTTCCCAATGCAGTCAACCATTAGGAGTGGAGCTAAGTGTTGTACCAGCTCCCTCTTTTGACTCTCTTTTGCAAAATGAGGCTGTGTATCACAATAATAGATCAACAGGGATGACTGGTAGGGAGATGGAGTGAGTTAAACTCTACTTTTAAAGGAACAGTTGAGATTTGGGTCATCTTCAGATTTGCATCACTGGATCTACTGGTGATTTTTATAAGCAGCATACTCTTCTGACCCTTACATTTTCTCAATATATGACCAAATTGCATTGCTCAAATTTGAGACACATTTAGTTTACCATAGACAGCCATATTTTTTGACAAACAGTAGGTGTCCTAAGAACATTGTTTGATGTTTTTAATTGCCTTCAGATGACCAGTTTGTCATCTGAACCAGCGTTCCTTTGTTATTGACATATGCCTGAATTGTTTGGCAGGATTATTCTATAGAAGATAGACTACATCATTTGCTGTCTTCCCTACCTCAAAGTGAACTTGAACAATGTATAAAGTACTTTACATCGCTGGCCTTGAGAGAGAGTACCCAAGCATTAGCAGCTCAACGGGTAAGTGAAGATTTCTTTTTTTTGTGGTAATTCCTTTATTTATTTTCAAAATGATGCAATTTAACAGTCAAAAACAAATGACAGTGGTTATAATGAAAACAGAAACATGTAACAGAAAGGGTTAATTGTTAGAATAGCAATGTCAAGTATCGATTCCCCCAGCTATGCACTCTGTATTATACATGTAGGGGCGAAGATAAAGTTATCAGTGCGCTTGTCACGTACCGGGTACGGCGGGGAACAGGAGGTGGATCCCCTATGCCAATGGGGCGATAGCACGGGTTGTATTGAAGGACCGGTTCTAATGTTGATACTGGTTTTCACCAGAGCCTGCCGCAAGGCGGGATGGACTTGTAGCGGCGGTAGCAACCAGGTCGTGTCTTCCAATAGCAACTCGACCCCAATGACAGCTGAGACAGGCGCGGTACACAAGGATTAGGCAGAGGCAAGGTCAAACGTAGCAAAGGGTCAAGGCAGGTGGCAAAGGTTCGTAGTCGGGGGCAACAGCAAAGGTCTGGATACACAGTAGGAGCAAACACACAACGCTTTCACTGGGCACTAAGGCAACTCAAAATCCGGCCAAGACAAGAAGGGGAAGTGGGTTTAAGTATGGTTCTGAAAACGGCACTTTGGACCAGGCACCAATTAACTGTGCACTGGCCCTTTAAATGCAGACAGTGTCGCGCGCGCGCGCGCGCCTGAGGGGCAGGGGCGCGCGCACGGCCGGAAGGAGCCGGCGGCCGTGGATCGCGTCCCGGGAGGGGGCAGCACCTGCGGTCGGGAGAGCCGACCGAGGCGCTGCATGACACAGAACGCCGTGAGCGATCCGGGATGGATGGGGCACCCGGAGCGCTTGGCGTTACAGTACCCCCCCCCTTAGGTCTCCCCCTCCTCTTGGGCCTCCCTCTCCTCCTGGAACCCAAGAACCTGAGGATGAGATCCTTGTCAATGATGTTACCCTCAGGTTCCCAGGACCTCTCCTCAGGACCACAGTTCTCCCAGTCAACAAGATAGAAGCGTTTACCTCGGACGGTTCTAGAGGCGAGGATCTCTTTAACGGAGAAGATGTCGGAGGAGCCGGTGACCGGAGCAGGAGCGGTGACCTTGGGGGAAAAGCGATTAAGAACAAAGGGTTTGAGGAGGGAAACATGGAAAGAGTTGGGGATGCGGAGGGAAGGAGGAAGGTGCAGTTTGTAGGAAACGGAATTGATCCGAGCATTGATCTTGAATGGGCCGAGGTAACGGGGGCCCAACTTATAACTGGGGATGCGGAACCTGATGTACCTGGAGGAAAGCCACACCCTATCACCAGGGGAGAATACAGGAGGAGGTCTTCTCCTACTGTCAGCATGTTTCTTCATGCGGGAAGATGCCAGGGCAAGCGACTTTTGGGTCTCTTTCCAGATGGACGACAGCTCTTGGGGGACTTCGTCCACAGCAGGGACTCCGGAAGAAGTGGGGATGGGTAGGGGGGGAAGAGGATGACGGCCGTAAACCACAAAGAAGGGTGATTTAGAGGAGGACTCAGATTCTTTCAGGTTGTAAGAAAATTCGGCCCAGGGCAGGAGGTCAGCCCAGTCGTCTTGACGAGCAGAGACAAAGTGTCGCAGGTAGGCCCCAAGGATTTGGTTGACTCTCTCCACTTGTCCATTGGACTGTGGATGATAGGCAGAGGAGAAGTCCAGCTTGACTTTCAATTTACTGCAGAGAGCTCTCCAAAACTTAGATACAAACTGGACGCCTCTATCCGAGACGATGTGAGATGG
The DNA here is from genome assembly GCA_028564925.1 of Lithobates sylvaticus. Lineage (NCBI taxonomy): Eukaryota > Metazoa > Chordata > Amphibia > Anura > Ranidae > Lithobates > Lithobates sylvaticus. The sequence continues at coordinate 132,457,962 of CM053028.1, forward strand.
AAGTCCATGAAGACGAAAAATCTGGAAGAAGAAATGTTTAGCAAGTATAGGTGCAGAAGGGAGACCTGGAAGCCATTTTGGAGAAACTGTGCCATTTTGGAGAAACGATCCACGACCACCCATATGGTAGTGTGGCCGTGGGAAGGAGGAAGGTCCATGATGAAGTCCATAGCTATGTGGACCCAAGGTCGTTCAGGCACAGGCAGAGGGTGAAGAAGGCCAGCAGGCTTTTGATGAGGGGTCTTGTCTCGGGCACATATAGTACAGGCCTGTACGAAATCCGTCACATCCTTTTTTAAGGAGGGCCACCAGTAATACCTGGAAATCAGTTGGAAGGATTTCTTGATTCCAGGATGACCAGCGAGATGAGAGGAGTGACCCCATTTGAGGATCTGAAGACGAAGACGTGGAGGGACCAAGGTTTTCCCAGGAGGAACTTGCAGCAAGGAGGCAGGAGCAGAAGAGATCAGACACTCAGGGGGTACAATGTGTTGTACAGGAGACTCGGACTCAGAAGAATCGGTGGAACGTGATAGGGCGTCAGCCCTGACATTCTTGTCTGCAGGACGGAAATGGATCTCGAAGTTGAAGCGGGCAAAAAACAACGACCACCTAGCTTGGCGTGGGTTTAATCGTTGGGCGGATTGGAGGTAAGAAAGATTTTTGTGATCTGTGAAGATCGTGATGAGGTGAACGGACCCCTCAAGGAGATGTCCATTCCTCAAGTGCTAGCTTAATGGCCAGTAATTCACGGTCTCTGATGGATTAGTTCTTTTCAGGGGGAGAAAAGGTCTTGGAGATGAAACCACAGGTGACGTTCTTGCCCTTGGGGTCTTTCTGGAGAAGCACGGCTCCAGCTCCCACAGAGGAGGCATCGACTTCCAGGAAGAACGGTTTGAGGGGATCAGGCCTGGATAGAACGGATGCAGAGGCAAAGACGGACTTGAGGCGGTTAAATGCCTCATCAGCTTGAGGAGACCAGGACCTCGGATTCGCACCTTTTTTGGTAAGTGCCACAATAGGCGCAACAATGGTGGAGAAGTGGGAAATTAACTGGCGGTAATAGTTGGCGAATCCGAGGAAACGCTGGATGGCCCGTAGCCCGGTAGGACGTGGCCAGTTCAAGATGGCAGAAAGTTTCTCCGGGTCCATTTGGAGACCTTGTCCAGAGACCAAGTACCCCAGGAAGGGAAGACTGCCGCGTTCAAAGAGACATTTCTCTAGTTTGGCGTACAGACGGTTATCACGGAGTCGCTGGAGTACTTGACGGACATGAAGACGGTGCTCCTTCAAGCTAGAGGAGAAAATCAGGATATCATCCAGATAGACAACAACACAGGAGTACAGCAAATCTCTGAAAATCTCATTCACAAAGTCTTGGAAGACCGCAGGGGCATTGCATAAACCAAAAGGCATGACTAGGTATTCAAAGTGTCCGTCACGGGTGTTAAAGGCAGTTTTCCATTCATCGCCTTTACGGATACGGATGAGATTATATGCGCCCCGGAGGTCCAGTTTGGTGAAAATGCTTGCTCCGCGTAAACGGTCAAAAAGTTCTGAGATAAGAGGCAGAGGGTAGCGATTCTTTATAGTGATTTTATTAAGACTACGATAGTCAATGCAGGGACGTAAGGACCCGTCCTTTTTGGCAACAAAGAAGAATCCTGCTCCAACCTCTCTTGAGGTTCTCCTGGATGTACTCTGTCATAGCTTGTGTCTCCGGGATGGAGAGAGGGTAGATCCTGCCACGGGACGGAGTGGTCCCAGGAAGAAGATCGATAGGGCAATCAAAGGGTCTATGTGGCGGCAAGACTTCAGCTTGTTTCTTGCAAAAGACATCAGCGAAGTCCTGGTAAGGCTTGGGGAGACTAGGCAGAGAGGTCGCGATGGAAACTCGTTTAGTGGGTACCGCTTTGAGGCAATGCCTGTGGCAGGAAGGACCCCATTTTTTGATGTCCCCCGAGGCCCATTTGAGGGTAGGAGAATGTAGCTGGAGCCAGGGTAGGCCCAAAAGAATCTCAGAGGTACAGTTGGGTAACACAAAAAAATCAATCTTTTCATGATGGAGAGCTCCAATTTTCATAAGGAGAAGTTCGGTGCGATAACAGTTCAAATTTTGACCATTTACAGAGGTGATAAAAAATGGTTTGACAAGACGGATGACTGGAATATTAAATTTGTTGATAAGGGAGGCTTCAATGAAATTTCCTGCAGAACCAGAATCCAGAAAGGCCACAGCGGAAAAAGAGGACTTCTTGGAGAAAGAAATCCTCACTGGTACAGTCAGACGTGGAGAGGAAGAGTCTACACCTAGCAACGCCTCTCCCACGCTAGCTAGGTGCGAGCGTTTCCCTGACGTTGAGGGCGGATTGAGCAATCCTTTAAGAAATGGTCAGGACTGGCCCAATACAGGCACAGGTTATGGTCTCGGCGGCGAGTCCTCTCTTGTGTGGTCAGCCGTGACCGATCTACTTGCATAGCCTCCTCAGCGGGAGGCGTAGGTACGGGTTGCAGAGGATTCTGGAAGAGAGGTGCCAGGCGAGGAAACCGCCTGACGCGACCAAAGTCCTTTTCTTGGCGTAGCTCAAGGCGTCTCTCGGTATAACGCATGTCAATGCGGGTGGCCAGCTGGATGAGTTCAGACAGGGTAGCAGGAATCTCTCGTGCGGCCAGCACATCTTTGACATGACTGGATAGACCTTTTTTGAAGGTCGCGCAGAGGGCCTCATTGTTCCAAGAGAGTTCAGATGCCAGGGTGCGGAACTGAATGGCGTAATCGCCCACTGAAGAATCTCCCTGGACAAGGTTCAGGAGAGCCGTCTCGGCAGAGGAGGCCCGGGCTGGTTCCTCGAAGACACTACGAACTTCAGAAAAGAAAGCTTGAACTGTAGCAGTGGCAGGATCGCCACGGTCCCAAAGCGGTGTAGCCCAGGCTAGGGCCTTGTCAGATAGCAGGCTAACCACGAACGCCACCTTAGACCGTTCGGAGGGGAACTGGTCAGACAACATCTCCAGATGGAGGGAACACTGGGATAGGAACCCTCGGCATAGCTTAGGGTCCCCATTGAACTTGTCAGGAAGGGACAGGCGGACTCTAGCAGCAGCAACTCGTGGCGGAGATGTAGGAGCTGGCGGGGGAGACGGTAGAAGCTGCTGTAGCATAGCAGTCAACTGCGCCAATTGCTGTCCCTGTTGAGCGACCACCGTGGTCAGATCCGAGAGGCTTGGCAGAGGGACCTCAGCGGGATTCATGGCCGGATCTACTGTCACGTACCGGGTACGGAGGGGAACAGGAGGTAGATCCCCTATGCCAATGGGGCGATAGCACGGGTTGTATTGAAGGACCGGTTCTAATGTTGCTACTGGTTTTCACCAGAGCCCGCCGCAAGGCGGGATGGACTTGTAGCGGCGGTAGCAACCAGGTCGTGTCTTCCAATAGCAACTCGACCCCAATGACAGCTGAGACAGGCGCGGTACACAAGGATTAGGCAGAGGCAAGGTCAAACGTAGCAAAGGGTCAAGGCAGGTGGCAAAGGTTCGTAGTCGGGGGCAACAGCAAAGGTCTGGATACACAGTAGGAGCAAACACACAACGCTTTCACTGGGCACTAAGGCAACTCAAGATCCGGCCAGGACAGGAAGGGGAAGTGGGTTTAAGTATGGTTCTGAAAACGGCACTTTGGACCAGGCACCAATTAACTGTGCACTGTCCCTTTAAATGCAGACAGTGTCGCGCGTGCGCCTGAGGGGCGGGGGCGCGCGCGCCGGAAGGAGCCGGCAGGGACAAGGTGAGGGGAGCGGGACGCGATCCCTGGGCGGCCGTGGATCGCGTCCCGGGGAGAGGGCAGCGCCTGCGGTTGGGAGAGCCGACCGAGGCGCTGCATGACACAGAACGCCGTGAGCGCTCTGGGATGGATGGGGCACCCGGAGCGCTCGGCGTTACAGCGCTATGCTGGGGAGGCTTCTAGACAGTTACTTTAATAACCCAGTACAAATGTTATGGCTACCAGGGTCATACAGTAGAATACACACTCACACCTGTCTGGGAGGCTTACCTCTCGCGTACCAGCTGAGCCAAGCCATGGGACATAACAGACAGGTGATGTAAAACAGGATATTAATATTATCTGACTAAACCAGCCCACGACTGGGTACAGATTAGGGAAGTGTGATCAAGGGGAAGGAGGAGGGGTGGGAGGGATGGGTGTCAGGACTCCCCGGAGGGAGGGGAAGGGGGGAGGGGGGGTGGTGTGGAAGGTAGAGGAAAGGGTAGCAGGGTAGAGAGGGGAAAGGAAGAGGAAAAGGGTGCCCCCAACTAGGAAGCAATTCGAGCCTTAAGGATCAGGCAGGCTGTGCAGCCTCCCGGAGGTATGCTTCAGTATAAATGTAGTGTTGCCATGGTTGCCATGTCTCCCGAAAGGCCTCCTCCCTACTGTACAAGGTGGCAGTGAGATCCTCCATGTTTCTTAGCTCATTTACCTTGGCAAACCACAGGGAACTGATTTAGCCAGGAGGATGCTGACCCCCTTGGTTTTGGAGATGGGCAATGTACTGTGGTATGCCGTCGGAAAGGCCCCATTGGTCAGTTTAGGAATATGTTCAACATGGAAGTGCGTTTCCTGTAGAAAGGCAACTTGAGTTCTGCCTTTGCGCAAGTCAGCTAAAAGCTGCGATCGCTTTTCTTGTACGTTGAGGCCACGTACATTGAGGGAGGTAACCTTTAGGAGACCCATAATGCCGTCTGTTGTGGTGGTGACCACTGTTGAAAGTAAGTAATGATCCCGATCCAGGAACTCCCCCTAGTCGAGGGACAACACAACGGGAGAGAGAGAGGGGTACGAGGATAATGAGAGGTAGGGGGGAGTAGGGAAAAGAGAGAGAGAGGGGTGGGAGAGGGGGTAGAGGGAAATTCGGTCTTCAAATGCGATAACTCTGGCCCCCCGTCTGGTAATGCCCAGACGGGGGGCCGCCATAATTGGGGGTGGTCAGAGCGGTAAGGGTTGCTTTAAACCAAGCAATGGTAGGTCAACAGGTAAATGGAAACAAAAGAATCATTACATTAGGAGATGCGCAAGATGAGAGCAATGAGAACCATATGAATTATAACATTAGAACCAACTTATTAACATATATGAACAACACTTATTGACAACCAGGATTAATGCAGTAAAAAGTGAGGTCTAGCATCCGGAACTGCTAGTAAAGATTTCTAAATTCGTATCAGAACTGCAAATACATATTTAAATATCTATTTATATCCAACTTCAATAAGACCCCTTTCACACTGGGGTGTTTTTCAGGCGCTTTAGCGTTAAAAAAAGGACTGTAAATCGCCTGAAAGGAGCCTCATCTGCAATCCCAATGTGAAAGCCTGAGTGCTTTCACACTGAGACCCCTTTCACATTATGGCGTTTTTCAGGCGCTTTAGCGTTAAAATAAGAGCCTGTAAAGCACCTGAAAGAAGCCTCAACTGCAATACCAATGTGAAAGCCCGAGTGCTTTCACACTGAGGCGCTGCGCTGGCAGAGTGTCAAAAAAAGTCCTGCAAGCAGCTTCTTTGCAGCGATTTTGGAGCGGTGAATACACCGCTCCTAAAGCGCCCCTTCCCATTGAAATCAATGGGAAGCGCCTGCAAAGCACTTTTAGCAGTGGTGCTTTGTGGGCGCTTTTAACCCTTTATTTGGCCACTAGCGGGGTTTAAAGCGCCCCACTAGAACTCAAAGCGCTGCTAGTTTAAGTGGCGCTTTACGAGTGTTTTTCAGACGCTGGCGGTGTGAAAGGGCTCTTAAAGCACTTGGGCTTTCACATTGGGATTGCAGATGAGGCTTCCTTTAAGCGCTTTACATGCGCTTTTTTAACGCTAAAGCGCCTGAAAAACACCTGACAAATGCCCCAGTGTGAAAGGGGTGTAAGGGTTTAGCCCCCTGTTGGTCCAGAGTTATAACAATCACCCCCCAAAAAAAGAAACAAACCTGCTCGTAGGACTTCTGTGGACCCTGTAAAAAACATATGTTTTAACAAAGATTCTAAAATTACATATGCAAGCTGTACTCTTAATGAAAACTCTTATTCAAATACAATACATGCAATACAACGGTATAAACATACCGCAGTTAAAGCCCTTCTTATGGATATCCTAGTAAGACCACATCTATTTACAGTATGTAATTCAAAAGACAGGTGTCCCAATACATATCAAAAACAGACACCCAGATTTCCCTTAACCCATTAATATATAAACATATAAACTATTTATCTTTGCTGACATAGCCTTGTATCTAACTGTTTTAATTGAAAAAAATATATAATTCACTCTGATGTGTGTAACCTTGAGTCTTCTATCAAAGCAATTTTCCACTAAAGTGAAATAAAGCTCTCACTTTATACCAAGTGTATAGCAGTCTCGTCTCTATCTGGTATTCACCAAATGCTTTTTTTTCTTTTTTTATTGCTAATGCAGATAGTATGGATTAAATTATTATTAACATTGGCAAGGTGCTTATCAATACATGCTGGCACAAATGGTACTTTGGTAAACAGTCCAGATCATTCCATATGGCTTGGATTCAGTAGGGTATGGCAGTTACATCTATCAGGTGTCTGCCAAGTAATACTTTTTCTTTTCAAAGGTTAGTGCATAGAATGCCAGTGTAGATAAAGCACAGACATTGGTATTTTTCCAAAAATAGCAAATCAATATTTTTTTTGTTGTTCCACTAAGGTAAGGTATGGTGATTCTTTTGGTTAAGTATATATGGTATGCCTTAATATGTGATTCCACTAGGATTGATATGGTCATTTTGATTTTTTTTTTTTTTATTTGAATTATTTCAGAGAGGCCTGTGGTGCTTTGGAGGGAATGGGCTGCCATATGCTGAAAGTCTTAGCACAGTTCCTTCTGAAAAGTTGGAAGTATTCAGCTTGCAGGCTTTAATAAAGCATTCCAAGGTAACGTGAATCACACTACTTACTATGCCACCTCCAAAGATTCTTTACATTTTGAAACATTCTGCAATTTGTATACCGAATAGTTTTTCACAGATCTAAATGGTTTATTCGCTGGGAATAATTCTAAGCTAAAATAAAATTAACTATACTGAAAAGGCTTGAAAACATTGCAGGATTATCTGTTTCTGCTTTGTTTTTCACCTGAAAAGTTGGGTTAAAAAAAAAAAAAAATGCTGAGCTTTCAGCATTCATTCCTTAGGCAAAATATTGTAATCTTATTGCATTTTTCTAATGTCCTTTTGTTAGTGTGCACCCCAAAGCTTAAACACACATGCGTGTGGTGTGTATGTGTGTATATATATATTTTTATATATATATATATATATATATATATATATATATTAGGGCTGTTACTGATTAAAAATTTTTGTGTTCGATTAATCAATTTTTAATCGATTAATCTTGATTAATTATAACGCACATACAGTTTTTTTCAAACAGTGACGTCACGGACATTAGGGGTGCAACGTATCAAAAAACTCACGGTTTGGATCGTTCCTCGGATCAGGGTCACGGATCGGATCATTTTTCGGATCACCACCATATATAGTCCCCACTCTAATATCCACATCTCCCCCCATACTGTAATGTCCACATCTCCACTCATACTGTAATGTCCACATCTCCCCCATACTGTAATGTCCACATCTCCCCCATACTGTAATGTCCACATCTCCCCCCATACTGTAATATCCACATCTCCCCCATACTGTAATGTCCACATCTCCCCCCCATACTGTAATGTCCACATCTCACCCATACTGTAATGTCCACATCTCCCCCATACTGTAATGTCCACATCTCCCCCCATACTGTAATATCCACATCTGCCCCATACTGTACTGTCCACATCTTCCCCATACTGTACTGTCCACATCTCCCCCATACTGTACTGTCCACATCTCCCCCATACTGTAATATCCACATCTCCTCCCATACTGTAATGTCCACATCTCCCCCATACTGTAATGTCCACATCTCCCTATACTGTAATGTCCACATCTCCCCCATATTGTAATGTCCACATCTCCCCCATACTGTAATGTCCACATCTCCCTATACTGTAATGTCCACATCTCCCCCATACTGTACAGTCCACATCTCCCCCATATTGTAATGTCCACATCTCCCCCATACTGTAATGTCCACATCTCCCCCATACTGTAATGTCCACATCTCCCCATACTGTACTGTCCACATCTCCCCCATATTGTAATGTCCACATCTCCCCCCATACTGTACTGTCCACATCTCCCCCATACTGTACTGTCCACATCTCCCCCATACTGTACTGTCCACATCTCCCCCATATTGTAATGTCCACATCTCCCCCATATTGTACTGTCCACATCTCCCCACATCTCCCCCATACCTTAATATTTACGATTGTCTGCTCTGTCCGGAATAGACAGCAGGCAGACCCGTCCGTCCTCAGAGTAGACGGCAGAAGCAGGCGGGCGATGATGACGTCAGCGTGCCGCTACTAAGCCGCTGTCGGGTGGACCAAGATGGCCGCGGCTCCGGAGCTAGGCCGAAGCCGCGGCCTTTCCTATGGGCGAGACCGCGGAGCGCACTCCGTGGATCATCCTCGATCAAAGAAATTAACGATTAATCGAACAATTAATCGTTAATTTCCGCAGCCCTAAATATATATATATATATATACATACACACACACACACTTTCTAAGATCCCATTCACACTAGGAACGGCATGTGAATCGTACAGGAACGCTGTGTGGTTCCTGTGTGATTTACATACAGTTCTCTGCTGTGTGATTTTAGCCCCATTCATTTTCAATGGGCAGAAACAGCACTGCACTAAAAGTAGTGCATCCACTACTTTTTGAAACGCACCTCAGCTGCATCGCATGGTACTTTTGTACCATGTGATCCAGTGTGGGCAAATGCACTGTATTAACTGACCCCTGCAGCAGATCGTAAAGGGCAGTACAATTGGAATGCGGTGCGGGAAGCTGCACAGGAAAGCAGCTCTCCCGCACTGCATTCCAGTGTGAACAGGCCCTTATAAATAAATATAAACAAACATTTTAAAATGTATTAAAACATGGACAATGTTAGTAGAGCAGAGGTTGGTGTCAGTAGCACAGTGGATGGTGTCAGTAGAGCAGTGGACAGTGTCGGTAGAGCAGTGGACAGTGTCGGTAGAGCAGTGAACAGTGTCAGTAGATGGTGCCAGTAGAGCGGTGGTTGGTGTTATTAGGGCAGTGGATGGTATTAGTAAGTGCCAACTCATCCCTTTAAACCCAAACACATATTAATTACACAGGTTCTGTGGCTGATTATGGTGGTAATTAAACTTACTGCGGCACTTACTTATTAGTGCCTCATCTGCATTAAATTAGCCTCAGAACCTGTGTAATCAATATGTGTTTGGGTTTAAAGGGATGAGGTGGCATCCCTAGTGTCAGTAGAAAAACACAACACCTGGAGCGCTGCGAGTGTAAGGGCCAAGTAACGTGCTCTGATGAGGAGTAATCAGATAAGTGGATCAGACCCAGTGCAACCAGCACAGCATGGAAAGAGATGCTACAGTCAAAGAAAAATACACAAAATGCAGCGCTCTGAAAGAATGATCAAAAAATGGTTGAACAGTCAAAGTTTAAAATAAATGGTAGTGAACGTTACCAGTGACCTCAGAGTGTATAAGGTGGAAACAATCATCCGGGAGGCTTGCCTGGAGATGGTTTGAACATCAATCACCATCCAATGAAATGGAGGGGAGAAAATTCAGTTCCCAGAGGGGGAGTGTACTGGCTGCTGGCAAAGCCTGCCAGCACCAGGTGGATGCCACAGCTGGATTGTGGTCAGCAGGATGGATAGAAAGGCAACCTGTGTGATGTAAATGGCCCCAGAGGGAACAACCAAGCCGAGCAGGGTCGATATTCTCAGTGAGCCTATGCGCCTTCTGTGACATCGCTTCTGTGCCAGAGAGAAAAGTGTATTGATGTCATATGTATAAGCGTCCACTATTCTGTTGCCGTGAATTACATGTTTTGCGCATGCGCTTTGTCAAAGTCACTGCCAGGACGGCAACAGAAGCTAGATATAGAGAGAGAGAGAGCTAATTACAAGCCTGAGGATAATTGTCCCCTCCTCACTGCTCAGTCTTAAAGGGGTCAGTAGAGCAGTGAACGGTGTCAGTAGAGTAGTGTAGTGGACGGTGTCAGTAGAGCAGTGGACAGTGACAGGAAGGCAGTGGACGGTGTCAGTAGAGCAGTGGACGGTGTCAGTAGAGCAGTGGATGGTGTTAGTAGGGAAGTGGATGGTGTCAGATGGGCAGTGGACGGTGTCAGTAGATCAGTAGACAGTGTCAGTAGAGCAGTGGATGATGTTAGTAGGGCAGTGGTTGGTGTTAGTAGGGCAGTGGTTGGTGTTAGTAGGGCAGTGGATGGTATAAGTAAGTGGAGCAGTGAACAGTGTCAGTAGAGCAGTTGACGGTGTCAGTAGAGCAGTTGACGGTGTCAGTAGGGCAGTGGACGGTGTCAGTTAGGGTTGCCACCTCTTCCCTTCAAACCCAAACACATATTGATTACACAGGTTCTGTAGCTGATAACGGTGGTAATTAAACTTACTTAGTGCCTTATCTGCATTAAATTAGCCTCAGAACCTGTGTAATGAATATTTGTTCGGGTTTAACCACTTCAGCCCTGGAAGATTTGGCTGCTCAATGACCAGAGCATTTTTTACAATTTGGCACTGCTCTGCTTTAACTGCTAATTGAGCGGTCATGCAATGCTGTACCCAAACGAAATTTGTGTCCTTTTTTTCCCCACAAATAGAGCTTTCTTTTGATGGTATTTGATTGCCTCTGCAATTTACATTTTTTTGCGATATTAACGGAGCAAATTTTGAAAAAAAAATTATATTTTCTACTTTTTGTTATAAAAAAAATCCAATAAACTCAATTTTAGTCATACATTTAGGCCAAAATGTATTCAGTTACATGTCTTTGGTAAAAAAAATGTCCATAAGCGTATATTTATTACTTTGCGCAAAAGTTGTGTCTACAAACTAGTGTACATTTTCTGGAATTTACGCAGCTTTTAGTTTATGACTGCCTATCTCATTTCTTGAGGTGCTAAAATGGCAGGGCAGTACAACCCCCCCAAAATGACCCCATTTTGGAAAATAGACACCCCGAGGAAATTGCTGAGAGGCTTGTTCAGCCCATTGAATATTTTATTTGTTTGTCACAAGTGATTAAAAAATGACAAAAAAAAAATAAATTACACAAAGTTGTCACTAAATTATATATTGCTCACACATGCCATGGTTATATGTGGAATTACACCCAAAAATACATTCTGCTGCTTTTCCTGAGTATGGGGATACCACATGTGTAAGACTTTTTGGGAGCCTAGCTGTGTACAGGACCCCAAAAAACAATCAACTTTCTCACTACCTATCACAGTTTCAGAGGCAATGAAATGTCAAGATAGCATACCCCCCCCAAAATTACCCCATTTTAGAAAGTAGACACTTCAAGCTTCCATATTCCATGTCTACTTTCCAAAAGGAGTCATTTGGGGGGTTTTGAACTGTCCTGGCATTTTATGCACAACATTAGAAGCTTATGTCACACATCACCCACTCCATTATAACCACTTGAAGACAAAGCCCTTTCTGAAACTTTTTGTTTACATGAAAAAATTTATTTTTTTGCTAGAAAATTACTTCCCTGAACATTATATATATATTTTAAAGCAAAGGCCCTACAGATTAAAATGGTGGGTGTTACAATTTTTTTTTCAGACAGTATTTGCGCAGCGATTTTTCAAACGCTTTTGTTTTGGGGAAAATAAAAACTTTTTTTAAATTCAATCTTATTTTATTGAGAAAGGTAGGTGTACATTACACAAATATGTCATTCAATAACACATATAAAGAGATAAACATCATTTTAATACCGGTACCATAGCGTCTCATGGTATAGGGAATTTGTTAGCTTCAGTTAAGTTAGTTTGATATACAAGCCTGTTTAGCTATATCGTCTATCGTGACTTATTAAGGGTCGGTGAGCACTACTATCTATTCAACGAGTGGTGCCCACTTACTACAAATATGCTAGGGCTTTTGTTGTTGTGCTAAGTGCGATATCTCTTAGAGTGAAACTCTATGTGTGTCGCAATTTCCATCTGATGAGACTAGAGATTATGGTTTGGTGGTCGTGTAGCACTGTAACATATAGAGTGAAGTGGGGGAATGAAGATGAGGATAGAGGGGTCAAGGCAGTATGGTAGGTACATAGTAAGAGGGAGACATTCCACTTAGGTTAATAAAGGTAAAAAGTTATCTGGCGCGGTAATAATAAATCACTCAAAACACTGAATGAAAAATCCCCAAAGGAACTGATAAAGTGCAAAAAATGTAAATGCTAAATATTATATCTCCACTGAGGTAAATAAAGTGCAAGATAAAGTGAAAACAATAATATATATATATATATATATATATATACACACACAAGTGTCACAATAATACTCAGTGACCTAAACAAACTGTGCAAAATATATATAGAGAAGATCACAAAAAACAGCAGATAGGTGACGTCCTTCAAGGAGAATAAAACTTAAAAAATTGGATGAAATAAAAAACGGCAATTAAATAGCAATAAAAGTCCATAAAGAACTCCACGGGTTGCATCCTGTAAAAGTAGTCTCACAGAACTCTCACCTAATATACATGAAGAAATTTGCATCAATGAATAAGTGGGTCTTTCCACAACATCCTATTGGAACCTTTTCCTGTTTACATACGCTGATAATGGGGTCATAGACTACTTCTCAATCTTTATGAATCCTCCACAGAGCCGCCCTAATATGCTCCAATATGGCGTAACAACAAAAGTGGGGTAAAGAGAAAAAGAAATGCCTCCAATGGTGAAGTAGGTTAACCACTTGACATCCGGCCGTAGACGAATGACGGCCTCGGCGCGGATGTCAATTCCCTCGTTCCCTGTGCGTGCTCATGAGCGCGCAGCAGGGAAATTCTGTGTTGTGAAATTCTGTGAAATTCTGTGTTGGCTGTGTCCCTCGGACACAGCCAATCACAGATCGCTGTAAACGGCCAATCACAGCGGCCGTTTACAGCGCGATCGGCGTGTCCAATGGGAGATGATCTCATATGTAAACATATGAGATCATCTCTCAGCGCCGCTCTCCCTCCTCACACAGACACAGCGTGTAAGGAGGGAGAGATGAACGGCTGCAGCGGCCGTAAGTGAAAAAAAAAAAACGAAATAAATGTGCCATCTGTCCCCACTGCCACCACTGCCATCTGTCCCCAATGCCATCTGCCAGTGCCATCTGTCCCCAATGCCATCTGCCAGTGCCATCTGTCCCCAATGCCATCTGCCAGTGCCATCTGTCAGTGCCACCTGTCATCAGTGCCACCTGTCATCAGTGCCACATGTCATCAGCGCCACATCAGTGCCACATGTCATCAGTGCCACATAATGCCACATGTCATCAGTGCCACATAGTGCCACATGTCATCAGTGCCACATAGTGCCATCTGTCATCAGTGCCATATCAGTGTCATGTGTCGTCAGTGCCACATATTAGTGCCATCTGTCATCAGTGTCACGTATTAGTGCCATCTGTCTTCAGTGCCACCTGTCAGTGTCACGTGCCATCTGTTATCAGTGTCACCTGTCATCAATGCCACGTATCAGTGCCATCTGTCATCAGTGTCACATGTCATCAGTGCCACGTATTAGTGCCGTCTGTCATCAGTGCCATGTATTAGTGCCATCTCTCATCAGTGCCACATATTAGTGCCACGTGATATCAGTGCCACGTATAAGTGCCATCTGTCATCAGTGCCACATATTAGTGCCATCTGTCATCAGTGTCACGTGTCATCAGTGCCCCGTATTAGTGCCATCTGTCATCAGTGCCACATCAGTGTCACGTGTCATCAGTGCCACGTATCAGTGCCATCTGTCATCAGTGCCACGTCAGTGTCACGTGTCATTGTCCTGGTGCTCTAGGGCCTTCAAAAGTGTAATAGGTAGTCAACAAGTTAGATGTGTAATTAATGCTACTAGAACACGTGATGGTGTTCCCTGCATGTTGGGCCTCTGTATGTGGCTAGGCTGTGTAAAAGTCCCACACATGTGGTATCGTAATACTCAGGAGGAGTAGCAGAATTTATTTTAGGGGTGTCATTTGTGGTATACACATGCCATGTGAGAGAAATAACCTATTACAATGAAAATTTTGTGGAAAAAAAATAAAAAATAAAAAAATAATTCATTTTGCAAAGAATTGTGGGAAAAAATTACAACATCAAAAACCTCACCATGCCTCTTACTAAATACCTTGGAATGTCTACTTTCAAAAAAATGGGTCATTTGGGTGGTATTTGTACTTTCCTGGCTTGTTCGGGTCGCAAGAAATGAGATCGGCCACCAGTACATCAGATGTGATCAATTTTGTATAATTTGCACCACAGATTGTAGACTCTCTAACTTTCACAAAGACCAAATAATATCCACTAATTTGGGTTATTTTTACCAAAGATATGTGGCAGTATAAATTGTGGCCAAAATTTATGAAGAAAAATTAATAATTTCCTAAATTTTATCACCGAAACAAAGAAAAATGTGTTTTTTTTCAAAATTTGCAGTCTTTTTTCATTTATAGCGCAAAAAATAAAAAACCCAGAGGTGATCAAATACCACCAAAAGAAAGCTCTATTTGTGGGAAAAAAAAAGGACAAAAAATTCATTTGGCTACAGTGTTGCATGACTGAGTAATTGTCATTCAAAGTGTGAGACCCCCGAAAGCTGAAAATTGGTCTGGATAGGAGGGGGGTTTAAGTTCCCGGTAAGCAAGTGGTTAAAGAAACTTAGGGTTTGTTTATTGAGATTCTAATAGGTGGCTCTTACATAAAAAGCATTAAAAACAGCAAAAGACAGATAAAACGGCGTTCTCAGGGCCTTCTCACATCACTTCCGGTGTGCGTCTGATTCCGGCCACTCCCTAGTAGGCAGACCTCAAGATTAAAGAGCAGTATGTAGATTTTATTAAAAACAATTATTTTGGGGTCTTTGCATTAAATTGGTTGTGACAGTTCATATACCATATGATTCCATGCTACTGGAAAAAGAAAAAAATATTATACTTCTATAGTATAATATGTTTTACCAATGGATGGATGATGGATAGCTGCTGCTGAATTAATTTATATTGTGATCAATACCACTGGTAATAAAGAGCGTAAACAACTATTGTTTACTTTTTTGTGTTTTTTTATAATGTTGTTAGTATAAATCTAAAACCAGTTTATTAGGTGTATGTAAATTCCAAAATTTAGATGAAGCCCACAAGGGTAAAACGCGTCAGCCAGCCTATAAGCAGGGATTTGCTGCATGGATTGTATAGCTGAATAAAGCTACTGAAACTGTTAATGTCATCAATATGAAGCTTTCTTTTTTCGACAATGAAATGTATGCCTAGACCTCAAGGAGAATGCTGTATGTGACTCATAACCATTCCTCTCTTCCCATAGGCAAAGTACAAAATATATTTTTAATAGGTTTTGGTTTTTTAACGCCTACATTGTGAGCTCCTGATTTACCAGAACATTTATAATATAGGGGAATTTTGTACTTAGAAGAAGCATAATATGCAAAGTGCATTTTATTCAAAGAAGCTTTACAACAGATAACAGCCATTATTTACACAAACTTTAAAATATCATCAGATAGCTTAAGATATTTTTCTTTGTTCTTACTATCCAACACAGATCTCCTCTCATGTCGACAAGATTGTGGCAAATGGCGGGCTGCAGCTGCTGCAGAGGATATATATGCTTCGTAAGGATTCTCAGAAAATACAAAGGAGCATTATGCGCATTATAGGAAACCTGGCCTTACATGAGCATCTGCATATAGATATTGTGGACTCTGGTAATAAAAACTAGCAACAGTTCTTTTATTTCTTAAACGCTTTTACATAATGTGAGTTTATATTGTTTTATTAACATATTCATACTAGATTATATTCCCCATGTAGCACCATAGTCACCCACTCAAAAGGCCATTTTACATTATTTTATTCAATGGAACTGAAGCATCATTTTTTTTCTCCTCCTAATAACAGCAATCACTGGGACAAAAAGTGTGGGGGAAATCCCACCACACTAGTGGTTGTCAACTGGTTAAGGGAAATCTACAGATGGGAATATCTAGTAAGAAATGTTGAAAGTGGTATTTCCTCTCATTTTGAAAATTATTTCCTTTCACTTCCTTTTTTTCTCTTATCACCGTGACATGAAGCGAGGGTATATCTCCCTAGTGGGGACACAGACAGTAAAAACCCATTAGGGGTCTAATGCCACGTACACACAAATGGATTTTCCGTAGAAAAAAACTTGGATGTTTTTTCCAACGGAATTCCGCTCAAGCTTGCCTTGCATACACACGGTCACACAAAAGTTCTCTGAACGTTCGACCGTCAAGAACGCAGTGACGTACAACACTACGACGAGCCGAGAAAATTACGTTCAATGCTTCCGAGCATGCGTCGAATTGTTTCCGAGCATGCGTAGGAATTTTGCACGTCGGAATTTGTACAGACGATTGCATTTTTGCATAGGAACTTTTCCCGACTGAAAAATAGAGAACAGTGGCCTAGTCAGTCTCCAGACTACAATCCTATAGAAAATTTATGGCGGGAGCTGAAACTTTGAGTCGTCAAGAGGCAGCCAAGAAACCTTAAGGATTTAGAGAAGATCTGTAAAGAGTGGACAAAATCTCACCTGAAATGTGTGCAAAACTGGTCACCAACTACAAGAAACGTCTTACTTCTGTGCCTGCCAACAAAGGTTTCTCCACCAAGTACTAAGTCATCTTTTGCTTGGGGATCAAATACTTATTATACTCACTGAACTGCAACTTAATTTATAGCATTTGTTTTATGTGGGGTTTTTTTTTTCTGGATTTCTGGTTGATATTCTGTTTCTATCATTTAAAATACACCTATGATAAAAATTATAGATCCTTCATTTTTTTCTAAATGGGCAAACATACAAAATCTGCAGGGGATCAAATAATTATTTTCCCCACTGTAAATTCTGTATAATAATAATAATAATGTTATTGGTTAATCTTTGCAAAGGGAATTTTCACTACATTCACTAGGCTCAGGGAAAATTCCCTTAGCAAAGAGCAAATTTCCTTGCAATGTAAGCTGCCTATATGGCTTTAGTACATAAACCCCAGTGTATTTTTTAAAGTCCATTTACTGTTTAAAAACAGACTGAAGTAAATGTCTTCTAGTTATTTGCAAAGGTTCAGATAAATTCTTTATCCCTTAGGCTGGGTATCACTCTTGGCTGAAGCCATGAAATCTCCATATGTTATCCAGTCTTCCCATGCTGCTCGAGCACTGGCTAATTTGGATCGTGAAACGGTTACTGAGAAATATCCTGATGGTGTTTACGTTCTACACCCACAGCATAGAACAAGGTAAGGAACGGCTGTCTTTACCCCTCAAACATTAGGACCATGATTGATGTTGTAGATTAATCTTGTTGTGTCCAGAAAGGCTATTACATCAATATTTTTTTTCTTTTTTTTTTTTAACAAGTTGATGGATACATGATTGTTTGAAATCCGAAGCAGTTATATTTTACTGTAATGCCGCGTAATTTCCATCGGAAAAATCTTGGATGTTTTTTCCGACGGAACTCCGGTCAAGCTTGGCTTGCATACACACAGTCACACAAAAGTTTGCTGAACTTTCAATCGTCAAGAACGCGGTGACGTACAACACTGCGACGAGCTGAGAAAATGAAGTTCAATGCTTCCAAGCATGCGTCAAATTGTTTCCAAGCATGCGTAGGAATTTTGCATGCCGGAATTGGTACAGACGATCGAAATTGTAGACGACCGTGTGTATGCAAGCCAAGCTTGAGCAGAATTCTGTCGGAAAAAACATCCAATATTTTTCCGATGGAAAATCCGCTCGTGTGTACGCGGCATAAGATTGGTGTAACTACTCTGGGTTCAAGATGTGCCACTGCTGTCTCCAAAATTAGATGGTTTCTGACATGCTACATTTGTGTAACGTAATATCCTGAGGCTTCCACAAAGTGCTTATATTGTATGTCTGAAAAACATATTCAGTACATCTCTGCAGTACATGCACATTTTCAAATGTTTATTCTTGTTTAAAACTGCAAATACCGAAGAATTCCTGTTGATCTGCCAGTAAATTGAATGTGTTCTTGTTTGAGCTGACAACAGGGCTACTGCTGCAATGAAATCCCAAACAGTGTTGTTAGCTCTGGCCAGTTCTCCCCTGCTGGACTATAGAATACTTCCCCCTCTGCTAATCAGCATAACATATATTTGTTATCTTAGTAATTTTTAACAAAATCATGTCTTTAGAACCCTAAAAGTTCCCTTCATTCCAAGGCTCTTTGTTGAGCTGTAGGATGAGTAGCTCATAAACTTTGTAAACATAAAGAACAAAAGAGCCAGTGCCAATCTGAGTGTAGTAGTTGAAAAAGCAGATTTTAATCACAAATAGTTGCACTCACTAGACAGCAGCATTAGTAGCAACCTAAGATATCACAGTCCATGGCGGCTTTAATACAGTGCGGTCCTATCAAGCTCAGTGGCGCCGGTGGCTTCCAGTGTCCCAGGCTTGATGTGGAGGGCCCAGGAGGAAATCGTCAGCCGGACGTCACTGGTGTCAGGTGGTTGCTGATGGGCGGTTACAAGATGATGCATGCGTTTGGAGCATGTGTTCTCCTTCCTCAGGCAGTACCCTCTGCCATCTTTAGTGTGGCTATATAGGGCAGAGACACAGTAGGGCCGGCCAGTGACATCACTAGGCCTGCCCATCAGCCGCAATAAGCACAACAAAGGTGTTGAGGGATGGGACAGATAAGAGAGGATATCTCTGAATAGTGGCTGGCCCAGGAATGCATGTTATGGACATAAATATCTATACAAAAATATCCATACAAAAACAGACTTTGAGAAAATGAGCTCTTAACATTAAAATGATAATTAAGTTTTAAAGAAACAAACGAACAATAATGTAATATATAGTATAAGAAAAGTTTATTAAGTAAAAAAAAAAAATGTAATTAAAAAAATGAATGAATCCATTAATCAATTAATCAGTCAACTAGCCAACCAATTAACCAATCAATGCATCTAAAAATAATGAGAAGAAAAAAATTAACAGTTGAAAAAAATGAAAAAATATATAATAAAAAAATGAAAAAATAAAAATGTCAAAGAAAATGTTTTTTTTATTAAATAAGTTGATATAAAATATTTAAAAAAAGTATTTATAAAAATGTAAGTATGAATCTGGAGCAAAAAAATCCATGAATATATGCACATATGCATACATATAGAAAAATATATATGCACATATGTATATAGAGAAAGAAATATGTAGAAGAATGACAAGGTTAGGCTCAAAAGTGTTGAGATTATGATGGAATAAATTATTATTTCTTTTATATATATATATATATATATATATATATATATATATATATATATATATATATATATATACAAATACATATATACACATACATATATCTATAGGGAGACATTTTAAAAAATATAAAAATATAAACTTATCAAAGCATAATGACTATACTCTATATGTTGCACTTACTTATGGATGATTTTGTGTGGAGTTTTTAAGACTATAAGGGTACTGAGAAAGAATATATAATGAGAAAGAATTATTGAGACGGACCAAAAAGGAAGATATATACATATACATACACACACACAGATATATACACACACATAAAACACACATATGCAACACACATATACATACCGTATTTATCGGCGTATAACACGCACCGGCTTAGTTTAGGGAAAAAAAAAAACTTACATTTAAGCGTCATTTGCAGCTTGCCCAGCGTCATTTGCAGCCTTGCCCAGCGTCATTGCAGCCTTGCCCAGCGTCATTGCAGCCTTGCCCAGCGTCATTTGCAGCCTTGCCCAGTGTCATTGCAGCTTGCCCAGCGTCATTGCAGCTTGCCCAGCGTCATTGCAGCCTTGCCCAGCGTCATTTGCAGCCTTGCCCAGCGTCATTTGCAGCCTTGCCCAGTGTCATTGTAGCTTGCCCAGCGTCATTGCAGCTTGCCCAGCGTCATTGCAGCTTGCCCAGCGTCATTGCAGCCATGCCCAGTTTCTTTGGAATTTGCCAGCATCATTTGAAGTCCGGTCCCGGTTTAAATTTCCCGCCGCCGAGACTCTCTGTCGCGTGCGCCGCCGAAAAAGACCGCAGAGCGGCCGAAAAAGACCGAAGCGCCCCCGGAAAAGGCCGAGCCGACTGTTCAGCTCCGCTCGCGGTCCCGCCTCCCTGCTCTTTCCGGAGCGAGCGCAGGGAGGCGGGACTACGAGCAGAGCCGAACAGTCTGCTCGGTCTATTCCGGCGCCACTTCGGGTTTTTTCGGCTGCGACTCGGTCTTTTTCGGCAGCGCTCGCTATTTTTCGGCGGCGCTTGACATTTTTGTCATTTTTTTTTTGGGGTATCGGCATATAACACGCACCCACGACTTTCCCCCGATTTTAAGGGGGAAAAAGTGCGTGTTATACGCCGATAAATACGGTACATGCGTATGCATGTGCATACACACACACCCCCATACATATTCAATCCGTGTTATTCTGTGTATTATGAGAAAATTATTAAAAGAAAATATACATTTACACATACTCAAAAAGCAGGCACATACACTATATGCACAATACTAATGTATGCGCACTAGTGTATGAATATGCACATAATTGTTGCTTATTTAGAGGTTAATTATAATTTTTGGACAAAGATATATATGGAATTTTTGATTTTTAGTTTTTAATTTTAAATTTAATGATTTAGTTGGAATATTAAATAGAATATGGTTATAGAAGAGAATTGATCTCTATGCCTTTGTTTAGGCCTCTAGGCGTAAGGGTATCTAAGGTGTAGATCCAGAACATCTCCCTTTCGCAGAGATGCTTGAAGCGCTCTGCCAAAGGGAGAGTCCTGGATATCTGTTCGACAATCCAAACCCGGAGTCCAACAGTGGAGCTCTGGGAAAAGATCTTAAAATGTTTGAGGATAGTCAAGTAGGAGTCACCCTCAATGGACCTTCTGTGTTCTCTGAACCTTTTGCGCAAGGTCCGGATAGTAAAAGAGCAGGCCACATGGACAGGTTACACAGTATACTACAAATTCAGAAGAACAATTGTAGAAATCATTTAAGGAGTAGGTTTTCCCTTTTGTAGTACAGGATCACAAAGCTACAAGCCAGACATTGTAGTTTTTTACTTTGATACGTGCCTTTGACGGACAAAAAAGTGAGGGATGGTGTGGGTTTTGTTTTAGCAAGTTTAAGTTTACTGGGTGCGATAGGGCTCTTTATGTTTTTGGCTTTACGATATGTGATTTTTGGTACACTGGAAAGAGATGGCTTTAATAGGGGGTCTTCCAATATTATGTTCCAGTGTCTCTTGAAAATGCCTTCCATCTTTTTATGTTGGGCATGAAATTATGTGATGAACCTAGTTGTTTGGATTTGAGTGGGAGCAGTTGTTTTAGAATGAGAGGGATCTCTTGGATAGGTGGTAGATGTGTCGCCTAGGAAGTTTTCAATGGCCTTATCTACTAGAATTGACGGGTATCCTTTGTCCTCAAATTTGATTTTTAGGAGGTTACCTTGTGTGGTATAGTCTACATTACGTGTATAATTAAGTTTCAGGCGATTAAACTGGCTTTTAGGGATATTTGAGATCCATCTGGGGTGATGGCAACTGTAAAAGTGAACATATGAATTTCCTGCTGTGGGCTTAGTGTAATTTTTTGCATAAATGGTATTAGCGATATGATAAAGTTCCAGGTCTAGGATAGCCAGGCTATCCTGGCTACAGACGGAGGTGAAGGAGAGTCCTAGGTCATTGGAATTACAATGGGTGAAAAATTCCTTTATAGATGAATCGGGTCCGTCCCAGATGATAATTATGTCATCTATGTAGCGTCCCAGAAAGACAATGTTTTTGGAGAAGGGATTGTTATTCAAGATGTATGAGTCTTCCCATGGCTCCATGGCTAGGTTGGCATCCATAGCTGTGCCCATAGCTGTGCCCTGAATTTGAAGGTAGAACTTAGTCAAATCTAATTTGAGGACAAAGGATACCCGTCAACTCTAGATAAGGCCTTTGAATACTTCGTAGACAACACATCTACCACCTATCCAGGAGATCCCTCTCATTCTAAAACAACTGCTCCCACCCAAATTCAAACAACTAGGTTCATCACACAATTTCATGCCCGACATAAAAAGATGGAAGGCATTTTTAAGAGACACTGGAACATACTATTGGAAGACCCCCTATTAAAGCCATCTCTTTCCAGTGTACCAAAAATCACATATTGTAAAGCCAAAAACATAAAGAGCCCTATCGCACCCAGTAAATTTAAACCTGCTAAAACAAAACCCACATTTTACATGTATCAATGTAAAAAACTACAATATCTGACTTGTAGCTTTGTGACACACCGCCAAAAATCCTTTACTACAAAAGGGAAAACCTACTCCTTAAATAATTTCAACAATTGTTCTTCTGAATTTGTAGTATACTGTGTAACCTGTCCATGTGGCCTACTTTATGTAGGCCGCACTATCCGGACCTTGCGCAAAAGGTTCAGAGAACACAGAAGGTCCATTGAGGGTGACTCTGACTTGACTATCCCCAAACATTTTAAGACCTTCCACCATTCTACTGTTGGACTCTGTGTTTGGATTGTCGAACAGATATCCAGGACTCTCCCTGTGGCAGAGCGATTCAAGCATCTCTGCGAAAGGGAGACATTCTGGATCTACACCTTAGATACCCTTGCTCTTCTATAACCATGTTCTTTTTAATATTCCAGCTAAATCTTTACATTTAAAATTAAAAACTAAAAAATCTAAAATTACCTATATATCTTTGTCCAAAAATTATAATTAACCTCCAAATAAGCAACAATTATGTGCGTATTCATACACTAATGAGCATACATTAGTATTGTGCATATAGTGTATGCGCCTACTTTTTGAGTATGTGTAAATGTATATTTTCTTTTAATAATTTTCTCATAAAGCACAGAATAACACGGATTGAATATATGTGTGTATATGTATGGGTGTGTGTATGTATGCACATGCATACGCATGTGCACATACACATGTATGTATATGTGTGTTGCATATGTGTGTTTTATGTGTGTGTGTGTATATATATATATATATATATATATATATATATATATATATATATATATATATATATATGTATGTGTGTGTGTGTATATGTATAGATCTTCCTTTTTGGTTTGTCTTAATGATTCTTTCTCTTTTTATATTCTTTCACAGTACCCTTATAGTTTTAAAGAAAATAAAACACTCTACACACATAGAATCATCCATAAATAAGTACAACATATATAATATAGTCATTACCCTTTGATAAGTTTAGATTATTATAGATATATATATATTATTGTATTATAATATTGTTTTTCAATATGTCTCCCTATAGATATATGTATATAAAAGAAATAATGATGTATTCATCATAATCTCCACACTTTTGAGCCTAACCGTGTCATCCTACTACATATTTCTTTCTCTATATACATATTTTTCTATATGTATACATATGTGTATATATATTGGAACCTGGGAGACGGGTAGCAGGTACAAAGCTCCCTGGGATGAGCAGTTGTTCAGGCACAGATACCAAATCCAGTGAGGTAGTGACAAACAGTGCTCTGTTTATTTGTGTTATATACAAGTCTATATACAGGTGCTGTACAGTGTTCCAGAAAACAAATAAGAACAGAAATAGCAAAACAAAAATCCTAGCCATGTCTCGGCTCTAACTTCACAATATGCAGGCCCTAACTACCAGGCTGAGCAAGCCTACCGCTTGTCAGTTTCTGCATAAACTTCTTAACAGTTTTTACCAACCTTTTGCTCTTCACAGACCAATGTTGTCTGTGTGTTCCAGCAGAGAGCAAAAGCTGTCTGCTAGGTGAGCTTAAATTAGCCTGGGGAAGAGGACCAAGACCCGAACTGGATCATGGATCAGAGATTTCTGAATGTGTAGGAGAGGAGCCTGGGAGACGTATAAACCCCCGAACGGGACTTTTCCTGGCTCTCTATGGGACGCTCTGCTACATATCCTCCCCCCTTTTTTCTACCCCAGGGTTGGAACACCTGTGGCCCAACAGTAGTGAACACGGGACAGGGCATCTACATTCCCCATCTCAACACCTGGCCTGTGTTTTACGGTGAAGGAGTAATCCTGTAAAGCCAAAAAACACCGGTTCACCCTTCTATTAGTCTCCTTCTTTTGGGCCATCCAT
Organism: Lithobates sylvaticus; assembly: GCA_028564925.1. Classification (NCBI taxonomy): domain Eukaryota; kingdom Metazoa; phylum Chordata; class Amphibia; order Anura; family Ranidae; genus Lithobates; species Lithobates sylvaticus. The sequence continues at coordinate 132,482,379 of CM053028.1, forward strand.
TTCAGGGGAGCATGGTCAGTTATTAACTGAAACTGGCGCCCTAACAAATAGTACCTGAGCGCGTCCACGGCCCACTTTATGGCTAAACATTCCTTTTCAATGACTGCATATTTTTTCTCATGTTCATTGAGCTTTCTGCTTAGGTACACCACAGGGTGTTCTTCCCCATTGTGTACCTGTGATAGTACTGTCCGATACCAACATCAGACGCTTCCGTCTGAACCAAAAAAATCTTTGGAGAAATCGGGGGAGCACAGTACTGGCTGTGCTCAAAGAGCCTTCTTCAGGACTTGCAAAGACTCCTCTGCTACTGAGGACCATTGCACTATTACAGAGTCTTTCCCTTTCGTAAGGTCTGTCAGAGGGCCAGCTATAGTTGTAAAATTTGGGATAAATCTTCTATAATACCCCGCAATGCCAAGAAAGGCCCTGACCTGCTTCTTGTTTGCAGGACGTGGCCACTCCTGGATGGCTTCTATTTTACTCACTTGAGGTTTTATGACACCACAGCCAATAGTGTAGCCCAAATACTTGGCTTCCTCTAGGCCAATGGCACATTTTTTTGGATTTGCCATAAAACCTTCTTTGAAGATGGAATCAAGGACAGCCTGGACACGGAGAAAGTGAGACTCCCAGTCGGTGCTATGTACCACTATGTCATCTAAATAGGCTGCTGCATATCGTCGGTGGGGTTTTAGGGTCCTGTCCATGGCCCTCTGAAATGTCGCGGGAGCATTTTGCAACCCAAAAGGCATTTTTTTATATTGAAAGGAACCCTCTGGGGTCACAAATGCAGTCTTCTCTTTGGCGCTACCAGTCAGGGGTATTTGCCAATACCCTTTTGTCAAGTCCAAAGTGGTAAGATAGCGAGCCTTGCAAAGTCAGTCTATAAGTTTGTCTACTCTGGGAATTGGGTATGTGTCAAACTTTGTCACTGCATTAAGCTTCCTGAAGTCGTTACAGAACCTCCAAGTGCCATCTGGTTTTGGGACTAACACGATGGGGCTAGACCAGTCACTATTGGATTCCTCAATGACATCTAGCTCCAACATTCTCGCTTCAGGAATTCTTCGGTATGGCTTGAGCTTGACACGTACCCCAGGTTCATTAACAATATCATGCTGAACTGCTAAAGTCGTGCCAGGTAACTCTGAAAATGTCTCTCTATTCCTTATCAGGAATTCTCTGGCTTCCTGCTTTTGGGAATATGACAGGGTGTCTGGAATCGTGACCTCAGTGATCAGAGGGGACTCTGTACCCTTAGGCGTTACTGGGAGGGACCTCGCAGTTAACGCCAGTCTATCCTTCCAGGGTTTTAACAGGTTTATATGGTAAACCTGTTCGGGCTTCCTTTTTCCTGGTTGATATACATTGTAGTTGACCTCCCCAACTCTTTCAATTACTTCAAAGGGACCCTGCCACTTAGCCAGGAACTTGCTCTCAACAGTGGGAACTAACACCAGGACCCTGTCACCAGGTGAGAAAACACGGATTTGGGCCCCCCTGTTGTATATTCTCTGTTGGGCTGCCTGGGCCTGCAGTAAATGTTCTTTTACCATTGGCATGATTGCTGCAATCCTCTCCTGCATTTGAGCGATATGCTCAATGACACTTTTATGGGGTGTCTGCTCCCCCTCCCAAGTTTCTTTGGCTATGTCTAAGAGTCCCAGAGGGTGTCTCCCATAAAGCAACTCAAATGGAGAGTACCCGTAGAGGACTGGGGAACCTCTGTGATGGCAAACATCAAGTATGGTATCAGGAAGTCCCAGTTTTTCCCATCCTTGTCAACAACCTTTTTTAACATGCTCTTTAACGTCTTATTGAAGCATTCCACCAAAACATCCGTTTGAGGATGATACACCGAGGTTCGCAACTGCGTCACCTTAAATAACTTGCACAGCTCCCTAGTTATACGTGACATAAATGGGGTGCCCCGGTCTGTAAGGACTTCTTTAGGGATGCCAACCCAACTGATTACCATAAACAGCTCTTTGGCAATGTTTTTAGCAGACGCAGTGCGTAAGGGAACTGCTTTGGGGTAACGGGTAGCATAATCCATGATTACGAGGATATGCTGATGACCCCGGGGCAGACTTGGGGAGTGGGCCCACAAGGTCCATGGCAATCCTCTCAAGGGGCACTTCAATAATAGGCAAGGGCACTAAAGGACTTTGGAAGTGGGGTAGTGGGGCTGACATCTGACAAACAGGACAGTATCGACAATAATTCTCAATATCTTTCTGTATCCCGGGCCAGTAAAACCTGCACAACATCCTTTCAGTCGTTTTTTCAACCCCTAAATGGCCTCCTAGCAAGTGCCCATGGGCAAGTGCCAACACCACCTGTCTGTATAGCTTAGGGACCACCAAATGTTCAACCACTTCATCATTCGTTTTACATACACGATACAGTAAATCCTCATTGCTGCTGAAATAAGGAAAACAGGGCCTGTCCCCTGGTTTGACAGGTACATCATTAATCACTATTACGTTTTCCCAGGCCTTGAAAAGGGAATGGTCTTTTCTCTGCTCAGTACCAAAATTTTCCTTGTGCACATTAAGGTCAGCAAACTCCAACATAGGCTCGAATTCAGCAGACGGCTGTCCATCTCTACTGGTAGTGGGGACTTCCTGGTGCTGCTCATTTGTTCTTTATGTTTTCATTACCAGAGTAACTTCTGCTTTTTAGTTTGCTGCCTTTCCAGTGTTGATCTCCAGATTGTCACTATTCCTGAGGTTACCACCCAGGACATATAGGCTCTTACCTTGGACTAGTCACATCAATTAATCTTTATGTCATTTTTTTTTTTTTAACAAGAAAATCTTTATGTCATTTTTTAATGAGATTAATGTTCTAAACTAGCAACATCATCCCCTCACCATTTCCCCCACTTCCTATCCATAGCATATATTTAATTATTCTGTATGGTTTAAAGGTTGACTTGCCTATATCAGTATCCCTGCTTACACCTGGGAGTGCCTTAGCGTGACAAACATTGTTGATAAACTTTTTAGGTAAACCTCTAGAGCTGTCAAATTGTTCCAAATTATGTGATGAAATCTGTTAAAATAACAATGTTTTCATGTTCCTTTTTTTTCTTAAAAATGCTATGTTTAGTCAGCCAGTAAAAGCAGATGTCCTGTTTGTCCATGGTTTGTTGGGAGCAGCATTCAAAACATGGCGTCAACAAGACCGGGATCAACCACTGGATGAGAGCACTTCCCAGGAAGATGACTATACAGAATGTTGGCCAAAGGTGGCATTTGAACTTTCCTCTTCCATCTGCACATAAACCTTGTGGTTACACTGTTTCTCATAGAGAAGCTAATGAATAAGAATAGCAAAAAAAATAAATGTATTTGTTGGCCCAACCATCTCCACATTTAAAATTACAAGCTTAAATAATTACATGAAACATTAGCTCTGAGATGTAAATGATACTTAATGCAGAACCTGGCTTCTGGCCAGTTCAATTTGGTGTCAACATTCCCGTGAAAGCCTAGAAACTGAAATCTTGCTAAAACATGCTTCTACTTAGCCGGAAGCTGTAGTGAGTATCTTTTGTTTTTAACAGCTAATTTCTCTCTCTCCCTATATTTTTTTTTAGACAAATTAAATAGGGGGAGCTAATAAATAGAGTTTAATGCAATTTTAGGGTAAGGTCCACATTAAATGTGAATAGAAACTTCACTCAGGTTTCAATTCAGAGAGTAAAGAAAATTTGTTGTGATAAATTACTTCCCAAAAGCTCACTCTGTTGATGTGCCTTCTAGAAATGTATAGTCAGATACTGTCACCTAGAGAAAAGGACATGTTGAAGTTAAAGTAGGGGGCAAAGATCACAGGGGTTTGTTTGGCTATCACACTAGCACAAAACTGTAATCCCTTTAATTTTATTTGGGTATCTAACACTGGCCATAAGCAGAATTCTCTACCAGTGAAGATACAGTATATTCTCATTTGACATCCTAATTGCAACTACTTGCAATTTATAATGAAGCTGATTATCTATTTTTTCATCTAATGCTTAGTTAAAATTGTGCAAGATTTTGACAGATTTACTTTTTTTATTTTGTTTGGTAAGTGGGATGTTGTGATACCTATTGTTTTCTATGGCTTTTCCGTGCACTCCCACCTGCTTTATTTTACAAGGAGAGGGGTTATGGTCTAGGAAAAGGCTTCAAAAAATATGTTGGATTGTAAGCAGCGAAGCTCGTCGTAAAATATTTACCTGTACTAACTACGGTGTATTTGAAGGCTTGGGAAATCTAGACCTATCTAGGATACATTGTATAGTGTCATTTTGAGCAAATGTCTGGGCACTTTTAGAGGATCAGTCGCCCAGCATTGAGATTTTTTATTTTTTACAGTGAAGCTCATCTAAATATTTTAAAATGTTTGCTTGTTTTAAAAAAATAATTTTTTTTGGCTTGGCCACTCTAGATCCATTGCACTATTGCAAGAGTCTGCTCTTTTGCTTTACATTAATGGATACATGTTTGTCTGAAAGGATGTCTTTTGTTTATTAGGATTGGCTTGCAGCAGATTCCCCAGCTTTAAGAATTATTTCTGTGGAATATGATACTCATCTAAGTGACTGGAAAGTTAAGTGCCCAGCAGACAGTAACAGGTATTGTCAAAAAGAAAAATGTATTTTAATTTTACATTACTTGAGTTAACAAAAAGAAGTAGTTAATATGAAAGTTCCTTGAGCTATGCTTTTATAGCAGAAAGGTGGAATTAAACAAAAAACTCCATATAGTAATCAAATATTTGCTAAACGTATTTAACCACCTCAATACTGGGCACTTTCTCCCCCTTCCTTCCCAGACCTATTTTCAGCTTTCAGCGCTCTCGCACTTTCAATGACAATTACGCGGTCATGCAACGCTGTACCCAAATTCAGTTTTTATCATTTTGTTCGCACAAATAGAGCTTTCTTTTGGTGGTATTTATTCACGACTCTGTTTTTATTATTTTTTGCGATATAAGCAAAAAAAAGAGCAGAAATTTGGAAAAAAAAAAATATTTTCTTTATTCTATTTTAAAAGAAATCCTATAAAATCAAATTTTGTCATAAATTTAAGCCAAAATGTATTTTGCTACATGTTTTTGGTACAAAAACAAAATCCCGTTAAGTGTATAATAATTGGTTTGTGTGATCACGGACATATGTACGCAAATGATCATGTACAGATGTGCGCAGATGATCACAGACATATGTGTGCAAATGATCATTGGGGCATGGGATTTTACTGTTATATTATGTGGGGGACATGTGTTTTGGGGACATTGTGTGTTTACTGTGTGTTTTACATGTGTGGTGACATGTGTGGGGACACTAGACTGGTGATCAGTGAGTAAAAAGCTGTAAAAAACAGATCACACTTACTGATCACAAGCCGGCTGCAGAGATCCGCTCTCCTCTCCTCAGCGACAACTTCCGTGTGAGGAGAGGAGAGCCGTTCGCCTAGCAACCGGCTGTTTGTTTACATCACATGATAGCCGTGATTGGACACGGCCGTCATGTGATCAGGAAGGCCAATCACAGAGCCCTCCTGACGATCTAAGATGCACCGTGTCCGGGTGACACAAGCACATCAGGATCGCGCCACTGCACGGGAACGCTCCTTTTGAGGGACATCCTGAACGTCCACTCAGAAAGAGAGAGTGCCCACCTGGCCGTTTATGTGCAGTGGCCGGTGGGAAGTGGTTAAGCTGATGCTGCCTTACCTGTATCCTTCCTTATACTGAAGCATTATTATTCCTTGCACATAAGTGATTCATGACATTGCTGTTGCTACAGTATCCCTTCTAACAGTACCCATACATAGAGGTGGTTAGGTTAGAGGTCATTGTTGCTTCCCTTAACCTCATGCCGACCAGCACACACCGATGTACATCGGCAGAATGGCACTGGCAGGCAAAAGGGCATACAGGTACGTCCCCTTTAAAAAGCGGTGTCGCAAGCGCGTGTGCGCCGCCACGGTCTCCGTGATCGTGACCGCTGGTCCCGCGGACTCGATGGCCAGCGGGTGCCCATGATCATGTCACGGAGAACGTAAACAAAGCATTTCCAGGCTCTGCCTAGTGACAGGACAGTGATCACAGCTCTCTGTCATCGAGAGCAGTGATCACTGTCCTGTATGTTGAAGTCCAGACCCCTCACAGTTATAATCACTCCCTAGGACACACTTAACCCCTTCACCACCCTTAGTGGTTAACCCCTTCACTGCCAGTGTCATTTACACAGTAATCAATGCATTTTATAGCACTGATTGCTGTATAAATGTCAATGGTCCCAAAATAGTCTCAAAAATATCCGCTGTGTCCGCTATAATGCCGCAGTCCCGATAAAAATCGCAGATCGCTGCCATTACTAATAAAAAAAATAATAAAAATGCCATAAAACTATCCCCTTGTAGACGCTATAAATTTTGCGCAAACCAATCAATATACGCTTATTGCGATTTTTTTTTTTTTACCAAAAATATGTAGAAGAATACATATCGGCCTAAACTGAGGAAAAAATTTGTTTTTTTTTAATATATTTTTTGGGGATATTTATTATCGCAAAAAGTAAAAAATATAGCTTTTTTTTCCAAAATAGTCCATCTTTTTTTGTTTATAGCGCAAAAAATAAAAACCGCACAGGTGATCCAATACTACCAAAAGAAAGCTCTATTTGTGTGAAAATGTTGTTGCGATACAATGGGTACAATGTTGCACGACCACGCAATTGTCAGTTAAAACGATGCAGAGCCGAATCGCAAAAAGTGCTTTGGTCAGGAAGGGGGTAAATTCTTCCGGGCCCGAAGTGGTTAATGTCCCAGTTCCATAGTGAAAACTGTGTGTAAAAATCATCTTTACTTATTTTTACTTGAATTTCTTTGAATTTCTTCCGCCAATTGGTGGAATTTGTTTACTATTAGCTGGCCCCAGCCAGTAGAAGAAAATAATAATTCCAGCCAATTGGCATAGAAGGAATTAGGTGATTGTATCTAGGCAAACTGAACACAAAGAGACTTTTGAATAAAAAGTTGATTTTTATCCCAGAGATTTCACAGATGCTAAATATGGATTGCTTGAGAAAGCTGTGACATGAGAGGGTGTGACAGCACATGGCTCCGAATACAAAAGAGACAATAATGTATCCTGCCCTCCATTTTCAAATTTTTAGCGGGTTTATCAGTGATCAAGCCTGGACCTGGAACTCAGCTGTACTGAACCCACCTTGCCAGCCTCATTATCATCAATGTATGATACTGCTGAACATAGAGTTTTAAGGAGAACAATGTATATTAAAAAGATTCCACTTGCTGCGACCTGTTCTACTGATAAGAGTGTTTCTGGTGACAGAAGTTCCTAATCACCATTGCTGATTCACAAAAAAACTCACCCTCTTAATAAATGCTGTGGGCTTAAGGGAAATCCTTTGCTAGAGTGCAAGGAGCTTCTCCAGATATTTGGAAAATGGTATAGGTGCTGTGCCTCCTCAGACCATTTTCCTAAAAACTGTAAAGTTATTATAAAGTGCAGAGAATGGATCAGTGACAAGCTTGTTACAGGGTTTGCATCCTACCCCACTCATTAACAATCAACAGCATCCAGGTACATCCAGCCCTTCCTCGGCCCATGGTGGGGAGCCACAAAGTCATGTTTCAACTGCAACATTCATCTCCTCTTCATGAACTGAAGTCTGTGGGGAAGGCTCCAATCCCAAGTGCTGTGCCAAAGTATGTCTATTTAAAATGTACCCAGGGGCAACCAGAGAAAGCTACCAGGATGTATGCATTAGTAGACGAGCAAAGTAACGGATGCTCTGTTTAAATCGAAATGCTTTAAGATCTTTGGCATAAAGGGACCTGCAACAGGTTTCAGTTGCAGGGCATGCAAGGCAAGTATTTTGAAGGCAGCCCATTTCTCCTTATCGGTGCAAAGACACACCAGAAGCTCAGCACAGCACAATGGCAACCAGTGGCGGCTGTACTCAAACTGAAAAAAAACAAAAACAAAACATCAATTGCAGCCTCACTGTGCCCATCAAATGCAGCTACTTTGCCCATCAATTGCTGCCACTATGCCCATCAAACGTAGCCACTGTGCCATCAAATGCAGCCACTGTACCCATAAATTGCCACCACTGTGCCCATCAAATGCAGCCACTGTGCCATCAAACACAGCCACTGTGCCATCAAATGCAGCCACTGTACCCATTAATTGCCACCACTGTGCCAATCAAATGCAGCCAATGTGCCCATAAATTGCCACCACTGTGCCCATCAAATTCAGCCACTGTGCCATCAAACGCAGACACTGTGCCATCAAATGCAGCCACTGTACCCATAAATTGCCACCACTGTGCCCATCAAATGCAGCCACTGTGCCATCAAACGCAGCCACTGTACCCATAAATTGCCACCACTGTGCCATCAAGCGCAACCACTGTAACCATCAATTGCCACCAGTGTGCCCCATCAATTGCTGCCAGTTTGCCCCATCAATTGCTGCCAGTGTGCCCCATCAATTGCCGCCAGTGTGCCCCATCAATTGCTGTCAGTTTGCCCCATCAATTGCCGCCAGTGTGCCCCATCAATTGCCACCAGTGTCCCCCCGCCTGGCACTTACCTGTCTTGGGTCAGCACATCCCTCCGAGTCCTCGATGTCTTCTCCCGTCCTCTTCTGCTATGATTGGACACCCGATAGGCATCCAATCACAGCGCCTGACGCTTCAGCCAATCAGGTGACAGGTAACCAAACCCGGTGCACCTGATTGGCTGAGAGGCGGGTCAGTGTTAGGGAAGCGATTTATTTGATTCCCTAACACAGCACTACGCAAGCAGCGAACGCACAGCAGTGCGCCCGCTGTTTACCAATTTGGAAGCCTATTAGAGCCCACGGCTCTAATCAGGATGCATATTAGAGCCGACAGCTCTAATCAGGCACTTCTGAAAAAAAAAACGCTGCTGTAATTCAGATGCCCCGCGCCCGACAAGGGGCCGGACACCTGAATAGGGGGCGGCAGCGGCGACAATAGATAGATTCATGCAATAAATTCATGCAAGGAACTTATTTTTTTCTTATTGCTGAAACACAATTTTAGATTGTGGAACATGAGCCAAGCGATTGACCTTTTTTATTTTTTTCAATTTTTGAAAATTAACAATTTTACATTGTGGAACCACGCCACAACTGTGAACCAAGTGCGTGCCTCTGTTTTTCAGGTCTCTAAAGCCTCATACATGCGATAGGATTGTTGGCCAACAAAACCGCGGACTTTTGTCCAAAGGGCGTTGGCCCAAACTTGTCTTGCATACACACGGCCACACAATTGTTGGCCAATAATTACGAACGTAGTGACGTACTACATGTTTTTTCAGCTCTTTAGTACCACCCTTTGGGCTCCTTCTGCTAATTTCATGTTAGTAGAAGTTTGGTGAGTGTTGATTTGCGCTTTTCTTTTTGCGCTTTTTATATAGCGCTTTTCATTTTGCGCTTTTCATTTCCCGCTTTTCAGTTCGATTCTGAACGGCCGTTCGTCAACCAATATTTTTGGATGCATAAAATGCACTTTTTGGTTAAGTTCTATTGGCAGATAGCATGTCTAATTTTATTTGTTTTCTTTTTTTAATGCACAATAAAAAATTGTGGAGAATAATACTTGCCTATGTGTTTTACTTCAAATGACAGTTTGGGAGTAGGCAGTTACATTTAAAAAAATACAATGTAAAATTAACAAGGGACACCAACATAGTTGTATCTTTGATCTTAAAAACTACGGGATAATGGTGTTGTGGTAAGTTGCCCAAATAATTTAACCACTTGCTTTCTGGGCACTTAAACCCCCATCCCGCGCAGACCAATTTTCAGCTTTCGGTGCTCTCATGGCCAAAAGAAAAGAAAATGTGTATCCATCTTATTTTGGGCTGTAAATATTAACATTATAAACATCAAGGCAGCTGCATGCAGCCATTGGTACAGAACCCTAATGGCTGAACAAGGTTCTGTTCATTATAATATAACATTAGGCTTATATTTAAAATAACCTTGCTGACATCCTCTATAACAAAACCCAACATTTCCTGTTTCATGTTGTTGAGCTTTGAGTTTCTTGCTTATTGTCCTGTATAGTAGCTAACAAAATGTATATTAAAATGGTAAAAAGTTAATAAATTGTAATGACAGCTTTGACTTTAGCCTGACCCTTGGATGGTTATTAACTCAACTAAGTGCAGGGAAATAATAGAAGCAAAGTATAGTTAGGCTATACAATGATTATATCACAAACAGAAAATGTTCTTCAGCTGCATGCTTTTATCTAAAAAAAAAAAAAAGCTGGATAACACTATTAAATGCAATAGATTGGCTGATTTTAAAAGTGAGGAACAAAGGAAACATTTAGCATGTCACTAAGAGCCACAACTGTTTTTTTTTTTGCAGAAAGTCTATGGCCTATAGAAGTACTGAACTTCTTAGCAAATTAAAGACTGCTGGTGTTGGGGAACGGCCAATAATATGGGTATCGCACAGCATGGGAGGTAAGTTCATAGCTATGAATTCTTTAAACACGTTATATACTAAGCAGAATAAATGCAGTTTTTGAATAAAATGCTGAGTTTTTACAAAACCTTAAAAAAGTGAAACAAAAATTAAGAAATAACATAGTAATAGCTACCCATAAAAAAAAAAATACCAGGTCATGAAATAGGACTTTATACGCTATTAAAATCTCAAATATGCTATGCAGAATAGACTTACTGACCAACTAAATTTTGAGAAGGCCAAACAAGGTATATTTTTCACCAAACAACGTATCTTCGAACGCGGCGAGCGAGCTGGCAAGCTCCTCGTCTACATGGCACACTTAGAACACAGACCCCCGGTGGCATTCGGTGCCAGGATAACAGATCCGGACCTGGTTGCCCAGGAGTTCAGGTCTTTCTATTCAGACCTGTACACCTCTATTATCCACCACTCCCAAGATGAGCTACTGGTTTTCCTGCAGGACATAGCTTTTCCTACACTCACCCCCTCGCAAATTGCTCTGCTCGATGCCCCCATCACTACGGACTGTATAGCGGAGGCCCTGGCACTCCCCGCATCCAAGGTACCTGGCTAGGACGGACTCCCCCTTGAGTTTTACAACCAATTCGGAGAGGTCCTCATTCCCAGACTGCGCTAGCTGTATATCCACATCTTCGACACAGGTACATTTCCAACATCCATGGGTGAATCCCTAATTGTTCTAATACCTAAACTGGGCAAAGATCCACTGCTTCCTGAATCGTATCGGCCCATCTCTCTCCTACAACAGCCCCCCACAGCACGCATCCAGGCTAATGGTAGAATCTCCTCCCCCTTCCCACTCTCCTGTGGCACGCGCCAGGGCTGCCCCATCTCACCACTACTATATGCCCTAGCTGTGGAGCCCCTGGCCATTGCACTCAGGAACCACCCAGACATTAAGGGCCTTCGACATGGACAGTTGACAGAAGTAGTTAGTGTATATGCAGGCGACATGCTCCTATATCTCGCCGACGCTGGCCCCTCACTTCAGACAGCCTTACAACTCATCACAGACTTCAGAGCATTCTCCGGCCTCCAAATCAACTGGGCCAAGTTCCAAATTCTCCCTATGAATGTAGGCACCCCCACCGCTGATCAAGCTGCACTCCCCTTAGTCAGAGCGAGCACCATCAAATATCTGGGTGTCCACATCTTCAGATCTCTCCTAGACTTCATAACGCTAAACATCGAACCCTTATACACTATTCTCAAAACCAAGACACAAACATGGTTCTGCCTCCCTCTTGGGGTTATGGGCCAAATAAACTTAGTTAAAATTATCCTACTTCCTAAGCTACTCTACGTCTTTTGACAGGCCCCGCTTTACATCCCTCCACGTATATTCAAGTCCATGGAATCAATACTCAACATTTTCATCTGGGGCCCCTCTCGACATAAGCTGTCGTGGAAGGTCCTGAAATGCCTAATTGACCTCGGTGGTATCGCATTACCTGACCTCTCCACTTACTATATAGCATTCCAACTCTCCCGTTTTTTCTATATCAATCAAACCGACAAAGAAAGATACTCCACCCTGGTCTGCTCCTCGGCCCCGGCCCAGTGACTCACCCCTTCCAGATCTTGCTCTGCGGACCCTGCGGCTCACCTCGAATAGGTGACAGGAATCATATGCTGTTTCACCACTGTAAGATTTGGCAGCTGGCTATGCGCCTCAGTAAGGCACCTGCTCCGCACTCCCATACACCTCTATGGGACAACCCACATATGCCCGAATTAACCACTATCTCCGATTATGGTTTGTGGATCGATAAGGGAGTTATATATCTGTCACAAGTAATAGCTAATGGGACGGTCAAGTCCTTCCAAACCCTAAAAGATAACTTCGCCTTACCCAATCATATGTTCTTCAGATACCTCAAACTCCAACACGCACTCAACACTCAATTCAGAAACTCCATCCCAACACTTGAAATCATACTAGTGGACATCATCTCGGGAAGAGACCCCAAAAATCTTATCTCCCAAACTTACAGCTACCGCATGTTGCCCACGGCAACCACTATAGCCCACCAGCTGAAATCCCGCTGGGAACCCCACTTGGGAGCCATATTAGATGAAGACTGGGAAGAGGCACTTGCCACCTGCAGAACGGTGTCCCCCAAGTTGTCCGACCGCCTCACTCACCTCTATATTTTACACTGGTCGTACCTGACACCCCATCGTATCTCCAAATACAACCCAGGGCAAAGCCCCAACTGCCCCAGATGCGGCCACCCCAACAGCTCCTTTTACCACCTGCTCTGGACCTGCCCTCCCATACAGGGATACTGGACTCAAGTAGTCCAGTTCCTCCATGACCGCATGGGCTCCCCACTTACCCGACAGTGTGTGTTGGGGCTCCTCTCACTCTCTGAAAGAGAGAAGTACCTAAACATATTTCTCCAAGAAACATTATTTTTGGCCAGACTACAGATCGCCAAACTGTGGTATATTAATTATATCTCAGTTATATATCAGTTATATTACCCAATTGATTGTAACCTGCTAGTATTTCTACTGCTATCTGTCGAGACACAATGTATGTCAACGAGATCTCTCTGTATGTAGTGTCTGTTGCACTTTTTCACAAGTTTGTTATTACATTTTACATGCTCAATAAACGTTGTTCTTGATTAAAAAAAAAAAAAAAAAGAAATCTCAAATATGCATAACAAAAAAAATACTTTATTTTTTTTATGATAAATACTGCATCTAATTAAAGGCCTTTGTAGCTAATATTTGAGGGTTGTAATATAGCTAATTACAGATAAAAAAAATTTTCCTTGCTGTTACTTGAACTCAAATGTAAGCAGTGGTTAACATTAATTTCCAAAATGAACAGCAAAAAATTTAATATATTGCAGCTAACCAGTACTTATATGTGGTGGCTACATTAGTTGACATTTTTCAGGCTACAAAAGTTTCAGCAAGTACAGAAAAAAAATGGTGATCTTGCCAGAAGTGCAGTATCCTTGTAATGTACTGGGAATTGAACTGACATCACAGAAGTTATCTTAATTCCAAACTATATTTAGTAAAAATCCAAATTCCCCTAATCCCATGTACTGAAGATGAAAAAATGAAGATGGGTTTGTATTCAGAGTCAGGAAGGATTACAAATTCTGTAAACAGAGTAAAGACAGAGAGCTAACACTTTGAGCCTACCATGAAGAAGAATCTAAATAAAACTGTTGCAAACTACAAAGCAATGGGCAACTGCAGGGAAAATAAACACATTTTAGTCAGACATAGCACTCTCTCTCCCCTCTAAGAGACTTGTGTTTAGGTTCTGCCCTGGTCCTGACCACCTGTATGGGCACCTGTCAGGCATGGCTTGTTGCTGTTGACAGTATCCTCCTTGCTGCTGAGACAGAGTACCACACAGCAGCATGCAGGTTACACTGACCATGGGGAGATACGCTGATAATGAACCAGCTGATATTCGATCCACCACCTTTCATAGAAAGCCTTTTATATATATATATATATATATATATATATATATATATATATATATATATATATATATTTATTTTTATTTTTTAAATAAAACACGTTCTCTGGAAAAGGTGGAGATGGTGACTTCACTGCCCCCTTCCTTCAACCTTGTTCAATAGGAGAATTCCTTGTATTCACTGAAAAAATACAAGGTGTTCTATAAGTGACGGTAATGCAGAGAGAGTCACTTCCTGTGGTCAGTGTTCAGCGAGGCAGCTTCTCACATAAAACCTGAGAAGGACCAGGAATATTGTGGCTATCACTTTTAACATAAAGTTTTTTATTTGTAACAAAAGAAAAAACATAACATACCAAAATTACAGTACTTTTAGACAGATATTACAAGTTAAGCATATGTACAATGGAAGTTCAAATGCATATATCAGCAAATAGTATAATTTCCCTGAGACCATGGCGCCCAAAGGACGCCAGTGATTGCATATGAGTCCTGAGAAAGTGATTAGTGACACTGTGTGGGGGGGGGGGGGGGGGCGGTCCGGGCCTACAACAGAGAGGATAATACTACTTCTTCCCTCTTCCCTCCCCATATATCCCGCATAACTACTGGTTTGTTGGGTAGAGGCTGGGCCTATGTCTTCTGGGGCCTCTCGGTCCCTACTCCAGGGTTAAGTGTTGGCTTCCACCCAGGCTGCCCAGATTTTGTCAAATTTCTGCGGACAATTTCTACTTAAATACGTCAATTTGTACAACGGCAGGACCTTATTAATGAGCGATAGCCATAATTGTTTCGTGGGTGGCGTAGCTTGGTTCCAGTTAAGAAGGATAGCTTTCCTAGCATACATTGAGGCGTAAAAGACAAATAGCTTCTTTCTCTGGGGGCCTTCAATGAAGTCACACACCCCCAGAAGAAGAGGAATAGGACTGTTTGGGACTCTCAGTTTCCCTATAGAGTTGATGTCGTCCAGGACCTGTGACCAAAAACCCTTTATCTGCGGACAGGCCCATACCATGTGAAAGAAATCCGCCTCCCCTGAACCACATCTGGGGCACGTCGCTACTCTATTTGGATAAATTTTGGACAGACGTAGCGGGGAGTATTACGCGCGGTGCAAAAACTTTAGCTGGGCAAATCTGTCTCTAGATGAAACAGTCAGGGTCAGATATTGCTGGATCCCCTCCTCCCAATCATCATCCGCTAGTTCGGGAATGTCTCTTTGCCAACACTCAAATAGTTGGGTAACCTTGGACGTGTCCATTAACGCTAGCATGTTATAGATGGTAGATAACTTTCTGTTCTTTTCCAGGGATCAGAGCTCTGCCTCTAAATCGGACATATGTAGGGTAATGTGGCTATCACTTTAGTAGCCTTGACTACTACAGTGATTTCCATCTTCCCCAGCTGTCTATCAGGTATGAGTAATGGAGTAATGCATATTTACACTGTGCCAAGCTGGACCAATCTAAGTATGCCACATAAATCCTGGAGTTAAGCTTTAAAAGTTGTTATATTGACCCCCCACTTAACTCCTCCATTTTCAGAGATATCAGCTCAATGGACAAAGCACATGGACCAAAATGTCTATAGCTAGACAGCAGGAGAACATGCAGCCTCTATCTTTCCCTCATTATAATCATAGTAGCCCATATATCCTTAGAATTGAGCTGGTAGACATTTAAAGAGTGTGGGTTGGGGTTGTAGGCTCTCCCTTTTCTCTCTTCTTTATTTCTTTCTACTTTAGACCTCCATGATTTTCATATTTGCTATTTGATATGGAATATTTGGAAGCGTTTGTAGCCCACGTCGGCTGACCGGTGGGTTAGGTAAATGCTGACCTATTATATTTTTTTTCCATGGCCCCTGTGTAGGTTATCTGAGCGACCTGGTAGGGTGGTTTATCCTTGTGTCAGACATGTTTTTTAGGTTCAGTTATCTATAGAAGTTCATATTACGATATGTTACTTTGTTAGCTCTGCCTGCCATTGATACATTTATTTTACTCACCTGCGCTGTGGGACCATATCTTATCTCTATTCCGATACTACTGTTGGTGTAAGAGTTGTACTCTCTACTCTGTTTGCATAAAATTCTAATAAAAATATTGAAATAAAATTGAGCTGGTAATTCAAGCTTCCTCCTCCATAAAATAAACATAGTGCTCATTTTCATATGAATTCTAGGGACTACATTACATTGTACCTTACTTACCTCCCCATTCTTAAACATTTACACTTTTCCTTCTCTAACACACCAGTCATCATCATAGTCCAAATAACGCAACAAAGATTATTGTTCAACTTGCAGGTCTGCTAGTG
The DNA here is from genome assembly GCA_028564925.1 of Lithobates sylvaticus. Lineage (NCBI taxonomy): Eukaryota > Metazoa > Chordata > Amphibia > Anura > Ranidae > Lithobates > Lithobates sylvaticus. The sequence continues at coordinate 132,498,717 of CM053028.1, forward strand.
AAAAAAATGTTGGTGAATGCATCTAAGGATGAAGGTATGCATGATTTAGTGAAGAATACACGTGGAATCGCATTCTATAGTGTTCCCCATCATGGATCTCGACTAGCAGAATATTCGGTTAATGCAAGGTTGCTGCTCTTTCCATCAGTAGAGGTTAAGGAGCTAAGCAAAGGTAAGTTAAAGTTTTTAGTTGTGTTATTCTGTTATTTTTCATAACACAGAAACGTCCTTATTACATGTATGATTATATCGTGTTATATTCCACACTAAGGAAATTACATGGAAATTAGACTCTTTATAAAAAGAAAATGCTGCAAATGTAGACAAAATTAGAATTAACGTTAATGTTAATGTTTTCACAGCACTATATACAACACGCTATAGCCAATTTATTTTAGAGAACTTTTATGGTAATGAAAAAGGTACCCCTAGTTTTGTCCTATCAGTGCCTTAAAGAGGACCTGAACTGTGTGCCCAGGCAAGTAGAGAACAAGTAGAAAACAAAGGACTAGTCACCAGTATTGCCCATTCCCTCTCTGCAGCAGAACATTTTCCTGTTGCAGCCTTAGCATGCCTTGTTACACACTTTGTCTTTGTGTGGAAGTGGCCATCTTGTTAGAGGCGGGGTTTTGCTTCCTCATGTCAGAGCTGCCTCCTAATAACTGAATGTCTGATGACTAACTGAATTAATTAAATAGAAGCAGTCCTTGCACTTCACCTCTTCAGTTAATCTGTTCCTCCAGCAAGAACAGTGAGCTGCACAGTAGTGACATTACCAACCCTCACTCTAGCCTTCTAGCAGGTACCAGGCACTAGCGTTATGCTAGGCATTATATGTTTTATTATAATACTTTTTTCTGTTTTTTTTAATATAAGATTCACCTGCACTAAAACAGCTAGATGAAGAGTTCCATGAATTCCTGAAAAATAAGAACTTCAAAGTAGTGAACTTTGCAGAAAAGTTGCCAACTCGCATAGGCAGTATGATGAAACTGCATGTAGTGCCAGTAGAATCAGCAGGTAAGTAAATCTTGTCAATATGGGGATTATTTACTAAAACTGGAGAGTGAAAAATCAAGTGCAGCTCTGCATAGAGACCAATCAGCTTAAAGTGGAACTTCAGTCATTTGTTTCATCTTTCCATCTATTAAATCCTCTGCCCTTATTGTTTTAACTTTGGATAGTAAAACATTTTTTTTCTGCCAGTAAATACCTTATACAGCCCACTTCCTGTTTCTTGTCTGGTAAAAAGCCTAGGCTTATGACATCATGAACAACTCTCACTCTCTTGAGAGTTTGCCAGGAAGGGAGGGGGGGTGAGTCATAAGAGGGCCAATGAGAGCTGCAGAGCTGGAGGTGTGTCTCTGTGTGTCTGTGTAAATCCAGGAAGTGAACAGGCAGCAGCTTCAGCTTCCCACAGTTAAAATGATTGCAGCCAGACTCAGCTGAGGGAGATTTCTGCAGCAGTTTGACAAGTACAGAATCAAAGTATATATAAAATAATATGCAAAGTGGTTGGAGGGAAGCTTCAGAATGGCAAAGATGTTTTATTGCAAATTATGTGAGCAGACTGCAGTTCCACTGTAGCCTCCCTGGCGGTAATCCCGAGTCTGGCTCGGGGCAGGAACTTCAGTACCAAAAGCGGTAACCCCGAGCCAGACTCGGGCTTGCGTTGCAGGATACAGGGGGGGTACTTACCTTATCCCCTGGATCCTGCGATGTCTCCCCGCTGTGTGAGCGAGCCGTCTGCTCGCTCGTTTCACACAGTGCCCGAGTGCCGCTGATCTCCGTTCCCTGCGACGTTACGACGCACGGGAGCGGAGATCGGCGCCAAATTCAAAAAAGTTTAAAAACACAGTACACATACAGTACTGTAATCTTACAGATTACAGTACTGTATACAAAAAATACACATCCCCTCTGGTCCCTAGTGGTCTGCCCAGTGCCCTGCATGTCATTTTATATAATAAAAATATTTTTTTCTGCCTGGAAACTGGAGATTGTCCATAGCAACCAAAAAGTGTCCCTTTATGTCAAAAGTGGTTTTAGACCAGCTAGAAAACACCGATAATAAATTAGAATCACAATTTATCATCAAACACTAAATTTAATGACAGAGACTATTCTGCAACTGAGCAAATTTCAGTGTTTTTGATTTGATTACATTATTGAATCATTTTTATATATATTTTTATTATATTATAATTTATGATTTTGTGTTTCAAACTTTATCATACCTGGGATGTCTACTAGACTCTGGTTTGGACACATTTAAGTGAGTTATTCATAAGAATTGCATGCCTACAATATAAAAACGCCAAATTTCCATGCAAAATAATTGTACCGCTTTCAGCACAAAATTCCAGACAGAATCATACCGCCAGGGAGGTTAAAGGTTTTATTGCCAAAGCTTAATTGAATAAGGTGAAGTTAGAAGCTGATTGGCTACCATTAACAGCTGCACCAGATTATGAATGCACCAGTTTTAGTAAATCTCCCCCTTAGTGTTAACATTTTAGAAACTGGGTTTAGTTTGCAATTTTTAGCGTATATAATAAAGTGTAAACATATTAGCTTGTTCCATATTTGTTCTGAACTGCACTATCCAACATTAATAGTCCCTAGAAAATCCTCTTTAGTGCTTCTTGGCTTTATGCTAGGCCTACTGTGAGTATGTGTGTGATATCAAATGAGAACTCAGTGCCTCCTAAAGCACTCTTTTTGGTGGTCAGAAAGCAGAGAAGTCAAGCCTATACAGACATAGTGGGTCTGGAGCCCTACAGGGGCATGAAAAAAGGGTTTAGCTTAGTAAAGGTAAGACTCAAGGCACCACCCTGCTCTAGCCATGCAATCCTTACTAACATTTTCATAAAACAATGCAAAGATCATGCTTACCCTTCTGGATTCTTCCTTCACCACCTTGAGGTTCTGATGGGAGATCCCAAGCCACAGGATTCCCTGTAACAACAAAGCTATCAGTGTGTTTTATTATACCAGTGCCTATCAAACAGCAACTCTACCTACAGTATGTATAGTCCTAGCTTTTACACAATATTTTATTATGCAAACTTGTACATTTAACTAGGCTTAGTAATGCATTTAGAAATATATTGTTCTACCCAATTTAAATAATATTCATAATTACTCCTGTGAATTTATTAACTAACGTTTTTTTTTTTTTACATTTGTTTAGATTTAGGAATAGGTGACCTCATTCCCGTAGATGTTAACCATCTTAATATTTGTAAGCCAAAAAGCAAGGACTCGTTCATCTACCAACACACCTTGAAGTTTATATTGGATGCTCTCGCAGGTGATATTGGGACATAATGACCAGTTCCAACCCCACTATGTGTTTACCTCAATGTCTGCCATACTGTTCCTACTTTGCTGCTTAAACATGGCTGCCAAATCTGTAACTAATAATGTATAAATTAAACAAATTATATAATAAATATATTTTAAAAATCAGTGCTTTGTAGTCAGAATGTTTGCAACTCAGTATTGTGAAAAGATCTTGTGACAGTAATGCCTCGTACACACGTACGGACTTTTGCCGGCGGACCTAAGTCCAGCGGACAATCCGCTGGACTTTGCCGCTAGGTACGCTGGACTAAAAAGCGAACGGACTTGACCACACACGATCACGCAAAAAGTCCGGCGGTTCACGCGATGACGTACGCACGTACGACGGGACTAGAAAAAGGAAGCTCGAGATCCCAAACGACACCCTTTGGGCCCCGTCAGCTAATCTCGTGTGTATCGCGTGTTAGTTGACGTTTGGTTAGAGACGATTCGCGCTTCTCAGACTTCTGCTTAATTCGTTCGCTTCTGCCGTTCAGTTTGTGCTTGTGAGGTTTGTATCTGGCTTTCAGTGCGTGTGGATCAGTTCCTACCTGTTCTCAGGCCGTTCTGGTCCGCTCGTTCCTGTTTTTCAGGTCGTTCTTCATAGGCCTTGCTGTTCTTCAGTGCGTTCTGTTAAGTTGTTTGTTTGATCAGCCGACCGTTTTGAAGCCATGGAGTGTGGACGTACTCGGGAACGAGTTCGTGCTGTGCAGGGGCTCGGTGTTGCGGTTAACACCTTGGCACGAGCCCGGTCCATGAACAGGGTGAGGAGGAGTTCATGGACCAAGAATTGGTTGCGCCAGCGTGACCAATTCTCGCATATGCCTTTGCTCCGTGAGATCCGTGAGAATAATCCTGATGATTTCAGGAATTATCTCCGGATGACGGACCCCATTTTTTCACCGTCTGTTGGCTTCGCTGTCCCCTTATATTACCAGGCAGAATACCTGCATGCGGCAAGCCATCAGTGCGGAGCAGAGGCTAGTCGCCACGTTGCGTTACTTGGCGACGGGGAGAAGCTTGCAGGACCTCAAGTTCACGACAGGCATCTCCCCCCAGGCTCTGGGGCTCATTATTCCAGAGACCTGTTCTGCCATTATCCACGTCCTGCAGGAGGAATACATTAAGGTAAGTCTTCTCTTTTAAAATTACCTATGTCTTGTATGTTTGTTAATGTAGTGCATCAATGTCATCATTAGCTAATTACCATGATAGGACTATTCTATGAATGTCCCCTATACCTTTTATTTTTTTATTTTGTTTTTTTGTCTAGTATTTTATGGTTGACTTATCTAAATAGTTTTAAGAATGTATTATTTAGTGGGTCACATGCATATTTGCTTGCACCAACCTCCCCAGCATGGAAGCTTGGCCCCCTAAACACCCCTAGCCTAGTCACTTTCTTTGGTTAAAAATGTATATTACCAGCTCCATTGTACAGCTTTACTCACCCCCCCTTTCACCCCCCTTGACCCTCAATTTGAAATTGATTGCATGTGGTTTTGGTCAGCTTGTAATTATCCCCACCCCCCCACCCCCCCTGATAATTAATATCATGTGGTTTTGGTCAGCATCTAATTATCCCCACCCCCCGATAATGAATATCATGTGGTTTTGGTCAGCTTCTAATTATCCCCACCCCCCCTGATAATTAATATCATGTGGTTTTGGTCAGCTTGTAATTATCCCCACACCCCCCACCCCCCCTGATAATTAATATCATGTGGTTTTGGTCAGCTTCTAATTATCCCCACCCCCCCTGATAATGAATATCATGTGGTTTTGGTCAGCTTCTAATTATCCCCACCCCCCACACACACCTTTAATTAATTGCATGTGTATTGTGTGACCTTACAATTATTTACTCCCCACCCACATCCCCATTATTATCTTCTCTGGTCCATCAGAGGGGTCATCAATCAGAGATTTGTCCCTTTTATCCTTAATCTTTTGGCTTTATTTCAAGGATTTACAAAATAAATACATATGTTCTTCCAAATTGTTTGTTAATTTGTAGCATTTAGTTTGGTGTTTTGCCTGGTTTATAATTTAAATTGTATCTTTCTGTTTGACTTCACAGTGTCCCTCCACGCCACAGGAATGGCAGACTGTGGCTTCCCAGTTTGCTGCCCGTTGGGACTTTCCCAACTGCGGAGGGGCGATTGACGGCAAACACGTGCGAATTGTGCCCCCACCCCATTCGGGGTCATACTATTGGAATTATAAGGGGTTCCATAGTATCGTGTTGATGGCGGTGGTGTCGGCACAATATGACTTTCTGTATGTGGATGTGGGGAAAAACGGCCGGATGTCGGACGGAGGAGTCTTCAACCACACGGAGTTCGGTCATCGTCTCCAAACTGGTGGGCTGGAGCTGCCACCAGATGAAGATAATGTGGAGGGACTCCCCTTCGTCTTCATTGCCGACGAGGCGTTCGGTCTGGGTGACCATCTGATGAGGCCATTTCCCCAACGATCCCTCACCCCTGAGAGGAGGATTTTTAATTATCGGTTGGCCAGAGCAAGAAGGGTGGTGGAAAATGCCTTTGGTATTATGGCCAACCGTTTCAGATTGCTCCTTACATCCCTACATCTGGCAGAGTACAAACTCAATACTATTATTCTTGCATGCTGTGTCATGCACAATTATTTACGGAAACATTCAGGAACATACTCCTTACCAATTGGCCCTGAGGCCGGAGTGGAAGGCAACATGACAGGGCTGGATAACCGCCCTCTTGGTTCCGCACCACAATCAGCCCAGCAAGTGCGGGACCTTTATTTACAGTATTTTAATGGTAGGGGGGCCATTGAAATGGCAGCAGACCCTTAAACCACCTTTTTCATTTACAAAGAATAAATACAGTTATTTATGTTTGAAATATTGGTAGTTTCGTATTGTTTTGCTTTTCATTTGGCCTGTTTTATATGTTGTCCTAGTGCACATCTTAATAGTGGCAAACTTGTTTAGCGTTTAGTAAATAAGCCCCTTTGTCAATGAACCACAACATGTTTTTCTCAAACTGGTAGTATTTAAAAAGAAGAAGCCACACATTTTTGAATTTGTGCAAACATTATTTTTTTTATTATAGTGCACATCCAAAACTTTTTTTTTGTTTTTTTTTTTGTTTTTTTTTTTTTGGTTGGTTGGTTTTTTGTTTTTTTTTTTTTTTTTTTTTTTTTTTTTTTTTTTTTTTGGAACCAGATTTTTTTTTTTTTTTTTTATGTTATCTTTTTGACATTTTTTTGTTGTTTTTCTCACAACATATTTTTTTTTTTTTTGGATTGATTTTTTAAAACAAACATAAAAACATGTTTAAAATGTTTAAAAAATTTTGGCTTAGCATTTGAAATTATTTACACAATGTAAAAGTCCAGAACTTACAAAGTTCAACAGGTAACCCATGAACAGAAGAAGCCAAATTTTTAATATGCACACTAATTTAACTGGAAAATGGGTAATGTCAACATGTGCTATGTTCCATCATGGGGAATCAATGGACGTGTTTTGTGTGTGAAACCCCTTCCCTCTCACCTACTAGCATTAGGGGTTGCAAACACCAAATGCGTCCATTGAGATCCCCTGATGGCACATAGCACATGTTGACATACCGTGTGCATATTAAAAATTTGGCCTCTAAAATTAGTTAAACAGCGCATCAAAAGGGGAATGAAGGACATGATTGATGTTAAGAAATGTAAAAGGGGTCTTTAGATTCTCCCCAAAACATCAATCATGTCCTTCATTCCCTGCTGCATGGTGGCCATCTCCTTCTGCATATTTTCCAGCTGCAGATTCCAGGCCATGATCTGGCCAATAAGCCTGTGGGCACTGTCAGTGGAAAATGGCTCCGCAGCTTGTCGTTCCACAAACAGATCAGCATCACCTAAAAGTTGGGTAGATAAAACACAAGAAAAAAAGTGTCAAAAACATGCAGACCTTAATTTATTAGCTCAATCTGTGTTCTGAGACACTCACTTGGTGGGGTGCAGATTTCATCCACTTCAACCACCTGTTCCGCCACATCCACGCGCGGGCTTGGGCTAACTGCCCAATTAGTCTGGTGATGCCGGGAGGTCCTCGTAGGTTCGGACTGACGTCTGAGTCTTTTGCCCCCTATGGTAATGGAACACAAAAAGGTACACTTTTAATCACACTGATATTTGAGTGCCAAAATAGGATTAGTAAACATTGTTTAAAAGTCTTGCCAATTATTAGCAGTTTGTTAGAAGATCCTACTTGAAGACAGAATTGAAATGTCTATCTAATGAAACTCCAATACTTAAACCGGCCTTCAACCCTAAATTTGAACTTCCGCTCATTGGATCCCTGCACCCCTGTGGTGTCTTATTTTGAACCTTTTAGGGGGGATGGGTTGCAGATACCTGTGTAAGGCAGGTATTTGCACACACATCCGGCCCTAGACTCCCACAGAAGTATACGCCACATCCCGTCCCACCGTGCTGTCTGCTGGGACACACAGGGGTCCCCGAGCTCGCGCGGACCAGTCCTATTGCATTGCGCAACTGGCGCATGCCCAATAGTGACCCGGGAAGTGAAGCCGCAAACATTAATTTCATGATTGCAAGATCAGAGATTGTAGCTGCACCATCCAAGGGACAGGTGAGTGTACTTCTTTGAAAAGTCACCACCTACAGTATTTAGAGATGATGAGCATTTTTAGGGAATTGTGAGCATGAGACCCTGCTTAACATATTTATCCCCCCCCCCCCAAAACAGCCTCTGGAGTCCCTGTGTAAGTTACCCCTAAAACCCTTACTACAGCAGTAATTGTATAGATAGTGACAATAATAAACAACCTTACAACTCCAACAACCCAAAGCCAGGTAAACTCAATAAACGTTATGAAGACAAACGGAACTTTCATCAAATCTGCGCAAGTTTCAGGTACGAATGGTAATAACATCTGCGCAAGTTGTAGGTACGAATGGTAATTAAATCTGCGCAAGTTTCACGGACGAATGGTAATAACATCTGCGCAAGTTTCAGGTACGAATGGTAATAACATCTGCGCAAGTTTAACGGACGAATGGTAATTAAATCTGCGCAAGTTTCACGGACGAATGGTAATAACATCTGCGCAAGTTTAACGGACGAATGGTAATTAAATCTGCGCAAGTTTCACGGACGAATGGTAATAACATCTGCGCAAGTTGTAGGTACGAATGGTAATAACATCTGCGCAAGTTTAACGGACGAATGGTAATTAAATCTGCGCAAGTTTCACGGACGAATGGTAATAACATCTGCGCAAGTTTAACGGACGAATGGTAATTAAATCTGCGCAAGTTTCACGGACGAATGGTAATAACATCTGCGCAAGTTGTAGGTACGAATGGTAATAACATCTGCGCAAGTTTAACGGACGAATGGTAATTAAATCTGCGCAAGTTTCACGGACGAATGGTAATTACATCTGCGCAAGTTTCACGGACGAATGGTAATAACATCTGCGCAAGTTTAACGGACGAATGGTAATTAAATCTGCGCAAGTTTAACGGACGAATGGTAATTACATCTGCGCAAGATTAGACATATCAAGTATAACCATAGTAGCGCACGTGCTTGACTTACTTTTTTTGATGGCTTTTCGAATTCTCCTGTACTGATCGTGCTCCCTGGATTTGATGTCGGACCATCGTTTGCGCAGTTGATCCTTGCCCCTTCGTACGCCGAATTTCTGCTCCAGGGTGCTGACGATTGTAGTGAGAATCTTGTCCTTGCGCAAGTTGGGACGAGGGTACGGGCCATTTTCCCCGTCGTAATCTTCCCTTTGTAGGATGTCCACCATCTCCACCATCTCTTCAAAGGCCATATTGGTGGCCTTATATCTGCTGCTGGATGCAGATGTGTTGGCTTCTTGGCTTTCCTCCGCGCTACTGGCTGATAATGTGTCCGCCATATTCATCAATTAATTCACCAACAATGCAACGAGGGGAAGCGGGGCGGGGAATACTCGTCATGAGGAACGTCATGGGCGGGCGACGCGGAGGACGCAGGCGGACTTCGACGCGTGCGCAGTGTATATAAGGCTGTTTGAGGGGCCCACGTGTTCCCGAACGGAAGTAGCGAGCGCTCTGTACGAAGGTAAGTGTTTTCTAGGATGCATTACTGTGTTTTTTTTTTTGTTTTGGGCCAGCATTTTTTAAGGATATGTGTGTGTTGCTGGCTGTGTGTAGGGGTTGCTGGCTGTGTGTAGGGGTTGCTGCCTGTGTGTAGGGGTTGCTGGCTGTGTGTAGGGGTTGCTGCCTGTGTGTAGGGGTTGCTGCCTGTGTGTAGGGGTTGCTGGCTGTGTGTAGGGGTTGCTGCCTGTGTGTAGGGGTTGCTGCCTGTGTGTAGGGGTTGCTGCCTGTGTGTAGGGGTTGCTGGCTGTGTGTAGGGGTTGCTGCCTGTGTGTAGGGGTTGCTGCCTGTGTGGATGTGTTGCTGGCTGTGTGTAGGGGTTGCTGCCTGTGTGTAGGGGTTGCTGGCTGTGTGTAGGGGTTGCTGGCTGTGTGTAGGGGTTGCTGCCTGTGTGTAGGGGTTGCTGCCTGTGTGGATGTGTTGCTGGCTGTGTGTAGGGGTTGCTGCCTGTGTGTAGGGGTTGCTGCCTGTGTGTGGGTGTGTTGTGTAATGTTTGTTAAGAAAAACTGGTTGTGCGTTTTAAGTAACATTTGTGTTTTTGGTCTTTTGTATTGCCATTACTAACAAAACAGAAACAAACATGTCATCACCCCAGTTGAATCCATTCAAGGACCAGCAGTTCATGTCCGAATTCATTGCCCTGTACAGAAAAAATACCAACCTGTGGCAGCTCAAGAACCCTTTATATGGCAATAGGGATGTCCGGAAGGCAACACTGGGGCCACTTGTGGCTTTTGTGAAGACTAAAGTCCCCAACGCAAACACCAAGTTTGTGGAAGCCAGAATTGCAAGTTTAAGGCACATGTACAAGCGGGAGCGCAAGAAGATTGAGGAATCAGTCAGATCAGGAGCAGCAGCAGAGAATGTTTATGTACCCAAGCTGTGGTACTACAACCAACTGACTTTTATAGGTGACCAGATGGAACCCAGGCAATCACTGTCGACTCTTCCCTCCACCCTTCCCTCCACTCTTCCCTCCACTCTTCCCTCCACCCCAGCTGAGGCTTCCACGGAAGGAGAAGACCCCTCCACCTTGGAGCAGGCTGATGCGCCCAGCTGGAGCCAGGTATATATTTAGTAGCCTAAATTGTGATTGTGTGAATATTAATGCTGTAAACGTTAACATGTGAAACAATTAACACCCTGAACTCAGAATTGTGAAAAAAACTGACAAAAATTATGCACACTTCTAAAAAGTGTTGGTGCAACATATCGATACATATATAGTGTATACATACATCCAGTAGTGGCAAAAAAAGCGTTAGACAACATTGGTGATCTGGTTGGAAAATGCAGGGGTCCAAATGATAGCCTTTTGGATCTTTTGGAAAATTTAGATGCTCGTTCCTAAGTTTACAATTGGATGATTGAGGAGGCCAGAAACCACAAAACAGGTGTTTGATTTTTGATTTTATTTGCACACAGGATGAGCTGACCCAGGATGATGCCGGGACAAGTGGTATGGAGGAGGAGGAGGACATGACCAACGAGAGCCAGGAGGTGGCTGGGCCCAGCACGAGCCAGAGTGACAGCCAGACCCAATTAAGAAGTCTACCTACACCCCTGCCCTTACCCCCAAGAAGGCCCAGGAGGATGACCATTGTTGAGGAGGAATCACTGCAACTGATTCGGAAGGCGAGTGCCATTCTGGACAAACCCACCCTTCCAGAAGAGGCCTATGCCAGCTACGTGTCCAGCAGGTTGCTGGAAATGGAGAGGGGCCAACGGCACCTGTGTGAGGGCCTAATTTCTGAGGCAATTAGGGTGGGTTTGAGGGGTGAATTACGCGAATCCACCCGCCTGACCCATGAAGGCCCGACACCAACTTCTCCTCCTCCTCCTCCTCGTCTTCCTTCTTCTCCTCCTCCTCCTCCTCCTCCTCCTACTCCTCCTCCTACCACAAGTCAGCCTCCAAGGAAGCGTGCAGGGAAGACTGCAGGGAAGAGTGCAGGGCAGCGTGGTGGGAAGAGTCGGAAGTGATTGCCTGGCTTCAGTCTGGTCTCACAGAAGACACAGGCTGTTGTAGTGCCACAGCTTGGGGACATAGATGTCATCTGCTGCTGTTCCTGGTCTGTCTGATTCCTGGTCAATCTTCTTGTGCTCCCTATATTGTATGAAATGTGCCCAAGCTTAATTTTTGGCTTCACAAACTTGGTGTCTGCCGTTGGGGCAAAAAGTCTTCACAAAATCTACAAGTGGCTCCAGTGTTGCCTTCCTATTTTGTTTTGCCTTGTTTGTTTTAACCAGAATAAATGGTCATTTAATTTTCATCAAATAATGATATACGTGCTTGTTATTCAAAAACATAGTTTCTTTAGGAGTAGGCAGGTACATGTCTAAACATTCATTTGACAATACAAGTGTAAAGTGCAACTTCAATGGAACTGCAAGTGCAGTCGCTGGAAAGGTGAGGGTTAAGATCTGAATTAAGGGCAAGCTCTGCTGACTCCACAATTGTATCATGTGTAATAACTAATCCTTTTGATAACCAACAAATAATAAAAAATATCTATATAGAGATATATGTACATATATAATATATAGATATATATATATATATATATATATATATATATATATATATATATATATATATATATATATATTTTTATACACGTATAGATCTATATATCTATATATATTAATATATATATATATGTAGATATCGATATATATTTTTTTTGGCTTATTGAGAAATATAGATATATTTTTCATTTGGTGATTTGGATATCTATATCTAGATCTATATCTATATCTATATCTATATCTATATCTATATCTATATATATATATATATATATATATATATATATATATATATATATATATATATATATATATAATATATATATATATATATATATATATATATATATATATATATATATATATACAAATATATAACTTCACTAAAGAATGCTGAAGAAAAAACGTTCGGGAGTACTCTGCGTGAATATACAAGCAGCAAGGCAAAATCATTCTTCAAGTACGATAACATACAAATCCCGCTGTCAAAAAAAAAAAAAAAAAAAAAAATTCTGCAGCGTGACGATTGTGCGAGCTTCAAAACGAAGGCTAGTTTTACCAGACCGAGCGAGTCCGTGACATAATTGCTACTGAGCATGCGTCCTTTTTGGTACGCCGGACCATACTACACACGACCGGATTATCCGCTGGACTGCCAAGTCCAGCGGATAATTTGAGAACAAAACCTGAAACTTTAGTCCGCCGTACTTTGGCCAAAAAAAGTCCGCCCGCGCCCACACACGAGGGGATTATCCGCTGGACTTCGGTCCAGCGGATAATCCCGCGGGATAGTCCCTTCGTGTGTACGCGGCAAAAGAGACACTCTTATTGGTTTTATATAGCAAAAACAATGTGAATATTGAATGATTAAAGCTACATATGCACAGGTTGGCTTTAAATAATGCTTAATTTGTATTCATTTATTTATGACAAATATTATGAAAACACATTTATCGATATTGTACTTTTTATCAAATAATTTTTATTATTAGAATTAATTAAATTTTTCCTGACAATAGAAATTATAGACTAATTATGCAAGAGGACTTTTACTAATAGATATTTTACCTGTCATAATTCTGGCAGTTTACAATTCTCAGAGGTGTCTGTACCATGTACATGAATCTGGAATTATATACTCCACTTTTTATAGATATAAGAAATTGTTCCTGTATCTTAGCACAAGTCTTTGTGGATTTCTCTGTCTAGCCCTATGTTGCTCTTATCAGACTGCTGATTTCTTGATAAGAAAAGTGTCTGATCAGCTTTGTGAATTTGACTTTCAGCTGTCACTAATACTAAGAACAGGTTCTAATAAGAACTGTGTGAATTTGTTTTATGTGGTATAAAATACCAGAAAATACATCTTAAAGGATAGTGAATTAAGTAACATGTAGCCAAATAACTCCAGATTTCTGGAGTAAATGCAATTGTGATTTCCCCTGTCTATTTTTGTAGTCTTTGTAAATGCTGAGTACTTTGACACTCTGGAGGAAGAAAATTGGACATGCTGCATCATCTTCCCTTCTACATTTATCAATGTCTGGAGTGTTGAAGAGAGGTGCACCCTCAATGTGAATAAATACTGTGTTCTGAAACTCGCATGAAAAACAGGTGTTATATTATAAACATATCCTGATCCTTTTTGAGAGAGATACTGACAACTTTCTCAGCGAAGTAATGCAAGTGGTCACTTACAGTTTGATGAAAAGTACAGATTACTAAATTTGAACATATGTTTATTAATTGCAGCTATTACAGCTATTTATGTAGCACAGATAATGTATGTAGTACTTTACATACTGTACATTCACATCGACCCCTGCTCTCAAGGAGCTTGCAATCTAAGGTCCCTATCCAACATGCATACATATAACTACTAAGGCCAATTTAGACAGGAGCCAATTAACCGACCAGCATGTCTTTGGAGTGTGGGAGAAAACTGGAGTACCCAGGGGAAACCTATGAAAACACAAGGAAAATGTGAAGACCCCTGGTTGGAGTTCAAAGCAAGGAATACTATGCTGCCCATATCCTCCCTACGACTATTAAGCCTTGTACAAACTGTCAGTTGTTTCCGTTCAACCCGCTGGATTGAACGAAAAAAAATGGAAGGCTCTGGTCAGAGCCGATGTACTAAGAATCCAATGTTAGTACAGTGCTCTCCCCTGCTGAGCTGTTGTGTTCTGACATTGGCTGAGAGCACTGATCGGGAGACAGCCAGCTGCTGGTTTTCCAGCATGCACGTCCAGGTGCCAAATGTCGGACATTTTTTATTGAACGTCCGATGTCGCCCGACATTAGGCCTGTGTGTACTAGGCTTTAGATAGTAAAAACTTTATTATAATTATTATTAGCCTGCAATGTCTTATACCTCTCACAGATACATTCAAATATCTTGGATCCAGATATCTTTTGATATAACTCAATATAGTCAAAAATAAAACAGCCTTTAATTCTCGCTTGAGTATGCCCACTGGGTTGCATAACGTTTTTCCTAGGTTTCCATCTTGCTCTCCATAGGTATCTGTAGCCTGGGGGGGGGGGCACCCCTTTACAAACGAGATGATATGTTGGCAAAATGTTGGTTGTTCACTGCAAACCATGCTGTGAGATTTTATATGTGACACCCTTATTTGTTTCTTTTCCTTTTTGTTTTTGTATTGGAAAATGTGAAACTCAATAAAATGTCAGTTTTCAAAAAATAATACAGCTTATTTGATATCTCAACTTAAATATAAAGGTAGACCAAATATCCTCTTTTGGTAATGGGTTGAGCTAACTAATAGTAATTATGCCACATGTATTATACTTTCTCTGTAATACTTTGACTACAGTAAAATAAAAATATTCAGACTTTAAAACACAACATACAGTGTATTTCTTTAAAGGAAATGAATCAAATTGGAACAATTGCAATATCAAAAGAAGGAGAGGAATTATCCTACCCAGCCCATAGCTAAACTATTTAACTGAACAATGCCAGCATCTTGTATGCTTTAAAGGTAACACTACATCTAGGTGAAATGTGAGATTATGTGCTGTTGTCTCTATTTGTAAAAATAATTAACGTCTTCAGGCCTCTATAAAGGATTATAGCTGAGCATGTTTTGTAAAATGAAAGGAATACTGGTCATCCTCAGGCCGAAGATACTGTATGATGGAAAGTTAGACAGGTGCGAAAGGTCCCATATGGGCCAATCCCAGCTACCCAGAGTTAAACAAACTTTAGGGAAAAATGGAAATAATGTCGGAAAGCTAAATTTCATCAGGTGTTTTAAAACAAAGTCCTTAAATCCTTTAAACAATTGCAGTCTGAATTACCATAAAATACATTATTTTAATATATTCAGCAATGAAATGATCCCAGCCGAGGTTAAAACGTTTGCCCTTTTACTTCGCCTTGCAGCACAGCAAGGCAAAATTTTGCAAAAAAGTTTGGTTTTAAGACAAGGAGAGCGAAAGATTTATATTGTCTCTAATTTTGCAAGTTGCTATGTGGACTATATTTATCTATCTTTGAAAGAGAATAAAAGTATAGAAAAATACACACAGGATTTTGATACTAGATATAATCAAGGCCATTATAGTGTCCCTTTAATAATATGATAAGCTTCTTGATATTCTTAAGGCACGGTTGTGGTTGGGGCTTTATCTGTTTTAAAGGGCTTAAAGCTTATGTTTTACTATAATAAAGATTGTGTTTTAGTTCTTTACAGTAGCTTTGACCCACTGTGGCGATGAAATGTCAGCCGCAGATTTTTTTTTTTTTTTTACTTATATGAAAAAGTATCCTGTTCTCTTTGTATTGCTTCTTTTATGTGAAATCCCTGGTGATCTTGCCAGTCCATCTGCTTTCCTATTATCCCATAGGATGCATTAAGGTGCAAAAACACGAGCCTTTACAACCCCTTTAAACAACTGCATTAGCAGTCTGAATTACCATAAAGTACATTATTTTAATATATTCAGCAATGAAATTATCCCAGCCGAGGTTAAATCATTTGCCCTTTTAGTTCACCTTGCAGCACAGCAAACCAAAATTTAGCAAAAAAGTTTGGTTTTAAGACAAGGAGAGCGAAAGATTTCTATTGTCTCTAAATTTTGCAAGTTGCTTTTTGGACTATATTTATCGTTCTTTGAAAAAGAATAAAAGTATAGAACAATACACACAGGATTTTTATACTAGACATAACCAAGGCCATTATAGTCTAATATCATGATAAGCTTCTTGATATTCTTAAGGCACAGTTGTGGTTGGGGCTTTATCTGTTTTAAAGGGCTTAAAGCTTATGTTTTGGTATAATAAATATTGTGTTTTAGTTCTTTACAGTAGCTTTGACCCACTGTGGCGATGAAATATGTCAGCCGCAGATTTTTTTTTGTCCCGTAAAGGTATTGAAGAATATGTAAATACAGTATATTCCTGAGAGGCGCCTGCTATACCATGTACTTATATGAAAAAGTATCCTGTTCTCTTTGTATTGCTTCTTTTATGTGAAATCCCTGGTGATCTTGCCAGTCCCTCTGCTTTCCTATTAAAAACTGACCACACCATGCAGGAGAACACACTGTGGTCAGTTCTCTAGCTGTGCTGAGAACTCCCCCTGCTCTCCTCAAATGAAAAGACTTGTCCTGACATGTCCCCCCTGCACAGCCTTTCACTGGGCTGCTGCTTCTCCCCCGCTCTTATGCAGCTGAGAACAGAGGGAATGTGACCACTTATAGAAAAAGGGGAAAAAAGGTATTTATATTGTTTTTATATCTATACACAAATGTTTTGCCTTTAATTTCTATTTTACACTGAATGGGTTGTTTTACAAGGTGAGGGTTTACAATAACTTTAAGTGGTATGCCGAACCCAAACGTATAGCAGTTTTCCTGAGACAATTAAAAAACAAAAAATACTGGGGACAGCTGGTTCTTGAGAACTGCATCACTGAAGACACAGAAATTACAAAGTTGACAAGAAGGATATAAGAGACTTGAAAGGTGCTGTTACTTCCACCCTCAGGAAAAAATACACTGAAAACAAATATAAAATCATCAATTTTATTAGAAAACTGAAATTAAAAAAAGACGGGGTATCATCCCCTTAAAATGCACCTTCCCTTGTCTCTTCCTTTTGTTTTGTTCCATTTGCGTATACAGTATATGATTCTGTTCACCTATGGATTAAAGCCTAGTACACACCATACATTTTTTTTTTCATTCAAATCGGAATCAGTAGACGGTCGGCCGCTGGTTTTCCATACCGGCTGCCATACACTTTGCCGAATTTGTCCCGTGTCTACTAGGCTTTACTCGATGTGGATTACATTGTCATTCAGGGAATGGGTATGGGATTGCTGTGTTGATTATCCATGCTAATCGTGTTTTTAGTGTTTTTTTGGAAGTAACAGCACCTTCAAAGTCCCATATATCCTTCTTTTCAATGTTGTCATCTTGAGACAATTACTGTTCAGGTTCAGAGAGAAAATACAAATTCCCTGATATAAAAAAAACCCTTTCAAAGCATTTTGTCAATTTGCTGATGCATATTGGCTTATTGAATAAAACATAAAATAAAAAGCACACAAAAAAAAACGTTTTTTTGTAAGACAGGAGAAGATCCTTTCATTCATCCATCTCTCCCCATTACTAAAACGTGTTGCATTCTGTGAAAACAATACAAAGCAGGACTGCTCTGAATAGAGGAAAGGACAGAAAGGGGCAGATGGCCATCAGGGCTTCTTCAATGTTCTGCAATGTTAGATCCACGGAACCTAACCCTAACAGCACAAGAAGTTTGGTGCTTTGGAGGGGACCTGTCATCACTGCAGAGAACATTTTACTAAGAAAAAATTAGCAGGACATGGGATACACTTCATTAGAAGTAAGTCATTTTACAATACCTAGAACTAAATTTCAGCTTTAACCTTTATGGGGAAATCTTTGATTGCTTTAGATGTCTATGCAACTTAAGCCAAACACAGCAGCGACAAGCTTGTTAGCATTATTCAACTAAACCTCAATGGTACAGTGTGGATGACAGTTCAGAGATTGCGTTTGACCTGCTTTGTACTGCATTGAGTTTCTCTGAATGTAGCATGTCCCAATTGTGATGCTTTCAAACATATTGGTTTGAGCTGGGCTGCATTTAAATGCAAAAGCCAACAATGAAAGCAACACCTGTGTATACAAGCCCTTATTGTGATACGACTGTAACTTCCCCATATCATTTCTAACACCACAATGCTTACAAATGCAATTACATTTTTTTGTGTGTCCCATTACAGTATTAATTGTGACATCAGAAAATCTACAATAGCATAATAGAACAGACAGTGACATCACTAACACAGTAGTTAGAAACATAAATGCTTTATATTACTGTAGTCTCACAATACAGCTTTTGATATAACAATATGCCAATTATTCAAGGGTTTATTAATCTTCATCCCTAGACCCAGCATTGCTAGTTCATTCTCAAATATACTAACAAACGGTTTATTGTTTTTCCTACATTGTCTTATTGGCCAAAAATTATGGACAATAAGACAATGTAAGAAAAATTGCATTCTTGCTTTAGAAAAAATATATACAGTTCTGTGCACAAGCTTTAGGCAGGTGTGAATTTTTTTTTAGTATTAATAGTTTATTTATCAATTAACAAAATGGAAAGTAATGGAACAGATAAATCTAAATCAAATCAAATCAATATTTCATGTGACCAGACCAGATCAGTTTTTCTAGGTACACTTGAACATAGTTTTTGAAGGAACTCGGCAGGTAGGTTGTTCCAGACATCTTGGAGACCTAACCACAGATCTTCTATGGACGTAGGCTGCCTCAAATCCTTCTGTCTCTTCATGTAAGCCTAGACAGACTCAATGATGCTGAGGGATCAGGGGTCTTTAGGGGTCAAACAATCACTTCCAGAACTCCTTGTTCTTCTTTACTCTGAAGATATATATATATATTTTTTTTAATTCAATAAACTTTTTATTAAGATTTTTACAGATGCATACACAAAACCATAGGAATATATTAATAAGCTATGAGTAAGCACTCTTGGTAGTGTGAAATGCATTAGCTATTTTCTTGCTTTGCTGTGACCTATTTTTGTGTGATTCCATATTTTACCAATAAAGGCTTTTGAATTTTTCTTGGAGTGTGGCCGTTCAGAGTCCTTAATTTGCATCTTCAATATATTAATAACATTGCAGATTTTACACTACAATTTAAGGTAAAGAGAGCAATTAAAACATTATCCAACGCACCTTAACCAAATTCACCTTCACCCTTCGCACTTTGAAGGTGTTGTTGAGGCCGGTTAGATGGGATGGCATCATCCCCACCCTTAAGCAACGCATCTGGGGTCCAGCTGCTATTTGGGGTGTAGAACAGATCCTCCACCCCCCCCCTTTCCATCAACACCAATGTCCCTATCCAAAAGTTTCAGCTATAACCCTAAATGTGCATTGCCGTTCTTGTCCTCCCACCACCCTCCCCCAACCCGCTCCTCCCCTCTCCCCTGTCCTTACTATAATTCTAGTCTGTCAAAAATGTTTCTTTTTTTTCCTTTTTCTTTTCCCTTTTTTCCTCCTCCTCATGGTGGGCAGCCCATATTGTCAAGCCATGGTTTCCATAACTTAAAAAATTTGTTAAAGTTCCCACTTCTAATAAAGACCACTTTTTACTTCCACACTGTTACATTCACCACCCATTCTTCAGACGTCGGAGGCCTGTTTGATTGTCAATTTTGGGCAATCAATTTTCTCGCTTGGAATAGACACCTGGAGGCTACTGGTTTTTTTTTTTTCTCAAATATAAATTTTATTATTTTTCAAGAAAAAGCAAGCGGAAAGAAAGCAAAAGCGAAAACATAAGGTATAGTAAGTACAATGCCAGCCATAACATTTGGTGTTCACAGGTAAGTATATGTAACATATGATATCAGTGATTATGGTGAAGCATTCATCACCCCCGCCTCCCATCTGCTATATAGAGAGAAAACAAGTGTAATGGGCGAGGGATTTCACCACGTCTTCGTATTTATAGGTCAGGTTGTACTGTCCAATCCCTGAGTACAAATACCTCATAAAACCATGAGAGCGAGAGAGAGAGAGAGACTGGATGGGGGGGGGACAGAGTCTGGAAGGGAAGAAGGGAGAGGGAGGGGGAGGGAGATCGGCCCGGGTGAGGAGAGCATATTATCTTCCAGGCTATAGTGTTTATTTGTTCATGTGGCCAACATAGCCACTCCTTCATCGGAGAATATAAACAAATTCCAACGCATCCATGCTGTGGAGTGTTGTTCTTGTTTATTTTGTGCTGTCAGGACTAAGACCTCCATTTTCTTGATCTCTTCCACTCTGCGTAGCCACAACCCAATGGTCAGTGGTGAGCTTTTTTTCCACATAATTGGGATGCAAGATTTAGCTGCATTCAATAGGTGTCGCATTATCGACTTTTTTTAGCTCCGTGCCAGGATTGTAGTGGCATGGAGCAGGATAAAAGCAGGATCGTCACTTATCGTGTAATCCGTGAATTTTTGAGTTGTCGTCCAGAAATGGAGAAGCAGAGGGCAAGACCAGAAGATATCGAGGAGTGTCCCTTTGTCCTTCTGACATCTCCAGCATTTTTCTGTGGTGGCAGGAAAATATTTGTGTACCCTTTGAGGCTTGTAGTACCATCTGGTCAGGATCTTATAGTTAAGTTCCTGTATCTTTGTGCATATGGATGTTTTTAAAGGAGAATCTGAGAATCGTTTGAATTTGGGTGTTGGTGAACTTGCGTTGTAGGTCAGTTTCTCATTTCTGTATGAATGTCAGGTCAGGTTGGTCTGCTGTGGAGTTTAGTAGCTCATGTTTTGGATAGTACTTGAGGTAGAACTCCCTCGTCCCTACAATAATCTTCAAAAGTCGCCAGGTCACGGTTAAAATGTGTTGGGTTGGGGATTGAGTGTAAAAAGTGGTGTAGTCGTATTGCCTTCGTGAATAGCAGTTGGAATTGACCCCCTGTCTTCAGTTAGAGATTGAATAGAAGGCCATTGATTTTCTACCAAGAAGTGTGTGGCTCGTCCCTGCCAGTTCATGTGAGTTCCAACCCGGGGGGAAAGTAAGGATTGCCTAGTATCGGATATAGAGGGGAGTCTCTAGTGGTGAGGGATGTAGTAAATAAAGTAGATGCGCCTACCCGGAGGGTCGTGCCTATTACGGGTTCGTCTTCAATGTTGGTGGTAGCTGGTTGAAGGACCAGACCACACCCTTCAGTGGAACCGCGGACTGGGCCTGCTCTAATTGTGTCCACAGCTTGTTTTGGCCATGTCGGTTCCAATCTATTGTTCTAGTTAGATGGACTGGTAGATAATAATTCCGTAAATCTGGGAGGGCCAGTCCCCCGAAGTGTTTGGGCAGTGTTAAATAGCGCTTACGCAATCTAGGTTTCGAGTTTGCCCAGATGAATTTAACAAACAGGGAATGTACCTGTTTAAGGTATTGTGGCAGAACCCTGACTGGTAGTGCTTGGAATAAATATAAAAATTTAGGAAGTATACACATTTTGAGAAGGTTACACCTACCAAACCAGGAGTGTAATCCTTTGTTCCACTCCACTAAAAGTAATCGAGTCTTAGTCAGTAGTGGTGGAAAGTTAAGGTTGAAGGTGTGTTTTAGATTATTGGGGATAAGGGTTCCCAGATATTTGAGGGATACATCTGACCATTTAAATCTAAACTGTGATTTTAAAGAGCTCAATCTATTCAGTGTTATATTTATCTCCATTGCCTCTGATTTATCAAAATAAATTTTTAGGTTGGATAAATTCCCATACCGATCAAATTCCTTAAGGAGGTTTGGTAAGGACACTACTGGGTTAGTCAAAGAGAACATGAGGTCATCAGCGTAGGCTGAGATCTTGTATTGGGCATTTCCCACTGTCACGCCGGATATATCTGGGTTAGATCGTACAGTGCACAAGAAGGCAAAAAGGAGGGGCGAAAGGGGGCATCCCTGTCTAGTACCATTTGTTATAGGGAATGATTCTGATAGAATCCCGTTGGCTTTGACCTGGGCAGTGGGGTTGGAATATATGCTAAGAATCCATTGTAGCATCTTGTGTCCCAGACCGATCTTTTTGAGAACTGAGGTCATAAAAGCCCAGTTGACATGGTCAAACACCTTCTCTGCATCTGTACTAAGGAAGACGCATGGGGTTTTAGTAGTAGAAGCTACATGGACGAGATTGAGCACCTTGGTGGTGTTGTCCCCTGCCTCGGGGGCAGGGACAAACCCCCACTGATCCAGGTGGACTAAATCTGGCATGAATTGGGTTAGTCTATTGGCCAGTATCTTCGTGAAAAGCTTAAAATCTACATTTAGCAGGGATATAGGTCTGTAGCTACCACAGGCCGCCGGGTCTTTAACTTCTTTCGGTATGAGGGATATATGTGCCCTCAAGGTGTCTCTAGGGAGAAGAGCTCCCTCCCCTAGGCAGTTGAACTTCTTCACCATATGGGGGCCCAGAAGCGGCAGGAGGGTTTGGTAGTACTGTAAAGTAAACCCGTTTGGGCCAGGGGCTTTGCCAGGTTTCATCCCACCTACCGCTCGCTGTAGCTCCTCAATGGTAATGAGTTTGTCTAAGTCTGTACTTATTTCCGCTGATAGTTGGGGGATTTGAGCTGCAGAGATGTAGTCATTTATTGTGTCATTTGGGGGCTGCACTGGGAGGTTATAGAGGGAAGAGTAGTAGTCCCTAAACTATTTTGCTATCTGGGTTGGTGTGGTCCTTTTTTGCCCTGAGGGAGCTATGATTTGGGGGATATATGTGTTGAGCCTATGATTTCTAACTGCTTTGGCAGTTTCCCACATTTATTTCCCGACTCATAGGAGAGTTTTCGACAGACTTGTAATGCCGCTTTGGCTCTATAGTGTAGAGGGTCTACTGTTTGCTTTCGTCAGTTCTGCTTCTAGTGATGCAACCAGTGTTTGTTTATGTTTTGATTCAACTTCATGTATCTTGTGGAGGAGTTGGAGCAGTTGTTGCTCTCTTTCTCTCTTAATGCAAGCTCCATGTTTAATTAGCACTCCTCTTCATAGTTTCATAGTTAGTAAGGTTGAATAAAGACATCAGTCCATCCAGTTCAACCTAAATGAGTGTCTACAATTGTCCCTATCCCTGTACATTGCACACTCACATTGGTCCCTACCCTCCAGGAGCCCACAATCCAAGGTCCCTATTCATATACTAGGGCTCTTATCACAGTCTTGTGGGCCTCCCATAAAATACCTGGGTCACAGTCTTCTGTATCATTAGTTTGAAAGTAATGTTTCAACTCGTTTTGACGTCCGTCATGACTATTGGTGTCTGCAGTAGACTTTCATCAGTCTCCAGAATTTGGATCTGGTGGTCAGAGTTGATGACAGGCCATAGCACATGGTGATTGGTGCATGAGCTTCCAGTTGACTATGTGGGCTGAAAAAAGAATCTATTCTCGAGTACTCTTTATGTGGGGATGAGTAAAAAGTGTAGTCTCTTTCTCCCGAATGGTGTAGTCTCCAAACATCTATCAGCTGGGCATTGTGAAGGTCCTGAGTAATGCGTTTGTGTGTGCCCAAGCGTACGGAGGAGGTGCAAGAGGAGGTGTCAACCTCAGGGGCTAAAGGTATGTTAATGTCACCTCCCAGGATCAGCTGACCTTCCCTGAAGTCTGTGAGTAGGTTCAATTAGGGATGTAAAAAGGCATCTTGTTGATTATTAGGAGCATAGACAGTGGCTAGCGTGACCTTCACATCTCCTATCGTTCCCTTGATGAACATGTAGCGACCCCCAGAATCCACCAGGGTGCCACCACATGTCCAGGGTACCCTCCCTGATATGAGTATGGTCACTCCCTTGGATTTAGCTGCTACATTGATGGCGTGGTATGAGTGTGGGAAGTATCGTTTTTAAGGCATGGTGGGTTGCATGTTCTGAAGTGCGTTTCCTGAATAAACGATATGTCAGCGTGGGCTCTTCTGAGATCATTCAGCAGCATGCAGTGTTTTTCTGGTATGTTTAGGCCCTTTATGTTCAGTGAGAAAATGTTGATGGTGTCCATTGTCACCCGGGCTGAAGGGGGTTTGGGGAGGGGGGATAAGGTGGTGGGAAGAAGGGAGGGGATGTAAGATGGGATTAGAGTGGATAGATACCGAAGAAGACGTAGAAAGAGAGAAGAAAAGAAATAGAATGAAAAAGGATAAAATGAGTATGTAACAGTCCAAAAAACAGACAATAGACAGTGTAACCCTACTGTCTTTCAAATAAGTGCAAATAAACATCGAAAGAGGTTCTCCCGATCCACCCCAGCCCCCCCAGCTTGATAACATTATATTAACCATCTACTCTTAAAACAAATTAAGTGCGTAACTTGAAGGAAAACAAAGAGAAAAAACAAGAAAAGAAAAGAGGGCCTCCAATTCCCTGTTGAGACATATACGTCAGTACTGTGTATGCCCCGATGTGGTTCCGATGTCCTTAACAACGTCAGGATACGGACACTGCCGTCCACTCAGTCTATCCCCTTACCCATAAAATCCTCCTCCCTGCGAGTCTTGGCCCTGTATGAGGGAAGCGGGTGTCTTCTGTTACGTATCATGATGAGGAACAAAGAACGGGGAGGGGTGGGGGGTACACAGGCCACAGTCATGCTTTTTTGTTTTGGGGGCATGTAGCCGCGAGCACCTTAACCATAGTGCCCCCCACCCTGCCCGTTTGTATTGCCAGCCTGATTATTGGGGATATAGAACAAGGCTACTGTCCCCCCCCTGTGAGTCAAAACGAGCCATCCCACTCCCCCCCCCCCTCGTCCACAGCCTCCCCTGCTCTGTCTGGGGGGCGCTGGTGATTCCATGGATAAGGCTCCCTTCACACTATTCTGCCTAAATAATAGCCCTGGGTTTCTGGATGGTATCAGGGGGGTATAACCAAATCAGTAGAAGTCCACCCCCCCACATTCCAACACATTGGTTAACCCAACAGGTTTTAAGACATAGCAGTAAAAGGGAGAAAAATCTCCAAACCTCCAAACATAGCAACCAGATTCCCTGATCATAACACAGTCTCCGTTTGTCTTAGGCATGTCAGGTATGTCTGATCATCTGGTGTTTCTAGCCCATGTTTGGTAGCATTCAGGCTGGTTACCATGACGTCCCAGCTGCCCCTCTGCTCCATATGAGACCGTACAAGTCCTGTATTAGGGGGGCGTTGGCTGGAGCGGGGGGAGAAGAGAGAAAAAAAGGAAAAAAAAAAAGGGTAACCAGTGGGAGGTCCGTGGGCTCTTCAAGCAGGACCTGCAGTAAAGAAGAAGAGAGGACGGAGGAGCCCCTCCTTCCTATTTGTGCAGCCTCCCCCCCAGAACCCTCCAAGAGAGGATATTATAACATTCGGCAGACGTGTATAGACAGTGATATAAGAAGTGTACGTTCCATGCTGCCCCCTGTGCACAGAGCCCCCCACGACCTCCCCACACAACATCATTGATTCTGGGTGGCTGGTTTTATACGACACCGTGGCGGAGGGGGGTGAAGCAGCACAAAAGCTCCCAAGTCATAAGAGGGTGTCCCGGGGAGAGGGGACAGCACAGTAGCTAAACGGGCAGATGCAACCAGGGGGGAAGGACTACGTGGTGTGTGGAGTAACATGAAGGGGAGGGCAGAGTGTATCAGGTGGGAATCGGCTTCCAATATCTCACCGCTTCACTGGTTTCCATCAGTCTTCTCTGGATGCCTCTGCTGAAGTGAAGCAGGTGCCATACACACGGGCCATATGTGGGATGGTTTTTATTGAACGTCCGGTGTCGCCCAACATTAGGCCTGTGTGTACTAGGCTTTAGATAGTACAGACTTTATTATAATTATTATTGTTAGCTCGCAATGTCTTATACCTCTCACAGATACATTCAAATATCTTGGATCCAGATATCTTTTGATATAACTCAATATAGTCAAAAATAATACAGATTATTTGATATCTCAACTTAAAGATAAAGGTAGACCAAATATCCTCTTTTGGTAATGGGTTGAGCTAACTAATAGTAATCATGCCACATGTATTATACTTTCTCTGTAATACGTTGACTACAGTAAAATAAAAATATTCAAAATTTAAAACACAACATACAGTGTATTTCTTTAAAGGAAAAAAATAGCCATGAATCAAATTGGAACAATTGCAATATCCAAAGAAGAGGAGAGGAATTATCCTACCCAGACCATAGCTAAACTATTTAACTGAACAATGCCAGCATCTTGTATGCTTTAAAGGTAACACTAAATCTAGGTGAAATGTGAGATTATGTGCTGTTGTCTCTATTTGCAAAAATAATTACCGTCTTCAGGCATCTATAAAGGATTATAGCTGAGAATGTTTTGTAAAATGAAAGGAATACTGTTCATCCTCAGGCCCAAGATACTGTATGATGGAAAGTTAGACAGGTGCGAAAGGTCCCATATGGGCCAATCCCAGCTACCCAGAGTTGAACAAACTTTAGGGAAAAATGGAAATAATGTCGGAAAGCTAAATTTCATCAGGTGTTTCAAAATAAAGTCCTTAAATCCTTTAAACAATTGCAGTCTGAATTACCATAAAATACATTATTTTAATATATTCAGCAATGAAATGATCACAGCCGAGGTTAAATCATTTGCCCTTTTACTTTTTTTGAAAAAATTTTTGGTTTTAAGACAAGGAGAGTGAAAGATTTCTATTGTCTCAAATTTTGCAAGTTGCTATGTGGACTATATTTATCTATCTTTGAAATACACACAGGATTTTGATACTATAATCAAGGCCATTATAGTGTCCCTTTAATAATATGATGATAATCTTCTAATATTCTTAAGGCACTGTTGTGGTTGGGGCTTTATCTGTTTAAAAGGGCTTAAAGCTTATGTTTTAGTATAATAAAGATTGTGTTTTAGTTCTTTACAGTAGCTTTGACCCACTGTGGCGATGAAATGTCAGCCGCAGATTTTTATTTTTTTTACTTATATGAAAAAGTATCCTGTTCTCTTTGTATTGCTTCTTTTATGTGAAATCCCTGGTGATCTTGCCAGTCCATCTGCTTTCCTATTATCCCATAGGATGCATTAAGGTGCAAAAACACGAGCCTTTACAACCCCTTTAAACAATTGCATTAGCAGTCTGAATTACCATAAAATACATTATTTTAATATATTCAGCAATGAAATGATCCCAGCCGAGGTTAAATCATTTGCCCTTTTAGTTCACCTTGCAGCACAGCAAACCAAAATTTAGCAAAAAAGTTTGGTTTTAAAACAAGGATAGCGAAAGATTTCTATTGTCTCTAAATTTTGCAAGTTGCTTTTTGGACTATATTTATCTATCTTTGAAAAAGAATAAAAGAATAGAACAATACACACAGGATTTTGATACTAGACATAATCAAGGCCATTATAGTCTAATATGATGATAAGCTTCTTGATATTCTTAAGGCACAGTTGTGGTTGGGGCTTTATCTGTTTTAAAGGGCTTAAAGCTTATGTTTTGGTATAATAAAGATGGTCTTTTAGTTCTTTACAGTAGCTTTGACCACTTGTGGCGATGAAATATGTCAGCCGCAGATTTTTTTTGTCCCGTAAACGTATTGAAGAATATGTAAATACAGTATATTCCTGAGAGGTGCCTGCTATACCATGTACTTATATGAAAAAGTATCCTGCTCTCGTTGTATTGCTTCTTTTATGTGAAATCCCTGGTGATCTTGCCAGTCCCTCTGCTTTCCTATTAAAAACTGACCACACCATGCAGGAGAACACACCGTGGTCAGTTCTCTAGCTGTGCTGAGAACTCCCCCTGCTCTCCTCAAATGAAAAGACTTGTCCTGACATGTCCCCCCTGCACAGCCTTTCACTGGGCTGCTGCTTCTCCCCTGCTCTTATGCAGCTGAGAACAGAGGGAATGTGACCAGTTAGAAAAAAGGGGAAAAAAGGTATTTATATTGTTTTTATATCTATACACAAATGTTTTGCCTTTAATTTCTATTTTACACTGAATGGGTTGTTTTACAAGGTAATGGTTTACAATAACTTTAAGTGGTATGCCGAACCCAAATGTACAGCAGTTTTCCTGAGACAATTAAAAAACAAAAAATACTGGGGACAGCTGATTCTTCAGAACTGCATCACTGAAGACACAGAAATGACAAAGTTGACAAGAAGGATATTGAAAGGTGCTGTTACTTCCACCCTCAGGAAAAAATACACTGAAAACAAATATAAAATCATTAATTTTATTAGAAAACTGGAATTAAAAAAAGGCGGGGTATCATCCCCTTAAAATGCACCTTCCCTTGTCTATTCCTTTTGTTTTGTTCCATTTGCGTATACAGTATATGATTCTGTTCACCTAAGGATTAAAGCCTAGTACACACCATTCAGGTTTTTTTTTTCATTCAAATTTGAATCAGGAACCGGTCTGCCGCTGGTTTTCCATACATACCGGCTGCCATACACTCGGCTGAATTTAGCCCGTGTCTACTTGGCTTTACTCTATGTGGATTACATTGTCATTCAGGGAATGGGTATGGGTTTGCTGTGTTGATTATCCCTGCTAATTGTATTTAGCCTTTTTGGAAGTAACAGCACCTTAAGCCCCCGTTCACACCTATGCGAATTAGATGCGGCTTACACCGCATCCAATTCGCAGGACATTTTAAAATACATTCAAATGAATGTATCTTGTTCACATATGTGCGTTGCATTCGCACTGCGCATTGCACAAAAAACGCGTGCGTTTTCTGGGCATTGCGGTGCGAATTACAAGCACATTAACCTCTATGGGAACGCATCTGATTCGCAGATGCATTCCGTTCTGAACAAGGAATCTCTCCTTCTTCTCACTACACCTCCCCCTCCTCTCCCCCCTCTCCCTGCTCAGCTGATGCGCTGATAGAATGGAGCGGCACCGCTGAACAGCTACATTTTCTCTTCACAGAGAAAATGTAGCTGGAATTCGCACCTTCTTTTTAACGTTGTCATCTTGAGACAATTACTATTCAGGTTCAGAGCGAAAATACAAATACCCTGATATAAAAAAAAGCCCCTTTCAAGGCATTTTGACAATTTTCTGATGCATATCGGCTTACTGAATAAAACATTAAAAAAACTCTTTTTGTAAGAGAGGAGAAGATCCTTTCATTCATCCATCTCTCTCCATTACCAAAACTTGTTGCATTCTGTGAAAACAATACAAGGCAAGACTGTTCGGAATGGAGGAATGGACAGAAAGGGGCAGATGGGCATCAGGGCTTCTCCAATGTTCTGCAATGTTAGAGCCACGGAACCTAACCCTGGCAGCATAAGAAGTTTGGTGCTTTGGAGGGGACCTGTCATCACTGCAGAGAACATTTCATTAAGAAGAAGTTAGCAGGACATGGGATACACTTCATTAGAAGTAAGTAATTTTACAATACCTAGAACTAAATTTCAGCTTTAACCTTTATGGGGAAATCTTTGATGGCTTTACATGTCTATGCAACTTAAGCCAAACACAGCAGCGACAAGCTTGTCAGCATTATTCAAATAAACCTCAATGGTACAGTGTGGATGACAGTTCAGAGATTGCGTTTGACCTGCTTTGTACTGCATTGAGTTTCTCTGAATGTAGCATGTCCCATTTGAGATGCTTTCAAACGTATTGGTTTGAGCTGGGCTGCATTTAATTGCAAAAGCCAACAATAAAAGCAACACCTGTGTATACAAGCCCTTATTGTGATACGACTGTAACTTCCCCATATCATTTCTAACATCACAATGCTTACAAATGCAATTACATTTTTTTGTGTCCCATTACAGTATTAATTGTGACATCAGAAAATCTACAATAGCATAATAGAACAGACAATGACATCACTCTAATGCCCCGTACACACGGTCGGATTTTTTCCGACACTGGTGTTGCATACACACGGTCCGACAAAGTTGTTGTAAAATCCAATCATCCTGAACGTGGTGACGTTCGTTGCGTACGACGGGACTACGTAGAGGCTAGTAGCCAATAGCTTTGGTCTTGTAATGTGATCTGAGCATGCGTGGCACTTTGTCCGTCGGAATTAGCTACACGCGATCGGAAAAAGTCCGATAGGGCTTTGTTGTCGGAAAATTTGAGAGCAGGATCTCAAACTTTTTCCGTCGGAAACTCCGATGGAAAAAGTCAGATGGAGCCCACACAATGACGGTTTCCGACAACATGGTCCGATAGGACATTTTCCGTCGGAAAATCCGACCGTGTGTACGGGGCATTACACAGTAGTTGTAATGATAGAAGAAAAATAAATGCTTTATATTACTGTAGTCTCACAATACAGCTTTTGATATAACAATATCAGACTGACAATTATTCAAGTGTTTATTAATCTTCATCCCTAGACCCAGCATTGCTAGTTCAATCTCAAATATACTAACAAACGGTTTATTGTTTTTCTTACATTGTCTTATTGGCCAAAAGTTATGGCCAATAAGACAATGTAAGAAAAACTGCATTCTTGCTTCAGAAAAAAAATATACATGTAGCACTAACCCCTGAAGGAGCTGCTGGTTTAATTTGGGCTTACCGTTACCTTCTTGACCTCGTAGATGTCTAGGGGTTTCCCGAGGTAGATGGCCCAAAGTATTGCAGAAACTGACACTGGATCCACTTTGGGATTTTTATTTGCAGAAATGGTAGACAAACACAGTCTCTCAATAGGTATAAAGGGGTTAAGTAGGAAGTTCAGGTACCCTTGGAACTGCTCAAATGCTTGAAAGTCTCTATAGAATCCAGGGAATAGCCACTCACAACTGGATTCCCACAGCTATCGGATAAACCTTCTCTCACCAGGCCTAGCAACCGATAGATTATTCAAATAGTGCAAAGTCTCTGCCACAGACTTGGTTGTAGAACTTGTTAATGAAAGTCTCTGCCACAGACTTGGTTGTAAAACTTGTAAATGGAAGTCTCTGCCACAGACTTGGTTATAACTGAAGGATATGGACAGACTTAGAGAACCCTCATACGATACCAGTATCTTGCAGCCTGTCCGGCGATACCCTACGAGCGTGGATTCACTTGGAGTCTTTCAACTTAGCTTCCAGGCTCTTGCTGAGGAACCAGCCTTCTGTGTGGTCCTCTCCTGAAGAGTCCTCCCCTGGTTCCTCTCTCAGTAGCCTGGCCTCTCCACAGACGAGACGGCACCGGACCACCTTGAAATCATCCTTCCAGTTACGTTGCCTTTGGCTAGCCAGTCCCGAGACTCAGAATTGGATGGATCTGCACCCCAGGCCATGAGGGCCCCTGAGGGCTGGTCAGGAGGACCAGGAACAAACAGACAGATAGATCTTCTGGACCGGAACCCAGAAGCACGTGATCTCAGTACCTTAAGTACCCTCTCCCAGAAGGCACAGCGAGACAACACCCTCACTAGTTGGTTCCGAGAGAGATTGGCACCCAATGCTTCCAGCCAAACTGCGTTCTCGTTTTTGCCAGAGATGACAATGACACCTATGGCCAAGCAGAACACAGTGCAATCCAGCCAGACTGGCATTGAAACCATAATTTAGTACAATTGACCCTAAAACCCAACTGTGGTTTTAGGAACATTAAATTTGCAAAACATATAGCGTGTGCTCGTCAGGAGCCCGGCGCTACATACTCCCTCTGGTGATCATCTGGTAAAGAAAAAAACTTCTAATCCTATAAAAATTAGAGTACCTGAACTTTAGGGTTGGAATGGGAAAGGGAAGCATGAAACACATTGAACATTGCAATATAAAAACAGTTGACATAAGCAAATTATACATACACCACCCAATTCCTGCCTATCTACACCACCCACTCTCCGGCGGCTTGATAGACGTTCTTGGTGAATCCTGAAAAAGAAAACACACAAACAAAAGAAAAACCAAATACACTCTAAACTTTTTAGAAGGCAGGATCCCATCCCATGCTCAATGGGACCCTCTCTTCTAAACGTAAAACCTTTTAGCTAGCGAGCAATGAAACCAGGCATTTTGTGCCGACCCACGCCACCTAGTGGTCAGAGTCACGGAAGTGCAAGTCCTTTCCTGCATACAAGTACTGTGAACCAGTTGGGTAGTCTTGACATGGAGCTTCTCAGGAGCTAACCCTATCTAGCTACCCCACAGTCCTTGTACTTCTGTTAGCGCGAGGAGAAAAAGTAGCTGATTACCAGCTCTGTTTACATCACATGATCAGCTGTCATTGGCTGACACCTGATCACGTGGTAAGGGGTCGGGATCGAGGTAAGGGGTCGGGATCGAGTCTCATAGACTTGCTGATCACAGAGCACGGCGCGCGCGCCCTGCAGTACCCAGCACTTGCAGACTTTGGCTGTTGTTCATCTGACATAGCCTTGTTAATGCCTTATTAAATGTGATTACGTCACTCACCACCTGGGCCAGTCCTTAACCCCCCATGGGGGGACACCACTCGCACCTCAATCCTGGAGTTCGTCCCGACGCTGTTACAGTGCATTACCTCTGTGTGTCTCACTTAGCTCCCACAGTACCTTGTGCGGTATCGTTGAGTGGTCAGGTGGTTTCCTCCTTCCTCTTGTGGGGTTTCACAGGCTTTTGTGGCTTAGCCCGTCTCTCAGCTACTCTCCACTGTTCGGTAACACTCGGTGAACACCGCCACCTCTCCTGCAGCTCCGCACTGAGACACGATCCGCCAGTCAGCCGACCGGGTAAGTCAGAGCGATCCATGCCCACCGCTCCTGCCATCAGACACCAGATCCAGCCGCCCCAATGTAAGTGTCTCCGGATACCGCAGCACTTTAGTGGGAAGGATAGGAGAGAACCCACGCACGTCCTCACGCTCTCACTCTATACTCTCCCACCTCTCACATCCGGGCACACCCCCCCTCGAAGATATTTCCTAATGACAATGGCTGTATGTTTGGGGTTGTTGTCATTAAGAACTATCTTCAGCGTAAAGAAGAACAAGGAGTACTGAAAGTGGTGGTTTGGCCACCACAAAGCCCTGATCTCAACATCATCGAGTCTGTCTAGGATTACATGAAGAGACAGAAGGATTCAAGGAAACCTACATCCACAGAAGATCTGTGGTTAGTTCTCCAAGATGTTTGATGTTTGGAATAACCTACCTGACGAGTTCCTTCATAGTGCAAGTGTACCTAGAAAAATGTATGCTATTTTGAAGGCAAATTATGGTCACACCAAACATTAATTTGATTTGAATTTTTCTTCTGTTCATTTACTTTCCATTTTGTTACTTGATAAAAATAAACAATTAAAATATATATTTCTAAAAGCATTCTAAATTTACAGCATTTTTCACACCTGCCTAAAACGTTTGCACAGTACTGTATATAAAAAAATTACTAAGACATGGCAAAATAACCAACATGAATCTTCTGTGACACAACAATACTGTTTGTAAAATTATTCCTATAAAGGCAACATTATATTCAAGGCTGGGCCAAGGGGGAGTCTTGGATTTAAAGGACCTTCTTCCTTGGATTTAAAGGACTGATTATATGGATTTTGACATCATGATACCGACTATAAGATTATGATATTTAATACGACATAACTGATAAATGAAATCATAGTATTAATGTTGAGGTTTCTAAAAATAACTGTGGCATAAGAATAGTAGTTGTGAGATCACATGAACAATATCATGATGTTGGTATCATACAGTGAATTTGTAACATTACAACACCTAGTAGGCTATGGATGTGCCACCTATGGATAGCAGCCCTGAGTAAAGGGGCAGTGTGAGTTGTGAACTGGAGAAACAGGAATACTGCTTCCCCAGTGGATTCCGAGTTCTCCAGATATCACGCATTCCCACCTCTTCCATAAATTGTGACAAACGACCCTCAGAAACCCTACCTGACTATATCCCGGGTGGGAATCTGTCCATTCTCCTATCCAAAACCTCATTAAAATCCCCAACCACTATGACCAGAACTCCTTCTTTGTCCCCTAAAAATTCCATTTGTTTATATAGGATCTCCAGTTTAAAGAGGGGGGGGGGGATATAAAGGTTTATCACCACATATGTTTTATTTTCAATCGAGCAATACAGAAACACATAGCGCCCTTTTTATCTATGCTGATTTCCCTGCAGGAGAAAAACACCCCATTCCTCACCATTATGCTCACCATAGTGTCCTTCGTTAGGTGTGTCTCCTGCAGGCAAACCAGATCCACTCCATATATCTCCAGTGAGGCGAACACTGTGGCTCTTTTAATCGGGTTATGACATTCCAGGAGCCTACATTAAATGTTTAGACTGCATTTAAGAAGCAAAAAATGATGTTTAAAAAAAATTAGGAAAAAAGGAGAGAAGACCACACAGAAATATATTCCCCTCAATCTTATTTACCAATAATTGAGCTATAAGTGCATTTTCTATTGTGTGTTTCCAATTTTGTAACTTTATCCAACTTGTGTCTTTTGTGCTTTTATCATAATCAGGTGTGTAAGTGGTAATAATTGCAATGCATTTACCCCCCTCCACCCCCATGCCTAATTAGGCTTGCCCCAAGGGCTTTGTGTGTGACCATTTCCTGTTTCCCATCCCATTTCTTCCACTCATCCCTATCCAGTGTTGTGCAAATTTTTTTTATTTTCCCTTCTTTTTTATACCACTCCCCCCCCCCCCTCCCACCACCAAAATCAAACACACCCCGACCATCTTAAACAGTAAGATCCTCTCTTCATACATAATACCATTTACCTTCATGTGGCTCCCTACACCCTCCCCTAATTAGCAAAAAATACCCTGTGACAATAAATAAGACCTGTAGACCTAGAACAAATCAAAGCTAACAGGGAAGGGAGGGGAAAGGGAGAGGGGGAGGGGGAGGAAACAAAAAAGGAAAAAGAGGGAAAAAAACAATCCCCCTCGCCCCCCCCCCCCTCCCAACCCCATTGTCATTTTTCACTTATACTCAGCAGTCTATAAATTCTTCTTGTTGTCCTCCATCCATTTTGCCGCTTCCGTGGGTGTATCAAAAAACTGGGTTCCCCAAAGGCCATTATTCGCAGGCGCGCTGGATACAATAAAGAGTATATCATTTTATACTTCTGTAAGGAACGTTTGATCGGTACAAACTCTGCTCTGCGCTTTTGAAGGTCTGGAGAGTAATCTGGATACAGCGATATCCTGGTTCCATTAAAGAGAATATTCCCCATCTCTCTAGCTCTCTTTCAGAGGGTCTCTTTATCTCTATAATTGAAAAACTTTAAAAGAATTGATCGGGATATCCTCCTGGTGGTGGAGTTCTAAATGGAATTCTATGGGCTCTTTCTATTGCGAAGAGAGGTGAAAAGGCCTCCTCCCCAAACATTTATTTAAACCATTTCTCAAGGAACACAATGGGGTAGGGGCCCTCACACTGCTCTGAGAGACCCACCACCCGCACATTACACCTACGTGACCTGTTTTCCTTTTCATCTATCTTTAGGGCTTGAAGTCCTAGTTTTTCTCGCATTACTTTGACTTCCTGTTTTAGGGGAAATAAATAAACTTCCATTAGCCCTCTCTTCTAGGGCGGTTGTCCTTTCCACATTCCTCCGCAATTCCTGGCCCATTACAAGTAGCTCCTCCTTAATTTTCCCTAGTTGTTCACAGAGATTGTTCAGTGAGCTCTTGCATGCATTGACAGCTAGTAATACATCTCTCAATGTTGGTTCCTCTCTTGATAATGAAACATTATCAGGAACCAACACCGACATGGGTCCTGAGATCTCACCCTCTGGCCCCCTATTACCCGCAGTTTTTGTAACTATCAATGACGCAGGCATTTGACTCTTCCAATCCGCGGAGGGCCCAGTTTGCTGAGGTCCTTTGGCCGGCGACTGGCCGTGTGTGGGCAAACCGCTTCAATTTAGCTGCTGCCACAGCTTGGTTCCCCTTTTCTTTTGCCGAATGTGTCGCTTGGGATCCAGCATTCTCCTGGTGTAGCTGCTCCTCACCTTTCTTTCTGGTCATGTTGCTTATTTTCAGCTCTATGCTAGACCGAAATCACTAGAGCAACATTGCACCGCGTCAGGACTAAATATCCAAGCACCGTCTATTAATTTCTGCAGGTAAAAAATGCTAAATTTCTTCCTTATCCTCCCCCCCCCCCCAGCTGTGAATTTTGCTTGCCCGGGGTCAAAGAGAGACAAAGAGAGCTATATAAGGGAAAGGCTACTGCCTGCAACCCTTGTTATCTCTTATTCCAGTTTCTAATCCAGTATACCTGCAATTATTTGTACAGTGCTATATAGCGAGTTCTTCAAAGCAACAAATCGGCAAAGACAAGGGAACCAGATCCTGTGTTTCCCACTTTATAAGGACTACCGAAGTATCAATGCCAGGTGGTTGCGGACTCCAAGCCTTTTCTAGTGAAAGTTCTAATATGCTACTATCTAGTTCTTTAGCGAGCACCCGGCACACAAATGACATGAAAGTATCCTATGATACTGTCCATTAATGCAATGTCTCTTAAAACAACCCTGTTGGGCACCAGCGATAGTAAAAGGAGTATTGGCGTATTGCAGTCTTATATATTGATCCTTCCAAGAGCGGATGTAGCAGAATGATGCAGAATGATGCTATATACAGATACTGCAAAATGGGCATACATAGCGCTAGTCACTGAAGATATTAAGCCCAAAGTACCTGAATATCATATCCTGCAGTCACTTGAAGCCAGGAAACTAAATTGCATAGGGTGCCTAAGTAGACAGTATTCAATGTGCCGTATAAAAGAGTTTATAGTCCAAAAATCTAAATGACATGCTTAGTCCTGTACCCAGCACTTGCAGACTTTGGCTGTTGTTCATCTGACATAGCCTTGTTAATGCCTTATTAAATGTGATTACGTCACTCACCACCTGGGCCAGTCCTTAACCCCCCATGGGGGGACACCACTCGCACCTCAATCCTGGAGTTCGTCCCGACGCTGTTACAGTGCATTACCTCTGTGTGTCTCACTTAGCTCCCACAGTACCTTGTGCGGTATCGTTGAGTGGTCAGGTGGTTTCCTCCTTCCTCTTGTGGGGTTTCACAGGCTTTTGTGGCTTAGCCCGTCTCTCAGCTACTCTCCACTGTTCGGTAACACTCGGTGAACACCGCCACCTCTCCTGCAGCTCCGCACTGAGACACGATCCGCCAGTCAGCCGACCGGGTAAGTCAGAGCGATCCATGCCCACCGCTCCTGCCATCAGACACCAGATCCAGCCGCCCCAATGTAAGTGTCTCCGGATACCGCAGCACTTTAGTGGGAAGGATAGGAGAGAACCCACGCACGTCCTCACGCTCTCACTCTATACTCTCCCACCTCTCACATCCGGTCACACCCCCCCTCGAAGATATTTCCTAATGACAATGGCTGTATGTTTGGGGTTGTTGTCATTAAGAACTACCGTATTTGCCGGCGTATAAGACGACTGGGTGTATAAGACGACCCCCTATTTTTCCAGTGAAAACTTAGGTTTATATAAGACTACACCCCTTCCGAGGCAACACCATTTACAAAAAACCATCAGAACCAAAAAAAAAAAAAAAAAAACAATCAGACTCAACATCAGAAAAAGGAAACTGGTGAACTACAAGTCCCAGAGATCCCACAATTGGTAGGCAGCAACAATGAATCCTCTCCTCCAAAGCACCATAAATCATACCTTTTTTATTTTAGGGGAGATCTAGAGCTGGATGTGCAGTACAGGATGCTTTGTTAATATGAAGAGCACCAGGTACACACAGTATATGATGCTGTGTTAGTACAGTAGCGCCAGGTACACTTCAGAATACAGTGTGCAGACAGTGTGCACCACTGAGCCAATCACGGCAGGCATTGTATTTTACTAATCTGTTGATGGATACAAAGCCTGCTTGGATTGGCAGAGGCTGTGACATAAGCCTGCGCCGCTCTGACTCATGTAGCCTGCTCGGATTGGCAGAGGTTGTTACCCAATCCGAACAGGCTTAGCAGGCTCTGTATTCATCAGAGTGCATCGCCCGCCGGGATTGGCTGAGCGGCACATATTGTATACATATTACAATTTTACAGAGCGCCTGGCGGACTGATATCCATCTGGCGGGTTCTTCACCCGGCGTATAAGACGAGCCCCGCTTTTTGGCTGTGTAATTTCGGTGTAAAAGGTAGTCTTATACGCCAGAAAATACAGTACCTTCAGCGTAAAGAAGAACAAGGAGTACTGAAAGTGGTGGTTTGGCCACCACAAAGCCCTGATCTCAACATCATCGAGTCTGTCTAGGATTACATGAAGAGACAGAAGGATTCAAGGAAACCTACATCCACAGAAGATCTGTGGTTAGTTCTCCAAGATGTTTGATGTTTGGAATAACCTACCTGACGAGTTCCTTCATAATGCAAGTGTACCTAGAAAAATGTATGCTATTTTGAAGGCAAATTATGGTCACACCAAACATTAATTTGATTTGAATTTTTCTTCTGTTCATTTACTTTCCATTTTGTTACTTGATAAAAATAAACAATTAAAATATATATTTCTAAAAGCATTCTAAATTTACAGCATTTTTCACACCTGCCTAAAACTTTTGCACAGTACTGTATATAAAAAAATTACTAAGACATGGCAAAATAACCAACATGAATCTTCTGTGACACAACAATACTGTTTGTAAAATTATTCCTATAAAGGCAACATTATATTCAAGGCTGGGCCAAGGGGGAGTCTTGGATTTAAAGGACCTTCTTCCTTGGATTTAAAGGACTGATTATATGGATTTTGACATCATGATACCGACTATAAGATTATGATATTTAATACGACATAACTGATAAATGAAATCATAGTATTAATGTTGAGGTTTCTAAAAATAACTGTGGCATAAGAATAGTAGTTGTGAGATCACATGAACAATATCATGATGTTGGTATCATACAGTGAATTTGTAACATTACAACACCTAGTAGGCTATGGATGTGCCACCTATGGATAGCAGCCCTGAGTAAAGGGGCATGAAAGTTTCTAGGGGTTGTAGCCATGGGAAGAACTGTCTCACTTCACGTAATTTTTACATTATTAGTATGACAGGAATAGCAGCAGAGTGAAGGCTTTTTGTAATGTACTGTAATGGTGGCTCGTGGTGGAAACTCTTTCCAACACATGGTAGGACAATAGGATCAGCTTGGAGGGTATGACGGAGTGCAAAGCATGGATACAGCATGAATTCCATGGATTATTTTCCCTGTGCGTACATCCAAATTGGGCAGTGGATATGGGAGGAAGGTATTCTAGGGGCTCACACGGCTTCTATAAATAGTACAGCTTGGGTGCCATAGTAACATAAATATAGCTACAGGAGAGTAAAGGTTATTGTGTTACTGTACAAACAGTAGAATTATTACAAAACCATGTATTAAAAAATACAAATCCTAACGGTTATGTAAAACAAAAGGATAAAAACATGCAGAGCAAAGCAAGAAGAATGCTGATCGTTATTTAAAAAGCATGTAGGTCCATTTCTGGAGCAAAGGAGTTTTTTTTGAAGTTCCTGGAGAAGCACTAAGGAGCATCCTAGAAATCTTTTTGTCACTGGAAAAACTGTGAAACCACATACAATTAGAGAATCACTTGTTTTTTTTATCCTTATTTATGAGATAGAGCAGGTACAACATCTATTCTAGAGCATTCACAATTTATTTATTTTTTTAATTCTTTATTTAAGTAAGGTTCACACAGACAAATGTGGGAAAAATAATCAGAGCCACAGGGCTTGTTTTCAGCGGGAGCGCGGGGGAACGCAGTTCCGGCACCTCCAGCACTCAATGTATTTAATGACAAGGGGTGGAGGGTTGTACTGGAAAGCCCATTGATGGTGGTTGCCGGGGGATCTATTGTTGAGGAAGGGGTCTATTGTCATTGGGAGGTCTTATGTTGCTTGGGCGGATCTACTGTTGGGGGAGGGGTCTATTTTTGCTGGGGGGTCTTATGTTGTTGGGAGGGATCTACTGTTGAGGGATGGGTCTATTGTTGCTTGCTGCTGGAGTGTCTATTAATGTTGGCTGTTGAGAGGTATATTGTTGCTGGTGGGGGCCTATTGCTCCTGGGGTAGATCTGTTGTTGTAGTTTGTTGCAGGGGATTATTGTTGCCGGGGGAGTTCTGTTGTTGCTGGGGGGCCTATTGCACCTGGGGAATTTATTGTTGCTTAGGGGGCTATTGTTGCTGGCTGCAGGGGATTTATTTTGCTTCTTTAATTATCCATAACAAATTCCATACAGCTTAATTAGCACCAAAAAAAATATACTTGGATCTGTTTTCTCTAAAAAAGGGTGGTATCGGGAGGTGGGTAAGGGGTGGAACCAAGGAACAGTGCTTGGAGGTGGATAGGGGGCGGAGACAATGGGTGATTTGGAAGAGGGGAGTACCTGCACCTGTTCTCTGAGAAAAAAAGCCCTGGTGAGCCACAATTCGTTCGTAGGAGGGGAGTCTTGGCATTCACAATATTGATATGTACTGTACATCATTCTAAAAGTTTTTTGTTTTTCCAAAGGTCTACGTAATAAAATAAAGGTTATGGAAAAAAATTCCACTATTGTATAGTAGGGATGAGCCGGACACCACCCCGCCCCCCCCCCCCCCTGGTTTGGTTAGAGGTAGAACATGCACACCGTTAAAGTCTATGGGACTCGAACGTGAAAAATCAATCAATGGGTGATTAGGAAGAGGGGAGTACCTGCACCTATTCTCTGAGAAAAAAAGCCCTGGTGAGCCACAATTCGTTCGTAGGAGGGGAGTCCTGGCATTCACAATCTCGATATGTACTGTACATCATTCTAAAAGTTTTTTTAAAGGTTACGGAAAAACAATTCCACTATTGTATAGTAGGGATGAGCCGGACACCACCCCCCCCCCCCCGGTTCGGTTAGAGGTAGAACATGCACACCGTTAAAGTCTATGGGACTATGTGCCTGGGAGGTGACTATAGTATGCATGTAAAGTGACGCATTTTTCCTGTGTTTAGAACAGTCCCTGCACAAAATTAAATTTCTAAAGGAATAAAAGTAATTTAAAACTGCTTGCGGTAATGTAATGTTGGGTCCTGGCAATATAGATGAAAATCATTGAGAAAAACGGCATGGGTACTCCCCCCCCCCCAGCCCATTACCAGGCCCTTTGGGTCTGGTATGGATATTAAGGGGAACCCCCGCACCCAAATAAAAAAAAAGGCGTGGGGCCCCCAGGCCCTATATACTCTGAACAGCAGTATATAGGCGGTCCCCAGGTTAAAAACAAGATAGCGACTGTAGGTTTGTTCTTAAGTTGAATCTGTTTGTAATTTGGAACAGGTACATTTTTAACTCGACCGCCGGCTGTCATATGACGACCAGTCCTCCCATTTAAACGGAGAATGCACGCGATCGTATGTGCGCATCCCTGTTCCCTGGCGGCATGTCAGGGAGACACCGCTCACCACCGAGGGG
This sequence comes from Lithobates sylvaticus, assembly GCA_028564925.1. Lineage (NCBI taxonomy): Eukaryota > Metazoa > Chordata > Amphibia > Anura > Ranidae > Lithobates > Lithobates sylvaticus. The sequence goes on from CM053028.1 coordinate 132,540,209, forward strand.
GTGAACAGCCATTGGGCATGGCTGTTTACCACGTGAAGAAGTCACGGCTGATCACAGATGGTTCCACCCCACTGTGCACGGCGCATGCGCGTGATCGCGAGCACGCTGCGTGTGCACGCCGATCACTTAATGTCAACAAACCGCGGTAACGAGATGTTACTGGGTTTTCCTCCTCACACGCCGATCGTGTGTGAGGAGGAGACTACAGTAACATCTCGTTAACGCTTACAGTACACACCAACACACATTGATTGCCCCCCAATAAAAAGGACCTGTCACCAGCCATCCTGTCATTCACAGTCCGTGAGAGTACCTGTCACAGTCCATGAGAGTACCTGTCACAGTCCATCTGAGTACCTGAGTACCTGTCACAGTCCATATGAGTACCCGAGTACCTGTCACAGTCCATCAGATTACCCGAGTACCTGTCACAGTCCATCTGACTACCTGAGTACCTGTCATAGTCCATCTGAGTACCCGAGTACCTGTCACAGTCCATATGAGTACCCGAGTACCTGTCACAGTTCATCTGAGTACCCGAGTACCTGTCAAAGTACATATAAGTACCTGAGTACCTGTCACAGTTCATCTGAGTACCCGAGTTCCTGTTACAGTCCATATGAGTACCTGTCACAGTCCATATGAGTACCTGAGTACCTGTCACAGTCCATATGAGTACCTGAGTACCTGTCACTGGTACCTGAGTACCTGTCACAGTCCATCTGAGTACCTGAGTACCTGTCACAGTCCATATGAGTACCCGAGTACCTCTCACAGTCCATCAGAGTACCCGAGTACCTGTCACAGTCCATCTGACTACCTGAGTACCTGTCACAGTCCATCTGAGTACCCGAGTACCTGAGTACCTGTCACAGTCCATCAGAGTACCCGAGTACCTGTCACAGTCCATCTGAGTACCCGAGTACCTGTCACAGTCCATATGAGTACCCGAGTACCTGTCACAGTCCATCTGAGTACCCGAGTACCTGTCAAAGTACATATAAGTACCTGAGTACCTGTCACAGTTCATCTGAGTACCCGAGTGGGGTAATTTTGTGGGTAATTACATTGTCCTGGTGCTCCAGGACCTTCAAAAGTGTGATAGGTAGGAATGAAATGAGATATGTAATTTATGCTCCTAGAACGCCTGAAGGTACTACTTTAATGTTGGTCCTCTGTATGTGGCCAGGCTGTGTAAATGTCTCACACATGTGGTATCGCCATACTCGGAAAGAGTATCAGAATGTATTTTGGGGTGTAATTTTTGCTATATACATGCTATGTGTTAGAAATATCTTATAAATGGACAACTTTGTGTAAAAAAAAATGCGTTTTAATTTTTTTTCCACATTTTCCAAACACTTCTGGAAAAAAATGAACCGTTCAAAAGACTCATTATGCCTCATAGATTATACGTTGGGGTGTTTGCTTTCCAAAATGTGGTAATTTTGTGGGAAATTCCATTGTCCTGGTGCTCCAGGGCCTTCAAAAGTGTAATAGGTGGTTGAGAAATGAGATATGTAATTTATGCTCGTAGAACGCCTGAAGGTGCTACTTCAACGTTGGAGCTCTGTATGTGGCCAGGCTGTGTAAAAGTCTCACACATATGGCATCGCCATACTCGGGAAGAGTAGCAGAATGTATTTTGGGGTGTAATTTGTTGTATGCATATGCTGTGTGTGAGAAATAATCTGATAATATGACAATTTTGTAAAAAAAATAAAAATCTTAATTTTGCGAAGCATTGTGGGAAAAAATGACTACTTCCAAAAACTCACCATGCTACTTACTTAATACCTTGGAATGTCTACTTTCTAAAAGGGGTCATTTGGGGGGTATTTGTACTTTCCTGACTTGTTAGGCCCCTTTCACACGTGCAGACCTTATGTCCGTTTTTCATCCATTCGTTTTTGGATGAAAAACGGACATACATGCACCCCTATGGGATAGCAGGTGTCAGCGGATGAGCATCCGCTGACACCCGCTATCGTCTGCCACCGCTATTGTCCGATTCTGCAGACGGAGGAAAACCCTATTTTTCCATCCGTCTGCGGATCGGATGAACATGGACAGACGGTCCGTGCTCATCCGATCCCCCATAGGGGAGAGCAGAGAACTGACAGGGCATCCGTGCTGTAGCCGTCTTTCGGCTATAGCGTGGGCACGAAGTGGTTAAACGATGATTTTCTCCTGTCAGGAGAAACAACATTTACAATAAACCAGTGGGCATGAGGCCTTAAAGTGTTTTTGATGTCCTGAAGTCTGAAAAAACTGTTGTATTAAAATGCATCCAAAATGTACCAAAGTACACAAAAGGACACCTCTATGCACATTAAAAATGTGCATTCATGCATCAAAACGTTCAATGAGCATAAATATGTGCTTTAAAATTCATGAATATCCAGCTTAATAGTGGGTGTCCCAGATACTGAAATAATCGTTGAGGTTGGATGCACACGCATTTAATAAAGGTAATGTTTTCAGCATACCTAAGTGTTTTTTAGTTTATTTTTATTTTTTAGTACCGTGTTTGGTTCTAGTAAAATGAAGTGAGGCACACAGTGCAGAATGCAGTAAATATATCACACAGGTGAGCCTCCACAGCCTACTCTATTTGCCAATTGTTGGGGAAATTTACAGTTGATATCCCTTTCCCATGTGTGAAGTGGAGCTCCAGCTTTCTGCACTACCCACAACACAGGACACATTAGTGATGCAAGATCCAATGAATTAAAACTCAGCATGTGACAGGGGATGCAGGCAATCAACATTTAGAAATGTGTTGGACATGAAGATTCTGCCACAAGCTGTAGCAAAGTTTTGAGTAATGGGTGGCAGGATAGGAGATATGCGAACGTTGTATCTGCTTTTGCAATTATTTTTAAAGCTGACGCTGTTGCTTTACACATCGTAGAAAGATATCAACCAGCTTTGGTTTAAAGACTCATGTTTGGGGGCTCTGGTATCCCTAAACAGTTGGCTTCATTAGCTATCTACTTATGTCTCCTACTGTCTCCTTCATGCAAGTTGGCCTTCAACGAGCATTAAGCAGATAACTAAAAGCAAGTCGTATAGAAAACTGTTTCTTGATTGAAGCCTTGCATTCCCAATGCCCAGGTAGCAGCCTTGGCAGTAGCAAGAAGAAGGGACTCTGGCCACAGCTTCTAACTCCCCCCCCCCCCCAGGCAGCAGCAGCACCACAGGTGAGTCCCAATAGAAAATGGAGAGCTTCCTTCCATACCTGCGCAGGTATTTGTTGTTCAGGCATGGTCCACCACTGTCATGGTTAGAAAACTGACCCAGAGCAGTGGTGTGCAACCAACTCTGAAACTGCATGGTTGGCATTGATTTATTAGCCTGTTTGTATCTGTGTAAAATCTATTAACTGTTTAGCTCTCATCTGCAGAGCACTAGACTGAGAGACCCAGGGATTGTGTGATATCTAGTTTCTTCACAGGAAATGTCAGTTCTTACACTGCAGACATAAGTTATGCATTAACCTGTGCAGTGAAAAGAAAGACCAGGTGCACCAAACTAAGTGCAGTATCTAAAAACACTGTTTAATCATTTAAAAAGCAAAGCCAAATGGCTACAAAAGTGGAATAGATATAGGCATGTGAGGGTTTCCAAAGTGGCCAGTGCTTCAGCGGTCCTGGTTGTTGTCCTATTGATGTAAAAACAGGCTGGATGCAGAGATAGTCTGGGAAAGCTTTTGAGTTAGCTGATGGTATAGCTGTAGTAGCCTCTGAGTCGATCCGGAATGCCCAGTGGTACAGTGCACTAGCATCCTACACCTCGGAAGCTGGGAACCGGAAGTGTGCGTTCCAGCCTGGGACGCAAACATCGAGGACCGGAAGTCACGTGATACAGATAGCCAAATTGGCTACCTGTATCACGTGACTTCCGGTCCTCGATTCATTAATTTCTACATCGTTATTTCGCCTGTGCTCCCCCCTTTTTTAATGAATTCTGGATACTCAGTTGATTTTTGCGCCATCATTCCCTTTTTTTCTTGCATTAACCTGTGCAGTGCCATACGACATGCCCCATGTTCGAATAGAAACTTCTGACACAGAAATGTGAAGATTTTACACTACTATAGGCTATGTGTAATAAATGGCACCCTGAAACTTTGTGATTTAATGCACATCTAATTCAGGTAAAAAACAAGATGCAGCTGCCAAATCTAAGGACTAGTGAGCTACAAAAAAATATTTATTTTTCATACATAACGGACACAGAGCAGGCTATAAATCATAATTACCTGGGTTATGCATCACTTATAGGTGAATTGACACTGGCAGGAAAAACCAACAGGAAGTCCCCCTATTTAACCACTCTACTACTACTACTACTTCTCCGCTACTCAGGAAGCACCTCCTTTTCTTCTCCAGTGTCAGAAATGTGACGGTTGCTGAAGTGCAGCTCTCTGCATGGTAATACCAGGTTCTCAAGTGATTCCAGCAGGGATCAGGAGATTGGTTAGCCAGATCTATTCCTACAACATATGGGACGATAAGATAAGATGGTACCTGGGCCCAGCTATGATGGGAGGGGAAGTTTTAAGCGGGGATTTCCTGTAATGCGACCAGTCTGCACTGGTCCTTCCAGATACAGAATCCTGGGCAGTTATTACTGACCAGGGCGTTTCTAGTGGGAAGTGTACAGGTGCTTAATGCAAGTCACATCTGAGGTTGTGATCATGCCAGTCTCCCCTTTCTTTTTTTTTTCTGGGTTCCCCCCGTGTTTATTTTGTACTTCGGCGATAGAAATGGGAGTGATCACCTTTGCCAGCCTCCTCTCCAGTTGAGAAGGAATACGTGGATGGATCTGGCGAATCTGAGCCCAAGGAGGTCCCGGGGTTGTCTCTCTCAGACGCAGAGGACATTAGTGCATTTCCTCACTGAGATGGTTCAGGCCAATTTCAAGTTGCCACCTGCCGAGTCTTCATCTGTTAAAGATATTGTAAAGCTTTCTTTTAAAAAAAAAAAAAAAAACATGTTATACTTACCTGCTCTGTGCAATGGTTTTGCACAGTTGTCGGGAGACAAAGCCCTCCACACATTAGAGGTGGTATGGGAGGTCAAGATATATTTGAAAGTGTCTGCTGCAATTAGGCAGTCGGATTCATTGTTCATTCTTTCTGAAGGTCCTAGGAAGGGTCAGACAGGTACTAAGTCGACCATTTCATAGTGCATTTGTCAGCTTTTTGCCCAAACCTATGGCTTGAAGTGTAAGGATACACATTTTCAAGTGGAGGTTTACTCTATAACGGAAGTGTTGGAGCTTCTTGGGCTATCCGTCATCAGGTGACAGTGGCTAAGGTTTGCAAGGCTGCAACCTGTTCTTCAACACACACTTTTAAAAGATTTTACCAGGAGGATGTAAGAGCCACTAAGGATGCTGCCTTTGGCCGCAGTGTTTTGTGGGCTGCTGAGTAGTTCCTTTCGGCCTGATGGTGGCTGCTGTCTCTCTCACTTTGTGTGCATTGCATTGAGACATCATGATTTATAGCCTGCTCTGTGGCCCCTGATATAACAACATTTGGGTCACTGCCCCCTCTTTTGGTGTTCATTGCTTGTTACAAAATTGAGAAGTTTCCAGAGTAGAAGGGGTTATTTAGGGGGACTTCCTGTCTGTTTCTTCGGCCATTGTCCATTCACCTATAGGTGGTGCATAACCCAGGTAGTCGTGATTTATAGCTTGCTCTGTGTCTTGTGATGTACTCCAATAAATTGATTTTACAGGTAAGTACAAAAATCCAATTTTGTCTCTTGGTTTTAGATTTACTTTTAAGCCTGAACAGCAATGTGGTCATGGCAGTAGGCACTTGCAGCCTACATGTGGGGAGTAAGGGGATGGGATATTCGAATGGGTAGCTTTGCTTCCTCTTCTATTAGCATGTAAAGTGTTGTGGAGTGGTGGGATACATGTGGGGAACAGGGGTTGACAGTTTGCATTTTTGCAATAGGAGGCTGGCTTACAACTTTTTCTGTTTGCTAGTGTCCCAACTTCTTGTAGGAAGCACAGTATAACCCAACTGTTTCTGAATTCCTGTGTACCTCAATGGAATTGAAAGAAACGATTTTATGGTAAATACGGTACTTGCCAGTATGATAAATTCTCTTTACTATCAATTTTAAAGTTGAATACCAAGTATGCATTTTTTTGGGCATAATTACGTTGGTCTAGCTTGGACCAATGTAAATATACATGTGTTATACCTGGAAGAACCTCATGGAATTGGAAAACCCTGTGGTAGATGCCACTACTGCAGCGATCACTGCTAGCTTCTGGATCCTGCACTGAGTGGCTGCCCTGCTGCCTGTGAATACAGGAGGTCACTTGCTCTGCATGGGAGCCCATTTTCATCTTCTCAATTACTGCAACCCATTCCCTGATTGGACAAAGCGGTGAAGCCTAGGCCAGAATTATGTACCGTGCTCCAGCAGCCCCCTTTGGAAAACCTTGTTACATATTCCAGGAGGCCATGGGAGCGCATTCACAGCGCAGTTGATGGGGCAGAGCTGAACGTCATTGGGGGCTAAGCTGCCTGAACCTTGTTGGAGATCAGGATGGCGGCTCTGACAGCCAGAGAGTGGTTTGCTGCGGGACAAAGCTAGATCCACTGCGCAGGCTAGTATGGTTCTTCGTCATATTTTGTTATTTATTTTTTTAGAATCCAACAAAACAGGAAAGGGGGGGTGGAGTTATATTCTGCTTTAATTAATTAGATTTCTCCCTGATTTGCGTATAATATATGGCATATTTTTGTTCTTGGCTATTTTATTATTTCTTTATTTTCTGTTGTGGCTTAAAGGGGTGTTCTGGGAAAAAAATAATTAAAAGCCAGCAGCTACACATACTGCAGCTGCTGGCTTTTAATAAATGGACACTTACCTGTCCTGCAGTCCCTCGATGTCGGCACCGCGGCTGATGTCTCTATCAGCTGTCGGGTGCTGCCGCCGCCATTGCGGGTAAGGTAACCCGGCAGTGTAGCCTTTCAGCTTCACGCCGGGAACCCTACTGCGAATGCGCGAGGCCCCGCTCCTCTCTCCTATTAGCCCGGCGGCCGAGGGAGGAGGAGGAAGGCCCGCGGTGACGTCACGGCTGCATCGCGCCGCGGCGTACTTCCGGAAGTGGGGAAAGGATACCTGTCGAAGACAAAAATAAATAAATTAAAAAGACAGGTATCCTGTCCCCCCTCCCCCCCGAAAGGTGCCAATTGTGACATCGGAAGGGGGGAGGAATCCGATGAGCGGAAGTTCCACTTTAGGGTGGAGCTCCGTTTTAATCTGGATATTCAGATAAAGCTACTAGATAAAAAAAATTCTCAAACATTTCATCTCGTTTACAACTAGATTATGCTTGCATGGTAAAATGAGGTTTTAATTGATTAATAATTTAACTATATATTTGATTTGTCTGGTCCTTTTTATATTCTCTTTACCTCATTTCACTCTGAAACTGTATGTTGTTTGTCAGTGTGTTTGGCAAATTTCAAAATGTGTTTTAAAAATGCTACTTCACTTGATTTGTCTTGATCTCTGTTCTAACTAGTTACTGCAGACATGTTTTTCCATGTGTGATAAAGCATTGGTGGTAAATTCTACTTGGGCAAGTGCTCAGTGTTGGGTGGGGCAGCTGAAGAATCTATTTGTGTAAACCACCGCCAGACAATGAAATAAAATCATGCAGTTGCCAGGAGACTGGCTGCACATCTTTGTGCTATGAAAACCATAGAAATATTGACTAAGGTCCACAAACTCTGGTGTGCAATTACAACCAGAAAAAAAAATTCAGTGTTGCGTATTCTATAGCTGCAGTATCAAAACAGCAAGCAAATGCATCTATTTACATGTGATTTTCTCTTTAAAATATACAAATGATTTTGAACATGTAATGCCTCCTCAGCTGTATTCGCTAAAGGCTGTGGAAACAAAACTGTGCTTTTTTTATTTGCTTTTAAAGCAAACCTGCAAAACTGAAGTGAAATCAGTGTTGCAGAACAGGCTGAAGGACTGAAGAAATAGCTTAAGTTGTTTTTCCACACATGCTGCCATTGCAGAGTAATGCTCCTTTCACACGTGCGGACCGTATGTCCGTTTTTCATCCATCCGTCTTCGGATGAAAAACGGACATACATGTACCCCTGTTGGATAGCCGGTGTCAGCGGATGAGCATCCGCTGGCACCCTATATCGTCCGCCTTCGCTATGGTCCGATTCTGCAGACGGAGGAAAACCCTATTTTTCCATCTGTCTGCAGAGCGGAGCGGATGAACATGGACAGACGGTCCGTGTTCATCCGATTCCCCCATAGGGGAGAGCGGAGATCTGACAGGGCGGTGTCATCCGCCGGCTCAGCGGGGATCAGCGGAGCAATCCCCGCTGAGCAGCGGATGTTCACTGGGCGGATCATTACGGATCCGCCCGTGTGAAAGGACCCTAAGCAGTAGTCAGGAAAAGAATTGCTTTTGATGCCATTTGTTTTAAAGTGTATCTCTAACTAAAGCTGGCCATACTGCGATTGAAATTTGGCCAGTCCGGTCGGGATTGGTTAAATTTGTTTAGTGTTTTGGCTCTCTTGCTTGACCAGGAGTCTATTGTTTAATCCAGCCTTTTTCACCCTGGGGTCCCTTGTCAAAATGTCTAAAAATTAACACAAATTACCAAAAAAATAGACAAGCCAGGAAGTGAATCAAGCCTGCCTTTAAGTTACACAAAGCCACAGGTTTTTATTGTGCACCATTAGAACCTTGGACCCTGTGTGGGCCAGCAGCTGCCATCCTAACAACCTAATCATGATGTCATTGGTTGAGGAGGAGGACATCTGCACAGCATCCTTGTTTGCCTGACTCCTGCCCCTCCCTGTCAGCACTGGGGGCACATTAGCAGAGAGGGAGAAGAGAAATGCTAGAATACCAGTTTGTACTAGTTTGCAAGGGTGGAGGAATAAATCTTTAACCGCTTGCCGACCAGCCGCAGTACATATACTGCAGCAGGGTGGCTCGTACAGGCACCGTAACATACCTGTATGTCACGGTTTCCTTCCGGGTTCAGGGCGCATGTGTGTGCCCCCGCCAGCTCTGCTGTGATTGAACACACCGGGACTTAGCACGTCCTGGCCAATGATTCATGGCCAGGACCTGCTGATCGGCTGTGTACAATCATAGCCCAGAGTCCTGTGTTGACTGGGTGTACAGAGGGAGCAATCTCATCAGAAACCAAGAGATATTTAGTAAAAAGCAGCCCGCATTACATACAGTACACAATGTTAGGCACGGCAATGTTAGGCACACACTTAACCCCTTGATTACCCAACCCCTTCACAGTCAGTTTTATTAATACAGTGACAGTGTATATTATTGGCACTTATCACAGTGTCAGTTAGCCAGTTCTCACAAAGTGTCAGCCAGTGTCAGATTGACTGCCGCAGTATCACAGGCCCACTATAAGTTGCTGACCACCGCCATTACTAGTATAAAGGAAAAAAAAATTCCAGCCTATATATATCATAGTTTGTGGATGCTATAACTTTCGCACAAATCAATTAATATAAACTCATTGGGATTTTTTTTTTTTTACCAAAGACGTGTAGCAGAATACATTTTTGCCTGCATTTATGAATAAATGTTTTATTTATTAAAAATGAGGTCTTTTTTGTTTTATGTAATAAACAACTTAATTATATTTTTTTTAAATGTTGTTGGGTCCCCTCCAAAAATTCATACCAGACCCTTATTCGAGCATGCAGCCTGGCAGGCCTGGAAAGGGTGGGGGTGAGGAAGCGCCCCCTCCTGAACCATACCAGGCCACATGCCCTCAACATGGGGGCATCTTCCCCACAATTCTGGCCAGTGGTTGTGGGGGCCTGCGGGTTTGGGGGCTTATTGGAATCTGGAAACCCTCTTTTTAACAAAGGGGCCTCCAGATCTCGCCCTTCCATGTGAATGAGTATGGGCCCTACTCATTCACCAAAAAAGTCTAAAAAGTTAATAAAAACCCAGCACAAGTTTTTGACAAGTCCTTTATTAATTAGATGAATTAGTAGATCTATCATCAATCACGACGCCATTCAAAACCTCCGGTCTTGACGAAGGCTCCCACCACCTGCCAACTCGGCCATGTCGCTGACTGAGGGCATGCCACGCTATTGAATTGGAGGAGCATCAGAATTAGTAGAAATGTTGTGATCAAATGCTTTGCTTTGATTTATGAGTGCAACACTGGGGAAAAGGGGCAACACCTGCCAATTCTCCTGCTTTTGTGTAGATTTTGAAGGGAAGGAAAACCTAATAACTACTTAGAGGGTTACCAAGTTACCCACCACCAGTTGCCACCCACCACCTAAACCTAGTTGGTTCAGTGTATCCCACAGTGATTAATGGGTTAGGTTTGTAAATAATGGAAGTGCATAGGGTGTAGGGAGAAATGTATTTACTGTAGTACTTGATGCTGTCTGAAACTTTGTAGTGAGTGGTGTATTATAGGGCTGAATCTCTTTGTGTGAAGAAGAGGGGGATCCAGAGTAATGTTTCTACCAGGGTCAGATCTACTTCAAAGGCTTCCAGTGCCACCCATATTGGTGGGTTTGTCGTATTGTGGTAGGCTGAAAATTAAGCTGCTGTAATAAAAAATAAAAAAAAATGATAAAAGACAATTCTTCCATTGATACAGGGTGGCCCCAGATGAACACCAATATTTGCCTATGGAGAATGTTTAGTATACGAGAGGGAATTTTAACAAGGGAGCATGTGGAATGAATGCGAAAGTTCAAGAACAAATGTCTAGCCAAGAAAATTTTCTAAGGGAAAAGGGAAATTGATGCCATGCAAGGTACTTTTGCCCCTTACTCAATAAATCTGTTGGCACAATATAAATCTTAAAAATGTAGTGGAAGGCAATGCATGTCACTACTTTCTTTTGAAATTCTTTATTCCATAAACTAAAGGCGTGTTGACAAGTGGCATAGAAATTTCACTTCTCAAAACCTTTATATCCATGTAGACAGTTTCTTCTGGTTTACATATCCTTACTAATTACAGGCTTGTGTTTTTTTTTTTTGTTATCTAGCAAAGATCTCTAACCTACAGTATTTTACTGATAAATCTGTTCTATTTGGACTGTGAGCAGCATGTGGTTGAGAAGGAAGTCTAGATTGACTTGGCTAGGATTAGGAATGAACGGGTCATTATCACAACATGACAGAAATCTGTGGTTGGTTTATTACAGCGTGTGCGTCTTTCCCTTTCATATATTTTAAATCAACACATGCTTCCACATACAACAGGGACAATTGATAGGTTTCAAAGCATTAAAATGTTATGCTATTTGGCTATTGATTTGTCAAGTCCATGAATGGGCCTTAGTTTTATAATACAGATTATTCGACAGAATGTTACTATTCAGTTGACTGGATTCTCTTTACTTCTTAACAGAATTTTACGCTGATCTATTTAGCTACTTGCTTTAATGTCTTTAGTATCAGAGGTGGTAAATGATGATGTCCATACTGCTGGGATAGCCAAGCTCTGGCTCATTCGTTCATGTTGGCAGATGCCAAAGTTGTACACTGAACGGGTGGATTTGATTTAAATCAAGTCGATTTAAATCACTAGTAAAAAGGCTCGATAAAAATCGGTAAAAAACAACTCGCTTTAAATCATAATTTTTAAAGTGCAACTGTCGTGTCTGTCCCGCTGTTGACTCCTACTCTGACCCACTGTTGACTCACCAACAGCCCCATTCACTTTAATGGGACAGCTGGTGATGCGGCAGTGACACAACAAGGTGAGGGACATGGTGGCAGCAGGTGAGTGGATGCCGGCTAACAGGCGCTGCCATGATGGATCTGAAATGACAGGTGCTCCTTTAAATGTAAGGACTTATTCTTACTGGTAGTTAGCATCTTTAACCGGTTCCCGACCGGCGCACGACGATGTATGTCGGCAGAATGGCACGGACAGGCATAAGGGCGTACAGGTACATCCCTTTAAGAATGCCGCCGTGCCGGTTGGGACCCCCGTGAGTCCGGTCACGGGTCCCACGGACTCGATCGCCACGGGGATACCTGTGATCGTCTCACAGGAAGGCTGAACGGGGAGATGCGGAAGTAAACAGCATCTCCCCATTCTGCCTAGCAACAAGTGACACTGATCTCTGCTCCCTGTGATTGGAGCAGAGATCAGTGTTCACTAACACACAGCCACGCCCCCCACAGTTAGTAACACGCCCCTAGGAACACTTAACCCCTACACTGCTACTCCCTGATTAACCCCTTCACTGCCAGCGTCATTTACACAGGAATCAGTGCATTTAAATAGCACTGATTGCTGTATAAATGACAATGGTCCCAAAAATGTCCGATGTGTCCGACATAATGTCGCAGTCACAATAAAAATCGCCGCCATTACTAGTAAAAAAAATAATAAAAATTATTAATAAAAATGCTATAAAACGATCCCCTATAGTTATATACGCTATAACCTTTGCGCAAACCAATCAATAATCGCTTATTGCGATATATTTTTTTTTTTTTGTACCATAAATATGTAGAAGAATACGTATCGGCCTAAACTGAGGAAAGAAAATAATTTATTTTTATATATTTTTGGGGAATATTTATTATAGCAAAAAGTTAAAAATAATGTGTTTTTTTTTTTTCCCCCCCAAAATTTGTCGCTCTTTTTTTGATTATAGCGCAGGGGAGATCAAATACCACCAAAAGAAAGCTATATTTGTGGGGGGAAAAAAAGGCGTCAATTTTGTTTGGGAGCCACGTCGCACGACCGCGCAATTGTCAGTTAAAGCGACGCAATGCCGAATCGCAAAAAGTGGTCTGGTCTTAAGCCAGCAAAATGGTCCGGTCTGAAAGTGGTTAATATTTGCAAACAAAATTTAAAGTGGTGTTCACCCCTCCAATTTTTTTTTTTAAGTCAGCAGCTAAAACACTGTAGCTGCTGACTTTTAATAAGGACACTCACCTGTCCAGAGAGCCCACGATGTCGGCCCCCCCGAGGCTGATCCGTCTACCAGATCGGTTGCAGGCACCGCCATTCTAATTAAGGGAAACAGGCAGTGGAGCCTTGCGGCTTCACTGCCCGTTTCCTAATGTGCATACGTGAGTCGCGCGGTGCTTTGTGAATGGCCGTCTGCCTTCTGGGACACACCCATGTCCCAGAAGACATCAGGGGGGGCTTGCCGAAAAAGAGGATATGACGTCCTGCGCGCGGACCGCATGGATTGGACGTACACGCTGTACTTCATAAAAAGGTAAGTTAGAAGAAAAACATTTTTTGTTTAACTACTCAAAAACAAGTGGAATGGAAGTGGAATTCTGCTTTAAGGTTTCCTATTTAGAATAATAAGCTGTCAGTAAAACGGCGATATCCAAACCAAGTCAATCATACAGTTTGTAGTGTACATAGATTTGCAAAACAATGGGATAAAGGAATAGCCCCAAAATTTTGTTTTATCTCATGGTTACTTTGAAATTGTCTGAATGTGGGGCATACTTCTGAGAGGACTTGTGGGTGCATCCTCCCAAAATAACACTTGTCTCACCTGGCCATATATGTACAGTGGCCAAGCAGGAAACATTTAAATCTGGTAAATACTGTGCACCTTTTGTTGTAACTGGAATGTGGTAAAGTTAAATCTGCATATATTTTGCCCTAGTTTCTCATTTCCCCCCTCATTAACACACTAATTACATTTTTAAAGAAAAGCTTTTTGTTGTTATTACATACCTTCATTTAGACCCATTGACGTCACCACTAGGTGTCTGTCTTTCTCTGTAAAATGCAGGCAGATCATGGCTGGTGGGGGGGGCCAGCAGTTGTACATGGTCCCTGAAAACATCACAGCCTTAGTATTCCTCAAGAGCCCTCAGCCCTGATGCAAGCAGTGGGCTGGCTCTTGGGAGGAGTTATACAAATATCAATGTCTGAATAAGTGTCGCTAGGCAGGCTGTATTTGCATGCAGAGCATACTAGGTAATGCCCCCATGTGATACTGAAACTCCATGATTGAAAGAACTGGTATTCAGTAAACGAAATGGATGGGCCAAGGACAGTCGGGCTGAGAAGGAAGGGACTAGCAAGGATCTTCAAACTACGGCCCTCCAGCAGTTGCGGAACTACACATTCCATGATAGTATAAAACAGCACTGGCAGCCTATATCAAACAATATACACCCTAATGAATAGTGCCTAATACTTCAATATATTGTGATAAAACAAATATACAGTAAATCTGAAAAGTGCTTTGCAGTCTGGGATCAAAAAAGCATTGATCAAATGATCTGGGGATATGCAGGATGGTTCCTCAGCAAACTCTTACAGGAAGATGTTTTATGACAGGAAGGATATACCACACTACATAGATGAGGAGACAGAGAAAGAACTCATAGTGAATTACAGTTTAGCATAAGTCATCAAGGGCATTAAATGTGCAACTTACAGGCTATATGGCAAAGACAGGCTTCAGTAAAAAACATCTGAGTTCGCTGCTGTATTGCGTGCATTCCACTGAGGCGGAAATTGCGTCACTGGTTAACACGAACCAGAAGTACGTCAACGTGTTTCACCCCTCCTCCAGGGCATCATCAAGTACATCACGTCCAGTTCCATTACAATCTTTTTATACCCAATGGAAGATAACCCCTCCCTCTGTGGAGGACAAAATTACCAATTACGATCAGTGTATGGAAAACAGACACTCCCTCCTCTTACATAATTTCCTGTTGCCAAATATAAAACTTTAATATCAATAAAAGCTCAAACAGACAAATTGCCTGTTTAGCTATATAACAATAAAAACACATGATGCAATAGACATATGTAAAAGATTTCTAATACATGATAAACAATGAATGAACAATTTAAATCAGGCTTTTTCAACCTTTTAACCCTGGCCTAGAGGAACCCCAAAAATAATTTTCAAGTCTCAAGGAACCCTTACTAAAACCAATTCATCAGGGGTCAATAGAACAATGCCCCTTATATTGGTGGTCAATAGGAAGAATGTTCCGCTTAAAATGATGCTAAGACTGCCACCCTTAAAGACAGCTAAAAATATATTTTGTGTCATGCTGCTGGCTTTGCTAAGTGATGCTGAACCTTGAACTCTGTAGACATCATCAAAAATGTGGTTCATCAGCCACAGCTCAAGGAACCCCTAGCAACCTCTGGAGGAACCCCAGGGTTCCACGGAACCCTGGTTGAGAGTGGCTGTTTTAAATAAATAAAAATATAAATAAAATAAAAATAAATCAAAAATTTTAAATTAAAAATAAAAATGACAATAAAAATAAAATACAATCAATGGGGGTAAAAAAGCACTTCTCAAGTAGTATTACCAGTTGATTAGAAAAAAATTGAGATCTAGTTCAATGTTAAGGCCATAAGGACTCAAAGTCCGGAGCCTATGGATCCATTGGGTCTCATTATGTGAGATAGCTCTCTTGAGATTGGAACTTCTCCAATGTTCCTCCACCCTATCTATCCCACAGAATGTAAGGCCCCTTGGATCTCTATTGTGGAACAATCTAAAATGGTTGGACAGGCCATGGTACTTTATAGCCCTTTTTATTTCTATTAACATGCTCCCTGAGCCTTACCCCTAATTTCCTTGTGGTCCTGCCCATGTATTGGAGACCACAGGGACAAGACAAGAGGTGGTCCCACACGTAATTATTTTTTTAATTTCAAAAGACCTACCCTCCGAAAAGAAAGCCACACCATAATCTTTCTTCTTTTTAGCTTTCTTTTAAAACAAATTTTCCCTATCTCGCCAATGCTTTCTTTAGTTCTTTTTAGATCTTTTAGATTGTATCCCTTTTCATGAGATTGTTACAAAATCAATTCTGCTTGTGTATTATAATAATTTTTATTGCAATTCCTTCTTACTCTTAACATCTGACTCTTGGGAATGCCACCCAACCATCTAGGGTGGTGGCAACTACCTAAAGGAATAGAGACATTTCTATCTACATCCTTGAAGAAAGTCTTAGTAAAGTTTTTTATTTTCTTTATATATAGTAAGATCTAAAAAATTTACCATATGATGGCTATAAGTTTCTGACAAAGAAATACCATATGAGTTGTCTCCCATTTTCTCCAGAAACTAATTCAGAACAACCCAGGTTTATTTATACTAAACCACCAACACTTAGGCTTAAACTGCCACATAATGTTATTAATCCTCCCAAGAAGCTAAGTGTTGGTGGTTTAGTATATAAAGAAAATGGTAAACTATTTACTAAGACTTTCTTCAAGGATGTAGATGGAAATGGCTATATTCCTTTAGGTAGTTGCCACAACCCTAGATGGTTGGGTGGCATTCCTAAGAGCCAGATGTCGAGAGTAAGAAGGAATTGCAATAAAAAAGAAGATTATGATACACAAGCGGAATTGATTTTGGAACGATTTCAAGAAAAGGGATACAATCTAAAAGATCTAAAAAGAACTAAAGAAAGCATTGGCGAGATAGATAGGGAAAATTTGTTTCAAAAGAAAGCTTAACCACTTCAGCCCCGGACCAATTGGCAGCCAAAGGACCAGGCCCCTTTTTGCGATTCGGCACTGCGTCGTTTTAACTGACAATTGCGCGGTCGTGCGACGTGGCTCCCAAACAAAATTGGCGTCCTTTTTTTCCCACAAATAGAGCTTTCTTTTGGTGGTATTTGATCGCCCCTGCGGTTTTTATTTTTTGCGCTATAAACAAAAATAGAGCGACAATTTTGAAAAAAATTCAATATTTTTTACTTTTTGCTATAATAAATATCCCCAAAAAATATATAAAAAAACATTTTTTTTCCTCAGTTTCGGCCGATACGTATTCCTCTACATATTTTTGGTAAAAAAAATCGCAATTAGCGATTATTGATTGGTTTGCGCAAAAGTTATAGCGTTTACAAAATAGGGGATAGTTTTTATAGCATTTTTATTAATATTTTTTTTTTTACTAGTAATGGCAGCGATCAGCGATTTTTATTGTGACTGCGACATTATGGCGGACACATCGGACATTTTTGACACATTTTTGGGACATTTGTCATTTATATAGAATTCAGTGCTATTTAAATAGCACTGATTCCTATGTAAATGACAGTTGTAGTGAAGGGGTTAACCACTAGGGGGCGGGGATGAGTCAGTGTGACGTGTTGTGTTTACTTTACTGTAGGGGGGCGTGGCTGTACGTGTGACGTCATTGATCGGCGTTCCCGATGACAGGGAACCGCCGATCACTGACAGTCAGTGTAGGAAGCGCGGGGAGAGGTTTGTTTACACAAACCTCTCCCCGTTCTTCAGCTCCGTAACCCGATCGCGGGACACCAGCGGCGATCGGGTCCGCTGGTCCCGCGGCCGGGGTCACGGAGCTCCCGACCGGGTCGCAAGCGCGACCCACAGGCAGGCACATGCACGATCACGTACAGGTACGTGATTCTGCCTGCCCGTGCCATTTTGCCGACGTATATCGTCGTTAGGCGGTCGGGAAGCGGTTAAAAGAAGAGATTATGGTGTGGCTTTCTTGACCGGATATAACCGACGATATAAACAGTTTGAAAAAAATAATTAAGGAACACTGGCCTCTGTTATTGGAAGACAGAGAGCTCAAAAATGTCCTGCCCGCACAGCTCAGGTTTTATTTATAATAAACCACCAACACTTAGGCTTAAACTGGCACATAATGTTATTAATCGTCCCAAGAAGCTATTTACCTTTTTAGACCAAACTGTTTTTTTCAGTTGTGGTAAATGTGTGATGTGTAAAACCTCCAATTATAGGAAAATAAACTACCCACTTTAGCTCTTTTTCGGAGAGTAGGTCTTTTGAAATGAAAACATTTTCACATAATGAGACCCAATGGATCCATAGGCTCCGGACTTTGAGTCCTTATGGCCTTAACATTGAACTAGCTCTCAATTGTTTTCTGTCCCAACTGTAAATACTACTTGAGAAGTGCTTTTTTTTCCCCGTTGATTGTATTTTTTGTTTTGATTTTAAATTTTCATTGTAATTTTTTATTAAATATCCTGTAAGTTGTACATTTTAATGCAAACAGTAAAAAATGTAGCAAACACCGCGCTAATAAGTGCAAAAATGTTGAAATGCCCCAATAAAGCAAATATTAGGGCTAAAAAGTGACATAAAATGAAGTGTACATAGGTAGCAGCAGCAAAAAATGTGGATACACACATAAACAAGATAAAACAATAAATAAAGCGCGGCTTTATTTATTGTTTTACATTTTAATGCGCTTGATAACTTATGCTAAACGGTATTTCACTATGAGTTCTTTCCCGGTTTCCCCATCTATGGAGTGTGGTATATCCTTCCTGTCATAAAACATCTTCCTGCAAGAGTTTGCTGAGGAACCATCCTGCATATCCCCAGATCATTTGATCAATGCTTTTTTGATCCCAGACTGCGACGCTGAGGATCTATTAATTCTGATGAGTGGGGTCACCGAAGGGGGTGTCATTACAACCGTCCAAAGTTTTGGAGCACCTTTGCACTTTTTACAGAAGCACCTAAGCACTTTTCAGATTTAGTGTATATTTGTTTTATCACAATATATCGATGTATTGGGCACTATTCATTAGGATGTATATTGTTTGATATAGGCTGCCAGCGCTGTTTTATACTATATATTGCTTTAAGGTTGTAGCCCCTTTGTGCAGCAGCTGCAGTCTTATTGTTTTTTTCATTTGTATTTATTTCGATTTTTTTAACACTCCAGCGAGAGTTTTTGAATTGGATATATTACACATTCCATGAGGCATTGTAAAACTCTGACATTCACAGACATGACTAAGCATGATGGGAATTGTAGTTCCTCAACAACTGGAGGGCCATAGTTTGGAGACCCCTGCTAGAAGATGATGAACATCCTCCAGCCAGGAAGCGAGACTGGCATCAGACGTGCTGTGCATTGAAATTGGAGTAAGCCATTTCAGTACAGGAGATGAGCCTGTGCAACTGTGCAAGACTGAAGGGAAGACCAGAGTTCAGCTTTAAGCTGATTTAAACTGTGGGTTCAATTGGGCTTTAAATTTTCCCTACAGTTCTGTGCTGACATCTGGGGAAAGCAGTGAACCAATTACTCAAGCAAGAAATTAGATATCTGAAAGTGTTCTGGGCACAAACTGTATTACCACAACTTCAGTGTTGCTGTGGTTAATGAGAAGTAACATTTTAATTTTTATAGCTGCCTGTAGCTTGAAATGGAAGGATAATAATTAAAGATGACCTGTACTGTGGATTCATCTTACTAACTTGCCAAACCTTGTTCTGTGCTCTGACACTTTGTGGAGGCCGCCATCTTACTAGAGAAGCAGAGCTTTGCTTCCTGATGCCAGAGCTGCCCCCTGATAATTATTGATCTGGTGGGGTGATGACCAAGAAGCTGCTGAAGAGGTGAAAAGGTAGATGAAGCAAACGCACACAAAATGAAGCAGGCTTTGCAGGTCCCTACGTGAACATGGCCCTATCAAGTACATTGTGTATTTATGCCCGTTTATGCTTCCCTGTGTGGCGTTCTGTGAAGCAACCCACCCATTCTTTGGCTCCTTTTCCAGTGGCTTAAAGAGGAGGTCCAGCCTGGGTGTAAAAAAATTTAAAGTCAGCAGCTACAAATACTGCAGCTGCTGACTTTTAATATTGGGCCACTTACTTGTCCAGAAAGTGCTGACGCCATTCCATTCCCCCGTTCTCCCTGAAAGGTGCCAAATGTGGCACCTGTGGGGGGAGGAAGCGTATAAGCGGAAGTTCCACTTTAAGTACCCCTGCTCTTGTGAGATGAATTATTTTAGTGCCAAATGACCGTCAATACTTTATGTATTTCTCATGAGAATTTGGATGCAGTTACTTCTGCTCCTCCACCTGATGGCACTCCTACATGTCTTGCTAAAGGAAGAAAGCAGAGAGGGAAGGAAGCGCCAGCTCAGTGTAGTATCCCAGTAAAAGTTTTTTAATGAAGACAGATTAACCACTTGCTTACTGGGCACTTAAACCCCCCTCCTTTCCAGACCAATTTTCAGCTTTCAGCACTGTTGCACTTTGAATGACAATTGCGCGGTCATATAACACTGTACCCAAATTACATTTTTATCATTTTTTCCCCCAAATAGAGCTTTCTTTTGGTGGTATTTGATCACCTCTGCAATTTATTTATTTATTTATTTATTTTTTTGTTAAAAAAAATTAAAAAGACAGAATTAAAAAAAATAATAATAAAATGGGTAATTTTTGTCTGTCATTGATGTACGCTGATGAGGGGGCAGTGATGGGCACTGATGGGTGGCAGTGATGGGCACTGATGGGTTACACTGATAGGCAGCACTTTTAGGTGGCACTGATTGGCAGCACTGGTGGGCATGGACAGGTGGCACTTGTGGGCATTGCAAGTGGGACCGATATCCCTTTAAGATAAGCCGGTGATCGGCTTTTTTTTTCTCCTCCGCTGTCAGCGTGAGGAGAAAAAAAAAACGATCACAGAGCTTTTGTTTTTATCATGTGATCAGCTGTCATTGGCTGACAGCTGATCACATGGTAAGGGGCCAGGACCTGCCCCCTTATTCGGGACCGTGCACAGGGCAGGACGTCATATGACGACCTCCCGGGAATTGACATCTGCGCTGAGGCCGTCATTCGACCATAGCGCGGATGTCTAGTGGTTAAACGCTCACAAGATTAAAATGTATAAGGTTCATCTGGACACACTAAGTGTGGACGTGAATCCTCCTAATTCCATCCTGCAGGACTGCTGTAATCTGTTCCGGCTGCTGAGCATGGAGATGGCTGGCTCGGGAGCCTGTAAGAGCCCTGGAAAGCCACGCTGACCAGTGTGGAGCGTACGGCGGAAAGAAAGGAGGTACCAGACGAGGGGAAGCGATGCAGTGCTGGCTGGACTATATACCCTAAACTCTATGCGCCAGTAACTTCCCTTCTACATTTGTCGCTACTCATTGTTATTTTTACTCATGCTCTTTTGTGAGATATGGGGTACTGTTGGTGGGCATGAAGCATGAGTATACTAATACTACATACTATGCATTGGCCGAGTCCGGACTTATTTTACATTTTAAATTGATGACGTTGCCCTTTTTTAGTGGTGGGTGGAGGAGGTATACATTTTGCTTTTGCTAATTTTTTCTTCATAATGTAGTCGCTAATAAAGTATAACAAAGAAAAAAGTGCTGCGCTGTAAATTGTGTTATAAAGGGACTTATACTAATAACATAAATCAATATGTCACAATATATGAATTCACTCACATGCATCACTACGACATTTTGACATACATGATGTACAAATAGGTGGAACCGGTAAATTCAAGTCCATAAGTGGATTTGTCATTAACCCTTTCGCTGCCAGGCCCTGTGTTCCATTTTGTACACTCAGGTGGCTAGACCATTTTTGCAATTTTTCCTTTGCTTTATTATTTTTCACTTATAGCTTTAAAAATTTGTAAAAGACCCCCCAAACCATAGATTTTCCAAAAGCACATGATCATTAGAATAAGAAGAAGGTGCTACTGATTTTTTTTTTTTTTTTAACCACTTGACCACTGGGCAGTTAAACCCCCTTCCTAACCAGACCAATTTTCAGCTTTCGGTGCTCTCACACTTTGAATGACAATTACTCCGTCATGCAACATTGAACCCAAATGAATTTTGTGTCCTTTTTTTTTCACACAAATACAGCTTTCTTTTGGTGGTATTTAATCACCGCTTTTGCGCTATGAATCAAAATATACTGAAAATTCGGTAAAAAAAATAAATAAAAATTCTTTGTTTCTTTTAAAATTTATTGGCAGAGTATTGGCAGAATATTGGCGAGTACTGGCAGAGCGTTGCACAGTGGTGGCAGAGCATTGCACAGTGGTTGCAGAGCATTGCACAGTGGTGGCAGAGCGTTGCACAGTGGTGGCAGAGCGTTGCACAGTGGCGGCAGAGCGTTGCAGAGCGTTGCACAGTGGGGGGCAGAGCGTTGCACAGTGGGGGCAGAGCGTTGCACAGTGGGGGCAGAGCGTTGCACAGTGGGGCAGAGCGTTGCACAGTGGGGCAGAGCGTTGCACAGTGGTGGCAGTGTAGCTGTCACTGACCAGCGCTGTGGGCACTACACATCCAGCCCACAGCGCTGGTCCCATCTCCCCCCCCTGCGCGCTTCTCCCCTCTCACTGTACCGATCGGTACAGATAAGGGAGGGAGGAACCAGCGTCATGACGTGACGCCGGTTTGTGTACATGTGATCGCTCCGTCATTTGACGGAGCGATCACGTGGTAAACGGCCGCTATCAGCGGCCGTTTACCGTGATCCGCGATGCGCCGGGTCCTCGGGACCCGGCGGTCATGAATGTTCCCGAGTGCGCGCCCCAGGGGGGCGCGGGAGCAAGTTTCTGGGAGGACGTCCGTAGGACGTCCACTCAGGAAAAGCCGACCGCGCTGTAGACGTCTTTTGACTATAGCGCGGTCGGCATGTGGTTAAGACCCCATGGTATTTTCGCAAATGTTTATCAAACCAATATATTTGCAAAGAATACACTAAAACCATTATTGGCAGATAAAAACACATCTAATTTTACAAAAGTCTTGCTAAATCCCTACTAAATACAAAAGCTTTACCTGTATGGAGATAATAAATAACAAAAAAAAAAATATTTTTTACATTGCGCCTTTTTGAAAAATGGTGAAAATTGAATGTACGCAAACAATGTAAATATCCAAATTTCTCTAAAAATTTTAAGGTTTTTCATTTTTCCCTTACAGCTTTCAGAATTTGTGAAAGACCCCCCCCCCCCCCCCCCCAAAAAAAAACATATTTTCTGAAAGCGTAGGACCAGTAGAATAAAAAGGAGGCGCTATTGATTTTTAAGGCCTCACAATATTTGTACAAATGTTTACCAAAGCAATATTTTCGTTAATACACTAAAATCATTAATGGTGGATTTATACATGGCAAAATGTACAAAATTCCTGCTAATTTCCTAGTGAATATAAAAGTTAAAACTATTGAGTAAATGAATAACAAATATTTGTAAATTTTAAATTGCACCTTTTTTTGAAATGGTGAAAACAAGGTACGCAAAACTGTAAATAATTTACTGTACTCTAAAAATCCAGGTTACCATTTTTTTCACTTGCAGCTTTCAGAATTTGAAAAGACCCAGCAAACTAGACTAAACTTCTCTTCTCCATGCTCCGTGTGACACAAAGACACTCAACAGAAAGGTGTGTCCAGTCCAACAGAATTTTGTTCAGTCCATTTTTGCAGTTTTGTGTGTAATATGTGAGATTTGGCTTTTTGTGTCATACCAATAATAACAAACCAAAGGAATAAACCTGAGAATGCCTAAACATTTGTAATTGCAACAATTTTCTAGGCAAAGTGGGGCATTATCTGACAGAAATGCAGGGGTGCTAATATTTATGGCCATGACTGTACTTGGAGGTAAAGGAAAATAGAGCATGTACTGGCCACGTGGTGAAAGTGCTAAAGTCACAAGTTAAGCCCCGCCCAGCATGTTTCACCATCAAACCGTGTCATCACAGGAACAATTAATACATTGTTATTGTTCAGTCGTTTAGCTGTGTCCGACTCATCTTGACCTCATCGACCCTAGCACGCTAGGTTTTTCTGTCCTCCACTGTCTCCCAGAGCTTGTTTAACTTCTTGTTCATTGTTTCGATGATGCTATCTATCCATCTTGTTTTCTGTCTTCCTCGTCTCCTCTTTCCTGCCATGTTTCCCAGCATCAGGGTCTTTTCCAATGAGTCCTCTCTTCGCATTAGGTGGCCAAAGTATTCAGGATCTGCCCTTCCAGTGAATACTCAGGATTGATTTCCTTCAAGATTGACTGGTTTGATTTTCTTGCCATCCAAGGGACTTTAAAAAGTCTTCTCCAACACCATAGTTCAAAAGCGTCAATTCTTCAGTGTTTAACTTTCACAACCATAGGTTACTACTGGGAATACCATAGCTTTGACTATACAGGACTTTGTCGGTAGCGCAATGTCTCTGCTTTTTATAATGTTGTCTAGGTTTGCCATTGCTTTCCTCCCAAGAAGCAAGCGTCTCCTAATTTCATGGCTACAGTCACCGTCTGCCGTGATCTTGGAGCCTAGAAAGATAAAATCTGTCACTGTTTTCATTACTTCTCTTTATATTTACCAAGGAGTGATGGGACCGGTTGCCGTGATCTTCGTTTTCTTAAACTCTCCTCTTTCACCTTCATTAAGAGACTCTTTTTAGTTCTTCACTTTCTGCCATTAGTGTGGTATTACTATGGTAATTAATACATTAACATAAGGCAAAAACAACAGTAGGATCTCTAAATACTGCCGGGGCTGGTCCATAACAAAAAATAAAAACGAGGAGAGGTTTGAGGTGGATGTTATATCTCAAAGTTCACATTACAGTGGGCTACCAGGTACCCATGCGGTGTCCCGCTCAGGGAATTCTTGGTCAGTGGTCCGTCGTCCCACCACTTCCAATCCAGACAGCCATCTAATCCAGGTCAGGGCTCAGCTGATTAAAGAGGAGTTTCCATAAAAAATAATAATACAAATACTGCAGCTGCTGACTTTTAATAATCGGACACTTGCCTGTTCCAGGTTCTATGGATGCAGGGATTGAAGCCCCGCTCATCCCCCCCCTCCACTCGGCGGTGCCGGCATTCTAACTATGGGCACCCGGTTGTGGCTTCACAGCCGGGCACCCACTGCGCATGTGTGAGCGGCGCCACGCACCGTGATTGGCCGCGCAGTCATCTGGGACCTGTCACGTGTGCCAGATGACTGACAGGAGAGAGGGGGCAGAGCTGAGCCCTTCCTGCACCGAGGGGAAGTGATGTCACCAGCCCAGGCACTGAAGGAGGCAGACTACGAGGGACCCCCTAGCAACAGGCATTTAGAGGTGAGTTAAAAACCCCACTTTAAGTCAGCCATATAACCCGGCAAGAAAGTATAATTGAACCAGTAAAAATAGGTTTTGCAGTATTGTTCTTTATGATTGGAAGATGCTAATATTTCTTCCATAGTGCAAATTTCCTGAAGTCACATCCTCTTGAGTGGTGGTTTCGTTTGATGCCAGAACAGGGGTATACAGGTCTTGGCTGGGTTAAGCATTTGGATCAAAGTGCCAGTTTTGCGCTTGCCATGTTTTGTTCTTGCATTTGACTGTTGTTGAATCCATAGCAGGCTTACATTTGATTAGATGCCATGAACTCCAAGTTCCTTTTGTATACTATGTGCAATATATTTTCTTTTATTTATCAACGCAGCCAAAGTGAGTTATATTGACATTTCTCGCATCTGTGGTAAACCTGGGAACATGTATAAAGCAGCAGTGATAAGAGTGTTAGAAGCCTTCGGACATATTTTAATGAATATTTATTTTTTTGCTTTTGTTTTGTAGGCCACCACAAGATTTCACCTGGACTGAAACGCCTCCTCAGAATTCTCCACTGCACAGCACTGCCAAAGTCTGCTTTATTAAATTGCCCTTTGTTGCAGGCAGCTATGCAAATCTCCAACATCACCGTACCACTTCATCACTCCCAACAGGAAAAAATTACTGAAATGTGTGCCAATGTACTGCCCAGAGTTCAGTAACCCAGAAATAAACCATAGGTTGGATTTTTTTTTGTGAAATGCCAAGGAGCTTGTAGCCAGCTGAAAAGGAAACTGGAAAAAAACACTACTAAAACATATAATTAAAAAATGGTCAAACGTGTATGCTACAAACTATCAGAGGCCAGTAAATGGTGGCAGCATCTAATGTGTGCTGATGGTGTGGAAGGGAGCACGTTAAAATAGACAAGTCTGGGCATTCAGCTGACAAATAGACTTTACTGTGCACTGTGTGAACTGGGTCGTGAAATTAATTTACTTTTTTTTCCCTTCATGTCTTTTACTCGCTCTCTTCTCACTTCCTTAGATGGTTTAAATGCCATTTAAATCATAACTTGGTGGTTGACTGGTTCTCCAAAAGAAAAGAGGCATGCCTGATTTCTCTTACTTCATCCTTACAAATGATCAAATATATTTGTTGGGCCAGTGAAAGGGCTGTAAGTAAACAAAAAACTGAGTTAAAACAAGAAATGTTGGTTCTTAAACTACATTGACCCCCCAAAAGCTCTTTTCCTGTAACTTTTTATATCTTTGAAATTTTGTCAACTTGCTGGCAGTATAAGACTTTTGCACCAGTGTTCATAGTAGTAAAGCACTAGTGGCAGTGGAAAATGAATATGCTGGTTTATAATCAGTGTTTTAGAAAGTACAGGGGACACTCTAGCTAGCAGAAAAATCAGCTGCTTCAAACTAACATGGGAGAGATATTACTTCTGCACTACTGGTTAATCAGATCTAGGAAGGGATGTTGTGTATGGGTGGTCCGCATTTCTGATCATTTGTCTTTAAAGTAAACCGTTGGCTGCATAACCAAAATAGGGTTAGCAATAGCTGTACTGTAGGGTTGTAACAGGCATTTAAAAAATAAAAAAATATTTTTGCACAACTGGATATATCTTAAAGCCGTTCAGAAGAAAAAAAAAGTTGGCCTGGAACATTTGCACAGTTCATGTGCCTTTTTTGCTTCTGCTTTTTATGCAAATATGTGTTGGCTGTAAGAACCTGCCAGAATGTGACACAATGTCAAATATATGTTAAAGCAGATGTGTTGTGCATTTGAAGGACATCGGTGTATGTACACGAAGCCTTAAAATACTTGAAACCTTTACAATCCTCTCCTTTGTGGGAACATGTCTGTGATCTTATTGAACAGATCTAATGTCATCCTGGAACTGGAATCTCAGGCTGTGTAAACTATTGCATAGTAACTTGTTGGTAAAGTAAACCAGGCAAGCGGAAAGGAAACCGGACCAGTAACCATGACTTTCCAAAGGGAAACTAACCACACAACCTTCATGGCAAGAATCCAGACTGCTGGCTAATTTTTTTAAGCGAATTCACCGTCATCATTTTGTACATGGATATCTGTTACTATGCATTAAGAGGACCTTTGTCAGAACTGACCTTTTAAAACACTGAAGGTCAGCTTTAACATTTAAAGAACTTTGATTATTTATTTTATCTTTTTTTTTTTAACATCTTTAAGGGTGTTAATCTAAAACTTTGTGACAGCATGCATGCATCAGTGGAGCATGGGCCTGTGCTTTGCAGTGATTCCAACATATTATGCCTCTCTTGGAAGGGCAGGGTTCCAAAAAGTGAAAAGGAAAAGCCAGTGTGTCGGAGACGTTACTATGAAGAAGGGTGGCTGGCTACAGGAAATGGAAGAGGAGTTGTTGGAGTAACATTTACTTTGAGTCATTGTCGGAGGGACAGGAATACACCTCAGAGGACCAACTTTAATCTACGGGGGCATAACAGTGAAGTAAGTTTTTTTTTACTTTTTGGTTTGGCTTACTGGCATGTACCATGTAAAATGAGTGCTACAGAAATACTCCAATCATGAACAAGTTATTTTATAAGTTGTTGTGCCTCTCTTGTCCTCCTCTCTGTCCCCCATTCTCTCTCGCGCTCTCACTTCCTCTTTCTGTCTGTGCTGTCATCCTTCTATCTGTTTCTCTGTCCCCTGTCCTCTCTCTCACCCATCCTCTTTCGGTCTCCCCTCTCGCCCTTCTATCTTTTTTTCGCTGTTCCCCATCCTCTCTCTTGCTCATCTTCTCCACCCCTCCCCCTCTAATTTTTTCCCGTCTGTCATCCTTTCTCTCCCCCTTTTTCTTATCGTACATGTCACAGGACACAGAGCCATAGTAGTTACTATGTGGATTATAGGCCACCTTCAGGTGATGGACCCTGGCACGCCCTAAGACAAAAACTGCACTCCCTAATTAACCCCTCCTACTACTGGGAGTACCTCAGTTTTCTTGCCAGTTTTTAAGGTGTTGGTCACGAGTAGGGATGAGCTCAGGCGTGTTTGCATGTTCCACGTGCATAGCCCGCCAGAAAGTCGGCACAGCACTGCGCTAATCACAGGCAGTGAGACATTGCCCGATCTCTGCAGCCATGCATCGGGGCATTGTCCCACTGCCTGTGATTAGCGCAACAATGCGCCGACTTCCTGGCGGGCTCTGCTCGTGGACCATGCAAACACGCCTGAGCTGATCCCTAGTCACGAGCTAAGATGTGCTGAGCTCCTCTGGAGCAATACTTGCTGGGGCTAGCTATGCAGCCGGATCCATTCAACGTGTCTTTTAGGCCAAATTGAATGGTACCCGGGCCTCGTGTCCGAAGAAACAAGGTTTTGCCTGTAAACGCTTCTCTTTTAGAGAGCTGGACCCCAGGATCCAGTACTTTGGTATTAAGGCCATAAAGTTTTACTGGCAGTGGTGCTATTACAGGTCCAGGATTGTGGGTTTCCCCGAGGATCCCTGGGTCCTAAAGGTTTGTTAACGGAACCGACCGTGAAGGGGGAAGATTGGGTCTGTTGGTTTTTACCACAGAAAACCCTACAGCGGGAAAGGTAACTGGGTGTATGTGTGTATATATGTGTATGTGTGTATGTGTGTGTGTATGTGTGTATGTGTGTGTGTGTGTGTGTGTATATATATATATATATATATATATATATATATATATATATATATATATATATATATATATATATATATATATATATATATATATATATATATATATATATATATATAAATATATATATATATAAATAAAAATATAATATAAATAAATATATGTATGTGTAAAATCAAAGTGGAAAATCTTCATTTTCAGTGTGTAGCTCTGCTTTCCGATCTAGCTGCTACACCTCGATTTCAAGGTTCTGGCTCCTTTTCTAGCCAGATTGAGGGCCCAAGGTTTAATGATTATGGTTTACCTAGTCGATCTGTTCTTGTTAGACCAGTCGGTAGCCCGCTTATACCCAAAGTATGGTCACCACATCCGACTACCTGGAATATCTAGGTCGGATTCTCAACCTAGGAGGAATCTTCTTTAAAACATTGGTCTGATCATAGGTACACCCAGAAAAGTATATTCGTACCCCAGACTAATATCAGCGCCATAAGGAACTAATTTAAGTAGTCGAAGCAAGATGATTTTCTCCTATTCAACTTTGCGTGAGGTTGTCGGGAAAGATGGGGGCTTCATTCAAGGCCATTCCTTATGCTCAGTCTCATTCTAGACTGCTGCAAAACAGTATCCTATCGGCTTGAAACAAAAAGTTCAAGCTCTACGTTCCCAATTTGTCTGACTCCAAAGCCTACGGCCACATCACCCTTATAGCGCTTGATCTCGTCTGATCTTTGGGGCTAAGCAGGGTCTGGCCTGGTTAGTACCCGGATGAAAGCCCACCTGGAATTACCAGGTGCTGTAGGCTGGGTGCGCCGGAGCCTCAGTTTATGGTTAACATCCAAAAATCTGCAAAGGGGAAAATCCTTCCTTCAGTTACCTGGGAAATAGTAACAACATATGCCAACCTTTTTTTGTTTAGGTTGGGGGACAGTCCTGGAAGAGGCAGCTGTCCAGGAGAAGTGGCCTAGATCAGAAATGGCTTTGCCCATTTAACATTTTAGAAATTCAGGCAGAACTCTTGGTCCTGAGGGCCTCAAGTTCAGTTTAAGGTATTGTCCTGCTAGGATTCAATCCGTTTATGCCACAGCAATGGCTATATTAATCACCAAGGAGGCACAAGAAGCTGTGTGGCCCAGAATCTTATCCGATCTTGGGCAGAAATCAATGTACTTTGCCTATCGGCAGTCTTCATTCTAGGAATAGAAAATTGTCAGGCGGACTACTTGAGTCACCAGCAGTTGTTCCTGGGAGAATTGGTTCCTTTACCCCGATATCAAGGATTGGGGATACCAGACATAGATCTGTTTTGCATCCAGGATCAACAAAAAAGAGCGACAACTTTGTGTCAAGAAGAAAGGAATCGCTAGCATGCAGAACGGATGCCTTGCTATTCCCGTGAATTCGGTTCTCACTGATTTGTGCATTCCCTCCTATTCTGCCTACATCCACAACTTCTTCACAGAATCAAGCAGGTAAGGAAGTCATTAATTATTATGACCCCCAGCGGGGTCCAGGAAATCTTGGTATGCAGAGATCGTAGAGATGGCAGTAGGGAACCCATGGACCCTACCTTTACGGCCAGACCTTCTCTCACAAGGTCCGGAGTGCCAACCTTCTTTACAAACACTAAATTTAACGGTTTGGCTATTAAAGCCCACACTCTGAAGAAGTGTAGGCTGTCAGGTTCGGTAGTTTTCTACCTTGGTTAATGCAGAGCCGGCCTCCATGGTTATACATTATGGAGTCTGGGAAACATATGTCTCCTGGTGTGAAACCCAGGTGCTGCACCCCAGAAATAAGTCTAGGTTGACTTTTCTGCTGATGGGGTGAGAAATTAATCTGGCCTTGAGTGCTTTCTAAGGACAGGTCTCGGCCTTATTGGTATTATGTCAATGACCACTTGCTTCGCATTCTTTGGTCCAGAAATTTATTCAGGAGTAACGCGGCTTAATCTCCGGTTAAGTAACCCTTGGAACTTGAATTTAGTTTTGTTGGCATTACAAAACAGCCTTTTTTGGGCCGATACGGCATATTCCCTTGGTCCATTTTTGACAAGGAAACTATTTTTTTCTGGTAACCATATCTGCTGCAAGAAGGGTATCAATATTGGCTGCTCTTTCTTGTAAAGAGCCATATTTTTATTGTTCACAAGGATTAGGTAGTATTGCTTCCTCATCCTATCTTTTTACCAAAGGTAGTAGCAGGTTTTTATCTAAACCAGGATATTTGTTCTACTGTCTTTTTTCCTGAACCCTGTTCTTTGGAAGAAAAATCACTAAATTTTTTTGATCCTGTGAGAGCAGTCAATATCTACTTAAAGGCGATTGCTCAGATTCGGAAAACTAATGTTTTTGTTCATGTTGCCTGAAGGTCCTAAAAGAGGACAGGCCACATCAAAATCTACTATTCTAAATAGATTCGACAAGTGATCGTTCAAGCTTTTGGTTTAAAGAGGTGGATTCCACCCTCTCAAATCAAAACAAACTCCTCTAGGGCTGTTAGTGCTTCCTGGGCAGTGCATCACCGAGCCTCCATAGCTTAAATCTGCAAGGCCGTAACTTGGTCTTCAGTCTATACATTTACCAGATTCTATCAAATAGATGTAAAAGGTCACGAGGATATCGCCTTTGGGCGCAGTGTATTGCCGACTGCAGCATAAGTCCTCTAGTCTCTTATTGCCCTACTTTTTGTTGTGTCTTCCTCCCTTCAGTTGGCATTGCTATTCCACATAGTAACTACTATGGCTCTGTGTCCCGTAATGTACGATAAGAAAATACGATTTTTAAAACGGCTTACCTGTAAAAATCCTTTTTCTTTGAAGTACATCACGGGACTCAGAGGTCCCTCCCTTAATTGGTATACAGGTGTATTGCTTTGCTACAAAACTGAGGTTCCCCCAGTAGTGGGAGGGGTTATATAGGGAGTGCACTTTTTGTCTTGGGGCGTGCCAGTGTCCATCACCTGAAGGTGGCCTATAACCCACATAGTAACTACTATGACTCTGTGTCCCATGATGTATTTCATAGAAAAGGATTTTATAGGGAAGCTGTTTTAAAAATCCTATTTTCTCTTTCTCGCTCTCTCAACATCCCCTCTTTGTTCATTTTGAAAAAAATATTTCCATCCTGCTCCTTTTGAATTTTCTTGTCACTAGTTGAAAACGAATATCTCTTTGTCAACACTAACAATTATAAAATCAAACAAACATTTCTAAAACCATAAATTATGACCAAAATTTTAGTGGCTTATTAGAAGCACGCTGCTCTCAGGCACTTCTCGGGCTTACCCATCTCGCCGGGGAGCCCAGCATCCTATCTGGCAGTCTCACAATAAAACATTTCTAATAAGCGCCCCTGCCCCCACCCATGCTCACGCACAGAGGCGAACGCATATGTAGGTCATGAACGCATATGTAAATGGGATTTCGTGTTGCACATGTGAGATATCGCCACAAACGTTTTAGCAAGAGCAATAATTCTAGCTCTAAACCCTTTTTGTAACTCTAAACTGTGTGCACAATTTTAAAGCATGACATGTTGGGTATCTATTTAATCGGCATAGCATTATCTTCTATATTTTACCCAACAAATAATATATTGTGTTTTTTTTTTGCATTAAAATTCATCAGTGTATTTTTTTTTTTTTTCCCATAAAATTTGTGTTTGACATAAATTGCAATGACCCCCATTTTGTTCTCTAGAGTCTCTGCTAAAAAATATTTATATTTATATATTTATATAATGTTTGGGGGTTCTTAGTAATTTTCTAGCAAAAATAATTTTTTTTTCTTGTAAACGTAAAGTGTCAAATGTCTGGTCTTCAAGTGGTGAAGCTCCCTCTATTGACCCCACTCGCTTTCATCCCCCCCTTTCTTTCACCTTAACCACACCCTTTCACTCTCATCTGCTCTCTTTTTTTTCACAATATATATTTATATACTGTATTTTAATTTTTATCGCTTTGATGCTGTTCTCATTCTTCAGCTTTGGAAAAACAATATGGTTAGCAGGTTAACTTGCAAAAATGTATTGAGTCAAAATATATAGATTTTTTTTCTAATTCCAAGTATAAAAAGAAGTTTAAATTTAGATTAACTCAGGAAAAATAAAGAATTTATTGAGAAAAAGTTTGATAAAACAGCGCCAATCCAGATTGGCCAGTTTACATTGTAGAGTACAGATGTTTTTGGCAACAACACTTGTACAAAAAATAATAAGCCATTCAGAAAATAAAGAAATATACAAGTGTATACAATCTCACAATAAGATCCTATCCACAATGAGATCAGTGGAACTGAGGCCCTGAGTGTTCAGCCAAAGACCCCATAACTTCTCAAATTTGCCAGGGCATCACCTATGCTGATAAACTAGATGTGCTTGCTTAAGGATTTCACCCATATATTTACCCATTAGACGTGTCATGGGACTTCCAGTGTATAAGGCTGAAGCAGGGCTCAAGTAATGGCCTCTCTAGTCAAGCTCTCCACTTGCAGGTCATCCCAGGATCCCCAGAACGCATATTTTAGGGTCTACTAGCAATGCTGTGTGGAACACCCTATTAAAGGGGTTGTAAACCCTCGCCGTCTTTCACCTTAATGCATTCTTTGCATTAAGGTGAAAAAAACCTTCTTTACTGCAGCAGCGCCCCCCTTATACTTACCTGAGCCCCAAAATTCACATGACTGGGACAAGCACACCAGCTCCAGCTGATGTCTCAAGTCCTGATTGGATAGATTGATAGCAGTGCAGCCATTGGTTCCCGCTGCTGTCAGTCAAATCCAATGATGCAAGGGGCGGGGCCGAGTTCTACATTCGGCGTCCATGGACGCCGAATGCTGGACTCGGGAGTGTGCCTGCAAGGTAACCCCCTGGGAGAGAGCTGTTTTTTTTGTTATCCGTTATTTTTTCTGATGCTCCATGTTATAATTCTCCTTTCAGCTTGCAGTATAAATGCCTATTTTACCTTCTATGTAGCTTGCTTGTTTTTGAAGATAGTTCACTAATACTGTGCTGTATTTTTTTAAACCTATACCTTTGATCAAGACGCCACTTGTTTTTACTGTGAAATGAATGAACATGTACCTAAAGGCTTCCAGTGAATTCTTGCATACTTGATCCAAAACTGAGGGTGGGAGAAGGTTTGCAGCAAAAACATAATCCACAGCTATTTATGGCTTTTGCTCTTGATGGATTGAATTGCAATGAGGGGTTCCTGAGGTCTGAAAACTGTTTTGAAATGTTTGAGAATTTATTATGGTAAAATTGGGGAATTTGGTCATAGATTATATGTTTCAAGCCTTCAATTCCAATTCCTGCAGTTTTGTTTCTGAAAGGAAAAGGTTTTTTTAAGCTTAAAAAGTGTACGTGTTACACAGAAGTTTATTTATTTTAACACTTTTGTAAAAAATAATGTTAGACTAATTTATTATATCTAGGTGGTTATGTTAACCACTTCAATACTGGGCACGTTCACCCCCTTCCTGCCCAGGCCAATTTTCAGCTTTCAGAACTGTTGCACTTTGAATGATAATTGCGTGGTCAAGCAGTGCTGTACCCAAACTACATTTTTATAATTTTTTTGAGACCGTTAAAGATTTATTTTGGTGGTATTCAACCACTTGCTTACTGGGCATTTTTATAATTTTTTTGAGACCGTTAAAGATTTATTTTGGTGGTATTTAACCACTTGCTTACTGGGCACTTAAACGCCCTTCCTGCCCAGACCAATTTTCAGCTTTCGGTGCTCACACTTTGAATGACAATTACTCAGTCATGCAATATTACCCAAATGAATTTTTTGTCCTTTTTTTCCCACAAATAGAGCTTTCTTTTGGTGGTATTTGATCACCTCTGGGTTTTTTATTTTTTGCGCTATAAATGAAAAATTTTGAAAAAAAAAACACATTTTTCTTTTGTTTCTGTGATGAAATTTAGCAAATTATTAATTACTCTTCATAAATTTTGCCCACAATTTATACTGCCACATATCTTTGGTAAAAAATAACCCAAATTAGTGGATATTATTTGGTCTTTGTGAAAGTTACAGACTCTACAAACTGTGGTGCGAATCATACAAAATTGATCACACCTGATGCACTGGTGACCGATCTCATTTCTTGTGACCCGAACAAGCCAAGAAAGTACAAATACCCCCCAAATGACCCCTTTTTTGAAAGTAGACATTCCAAGGTATTTATTAAGAGGCATCGTGAGCTTTTGATGTTGTTGTCATTTTTTTTCCCACAATTCTTTGCAAAATGAATTATTTTTTTTAATTTTTATTTTTTCCACAAAATTGTCATTGTAATAGGTTATTTCTCTCACATGGCATGTGTATACCACAAATGACACCCCAAAATAAATTTTGATACTCCTTCTGAGTATTACGATACCACATGTGGGGGACTTTTACACAGCCTGGCCACTTAGAGAGTGTTCTAGAAGCATAAATTACACGTCTAACTTATTGACTATCTATTACACTTTTAAAGGCCCTGGAGCACCAGGACAATGACACGTGACACTGACGTGGCACTGATGACAGGTGGCACTGATACGTGGCACTGATGACACTGACGTGGCACTGATGACAGATGGCACCAATACGGGGCACTGATGACATGTGCCACTGATGACAGATGGCACTAATACGGGGCACTGACACGTGACACTGACAGATATTATGTGGCACTGGTGACAGATGGCACTTATACGTAGCACTGATATCATGTGGCACTGATGAGAGATGGCACTAATGTGGCACTGATGACAGATGGCACTGACTCGTGACACTGATGACAGATGGCACTGACTCGTGACACTGATGACAGATGGCACTGACTCGTGACACTGATGACAGATGGCACTGACTCGTGACACTGATGACAGATGGCACTGACTCGTGACACTGATGACAGATGGCACTGACTCGTGACACTGATGACAGATGGCACTGACTCGTGACACTGATGACAGATGGCACTGATATGTGGCATTGATGACACGTGACACTGACAGGTGGCACTGATACTTGGCACTGATGACAGATGGCACTAATATGTGGCACTGATGACACATGACACTGACATGGCACTGATGACACGTGGCACTGATGACACGTGGCACTGATGACACGTGGCACTGATGACACGTGGCACTGATGACACGTGGCACTGATGACACGTGGCACTTATACATGGCACTGGGGACAGGTGGCACTGGGGACAGGTGCACTGGGGACAGGTGGCACTGGCAGATGGCACTGGGGACAGCTTGCACTGGGGACAGATGGCACATTTCGTTTTTTTTAGTTTTTTTTTACTTGCGGCCGCTCCAGCCGTTCATCTCTCCCTCCTCACATGCTGTCTGTGTGAGGAGGGAGAGCGGCGCTGAGAGATGATCTCATATGTTTACATATGAGATCATCTCTCATTGGACACGCCGATCTCGCTGTAAACGGTCGCTGTGATTGGCTGTTTACAGCGATCTGTGACTGGCTGTGTCCGACGGACACGGCCAGCACAGAACTTCCCTAATGCGCGCTCCTGCTGGGAGCGTCCGCGCTGCAGCCGTCTTTCGGCTATAGCGCGGGCGCGTAGTGGTTAATCACCACTGAGTTTTTATTTTGTAAATAAGTAATTTTTCTCCTTTACTGATGGGGCACTGATAGGCTGCACTGATGAGGAGGCACTAATATGTAGCACTTATAGGCACTGATTGCAGCACTGAGGGGCATCCGTTATGGGCAGTGATAGGCGGAACTGATAAGTGGCACTGATGAGTCACTGACGGGCATCACTGGTGAGCATTACTGCTGGACATCACTGGGGGGCACTGGCAGGCATCGCTGATGGGGCTGCACTGATTGTCAGCGCAGACCCCCCCCCCCCTTCGGGAGAGCCACTTATCGGCTCTCCTCTACTCATGCCCTGTCAGCGCGACTAGAGGAATGCGATAACCGACACTTCCTATTTACACTGTGATCAGCTGTGATTGGACACAGCTGATCACTTGGTAAAGAGCCTACGTCATAGGATTAGTACAATCTCTGTAAACTTTGACAGCCATTCCTTAACCCCACGCGGTGGGGACAGCCTATAATGTTGCTTTGAGCACTGGATCTTGTGTGGGTGCTAATTTTGCCACTTTTTTTACACATGTATACGAAGCCGCAGGGTGCTATATAAGTCCAGGACTGTGGACTACCCCTATGGAACTCAGTCCCTGAAGACCCATTTGGGGGTATGCCCACCATGATGATGGGTAAAGCCTGGACTTTACGTACAGTCCAGCCTCATAGACAGGTAAGACGGGGTTACCCTGTATGCTTCTGACTGCTGCTAAAGACTGGACCATATTTGACTTGTATTCATTATGGTGTATACAGTGCCTTGAAAAAGTATTCCTACCCCTGGAAATTTTCCACATTTTGCCATGTTGCAACCAAAAACATACATGTATATTTTATTGGAATTTTATGTGCTAGACCAACACAAAGTGGCATATAATTGTGA
Organism: Lithobates sylvaticus; assembly: GCA_028564925.1. Classification (NCBI taxonomy): domain Eukaryota; kingdom Metazoa; phylum Chordata; class Amphibia; order Anura; family Ranidae; genus Lithobates; species Lithobates sylvaticus. Next base: position 132,577,283 of record CM053028.1, read on the forward strand.
AGTGGAAGGAAAATGATAAATAGTTTTAAATTTTTTTTTTTTTTTACAAATAAATATGTGAAAAGTGCGGCGTGCATTTGTACTCAGCCTCCTTTACTCTGATACCCCTAACAAAAATCTAGTGGAACCAATTGTCTTCAGAAGTCACCTAATGATTAAATAGAGTCCACCTGTGTGTGATTTAATCTCAGTATAAATGCAGCTGTTCTGTGAAGCCCTCAGAGGTTTGTTAGAGAACCTTAGTGAACAAACAGCATCGTGAAGGCCAAGGAATACACCAGACAGGTCAGGGATAAAGTTGTGGAGAAGTTAAAGCAGGGTTAGGTTATAAAAAAAATATCCCAAGCATTGAACATCTCACGGAGCACTGTTCAATCCATCATCTGAAATATATGGCACAACTGCAAACCTACCAATACATGGCCGTCCCCCTAAACTGACAGGCCGGACAAGGAGAGCATAAGGCTCCATGCACACTGAAGCTTTTTCTGAATGCCAGATTGCTGGCAGAAAAACATGCTTTTAACAGCGTTTTGTACTAGCGTTTATGAGCGTTTTTAGTGTTAGCGTTTATGAGCGTTTTTTAATAAAAATACACAGAGGACACTCCAAAAATCCCACAATGCATTCCAAACTCCCACAATGCATTTAAAAAATAGAACGATGAATGCTAATTAAAGTGGAGTTCCACCCACTTTTAAAACTCTTCAGCATTCCTCACCAAAGTGTGCACTGTAAACGAATTGGATATTTTTTAATTTTTTTCTCAGCACCTACTGTATATCTGCTGTATTCATTTTTCACTTCCTCCTCCCTGGCCGCGGCCCATCGCATCATGTCCTGTTTGCAATGCCTCCTGGGAAGGGGCGGCAACTTCCTCTGACACTGCCGTTGCTATGGAAACCTAACCTGAAACCTATTACACTGCTTGTGCTGCACTGAGCATGTGCAAGATCTGCAAGGATGAGATCCAGGAAGAAATACAGTCTGGCTTCAGATGCCCACACTTAAGATGGCCACGGCCTGCTGTAAGTTTATAAAATAACAAACTACTGCTATAAACAAACAAAACGGACCTTAGTTTACAGACTAACTTTACTAGAATACATTAGGCTTGTGTATTATAGGGGTATATTTATTTAAAAAGTATAATTTTGTCCGGAACACCGCTTTAACACGCGTTAATGCACGTTTATCAGCGTTTGGCGTTTTTTGGCGGTGAAAAACTGCACTTTGAACACGAATTTCTGGCGTTCAGAAAAAAGTCCATAAACTCCACTGCTTATTAAAGCTAAAAAAACTTCCATGTGTGCATGGACGCATAGGCTAACATAGAGTGGAGTTTATGGGCTTTTAAAAAAAACGCCCAAACTCCAATAAACTGAAGTTTATCCTCTCCAGTAGGCATGGAGCCTTAATCAGAGAAGCAGCCACTTTGTGTTGGTCTATCACATAAAATCCCAATAAAATACATTTACGTTTTTGGTTGTAATATGACAAAATGGCTGTTGACCAGGGAATAGTTGAGACAGTACCTTCACATGACCAGTTCAAAGGATTCATTCAAACCTGTTTTATGGTACCAAAGCTCAACAGGTGTATTCATCCTATTCTGGTCTGTTTAATCAAAAGTGATATTGTTTAAGATGGAACTTGGTTAGCTCCTGGCTACCTGAAAGTTTTGGGGGCCCCTATCCACTCACCCTCCACCATCTCCCCTGCACTTTATGTTGCATGCTTATACCCTAAAAAAAAAAAAAAAAAATTAAATCCAGAAAGGATGGTGGGAGCCCCTCATAATGGGCACAACAGGTGTGCAGAGCCTGGAACCCCCATCATTAGGTTTCTAGGGAGAAAAATGAGAACTGTCAGGGTTATTTTAAAGTGGTATTGAACCCAAAACTGTGGTATATTGCAGCTTACCAGTTCTTGAATGTGGTGGATGATAAGAAATATACAAAGAATTACAGGTGATATCGACATTTGCCTTGTTCCTTATATGTACTTTTTGTAGCTAAAATGGCGCTGACTTATTGTTTATACAACTTTAAGTTCCAACCAAGCCTAAAGCAATACTTAAAGAACTAGCAGATGTTACCATAATAGGAAACCTTGTAAAGGCACTCTGGATTTGGCAATAAAGCTGACAATGCACCATGAGTCACCAGTGTGCCTTAGCCAATGGCAGGTTGCCAAATACTGCTATAAAGTGACTGCGTACGGATTTGCGTGTGTGATTTTGCTGTGGAACTCCTTGCTGTAGGAGTTCTTACCCCTTTGTACTAGTACATCTGTAATAAATCTGTCTTCTAATCAACTTGACCAGAGTTGACTGATCAGTGAGAGAATGGAATTTTACCTATAGTGGCTACATCGGTTTTCTTTTCTTAGCCCCCCCCCCCCCCCCCTGTTTTTACCTGATGATCTGGCCAGTAACGCACCTCTTGAGTTGCAGTGCCCCTTCTCTGGATGAAGGAATACAGGGAGCACCTTTTGGACTGCAGCATTGTCAGTCTAGGGCACATGCGCCAAACACACGGCCCACCAGGCCATTTCATGTGGCCCTCGCACTTGTCCTGCAGCTCTGACACCCCCTTGTCTCAGCAATTGCCAGCATAGAGATGGACAGAACTCCTCCATTAGATCCTGCACTTCTCTGTGCAGCTTCAGAGAAGCTCGTCTCTGCCCTCCGTCATTTCAGCAGTCAGCAGCAGAGAGGACTGGACTCTTACAGATCTTGTGCCTCTCTGAGTAGCTGCAGTCGGCTTGCCTTCTTCCTAGAAGGCATCCTGGTGCTATCTCTTCTCCAGTAATCAATTCGCCTGGCTATCCACATGATTTAACAGAAGATGTGATTCATCAGACCAGGGCACCTTCTTCCGTAGCTCAGCGGTCCATGTCTGATGCTCAGGTGCCCATTGTGGGTGCTTTTGGCTGTAGACACAGGTCGGCAAGGGCATCCTTACTGGTCTGCTTTTACGCAGTCCCATTCACAACAAATTGCGTTGCACTGTGTATTCTGATACCGTTCTATCAGAACCAGAATTAACTTTTTCAGCAATTTTAGCTACAGTAGTTCTTCTATTGGATCTGACTACATGGGCCAGTCTTTGCTCTCCACAAGCGGTAGTGAGCCTTGGCCACTCATGAGCCTGTTGCCTGTCTGACGGTTTTCCTTCTGTAGACCAATTTTGGTACGTCGTGACCACCACAGAAAAAAGTAATAAATTAAATTGGTTAAAAAAAAAAAAACACTCTATCTATTAATCCCCAGGTACCAACAAATATATTGAATACAGTGGATGACATTTGCTTTTACTGCTTGAACATCAGGGAGCACAATTTCAATTAGAATTTTAATGATCACAAACCTGCGAAAATGTCACACTGCAATTTTTTTTATTTTTTCCCAAATAAACACAAATTAATCTTTTACTAATGACACAAACAATTTGCAATAATGGTAGAAAACTTTTGTTTTGATATCTCATTGATTGCTTCCTAATTCTTAATAGAACATGTACAAAAAATAGGCTGTTTTTATAGCTGAAATTTGCAGGCAGTACAGTTTGGAATGCTGGAGCAAAGAATGGGAGTTGGGGTGTAAGAGAGACGCTCTAGGAAGTTGAAGTTTTTAGGTCATGTCTCCTAGGCCTGAAGTCTGGAACAAGTTAAAGTACACCTGTAATGAGAAAAATATATAGGCGTTTTATTTTTAATCACTGAAATTGCCACTTGCCTGGCTGTCTCTTTGATGCTTTGTCTTTGATGATTTCTGAGTAAATGACCCAAAAGAAGCCTAGACATAAGGAATTCTGACATGATGTGCTGCTTGTTTGTTCTAGGTCAGAAGTTGCAAAGCTGAATTATTTTGCTATGCATTTTTTGAGCAGCGTATGTTTACCTGAAGATAATTTTGATATGACTTCCCGTTCACACCATAATGCATGCATTTTCGTGTGTTGAGGCATGTTGTGTTAAGCTACCCAGTTATTTTGTATGAGTGGACAAGGTGCCTCAATATTTGAAAAATAGGTCTTGTACAGGTTTTTTCTTTTTCAACACAGCACACAGAACATGTGCAATCATGTGCTCTGGTATTCTATTGTGCATGGGATATGTACATTGTGATGCAGTTAAAAGCCCCATACACATGGGCTGAATATTGGCTGAAATCAGCCGTTACAGTAGAAACCGGCCAATTTTTGCCCCATGTGTACAGCTGCTTGTCCAACTGAGACGATCTCACAATTGGCTTCTGTCAAATGGGCATGCTGGAAAACCAGCAGCTGATCGGCATCCGATCAGCACTCTCAGCCAATGGCTGCAAGTGCTAGCCAGTGTGTTCTGGTGTGGGGGGGTTCTGTCAGAACACAATAGGATCGCTGGGAGATCGCTGTACTAACATTGCATAGGTAATATACAGTCCTGGCCAAAAGTTTTGAAATTGACACAAATTATTGTTTTTCACTAAGTCTGCTGCCTCGGTTTTTATGCTGGCAATTTGCATGCACTCCAGAATGTTAAGAAGAGTGATCAGATGAATTGCAATTAATTGCAAAGTACCTCTTAGCCATTTAAATTAACTTCCCACAAAAGGACCAGCTGACATCATAAACATAAACTCTCGTTAAAGTGGTGTTCCGGGGTAAAAAAAAATTAAAAGACAGCAGCTACACATACTGCAGCTGCTGGCTTTTAATAAATGGACACTTACCTGTCCTGCAGTCCCTCGATGTCGGTACCGCAGCTGATGCCGCTGCCATTGCAGGTAAGGTAACCTGGCAGTGTAGCCTTTCGACCTTCACGTCGGGAACCTTACTGCGCATGCGCCAGGCCCCGCTCCTCTCTCCTATTAGCCCGGCGGCCGGGGGAGGAGCCTTAATGCTGATTGAGTGAATAACAGACTAAAAGCTTTAAAAAGAGGGTGGTGCTTGAAATCACTGTTCTTCCTCTGTTAACCCTGGTTACCTGCAAGGAAACACATGCAGTCATCATTGCTTTGCTGAAAAATTGAATCAGAGGCAAGGATTTTGCTGCTACTAGGATTGCACCTAAATCAACCATTTATTGCATCATCAAGGACTTCATAGAGAGGGGTTTAATTGTTATGAGGAAGGCATCAGGGCTCCCAAGAAAGTCCAGCAAGTGCCAGTACCGTCTCCTACAGTTGATTCAGCTGTGGGGTCGGGGCATTCGGGTGAGGCGAAGGATTTTGAAGGATGGCCTGGTTTCAAGAAGGGCAGTAAAGAAGCCACTTTTCTCCAGGAAAAACATCAGGGACAGATTGATATTCTGCAAAAGGTAAAGTAATTTTCTTTGAATCCCCTTTCCATAGAAGAAAAGGTGAACGCTACCATCAGTCCTGTGTCATGCCAACAGTAAAGCATCCTGAGACCATTGATGTGTGGGGTTGCTTCTCCGCCAAGGGAGTGGGCTCACCTACATTTTTTCTCAAGAACTCAGCCATGAATAACGAATGGTACAAAAACATCCTCCCAAGAGCAACTTCTCCCAACCATCCAAGAACAGTTTGGTGAAGAACAATGCCTTTTCCAGCATGATGGAGCACCTTGCCATTAGGCAAAAGTGATAAATAAGTCGCTTGCGGAACAGAAAATCCCACAATTGGCACCTTTCAGGGGGGATGGGGGTGCAGATACCTGTATAATCCAGGTATCTGCACCCACTTCCGGGACTAGCTAGCCGCAGCTGCCCCGCCCCTATCCGAACATGCTGGGCCCTCCCCCCCGTTGTGTCTTGGGAAACACACAGTTCCCAGGACACAACGGGGACCAATAAAGACGCACATCACGGCTTCACTTCCTGATTCCTGGACAGAGGATGGTGGCGGGGGCAGCCGAGAGACGAGCGGTTGCTCATCATCTTCTGCCGACACCGCTGGAACCTGGAACAGGTAAGTGTCCATTTATTAAAAGTCAGCAGCTGCAGTATTTGTAGCTTCTGACTTTTAATATTTTTTGTGCAGGTGGACCACCTCTTTAATCCCATTGAGAACTTGTGTTTAATCCTGAAGAGGTCGGGTGAACAAAACACCCCCCCCACAAATTCTGACAAACTCCAAGCATTGATTATGCAAGATTGGGCTGCCACCAGTCAGGATGTGACCAAGAAGTTGATTGACAGCATGCAACGGCGAATTGCAGAAGTCTTGAAAAAGAAGGGCCAACACTGCAAATATTGACTCTTTGCATAAACTTTGTCATTTCCAATAAAAGCCTGCGACACTCGAAGAAAGGCTTGTAATTATACTTCAGTATACCATAGTAACATCTGACAAAAAGATCTAAAAACACTGAGGCTACTTTCACACTGGAGCGGTGGGGCGATGGCGGTAAAGCGGCGCTATATTTAGCGCCGCTTTACCGGCGTTTTAGCAGCGCATTTCGGCCGCTAGCGGGGTGGTTTTACCCCCCGCGAGCGGCCGAAAAAGGGTCAATAGCGCCCGCAAACCGGCGCTGCAGCGGCGTTTTGTGGGCGGGTTCGGAGCACTGCCCCATTGTTTCCAATGGGAACGGGCGCTATAGGAGCGGTAAATATACCGCTCCTATAGCGAGCCAAAGATGCGGCTTGCAGGACATTTTCCAGCGTCCTGCAAGCGCACCGCTTCAGTGTGAAAGCCCTCGGGCTTTCACACTGAAGACACAGCAACAGCTGTTTCGGGTCGGTTTGCAGGCGCTATTTTTAGCGCAATAGCGCCTGCAAACCGCCCCAGTGTGAAAGGGGCCTGAAGCAGCAGACTTTGTGAAAATTAATATTTTGTGTTATTCTCAAAACTTTTTGCCAGGGCTGTACAAAGACCTCCTAAGCTTTTCTTCGTTAAGCCCGCTGGGTTGAACGAAAATTTACTTATTTTTTTAAACTTAACGTGTACCATCCATTAATATTGCACAATGCATATATAAAGCACACTACTGCTTACATTGGGATCTAAATGAGCGATTACATCTTATGCAGTTGCTGTCTCATGTATTTCTTTGATACTGATTTTTTTTAAAGCTACCTCTAGTGGTGAACTGTATATAAAAGAATGGGATAAGCATCCCTACCTAAAATATATCTCTATTCGATTTTTTTATTTTTAGAGAGTGGAGAAGTTATTACTTTTATTAGGTTTTATTTCATTCGGAGGCCTGGTTGGGAAGATTCCCCTTGCTTTTGTCCCACTTATAAAATTGCCATGGGGACAATTGCCAGGGACAGAGGTTTTACATCAAAGGACCTCCAAAAACGCAGTTGGCACCATGTTCACCGACCACACATCCTTATCTTTTTTTTTTTTTTTCTTTTTTCCCCGTTAGCAATACATTTTTATCTTTTCTCTGGTCTGGTGACAGGCAATAGGAAACGCTAATGCCAAGCAATTAGTAAAAGGAGGCATGGCGTTGTGTCCAGCAGAATTTTGAAGATTTTCTTGTAAGATGCTCTGCCAAAGTATTGATCTCTTTTACACTACCTCCATGTCAAACGTGATCTCTGTTTGCTACTGTTCCTTTATGCTTTTATATATCCCACCTTGATATGAAGGCACACCTGCCACATTTATTATGTCCCAGTGACTTGTCTATGATTGGATAGTGGACTGCAGTTCCCAACCTGTCATTTATTATTAATGTTAATTATTAGTAAATATTGCATTTACAATATTCCCTAATAGTCATTTTCTGCACTGATGAGTGCAAGAAGGATGCCTGATAATCAATTGGCTGCCCATTAAACATGGGGTAGAGCCAATCTCCATTGAATAGCTAAGCTCTGGTTGGAAACTGCACTTCAGCTGCATCCTATTACAATACACTGTTACAAGATGAACCTGCTCCCCCTTTTAATTAAAAACATGGCACTGTGTGGTTTAATACCATCACAGTGAGCTGCAGTAGGATGCATGTGATCTGCGGCAGCTCTCCAGTATTCCTAGATGCTGCGCATTCAATGTATAATGAATTGGCAGCCAATGGATTATGGAGCGTATGTCTTGCATACACCCACTTCAACATTTTCTACTTCATATACAAGCTAGAGCTGCACGATTCAGGCTAAAATGAGAATCATGAACATCATCTTTTCACATTATACAAAAAAATTGGGCTAACTTTACTGTTTATTTATTTTAATTAATCGAAGTGTATTTTTTCCCCCAAAAATTTAAAAGAACGCTGCGCAAATACAATGTGACATAAAATATTGCAACAACCACCATTTTATTTTCTAGGGTCTCTGCTAAAAATGTATTGTAAAAATGTAATGTTTGTGTGTGTGTGTGTATGTGTGTGTGTGTGTATGTGTATATATATATATATATATATATATATATATATATATATATATATATATATATTGTGTGTATATGTGTTTGGGGGTTCTAGCAGAAAATACTGATTTTAACTTGTAAACAAGTGTCAGAAAAAGGTTTAGTCTTTAAGTGGTTAAACTGACCTCTTTTACAGACCGAAGTTCATTCCTTTGATCTAAAAGAACTAAAATATACTTTTTGTTTTTATAGTTCTCTCCCAGTGCTGATAAACATTTGTTTATTGTTGATAAACATTTTCCGGCTTTTTTTTTTTCTTGACAGCTCTGAGTGAGTAGAGAACGTCTCTGCACTTACATGAATGAATTGTGTAAGGCTCGGTTCACATTTGTGCGATGCGGGAACCCTGCGAATCCAGTGCGGGTTCCCGCATGGCACCCGACTCACACACCAGTTCACACTGCCATATGCGAACTGCCGGGAGTATCAATACATTGTTAATGACACCCCCTTTTCAGCTTGCATATTGCACTGCGAACTGACAGTTCAGACATGAATCGGATCCGTTTCTGGTGCGGACCAAAAAAAAGGGACCTGTGCGAGTTTGGTCAAAATGCGATATCAGCCATACTCTCTGTATGATTGAAATCGCATCAAACAAACCTTACATTGTACATCATTTGCAGTGCGGTGCGAATCACATGCGATCTCACAGAGCACGCTGGTATGAACCGGCACTAAATGTTGCATAGAAATCGTAAAGGGGGGTTGAATCGAGATCGCAATTTTTTTTAACGATTAATCGTGCAGCTCTAATGCAGGCACAGATTTGCTGACAGAGTATTTTTGGAAGACCATGGCATAGTGCTGCACGATTAATCGTTAAAAAAATTGCAAACTCTATTCAACCCCCAAAGGATCTTAAAGCGTAACTTCAGTAATTTTTTTTTCAACTTTCCATCTATTAAATCCTCTGCTCTTGTTGTTTTAACTATGGCAGTAAAACATTTTTTTTCTGCCAGTAAATACCTTATACAGCCCACTACTTCCTATTTCTTGTCTGGTAAAAAGCCTAGGCTTATGACATCATGCACAGCTCTCTCTCTCTCTCTCTCTTGAGAGTTTGCCAGGAAGTGAGGGGGGATGAGTCATAAGAGGGCCAATGAGAGCTGCAGGATTAAAGGTGTGTCTGTGTACATTCAGGAAGTGAACAGGCAGCAGCTTCAGCTGCCCACAGTAAAATAGTTGCAACCAGCGGAGGGAGATTTCTGCAGCATATTTATCAAGTACAGAATCACAGTATATATAAAATAATATGCAAAGTGGTTTCAGGGAAGCTTCAGAATGGCAAAGATGTTTTTATTACAAATTATGTGAGCAGACTGCAGTTCCTCTTTAAAGTTGAACGCTACAGAGTGGCTAAACAATTACCACTTTGCTCTAAAAGTAGTATACATGTACACTACTTTGCATTGATACAAGTATTTATCTATATTACACTATGAACATTCCCACACTAAAACTTGGAGGAAAAAATATCTTAAGATTATTGTTAATGAACTATGGCATTTGTATGTATTTACCTGCAAATGTTTTTCAGAGCAATATCATTTTTATTGTAGTATAAAAAATGAAGAGGATATAATAATAAGGTCTGTAGTAATATTTCTGACTTGAATGACCCTTGCTGTATTTGCTTCATCAGCAATCTTGTTTCATTTTGAAAACTATTTCCCAGGGTGAATGGGGAGTTGTCATGTCAGCACCTCAATTCCTTTCTCCTAGATTGGTTTCATACTCTTATTTAGGAAGCTACTGGGGTCACTAGATGCCAAGCTCAGGACTTTTTATTTGAAACAACCGAATTATTGACAAGGATCCTATTCAAGGGACTTTATATACCATTACATTCACATATGGTACTGTTACTTTACTGACCCTGGCAGCTTTCATTTCTAAATTTACACTGCAAAGTAGCTAACACCTACAGGTCACTTATTAGAAGAGGAATGGTATAAATATCACATCAGTACAACTAGCGCCCAGCTTGGCTTTCAATATTTCTTATGTTTAGACCTACTATACTGTTGAAAAGTTTTAGGTAGGTGTGAAATAATGCCGTAAATTAGGATTGCTTTCAGAAGAAAGTGTTAATAGTTTTATTTATTTTTTTATCAATTAACAACATGGAAATTAAATGAACAGAAGAGAAATCCAAATCAAATCAATATTTGGTATCACCACCTTTTTGCCTTAAAAGCAGCATTAATTCTTCTAAGTACACCTGCACACAGTTTTTGAAGGAACTCAGCCGGTAAGTTGCTCAAAACATCTTGGAGAAGTAACCACAGATCTTCTGTGGATGTAGGCCGCCTCAATTCCTTCTGTCTCTTCATGTAATCCCAGACAGACTCAATAGTGTTGAGATCAGGGCTCTGCGTGAGGCCAAGCCATTACTTCCAGGACTCCTTGTTGCTTTTCACACTGAAAATAGTTCTTAATGTCATTGGCTGTAGGTTTGGGAGCCTTTTCCAGCTTGTAGAATAGATTTGGGCCTAATTACACGCCTCCCTGATTGTATGGCATGATGGCTTAGTATGTGCCTGAATTTCTCAGCATTAAAGAGCGCATAGATCCTGACTAAATCTCCAACTCCATTTTCAGAAACGCAGCCCCAAACTTGCAAGAAACCTCCACCAAGCTTGACTGTTGTAAAATTGCAGAAAGGGGGTACCGGTGCCAACTCTATATATTAAAAATTGTTTATGAAGGCTGCAATCTGGAAAGTAAGAGGACTATTTGTTCAGTTACTGATTGACTGTTGCCTGCAGACACTCATTATTGTACCTCTCTACAGCCCTTTGTGAACAAACTGCCTCCTTCTACAGCCAAATATATCAAATTTTTACTCCTCAGTCCAGAGCACCTGCTGCCATTTTTCTGAGCCCCAGTTCCTATGTTTTTATGCATAGTTGAGTAGCCTTGTTTGCATGTCCTATACCCACCCCATGTTGAGGGCCTGTGGCCTAGTATGGTTCAGGAGGGGACTGCTTCTCAGTCTCTGGTTTTAATGGCAATATTGCAGCCCAGAGGGGGTTTTTGAGTCTGTGATTTCTACCTTGTTATTACCACACCTGGGAATCCTTTTTTGCCTGGTGGGAAAACAAGCACTTCAATCCCAGATATTACTCTGTTCCTCGCATTCTGGCCTTGACCAGAAATTGGCCTTAAGTACTCTTAAAGGTCCGGTCTCAGCCTTGACCCATTTTTTTTTTTTAAAGACCTGTGGCTTTACTCTCCCTTCTATAAACCTTTCTTCAAGACGTATCTCATATTGGGCCCTCTTTGCAGCACCCTGTCCTTCCTCTTAACTTGTTCTCTCTGGCCTGCACAAACTATCCTTAGATGGGATGTTCCTCTAGAATGCAAAGTAGCCTCTTTGGTTGTTATCAAGTCCTGTCTTTTAACTTAACTGGCGGCCCTTCCCTGTAAAAACATTTCTTCATACTTCACAATGACAAGGTTCTCTTACACCCAATGCCATGCTTTCACCCCAAGGTGGTTTCAGCATTCCACCTCACCTAGGACATTGTCCTCCCTTATGCCATGTTCGTAAAGTGGTGCTCCAGCTCCTCTCCCCAAAAAAAACAAATACTGTAGCTGCTGACTTTTAAAGCGGAGTTCCACCCTAAAGTGGAGTTCCACCCTAAAGTGGAACTTCCGCTCATCGGAACCCTCCCCCCCTCCAGTGCCATAATTGGCACCTTTCAGTGGGGAGGGGGGTACAGATACCTGTATAATACAGGTATCTACAGATACCTGTATAATACAGGTATCTGCACCCACTTCCAGGCATAGATATCTGCAGAATCTGTGGGTATTTATGCCACTTCCTGCGGGGCCCCTGCTGTCTGCTGGGAAACACATGGATCCCAGAGACAGCAGGGAGCATCCTTATTGTGCAGCGCGACTCGCGCATGCGCAGTAGGGAACCGGGAAGTGAAGGCGCAAGGCTTCACTTCCTGATTCTCTTACCGAAGATGGCGGCGGCAGCACCCGAGACCGGATCGATAGATCAGCTTTTGGGTGCAGACATTGCGGGCACCCTGGACAGGTAAGTGTCCATATTTTAAAAGCCAGCAGCTGCAGTATTTGTAGTATTTGACAGCGGAGGGAGGGGAGGGGGGAGGAAGCAAGCAAACAAATGGAGCTTCACCTTTTGGGTGGAGCTCCGTTTTAAGCATCCAAAGGAAATTGATTTAAAGTGGTTCTAAAGGCTGAAGTTTTTTTTTTTTTACCCTATTGCATTCTCTGCATTAAGGTGAAAAAACTTCAGTATGCAGTCCCCCCTTATACTTACCTGAGCCCAACCTTGATCCAGCAATGTGCATGAGAGCAGTGGCTCTCCTGGCTCTCTCCCTCCTCATTGGCTCAGACACAACAGCAGGAGCCATTGACTACTGTTGTTGTCAATCACAGCTAGTGAGGCTGTAGCGGGGGGTGGGGCCGAGCCACGTTCTGTGTGTCTATGGATGCACACAGCCGACTCGAGAGCAAGCCTGCATGTGTGCCCCCCCCCCCCCCCCCCCCCCCCCCCCCCCCCCCCCCAGCAAGTGGCTTGCAATAGTGGGCACTTGGAGGGTGGAAGGAGCCAGGAGTCCAGGTGGAGTACCTGAGAAGAGCAGAAGTATTGCTATTGTCTTATGTATTATCCATTCAAGTTCTTGTAAATTTATAGCTAAACTCTAGTCAAATATACAAGCTATAATAATAAAAAAAAACACACAAATCAGCACAAGGGACATAACTTGCATGTCAGTAGGGCATGTCCCTTGTGCTGATGCCTCTTCTGTTATGTGAAACCTTCCTCTGTCCATGTCCCCCCCCCCCCCCCCCCCCCCCCCCCCCCCCCCCCCGCCACCGTAATCTTCCAGTGTGGCAGGGATTAAAAGAACTAAGGGGCTGCTACAGGCTTTCATCAAGAGCTTCCAACTATGCCTGCCCTTTCTGCCCAGCTCCACCATTAGTGGAAGCCAGTACTACACCTTCTATGAATGAAACTGGATATCTGTAAAGAGTAAGTGGACCTTGCAATCGTCTGCCCATCCTCCATTAATTGATCGCTTTGCTGTCATGGAAGCAGTAGTACGGCTTCTTTGAATGTCGGAGCTGCATGGAAAGGCTGAGCATTGTAGATCATTCTTGATGGGAGACCGTGTTGTATAAAATGCAGCAGAAAAAAAGGTTGTGTCACTAAGCTGTCTATGCAGCAAGGCTGTTGAAATCTCATAATTTATATTTTGTAAAGTAATATAGCTTCTGTATATATTTTCAAATGTATTGAGCTGGCAACATCTGTTTTTGTCTCTCGAACAGTAGGAAGCCTATGTGGTTGGATTAGGAAAACTTGGCCTTTTTTTATTTACATGGCACTATAAAAAAAAAAAAAAAAAAAAAAAATATATATATATATATATTGTAATTATTCAAATTTGTTGAAATTAAAAAGAAAAGTTGTTAGTATCGTCCTAACATAAACCATGCAGTGAAGAAATATAATAGGACTATTTATGCAATAATACATTTATTTTCAGTTGATGATATCTATGAGGTATAGTCCAGTGATAGTGGTTTTTATTGCAGAATGATAGTTGTTCTTTTAAAGCTTATCTATTCTGTGTCTATAGTGACTAACCTTTTTGTGATGAAAAATATTCCAATTTAATTTCCATAGCTGATGAGCTGACTTTTTTTAATTTTTTTTTCCTCTATTGCATAGCATCCCTTTCATGTAAGCAGTGCCATTGATTCTGTCTCTATTGATCTTAATCTGTGAGCTTGTGATAAGAACCATTCTTGCTGAATAATTCATTATCTTATCTGGTAATTGACATTTGTTTCATGAAGAAGTAGGATGAAATCGGGTAAGAAAAAGAAAATATATTATTTAGCATTAATGTTACTTTACACCTTGGCATCCACTTATAGGGGTCATATGCTGCTGCTGCTGGGTATTTTTTTTTTCTTTTCTAAGCTTTTACCATACAATTCCAGGTGAGCTAAGGTAATGTAGCTGCAATCTCAGCACACCACAGTTGTCGTGTACGCAAGCCAAAAATAGGCACCAGACAAGAATAAGGGGGGGATTGTTTAGAGACTAGCAATTTTATTTTGAACTATATGCTAGAGAACACAATTTTGACAATAAAATTGGCTATTTTATTAGCAATTGTAATAAAAAAAAAAAAAGCTAATAGAAATACAGTATATAAAATACCCCTTTTGAAAGATATTACATGTTTACAGTGACTATGAAGAAGACCATTTTCAGAGAGTGTATTGATGAGTCTGTCATTGCAGGTCTTCCCTTTTGGCTAATTTCCTGGCTGTCATGATGACCCTCCGAATTCAGTTCTTTAAGGTGCCAACTCAGAATCACATTAAGACTCCTATCTGCATAGTTCTGACCTTTCTGATCTGAATACTTGTCAGTGCCTTTTGACCGTACTAGAGATGGGCACGGGCATGTTCGAGATCCCACCTGCCCGATCCCACTAGGAAGCGGACACTGTACATGGCTAATCATGGGAAGTGAGCAGATGTGGATCGGGAAATGTCTTGCTGCCCATGATTAGCAATGTCGACTTCCTGGTGGTATCGGGCAGGTGGGATGCCAAACACGCCCAAGCCCATTCCTACAGATGACATTGGGGGAGATTTACTAAAACTGGAGCACTCAAAATATGGTGCAGCTAGCTGCACATGGTAGCCAATCAGCTTCTAACTTCAACTTGTTCTAACAACCTTTGACAATAAAACCTGGAAGCTGATTGGTTTCTATGGAGAGCTGCACCAGATTTTGCATGCTCCAGTTTTAGTAAAGTCTAATCTGGCAACTAGGTTTTTCAGAAGGAGGAGGGCAGGGGTACCCTTCATGTCTGCATTGGGCACGATTTACAATACTACTCTTACAGGCATAATGCTGTGGAGGTGAACAAGAACTGAAATAAAAGGATTGTCTATTTGCTTTGATGCAGAGGCATGAAGCGCAAATCATTCCATAGACGCTTGTTTTGCACTCATATCTATGAGACCTAAAGGCCAGTAAAGTTTTACTGAGCTTTGAGAGGGTGACAGAGAGGACTACAGAATTGTACACCGAGCCTAAAATTATATTTGATCTAAGAAAGCCAAGTAGAAGATTATAGGAAAGTGTGAGCCTATAAATAATACATTTTTGTTATGCAGATACACCTATGGAGCCTTTCAGCTTAAAAGGAATATCAATCTTGACAGATTAAAACCACTTGGTGTCCATAGGTCATTTAACAAGTTCTCGGTTACAACTTGGTATCTTTTTTTATCTATTTTTTTTCTTCTTGCCTGGTTTCTACTGTTTAATAATGGAGAGCAAGAGGATCTCAGGGAACATGACTAATTAACCCAGAAGCGACAAGCATTTTTATCACTTCCAGATTCAGAGCTGTCATTCCCCAGCTGCTGTAGCCAGGGAAGCACTTTATTAAGCACAGTTTTTGCTTGATTAGCTGCAGTGGAGACCAAGGGAGACATTGGGAATCTAGTAGACCCCTAATGTCTCTATAAAGATGTCTCTATAAAGAGAACTGGTCACCTGCCCATGCTATCACATAGGGGCTTTTGGCCTAAAGTTATACGAAAATAAAAGCTTTAAAAATAAATTATAGAGGGGTAAATAAGAAGGGGTTAAAATCACCCGTGTTGCGGTGCTTCCGAATCGCTTTTCAGGCACTTTGGAAGCGGTGCCTATTCATTCCAATGGGCAGGACATTTTGGGAGCGCTAAATACAGCGCTCCCAAACCGCCCCAAAGATGCCACTTGCAGGACTTTTCACAACATCCCGCAAGCGCACCGCCTGAGTGTGAAAAGTCACACTGAAATTAATCGGAGGCGGCTTTAGGGCTGGAAATAGCCTCTGCTAAGCGCCTGACAACCGCCCCAGTGTGAAAGGAGTCTAAGAAAGTTGATCAATGGCTTTATATACAGTAGATAACCTTAAATGTAGAGTGTGTTCAGGAATTCATAGGGGTCGATTTACTAAAACCAAAATTCCAAATCTGGTGCAGCTTTGCATGGTAACCAATCAGGTTCTAAAATCCCTCATCAATGATTAGAAGACCACTTTCCCAACAAGCCCGATCAAATTCCATGACAGCACAAAAATTGGATATTACTACGACCCCGCTACTGATGCGAAAATTGACCGATCATTCTGTCAACATGAATTTTCATTGGTTTTTGACCCATGTATATCACCAGTTCTCCTTCAGCTTGTTCATTTAAGGGCTCACACAGAAGCAGTGGGGGAAACAGCATGCAATTCAGACAGTAAATACACCACATTCCTGTTCAAATCACATGCGATTCTTTGCAGTGCGATTTTAGCCTATTCATTTTGTATGGGCTCAAATCTCGCTGCAAAGGTATCGGTTTCAGGTATTGGAGCATTTGCATGAGTACTCGTGCAAATGCTTAGTATTGGCACCAAATCCGGTATCGGTACCCGTGCAACCCTAGTTTCTGTGCAGAGCGGCATCAGATTTTGCACTTGTGTACAATTTTAGTAAATCAACCCCGTAGTCTGATAACCTGCATATTTTGCACTGGGGATTGATGCTTCTTATTGGAAAATGCAATTAAAGAACAATCTGGGCCATGACTTAAAGCCATACATTACACCTATGCCACTAAGATGGATTGCGGCAACCACTGATCTTTGCATTTGTGGTCAGTGACAGATGCTTATACCTTGGCTTGACTGTGGTTCTGGAATACTCTCATGTTCTCAATTTCTGTTCCCAGGTCTTCTGTGCTATGCGTTTTGAGGGTGTGTCACACACACACACACACACACACACACACACACACGCACACACACACACCATTGCCTAACTTACACTTAATAAACTAAAGCTTTCCTGCATATAGGTGTACTTGCATTGCAATCTAGTCAATGTGATAATTCACTAAGCACTCTAAAGGCCCGTACACACGGTCGGACTTTTTGACAACCAACATGCAAATTAGGTGGTTTGGACCAACATCCGACCGTGTGTACGCTCCATCGGACCAACTTTTTCCAGGTTGCATCGGACTTTTGTTGGCTGTGCGAACGGACCAACTTTCTGCCAACAAAAGTCCGAAGGACAAAAGTCCGAACGTGTGTATGCAGTACCAACTGACTTTTGTCCACAGTACAAACACGCATGCTCAGAACCAATGCAAAAGATCAGACAACAATATAGAAGTTGACCAAAGGTGGCGCTGGAGTATTCGAACGTCCTCTTTTGAAGTGTCGTCAGTACGTTGAAACGTCATTACGTTCGTGTTGGTTGTCTCAAAAGTCCGACCGTGTGTATGCAGTACCAACTTGAGGGCCAACGCCCTTTGGACAAAAGTCCAAGGGAAAGTTGGTCCACGGTCCGACCGTGTGTATGGGGCTTTAGAATTGTTTTCTGCATACTGTATCTTTAATCCTCACACATTTTGCATGCAGTGATAAAAGGCTGACAGTTTCAACTTGGAAAGATAAATTAGAAGTTAATGAATCATAACAAGTGTAGATATATTAGGATCATGCTGCCTTTGGTAATGTTGATTGATCTTGTTTGCGTTGTTTTTCAGGTGGTGTTAGTGAGATGGAACGAGCCATTCCAAAAGCTGGCAACGTGCGATGCAGATGGAGGGATATTTGTATGGATCCAATATGAAGGCAGATGGTCTGTGGAACTGGTCAATGATCGGGGAGCACAGGTGGGCAGTACACTGGAACTCTTGTGGATGAATGTGTTATGTTACTTTATATTACTTTTTTACAATAAATTATCTTTTTGTTATATTTCAGGTAATTCTTTAAATTAGTGTTTATATTATATCATTTTGGTGTGTGCAGATTTGTTGTATTGTTCAGAAAGAGTGTGCTTTTTTTTTTTTTGTAGTTACAGCATTTTCCTTATTCGTTTTTGAATTGTTTTAGTGCCTTTCTCCCTTGTATTTGAATAGGTAGACATGCATAAAACAAACCCATGCTTTGCCCATGTATGGGAAAGGGACAAGTTTAGTTTATTGTGAGCCCCCAAAACTACACCCAAAAAAATTTGCCAAATAAAATAGCATTTCCATGTATAGAGACTCAAATGATTCACTCTCCTTTCCCCTACATGATTGCACTGATGCGTAAGCCTCATACACACAATGAGAATAAATATTTGATAATAAATGATTGTATGCTTTTTTTAAATTTTTTTTTTGTTCTTTTTGCATGCTAATCTCATATCGAAAATGAAGAGGTTACTAAAGTTCTGAAATTTTCGTACAATACAACTTCAGACGTGATGTAATGTGTTGTATTGAATTGTACGGGGGGCATTCAAGTCAAACCGAGAGTTTTGCGTTTATATAATATAAAAGAACAAATTTCAAGAAGTGGCAACTGCGTTTATTTTTCAACATACTTCCCTGCTACATTTTATACATTTATCCCAGTGTTTAACCAGGTCTGGACTGCCCACCGCTCATATACTGCGACAGGGCGGCCCAGCTGCGCAAAACAATGTACTTGTACGTAGTCCGCGCTCCCTGGTCTGGCCGGGCACCCACAATCTTTTCTCGGGAATGACAGAACGACTGTCTGCCTATGTAAACAAGGCAGACCTTCGTTCAGTCACAGACAAAGAGAGAAATTTGTGATTCCTAGATCTCTCTCTTTGTCAAGTGTCAGGGAACTCATTTAAACATTTAAACCTTTGATTGCCCCTGATATTCCCTGCCAGTGTCATTTATACTGTGACCATGCATATTTTTAGAACTGATCACTGTATTGGTGTCACTGGTTCCCAAAAAAGTGTCACTTGGTGTTCAATTTGTCCGCCGCAATCCTGCTAAAAATCACTGATCGCTGCCATTACTAGTAAAAGAAAAATCCCTAAATCTATCCCATAGTTTGTAGTTGCGATAACTTTTGCGCAAACCAAACGTATGTCGCAGAATACAAATTGGCCTAAAACTGATAAAGAAATTAGATTTTTTTTACATATTTTTGTTGGATATGTTTTATAGCAGAAAGTAAAAAATATATATATATTTTTTTCTTTTTTTCAAAATGATTGCTTATTTTTTTGTTTTATAGCGCAAAAAAAATAAAAATCGCAGAGGTGATCAAATACCACCAAAAGAAAGCTCTATTTGTGGAAAAAAAGGACATCAATTTTGTTTGGGTACAATGACCGCGCAATTGTCAGTTAAAGTAACGCAGTGCCATATCGCAAAGAATAGCCTGGTCATTAAAAGAGTAAATCCTTCCTGGGGCTGAAGTAGTTAACTAATGCCTGGAAGCTTTGGCATAGAAAGATTTGTCAGTACGCCTGAACCATCCTAGGACAGCCTGCTTCACTTCATCAGTGCTGACCTCCGAGAAACGCTTTTAGGGGTCCAAACAGGTGGAAATCACTCGGAGTGAAGTCCGGGCTGTGAGGGTGATGTGGCAATACCTCCCAGTTGAGTTGCTGTAATGTGCATGTATGTGATGAGCAGTATGAGCTTGTGCATTGTCCTGGAGAAACGGGACGCCCTTAGTGATCAAACCAGGCCGTTTTTTCCACAGACGCACATCACTCAGAACACAACAGTAATATTCACTGTTGATAGTGGCACCACGGTGTAGAAAATCCACATGAATAACACCACACCCAGAAAACACTTGCCATCACTTTACCAGCAGATGCAATTGTTGGAATTTTTTTGGTGGTGAGTCTGCATGCATCCACTGCTTTGGTGCTTGTTTTGATTCCGGAGTGAAATGATATGCCCAGGTTTCGTCACATGTAACATGTCGCATGTAATGATGCAATCCAAAAAATCCTGGTCTTCTCTGTCAAAACATTCCTTCAGCGCAGTGCAGATTTCAACTCTTCTGTGCCGTCCAAAAGCAGAAAGTTGTTTGGTACCCAGTGTACGTAAACGTGTTTGTGAATGATTGTGCTCACAGTTCCCACAAAAAGATTTGTTATTACAGGTTATGCATTGATTATCCAGGATCAGGCATTCCAAGCGCTGAATGTTCACAGGAATGACTGCTGTGGGCTAGGGACTACCACGGCCCTGATCGTCACTGATGGACGTACGGCCATCTTTAAAATGTTTACACTGTTCAAATGTCTTGCTGCGTCTGGGTGTCTCCTCACCATACTGTGCTTGAAGTCTTCTGTAGATGTCTGCAGGTTTTACGCCTTCCTTCACAAGAAACTTCATCATGCACTGTTCCATGCACACACTAACACTGTTGTCTGCCATCTTGATAAGCGGTCTCTAGACTGGCCCTTGACATGTGTGCCGCCTATCAGTAATAGGACACACTTGCCACTTACTACTGCGTGTAGTACCTCCACGGTTTTCATACCTGTAAAATTAAAAGACCTGGTTTGACTTGAATGCTCCTTGTATTCTGCAGTTTCTGAGCATGCGTGGTCTTCCAATGTTTTTCGGGCAACTACTGTACTGATTAAACAAAAATTGTTAATTCTGGTATAGTACGAGAAAAATGTTTGTTTGTCCCTTTGGATAATCTATCATTATTGACTCTCAAAAGCTGTGTGCTAATGATTAGATTATTGTACGATCACTTTGAAAGTGGTATTTTTCATCTGATTTTCTGATCGTGTGTACTAGACATAAGCGGTTGGTGTCTCATTCTCACCCAGCACTTTCATATTGGCAGTGAAAGTCAGCCCTGCCAAAACTAGCTGTCTATACGGGACTTCCTCTCTTTGCTCTTAGCAGCCAAATAGAACTGTAAAGTACATTTATCTGGTGGGATTGGTGATAAAGTGAACCTGTTGCTTTGCCCTGCATGGAAAAAGCATAGGTTCACTTTAAATTCTTTGGCTGCATTTGAACAAAACAAATACATTTAGTTCTAATGCAGTGATTTATGGAATAACGGTATCTAACAAACATAGCATCCTCCCAGTAGAAGGTCAGTGTGCTGCCAAATTGCATGTGTTGACCACTACCAGAGCAAAAACTATTTTTCCAAACACTTAGCCCAGACCTGAGCAAACTGTGGCCCCAAGGCCACATGCGGCCCTTTGGCTGTCCCTATCTGGCCCTTGATGCCTCCAATGTCATCATGCCTACCTGAGCCTGGCAGCTTCCTCACTGAGAAAGGCAGGCAGACAGATGTCTGTGTGGAGAGCTGCAAGAACTGGGAGAGAGCCTGAGGAGCTGATCGGTACAGCAGGAAAGCTTGGTTCTAGCGGAAAAGTGTTGCCTAGGAGACGTCCAGAGGATCGCTCTCTGCCACTCCTCTACCTGGCCAGGTTCTTCCTGTGTTAGCCACTGCAAGCTGCAAAACCCAATAGTCAAACCTTTCCTTCACTCCACTCCAGGTCAGGATCTGTAGAAATCCCCACTGTACCGATCTCAGGCTCTCTCCTTCCAGCACATTTGAGAGAGCATTTGACAGGCAGTGTAGATATGCTATGTTCTCCTCACTGCCTGATTTAAAAAAAAGTATTGGTTTCCAAAAAAAATTTCATTTTACTCATGTAGGTGGCTAGAGCATCGATCTGATGCTGCATCTGTCTCCCCTGCCACCTCTAAGCCGAGAACTGAGTGATCAAACACCACTGATCGCTCAGTTCTTCCCCTCTGTTCTGAGCAGAGAGCAGTAACTGTCAGTCACTGGAGTGGAGTGCTGAGCTGTGCAGGCAATGAGAATGGCTCGGCTCAGCCTCCCAGCGGCTCTATGAGAGGCTGATCCAGCTGCCGGTCCAGGCACCTAGGTGGATCCCGATTGCACTCCTGTGATCATAGGAGAAGTAGGGCCAAAAGAGCTTTAGCCCTACTTCTCCTTTAACTCTATAATGCTGCACTCTCGCTCTCCGCAATGTACTTAGTAGGCGTGTTTGTCTCATTTGTCAAACTGCATTCCGAGTTAAAAATCTTGCGGCCACAAAGCAAAGCATCATGGCCGTGGCATGTGAACAGCCCTGTCTAGCTGTTATTTTACTGTTCGGATATGCGTCCCAGCTAAAAATAACAAGATAAACATCTTTGGCCCATGAGCCACTTGCCGACCAGTAATGTACCTGATATTCAAATGGTTATACCGTGATGATGCCAGCAGCTGCAGTCATTATCTCTGTACCATTTTTGTTTTTTTAGAGCCAATGGTCGGCTCTCTCTGGTAAAAGCAATCCTGCCAGCTAACTAGCTTCTGGATTACTTTTACAAGCAGCGGGAGGGGACATCCAACCCCCACCCCAACACCCGCTGCCTTAGACGGCTTGATCGTGATCTCCCTTCCCACCGGGAGTCCTGATTGACCAGCCCGGTGCGTTCGCCAGCTGATGGGAGACCTGATCAGAGACCGAATTGGCTTTGTTTGGCTCTGGGCTATGATAACTCGGAAGTGATGACCTGACATCACTTCCAGTTTAACCAGATGTCAGCGCAACCATTTTCAAAAATATAATTCAAACACAGATCTCGGTGTGATCAAATGCTTTTAAGGGCAATTTTTAAAGTGTGACATGTTTGGTATCTATTTGCCCAGCCTAACATCATCTTTTATATTTTACCCAAACATTGGGCTATGTATTGTTTTTTGCATTAAAATTGTAAAAAGTGTATTTTTAACAAAACAATTGCATTTGAAAAACAACTGCACAAATAATGTATGACAAAAAAAATAGGAAAACCCACTAATTTATTCTCTAGGGCCTCTGCTGCTATATAATGTTTGGGGGTTCTAAGAAATTTTCTATCAACAAATAATGATGGTTACAAAAAGTGCCAGAAAAATCCTGGTCTTCAAGTGGAAATGACAAAACCAGCTTTTGGTGTAATATTCCCCTTTAATCCAGAGATTCTCCCTGCAGTACTTTTTGTGACACTAGATGTGTTCAGTCTGATGACCAGCATTATTCAACCCACTTCTTCTGAGCTCAGGTTGTCCTGGACACCCCCGGTCTGTGATTGGGCAATGAAATAAAGCAGCACTGTGATTTGCTCATCTCTCTGTCCCTCTGCTTTTCTTCCTATCGGCATATTTCTTGTCAGTACAGAAGGGATTTTCTCCTTGTATTGCTATTTCCTCTCCCACCCCAACCCTACTTACAGGTACTGGAAGAGGCTGATGCCAGGTCAGACGCAGGGGCTTACACTGCTTACATTTACAGATGTGTTAATGATTATAGTGGTGCATTGACTTTTGGCTTTTATATCTGCCTAGAGCTCAGCTTTAATCTTCATATATGCATTTTATTGCTGCCTGCCTGTACATATTTTAAATGGTCTCTCAAAAGCATATTAATAAAGCAAGACATAAACCTAAATCTCTAGCACAGAAAACTCTTTGCATTTTCAGAAATGACTCTAGACATTGATATCATTGTGTTGGCTGCAATAATGAAGCTAAGCATGGTAGCCTGAGCATAATAATCTATTTAATGGGCTTTTACATGAGGCCATCCATCTAAATTAGCCAAACAGGATCAAGTATCTATCATTTCTCCTTTAATGGAATTGCTTGCTCTAATACCAATCATTTAATTGAAATGCAAAGCATGCAGTTCCTTTGAATGACATTATACTTGAGGTGCAAATCTGCTGAACTGTTTTGAGCAGGGTATAATATATGTAAGAAAATTGCCATTAAATGTAGATAAAGTTACAAGGTATAGATGACCATATACGGTAGATGCAAGTTTATCCCCAGACCTATTTAATAGTCATCAAGTGAAAGGAGCAGTAAAGCTATAAATACAAGTTAAAATAATATAATAGGATGCAACACTTTTCATTAAAAAAAAAGGTGAGGTACAAGACAGGTCTTTTTCCCAAGTGATGGCTTGATGTAATAAACAAGACCTACAATATCATAAGTATTATATAGTACAGGGCTCAACATTTCAAGTCCAGAGCTACTAGCCAGGCCTTAAGGGTTACTCTCCACCAGTTGCCCCACCCCGCCCCTAAACACGCCCTTCTAAATTATCTCATGAAATGACCCTTAAATGTTTTATGCAGAATTAAGTTACAAAAATGAATATTAACCACTTCAATACAGGGCACTTAAACACCTTCCTGCCCAGACCAATTTTCAGCTTTCAGCGCTGTCACACTTTGAATGACAATTGCGCAGTCATGCTACACTGTACCCAAATGAATGCTAAACAAATAAAAAAAGACCGGAATTTTTGAAAAAAAATAAATAAATTTTGTTTCAGTTTCAAAACTTCGTAAATAAGTAGGTTTTCTCCTTCACTGATGGGCACTGATGGGCAGCGATGAGGTGGCACTGAGGTGGCATTGATGGGCACTGATGGGCGACACGGATGGGCACTGATAGGTGGCACAAATTGGCACTGATAGCTGGCACGGATTGGCATGGATAGGCGGCACGGATGGGCATGGATAGGCAGCACAGATGGGCATGGATGGGGCACTGATGGGTGGCATGGATGGGCACTGATGGGTGGCACAGATGGGCACTGATGGGTGGCACGGATAGGCACTGATGGGTAGCATTGTTTTGTATTGATGGATGCCAATCTCAGTGCCAAACAATAATGCATGCCAATCAGTGATGCCCATTGTGGGCACTGATTGGCATCCATTATGGGCACTGTGTCATCCCTGGTGGTCTAGGGTGGCATACCTTGTGCTGGGCATCCCTGGTGGTCTGGTGGCGTCCCTGGTGGTCCAGTGTGGGCATCCTCGGGGGTGGGGGGGCTGCGCTGTTAATCGTTCAGCACAGACCCCCCCCCTGTCAGAGGGGCAGCCGATCGGCTCTCCTCTACTCGCGTCTGACAGACGCGAGTGAGGAAAAGCCGATTACCGGCTCTTCCTATTTACACTGTGATCAGCCATGATTGGACACGGCTGATCACGTGGTAAAGAGTCTCCGTCAGAGACTCTTTACCAAGATCGTAGTTGCGGGGTGTCAGACTGACACACCGCAACAACGATCGCCGCGATGCGCTCACCCCCGGGGGCACGCAGCGTCTCAAAATCCTGAGGATGTCATTTGACAACCACTTTGCCGACGTCTTTTCACATTAGGCAGGCGGCAAGTGGTTAACAACTTCTTTATCAGTGCCCATCATTGCAGCCTCACCTGGGCCCATCATTGCAGCGTGACCAGTGCCCACCAACGCACCGTGTCCAGTGCCCACCAACGTACTGTGACCAAGTACCAGTGCCCACCAACGTACAGTGACCAGTCAGCGTGACCTGTGCCCATCATTGCAGCCTTACCTGTGCCCATCATTGCAGCCTTACCTGTGCCCATCATTGCAGCCTTACCTGTGCCCATCATTGCAGCCTTACCTGTGCCCATCATTGCAGCCTTACCTGTGCCCATCATTGCAGCCTTACCTGTGCCCATCATTGCAGCCTTACCTGTGCCCATCATTGCAGCCTCACCTGTGCCCATCATTGCAGCCTCACCTGTGCAGAGGAAGAGAGAGGTCAGCCGGATCATTACGTGGGAAAAGGGCGTGGAGGAAGAGGAGAGCCAGCCAGATCACAGAGCGGGGATTGCCCGCTGTAACAGCTTACATTTGAATTGCTTTCACTCGCAGTCACACACAGTCCCACCTCCTGACCCGGCACCTGTGAAAGGCAGAACACATCCACACCGGCATTGGACCAGCGTTCTGTCTGTCACAGGCACCGGGTCCGGAGGCAGGACTGTGTGTGACGGCGAGTGGAAGCAATTCAAATGTAAGCTGTTACAGCGGACTATCCCCGCTCTGTGATCCGGCCAGCTCTCCTCTTCCTCCACTCTCTCTTCCCCTGTAATGATCTGGCTGTCCTCTCTCTTCCTCCATGCTCTCTTCCCCTGGGCAAAAGGCTCCCATTCAACCCTGCCTACTGGCAGTGCTCGCCACCCCCCCAGGCATCCCACGCTTGCCAGCCATCATTTTCCGAGTGGAAAATTTGAGAGCTGATATAGTAAATATAAAGTCCTTTTCCTTTAAGAGAAATTAGAGCTGAGCAGGATAGGCTGGAACATAAATCCAGATTGGAGACCGCCACCTTCACCACCAACACACACAGCCTCTTACCAAATGTAGTTGACCAACCTATTTATAGAGGATCAAGAACACACAAATGTGATCTTTAGGCAGCTCCCAGGGTGCCCATCACACTTTGATAACTTTGTCACATATAGTTCCTTCCAAATTCTGATGCTCACACCGGAGATGATTCTCCCATAAGCACACCCAGTTTTATCCACAGTGTGTGTGTCTCATTGATAAAAATAAAGCCTCTTGATAGCGTAATATGTTTTAAAACACCATTTAATGAAAATAAGAAAAAGCCACTCGCATGAACTCCAATAAAGCAACATTGAATGTACTTAGAAAAAGTTTCCAACCGAAAAGTTGGCAGTATTCCGCTTAGTTCCTGGTGCCGCAATGACGTCACATGCCCAAGTTGCCCTAAGTATAAGATATAAATTCCTATATTGGTGCAGCAATCAAGATGGATAACATTTTCTGTCGCCCGTGTGTACTGCAGCCAGTCGGACAGGCTGTCATCTAATGGTTGAAACCGCTGACCAGAGTGTTCTGGCAGGGCGCCATCCCCCCTGGAGGAACACAATAGCACAGCAGGGGAGATCGCTGTACTAATATTGTATGGTTAGTACAGCGGCTCCTCTGAAGCTGTCAGTTTTTTTTTTTTTTTTTGCATTAAGCCCTGCTGGGTTGAATGAAAGAAAAATAATAGTGTGTACTAGGCTTTAGGAAGACTTGCAAATGGCAGTTGATTACATTCATTACATTACATTCCGCTCTTCTTCGCCTTGCCTCCTCCCTACATGTTTTTTTTGCATGCTTTACTCAGAGTATCACTATACTGGCCCACTATCTCACTAGCAAGAGGGTGACATCTCACTGGTCTGGGGCATCACCACAGTATTATGTACTTACTGTATAGTGTAATGATGCAGAGAGCAGCACTGATATTATTAACCCTGACAAGCTGTGATAAGGAAAAGTATAGCCGTTTCTAGGTAATTTTACTTTATTAAGTTAGGTTTATTTAGTAAAATAACTGTCATCGCGCACTGTGAGACTTGCAGTAAAATGCAGGGGAGATGGATGTACATTTCCATCCATTTTATGCACGTTCAGTACTTGTAAAATGCAGGTCAACACATAGACACATAAAGCAATTGTTTTTTTTTTTTTTAGAATGAAGATCAACACAAGTCTACATGCATTAAAATGAGCCTAAGATGGATGGAAATGTATATCCATTTTTACGGCATTTTATCTCAAGTCAGTCTGAATTCAGACTGTGTCTGGTGGCAGGCCATATCCTCAAAGCCCACATCTCCTCCCCTGTTAGTGGAAAAATTTGTCTTTCTCTTTCGTTCATTGACAGACACACCATTATTCAGAACCATAAGGTTTTATCGCCCCCTACAGGAGTAGGACGTTAGAACGAAAAAAGAAGTGGCTACGCCTATGGGCCAGTCTGGCCAGCGAGCGCGTGCAGACCGCAGGTACGTGCTAGGTCGGCTACGAAATAGCCCCACTGGATGGGCGCTGGCCCTGCGAGTTAAACGTCTCGGGAGGTCGCATACGACCGGGTCTTGGCCTGAGTCGCAGTGTTCCTTATGGCCGACAGCCCCCCCCCACGGTGGTGAGGAGGAACCATCTGGGAGCGTTACCCACACACTCACTGGAGCGGTAAGTAAGGGGCCCCCTACTCTCCTTCTCTGAAGTAGTGTTGGGCACGGGTACTCCCTGGGGTGGTCAATCCCTCTGGGGTTCCCCTCCACACCCCCCCTCCCCGGGTGAGGCCCAGGCCTCTAGCTTAGGTGCTTCGGACACTCTGTCAAACCCCCCTCCCCTCCAGGGTTGTCACTATGGGGGAGGGGGTACACCTTGGCATCTGCTGGATGGTTGGGTGGGTTACCAGGCATCCGCAGATCCGCGCCCCCTGCGGTGGCCCTCCACTAATTAAGGCCGCGGCTTTGTAGCCTACCGAGCACTCGTGGCGGGCGGCCGAAAATTTAGTCCGTGGCTTTTGCGGCCTACCGCATGGGAGACGTGAGGAGTGGCCCTAGAGCGGGCAACGAGGCCGCCGATTTCGTTGCAGGCATCCGCCCTCCTTCCTCGGCTCTAGCCTAGTCCGATTCCCCTGCAGACCTGTGCACTCGCAGCGGGCGGCCGAAAATTTAGACCGTGGCTTTTGCGGCCTACTAGTTCGCACGGCCCCGATGGATGCTTTCTTCCAGGGGGACGGCGCTGTGGGGGCTCTGAAGGCGACCCCCTTTTGGGGGGCTTGTTTGAGTGGGCCCTCAATAGGTGACCCCTGTGAGGGACCTTGGTGGATGCACCCCGTGAGGGGCCTCGTCGACATCCCCCATGTAGGACCTTTGTGACGCCCCTGTGCGGGGCCTAAGGCGGTTTCAGTCGTACCCCCATGTGTTCTTTGCATTTTTACAGGTGGCGCTTAGGCATATAGGCTAGTAAATGGCGCCCTCCCCTGCCTCATCGGTTTCGACTGATCCTATGTCTGGCTCTGCCGTTGTGGATGTGGCCCACCTTGCAGGGTTGGTGGCCACACTCCCTGTCCTGTCAGTTACTGAGGTTGTTCCTCCACAACTGCATCCCCCTGTCTCTAGGTTGCACAAGGTGACAATGATACTGGTAGAGGAGTCTCCGGCTTTTAAGGATCTGGCTGACATACCTGGAGGGGGAGCAGATTTCCTCTGCTTCGCTGAGTTGGCAGACCAGTTGTTCTGGGGGCTGCAGTTTGTATGCGATGCGTCTTGGACTCAGTCCCCTTGGTTGCTAAGCTCTCTGTGTCAGGAGTGGTGCTTAGACATGTATTGGGGCTTAAGTGTTGGTCTGCGGACTGGGCTTCTAAAAAAAAGCTCTGACTGGGTTACCATTTCAAGGCAATATCTGTTTGGGGCTACCCTGGATGACATTGTTACGAGTCTCACAGGAGGGAAGTGTACATGTCCCCCCTGGCACCCATATTCTCCCTCTCCCTCTCCCTTCTCCCTTCTCCCTCCTATTTTGGAATATTTGTTTGTATAGACTGGGAGTGTCCAAAGCCTTCCTTTTGTGGTTCTTTTTTTTTTTAATTCCTTTATTTAAGTAATACAAAGTACAACAAAACGGTATAGACAACATTGTCAGAGTACATGTAACAGGTCAGAGAATGCAAAAAACATTACAAAGTAAGAAACATCATGTGGGCTAATCAAACCACTTCCCTGCGTAAGGCACAAAATAGGATCGAGTGAAATATCAGGGCAATGTTACTGCCCGCCGGGTCGAGTGGGTGGATCAGTCATCGTTATTCCTGACTGCTAATAACTAATACCTTCGTTAGACTATACCAGATGATAGCAAGGTTAGTTTAATGTACGTGCAAGTGAAAAATTCTGCAGCCGAGCAACCCAAACATGAGAGTCAAACTAAACTGGGCATGGTGTGTATATTCATTCCTCTTGTCTAGCTCTCATGGATGGGCAACAGTTGCTATGTCTGAAGCATATTTCGGGGAAAAAACAGGGGGGGGGGGGGGGGACTCGCGGTCACCAACCGCGGCGGGTGAGATACATGGGGTAAGGGAGGAGGGAGAAGGAAAGCTTGAGGAGGAGCAGAGGGGAGAAGAAGAACAAAAGGAAGGGGATTGACAGAGGAAGCAAGAAGGGTGTTAGAGATACGTGCTTGTCCGTGAGGGATAACAGAGAGAACTGCCCTGTTACTGTGGGGTCCTCTGAGTGTGGGGGCTGGGTCTTTGGGTCGACGCATTATGGCCTGGGCTCATAGCCATTTCCTGTAAGTATGCGTCTGTGTAAATGAAGTAATGCCAGGGTCTCCAGGTCTCACTGAAGGCCTCCTCCTTATCATGTAGGGTAGCAGTGAGGTCCTCCATGTCTCTTAATTCTTTAACTTTGGCGTACCAATGGGACTGCGTTGGTGGGTTCTCCGATCTCCAGCACAGTGGGATGCAGGCCTTTGCCGCGTTGAGTAGCTGAATAGTTAGGGATTTTTTGTACTTTTTGATAGGTCGTTCCGTGAGATGAAGCAGACAGGCCGCTGGGTCGTCCTCTAGGGAAACATTGGTCAGGTGTCTGATCGTGTCGGTCACCCCCCGCCAGAAGGAGGAAAGCCTAGGGCAGGACCAGAAGATGTGCAGCATTGAGCCTTCCTCAGTACCACACCGCCAGCAGCGGTCCGAGACCTGGGGGAATATGCGATGAAGGGTAGCTGGTACCCTGTACCAGCGAGTCGTTATCTTGTAACAGGTCTCTTGAACCCTGGTGGCGATGGAGGACTTCTGTGCAAAGTGTAAGATTTTAAGTCTTTGGTCATCGGTAAAGCTGATACCAAGTTCGGCTTCCCATTTACTTAAGGATGGGGGGACAAACCCCTCTACAGGCTGTATCAGGGACGTCCTTTTGTGGTTCTAAAGACGCTCAGCTGTGAGGTACCCCTTGTGGGGTCCCTCCTTAAAGAGTGGACTTTTCCACCAGTAGCGGATCCCCCTGTCTCTAGGTTGCGCAAGGTGACAATGATACTGGTAGAGGAGTCTCCGGCTTTTAAGGATCTGGCTGACATACCTGGAGGGGGAGCAGATTTCCTCTGCTTCGCTGAGTTGGCAGACCAGTTGTTCTGGGGGCTGCAGTTTGTATGCAATGCGTCTTGGACTCAGTCCCCTTGGTTGCTAAGCTCTCTGTGTCAGGAGTGGTGCTTAGACATGTATTGGGGCTTAAGTGTTGGTCTGTGTTACCATTTCAAGGCAATATCTGTTTGGGGCTACCCTGGATGACATTGTTACGAGTCTCACAGGAGGGAAGTGTACATGTCTTCCACAGTCTGAAATGGGGGAAAAGGGCCTTGTAGCGGATGCGGTCCTTCTTCTCTGCGTTCAATGGACCTGGTCTGGCGAGCCGAGAGCAGGGGTCCCTAGACCAGGGCTTGACAAATTTGCTTGGATTCTAGGAGCCAGCTGAAAAAGTTAGGAGCCAGTTATTTAAATCCTCTGCTAAGCGCCCAGAACTGCATGTCTGGGGCATCGGGCAATAAGAATTGTTCATGCCTGGTGCCAAGCGAAAAAAGAATATTTAAAAAATTTAAAAAATCAACTTTTTGTTTTGTTTGTTATAGGATTTTGCAAATAAGTTTTTTTTTTTTTTTTTTTTTCCTCTCCTTCACTGATGTGCTCTGATAGGCTGCATTAATGGGCACTGATGGGGTGGCATTGAGGTTGGAACTGATGGGCACTGACAGGTGGCACTGATGGGCACCAATAGGCAGCACTGAGGTGCCACTGATGGGAACTGACAGGTGGTACTGATGGGCAAACTGAGGTGGAACTGACAGGTAGCACTAATGGGCACTGATATGTAGCATGGATGGGCAGCACTGACAGGTGGCACTGATGGGCAGCACTGGCAGGTGGCACTGACAGGTGACACTGGCAAGTGGCACAGATTGGTCCTGATTGCTAAGTGGCACTGACAGGTGACACTGGCAAGTGGCACAGATTGGCACTGGCAGGTGGCACTGGGTGGCACTAATTGGCGCTGGAAGGTTGGCACTAATTGGCACTGGCAGGTGGCAATGGTTGGCACTTGCAGATGGCACTGGTTGGCATTGGCAGGTGTCACTGGTTTGCACTGGCAGGTGGCACTGGTTGGCACTGGCAGGTTTCACAGCCGATAGTGTAACTGTGAAACTGAATGCTCTCTGCAGCGCCGCGGTGTGTGAAACTGTATGGAGAGAGAGAGAGAGGAGCTGACAAATTCAGCGTGATGTCAGAGGTGGGCGGGACACGGGGTGGGCGGGACCCAACAGCTATAAAGCCAATGATTGGGCTGTTTAAGAAAGGGGCAGGGCCACATACACGTAGCGGCCCACCCAGATCCCATCCCATTGGCTGGTGTTGGATAGCTGGGTCCCGCCCACCCCCTGACATCCAACCTCAATTTTGACAGCTCCTCTCTCTCCATACAGTTTCACACACCGCAGTGCTGCTCTGCCAACAGTGTGTGGGGAAGGGAGGAGGATGTCTGCAGCTGCTGAGCGCTCTCTTCCTGCTCCATCCCGACTACCAGACAGTGCTCTGTGTCTGGAGGGCCTCCACTTTCCCGGCCAAGACCCCACAGCCCACCCTGTAGCATAGACACCTGTCAGTGACAAAAACCCAGGCGCCAGGGCACAATTTCTAGTCGCAACTGCGAACTGGCGCCTGGGATTTGTTGAGCCCTGCCCTACACCCACGGACAAGGCCCCTTCAGCAGGAAGGCGTGCCCTCACCCATGCCTTGAACCCTGAAAAGGTTTTTTTCCTCCAAATTGCCGTCTGTCACCAGACTGTTGGCAGTTCTCCTTGGGGCTGTGCAAGCCCTGTTGTTTCAGGGTTGTCCTAGTTCTGGTGGGTACAGAAGGTCATAATGGAGTCTATCCGCACAGTGGGTGTGTCCCTTCATCATGGGGACTTTTGGGCTTCTGTCGACATCACAGATGCTGATTACGCACTCCAATAGGTGCCCAACACCCACACCTCCTCCATTTTACTGTGGGAAAAGAGCATTTTCAGCTTGCGGTGTTGACGTTTGGTCTCGCCTCCACCCCTTGCGTACTCACAAAGGTGTTGGCCCCAGTTCTGGCGTGGTTGCATCAGCAGGGGATTGCAGTCCTGGGCTGCTTGGATGATCTTCTTCTGCGAGCAGAGTCCTCGGCTACCCTGAGGGGCGATGTAGCTCACTATACAGACCTCAGTTTTCAGTTGGGTTCTATACTACCCGAAGGCTGCTCCGGCTCCTTCCAGAAAATTGGATTATCTGGGCCTGACTTTTCATCTATGGCCAGAGTGTTTTTTCCTCTGGACACACTCCAGAAGTTGCATGCTGCGTTTCAACTATTGTTGTCATGTGGGTGTTGGGCCTGATGGTATCTACCTTCTAGGCGGTTTCATTTGCGCAATTCCATACAAGCTCCTTTCAAGTGAGATCCTGGCGTAATATGTCCGAGGTCTCTGGGCTATCGGATTCGGCTGAGCCAGAAAACCGGGAGGCCCTGGTCTGGTGGCTTCGCTCTCCGGGATTTGAGCAGGGCACATCCCAAGGGCCGATCTTCCATACTCCTTCAGTCGCTGGTTTTGAAGGCCTGGCTGTTATGAGCCAGGTGCGGAAGTTGGCGACGCTGCTGAAGGCTAAGAAGCCTTCCTCTGGGAAGATTTACCACCGGAGATGGATAGCATACATATCCAGGTGTGATGTGCTTGCCATTTACCCTCGTTCTTTCTCAGTGGCTCAGATTTTGACCTTCCTTCACAGGGGGGTTGAGCAGAACTTGGCCTTGAGTACCATCAAGGGCCAGGTGTCTGCCTTGGCGGTTTTCTTCGGCGTCCCCTGTTCTGGCACTGGTGCATACTCTTAATCAAGGAGTTTGACATCTGCCTCCACCGGTGCGGTCGCTTCTACCGCCGTGGGATCTACTCTGGGTGCGTTCGGTTCTACAGGACAAAGATGAAATGGTTCTTTACCCTTGTCTGTGGTTCCCTCCTCTGATTCCTTTTGACTAAGGACGTTGTATTGCCTTCACTGTGTCCCAGTTCAAAATGAAGGAATTTACCTTGCATGCCCTCGATGTGTTCGGGCGATTCGGGTGTATTTGGCAGTCAAAGGGCCTTTTCGGAGATCAGACTCGCCTTTTTGTGAACATGGACGGGTCAAA
Source organism: Lithobates sylvaticus (assembly GCA_028564925.1). Taxonomy (NCBI): domain Eukaryota; kingdom Metazoa; phylum Chordata; class Amphibia; order Anura; family Ranidae; genus Lithobates; species Lithobates sylvaticus. The sequence goes on from CM053028.1 coordinate 132,611,318, forward strand.
AAAGGGCCGTTCTGCTTCTTCTGCGACCTTTCTAGGTGGCTCAGACAGACGATGAATCTGGTCTATTCTATCAGGGGGTTGGGTTCCTCTTTTCCCCATTACAGCGCATTCTACTTGGCTGCTTGTTGCTTCTTGGGCCTTCCATCATTAGGCGTCAGCTGCGCTGATTTGCAAGGTGGCCACTTGGTCGCTGGTGTACACTTTCCCAAAATTCTACAACGTGGATGTGCTGGCATCTGAGGATGCTTCTTTTGGCCGCAAGGTGTTGCAGGCTGCTGTTTAGATGGTCTATTCCCTCTTGAAGGCGTATTTGTTCAGGCTGGGCTCCAGTTTCTGTGTTGAGCTCCTGTTTGGCTCTTGTATTAGCCTTGGGATTTTTCGTTGTCCCACCCCTCATATTTGGCACTGCTTTGGGACGTCCCTATGGTTCTGAATAATGGAGCGCTGTGTCTGTCAATGAACGAAAGAGAAAATGGGATTTTTTTTTTGACTTGCCGTAAAATCCATTTCTTGGAGTTTATTGAAAAACACAGCACCTACCCCTCTAAAGCCCCATACACACGGTCGGACTTTTTCATAGATTCTGTCCGGTCGGACAAGGTTGTTGAAAAATCAGACCGTGTGTATGCACCATCGGACAGTGTTCGTCGGTTTGTCCGACGGACAAAGTCTTATCTCCTGCTGGAAAGATTTGCCGTCAACACGGTCCGATCACACCAAATCCGATCGTGTGTACGGTTGTCCGACCGGACAAAGTGCTACGCATGCTCAGATCACATTACAAGACCAAAGCTATTGGCTACTAGCCTCTACGTAGTCCCGTCGTAGGCAACAAACGTCACCACGTTCAGAATGATCGGATTTTCCGACAACTTTGTCCGACCGTGTGTACGCAAAACCAACATCAAAGTATGACGGACAGGATCCGACCGACCTGGTCCGCGGATTGTCCGACCGTGTGTATGGGGCTTAAGGAGTTTTAATGCTTCCGACAGTGCTTGTTACTAAACTTTCACTGCACAAGACACCATTTTACCATACATTACTGCAACTGTGGCATTGACCATATAAGCTAGAAAACGTGAATGGGACAAAACCTATAAAAAGCAACTTTTATAATAGTAAATTGGTTTTGGATAAAAATGATTTCCTTCGCTTTGGCTCACTTTTTTAAAATGCTAAAGGTTTATGAAAATCCTTAAAGTGTATATTCATACTGCTTACACCACTCTTCTAAACATAAAAAAGGAGTAGATGCTGCTCCTAATTACCAAAAGGGGCCCAAGCCACTTTGTTAATAAGGAGCGATTGGTTTTCTGTTCTTCTCTGTTCATGACAAAGTAAAGACAACAAGAGACCTGAAGTGGCATGTTTGAGCCCTCCCTGTCCTCGCTCAGATGAGTTTGGAAGGCTTGTGAGCTCTGAAGGCTCTGCTTGTGCAATGTAATTACTGCGCTGGCAGAGAGGGATGTGAGCTCTCTGCTGACAGTTCATATCCAGTAAGCCAGCTCAGAGCAAGTGGGAACTACGGCCGTTGTAAAAAAGGAAAATTGCAGCATTCCTTCTGTTAGTGCAGACTGTGCCAGTTTCTGTATCACTCCTGAAATAAAAACTGGTGCAGGTGGTGCAGATTGACCTTAAATGGGTCTATCCACTTGGGTAATGTGGCGCATAGCACTCCCAACTGTTTCCTGTGACATTATAATGACACTGGAAGCTTCATAGTTAGGCTGGTTAAAAAAAAAAAAAAAAAAAAGTCCATCCAGTTTAACACAGAAAAAAAACACAACTCAACCACAGGGTTGTACGTGTGAATGAGCCCTAAGAGTGACGCTGCCGAATTCAAGAAAGGGCTCATTCACAAGTGCGGCAGGCACTGTTGCCCCTCTAAAAATGTATCTGAGTGTGTTTGACAGGTGGTGAGGAGGTCATATGTTGCTGCCTCACCACTTGATTTAAACCCATGATTGCAATGCATGCAATTGCAACACAGTAGTATGGCAATTACAGGTTTAAAATTGGTGTGAGAAGGCGACACCGTGCCCGGAGTACTTTGACTTCTCCCATGCTGTTCAGGTAGATCTCCACCTCTTTAAGGTTGCCTACCCCTGCAAAAAAGTGAATGACTCTCCACCATATTCGCTATATGGACCAAATATGTATTTAAACATGTTTATCATGTCCCCCCTTAATCTCCTATTCTCAAGAGAGAATACATTTGGTTCCTCTTATCTTTCCTTATAGCGGAGCTCCTTCGTTCCTCTTATTAGTTTGGTTGTCCTTCTCTGTACTTTCTCCAGTTTCCTGATAATTCTTTTTGAGAACTGATGCCCAAAACTGAACTGCATATTCCAGATGAGGTCTTACTAATGAGATATGTACAGGGGAAAAACAATGTCTCAGTTTCTGGAGTCTATATCTCTCCTGATACAAGAAAGGGTTTTACCTGCTTTGGAAATCGTAGCTTGGCGTTCCATGCTATTATTAAGCTTATGATCTACCAGACCACCCAGATCCTTCTAAACCATTGTACTCTTCCTAATATATATGGTGCATGCATATTTTTTATATTTATCAATGTTAAACCTAATTTTCTACACAGTTGCCCAATGAAACGGTGCATTGGGGTCAGCTTGTAAGTTGAAGACCTCATGTAAGGGCGTTATTCCACTGCATAGCTTGGTGTCATCTGCAAACACTGAAATGGTACTTTTAATCCCAGACCCTATATCATTTATAAATATATTAAAATGTAAGGGTCCCAACACTGAACCTTGGGGTTCACCACTGATAACCTTAGACCATTCAGAGTAAGAATCCTTAATCACTACCTTCTGAACATGGTCTTTTAGCCAGTTTTCTAGTCATACTGAATCCAACTGAATTTCCCAAGCCTGTAGACTTTACCTTACACATTAGCTGTGTGTGGGGAACTGTGTCAAATGCTTTTTCAAAATCCAAGTATACTAACTACATCCACAGCCATTCCTTTGTCTAAGGTTTTGCTTACCTCCTCATAAAAAGAAATCAGGTTTGTTTGACAACTTCTGTCATTCAAGAATCTTGCTGTCTGTTGCCTAAAATATTTGTTTTCTAGCAAAATCTCATCTATGCATTCTTTTAATAAACTCTCTATTCTTCCCAACTAATATTAATATTTTTATTATTCTTATTATACAGGATTTATACACAAGTTAAATAACAGGTATACATATTGCTTTATTAGGGGGGGAGGGGGGCAAAGACTTTGACTGCTTTTTAAATCTAGGCACCACATTAGCCTTACATCAATCCAGTGGTACTATGCTAGTCATTAAAGAGTCCCTATAGCTTAGAAACTGTGGCTATGAAATGACAAAGCTAAATTCTTTTAGGGCACATGGGTGTAGGTCATATGGTCTAGGTGCTTTATTTCTCTGGATTGTGCTAGAAAATGTCCCTCTTTCTCATCTTGGGAGGTCTGCATAAATTAAATGATTACTGCACACCCATGGGACAGCATTTCTCACAAGAGATTTTAAATGTCTTGGTTGCTTTAACTTTAAGACTACTAAGGAAAGGAGAACTTTTTTAACCTTTTTAATGATAATTCTATTAGACACAAGAAGTTTTGGACTAAATATTATTATATTACTATCCAATATTACTATCCAAAAGTTTTATGACCATTCTCATCTCTGCGATTCTTACCCAAACTCCTTTATTTTTTTTTTCTTTTCAACTCTCCCAGTTTAATTACCATTACTGTGGTTTTTGTATTTTTTTTTTTTTCCCTGTGCACGGTACACATGATTAGATTATCGGACAAATTATTATTTTTTAATTTTTTTTTGCATGCTAATCTCATATTGAAAATGAAGAGTTTAATTAAGTTTAAGAAAATACTCCTATGACAGAATAAAAATTCAGAAGTGATATAATGTATTTTAGTGGATTTGTAACATTTTCGTGTTTGTCCCATCAGATTATATCAGATGAACTGTCGTGATCAGCTCTCAATTGCTCTGTACTAATGAACAGATTATCGTACGATTGCTTCGAAAGCGGTATTTTTTTTGTACGATTTTCTGATCATGTGCCTTTAGAGGGTCGTTCTGCCTTAACATTTTGTTAAACCTTTGTGTATCAGTGCTGCTTGGACCAAAAAGAAGGGAACACCCTAAAAGCGTGTCCTGAAAATAATAATATTTTCCTGACAGACTCCATGGCAGCCTACGTGTGCCACCTCCTCTCCAATGCTATAGGACCCCATTCCCATAAATGAACACTCACCACTCTATACTGTGTTCCTTTTTTGTCCTCCCCCTATGGACCTTCACATGCCGTTCGCGTCCAGTCGGATTTCTTCCCTTGGCATACCTGTGCGGTGCAAGCTCTGTGCTCAGCCATGGGCGGGCGAGTAGCTTTGGCGCTGGATGGTTCCCCACGATAGGGTGATTGCCTCAGTATGCCCAACGGTCGGACGGATGGACAAGATTCAACATGGCTGGCAAGGTCTGCGTTTTCTCTACATTCACTCCAGGCAGTCATGTATTTGTGTCTCATTTAGTTTGTGCCATGGCGTCCTGTGTTTCTTCCTGTATGGCGGCTGGAGTGCTTCTGCGTTCCAGCTCGCCTCAGCGTCTTCTGCATCTCGGCCGCCTCGTGTTGCTGCGCGTGCGCACTAGCCTCTGGCGAGACCAAGGCTTGGTTCGCGCATGCGCAGTTCGACGGGTCGAATGGTTGTGGCGCATGCGCAGTACGGCCACCTTCCACGGCGCAGGCGTGAGGTGGAGGAGCGGTGATGTCACGGGCGGGGAATTTAAAAATCAGGCTAAAAAAAAAAAGGAAAAAAATAGAAAAATAGATATATATTTTGGCGATTATTTTTCTATGTTTGTTTTGGCATATTTTCGCTTAATGTTGCCTCCAGCATTTTTTGCTTAGGTCCATATCTTCTCTTGCAGACTGACATTATTCTTATTGTGACAATCTTCGTCCAGAAATTATGGACAAATCGCCGCCTTTATGTGGCCAGCCCTTACGCACTAGGTATGTGCTGGTAAAGGGAGGGGTTGAGATACAGCTGCATTTTATTTGCATTTTGATGCCAATGTTTCCCCTCCCCCTGTTTGTTCTGCTTTAGCCCTTCTAGATTGGATTCACAGGACAGAGACCTTGCCAGGCCACAACACCATTCGTCATCCAGATCCAGACGAGGATCTCCGCATGGATTTCACCATCAGAGGAGACGTTCACATTCCTCCTCCAGACACCGCTCCCACCACCATAATAGTCGCTCTAATCGCAGAGCCTGCTGGGGATGTGGGACTCGAGTCCCGGAAGGCAAGTCCTTGTGTGACCAATGTTATGCCCAGGCGGTCGGGGGAAAAAGATACGGAAAGCCAGCGTATGGAATCCCTGGTGAAATGTGTTGTGCAGCAGTCGCTGAGAGACATGGATGCTTCTCACACGCTGAGTCAATCCACTACTTTTGTCTGGCCCTCAGGCTGACGAGGCCCGTGATGATCCGGGTACTTCGCAGCCCTATGGGGCCTCTATTGAATCCTCCGAAGATGAATTCCTAGGTGAGGAGGATATCGGGGGTTTTGACTTTGCTATGGTCTCGCCACTATTCAAGGTGATCAAGTAGGCCCTCAAGTGGGAAGACTCATCCAGCCCCCCAACCAAGCAGAAGAAATTCTTCAAACAGCTGGGAAAAGAGCGACCGAACTTCCCTCTACTTACCGAGCTGAAGGATATTATAGAGGAAGAGTGGAGTAAGGTGGATAGAAAATCTTCTATGATCAATAAAACATCCAGGTTGTATCCCTTTAAAATGGAAGAAGTGAAACGCCTAGAAAACACGCCACTTGTAGATGCGGCTTTGATGCGTCCGGCTAAATGTGTGACTCTCCCGTTGGAGGATTCGGTATCTTTTAAGGATGGGTTGGAGAGAAAGATTGACCAGGACCATAAGAGAATCTATGGTCTTGCCGGAATGGCGTGTAAACCATCTTTAGCCCTAGCGGCCATGTCCAAGGCCATGGAGGCCTGGACGGAAAACGTAGACTCCTTTTCTTAAGGGTGTTTCTGAGGAGCTGGCTAGGAGTTCAGCGGCAGCGGAACTGAAGCTTGCGGCAGTCTTCCTGGGAGAGGCGTCCATTGACCTGATCCGTCTGCTGGCACGCATTATGTTGTCCTCAGTTACGGCTAAACGAGCATTTGTGGTTACGGCCCTGGCTCGCTGACCCGGTTTCCAAGCAAGCTTGGTGTAAAATCCCCTTTGAGGGGTCTACAATATTTGGCAATAAACTGGATGACGCTATAACACGTTCTACGGGCGGTAAGTCGGGCTTCCTTCCCCAGGACAGAAGGCTGTTTGGTCGGAAGAAACCCCAGTTTAAAAGACATAGTCCGGAGCGTTCAAGAGAGGCACGCTCCTACAAGCCTGGACAGGACTTCAGGAGGAATTTGAGCAGGGGGCAGACTTCCTTTCGTAAGTCCGTCAAGAACCAGTCATCCAGTGGACGTGAGCTGGCCAAGTCCTTCTGAGATTGCGCACGCTCAGTCGGGTCGTGTGGGGGCCCATCTATCCCTCATCCGGCACGTCTGGGTGGCCTCGATCTTGGACTACTGGGTCGTCAAGACGGTCTCATCAGGTCACAGATGGACCTTCTCCAGTATTCCTCCTCCCAGGTTCGTGTCCACCCTACTTCCTTGTTCGGAAGAACAAAGTCAAGTACTGCTTTCATACGTGGAACTGTTAAAGGCTCAGGGTGCAGTAGTTCAGGTGCCAAAAGAAGAACGGTTTCAGGGAATCTACTCCCCCCCTCTTCTTGGTATAAAAGAAAAGTGGATCTTGGCGCCCGGTAAGAGATCTGACCGATCTAAATCAATTCATAGAGTACGGGAAGTTCAAAATGTAAACTCGCTCAACTATCCAGCAAGCCATCCAACCAGGGGACTGGATGATTTCGATCAACTTAAAGGACGCTTACTTCCAGAAATTTCTATGATTCCATGTCGGTCAATACCATCTACAATTTATTTGCCTCCCCTTCGGGTTGACGACCGCCCCGCAGGTTTTTTCAAAAGTGCTCCAGGCCATATTTTGCGATACAACACTGCTTTAACTGACAATTGCACGGGTCATGTGATGCTGTACCCAAATGAAATTGATGTCTCACAAATATAGCTTTCTTTTGGTGGTATTGGATCACCTCTGCGGTTTTTATTTTTGGTGCTATAAACAAAGAAAAGACCAACATTTTTTTTTACTTTCTGCTATAAACAATTCCCAATAAAAAAAAAAAAAAAAATCTAATTTCTTCATCAATTTAGGCCAATATGTATTCTGCTACATATTTTTGGTAAAAATAAATCCCAATAAGCGTATATTGATTGGTTTGCGCAAAAGTTATAGCGTCCAAAAACTATGGGATATATTTAGGGAATTTTTATTTTTTTTTATTTATAGATTTTACTAGTAATGTTGGCGATCAGCGTTTTTGTATTTTATTTTTTGCAGGGCAGCGACATTGCGGCATACAAATTGGACACTTAGTGACACTTATTGGGGACCAGTGACACCAATATAGTTATCAGTGCTAAAAAAATAAAAAAATGCACTGTTACTGTACTAATGACACTGCCAGGGAAGGGGTTTACACCAAAGGGTTAGGTGTGTCCCTGGGCGGTGCTTGCTAACTCTGTGGGGGAGGGATACACTGGAGTAAAAGAGATCCGGGTTTCAGCTTAGCTGAAAAAAACACTTTGGAGATTATGATTTGAAACAGCGTAGCTAAAGCACAAGATCTTTCTTTTGCTCCCTGACAGATCAGCTGCTTGCCTTGTTTACACAGGCAGACCACTGCTCTTTCTCTCCACAGAATGATCGGCGGGTCACGGTGGCCGCCAGAACCGCTTATTGGTTCCCGCTGTGTCCAGTTACAGCGGGAGCGCCGCGCGCCCTCCACACCACGTGCACAAAATCACAAAGGTACGTGATTTTGCGCAGTCGGTTTGCCCTGCCCCACTATATATGCAGTGGGCTTGTCCAGAAGCGGTTTAAAACACCAAGAAGGCTTAATCTTTCAGCCCTGGTCTGTGATTGCCTGCTCCTTTCAAATCATAATCTCCAAAGTTTTTTTTTTTTTGCAATTAAATAATCACTTCTGGTTTCTGGCAGTGAAGACATTGAATCAAACAAGAATGTGAAGCAGATACTGCCCCAGTTCTCAGGCTGCATTCACACCTGAGTGTTTTGTAGCTTGAAGCCTGAAGCTACAAAATGCTAGAGGGAAAAAAATACATTATTCTCTATGGAGATGGTTCACATCTCCACTCCAAAACGCCTGAAGCCCTACGCCTGAAGCTCAAAATAGTTCCGGACCCTTTTTTGTCGCGCAAATTGGGCAGATTTGGGCGTTTTTATTCTTTTTACATTGGTGACCTTTTGCTCTGCACAAAATTTGCGGCAAATCGCGGTAAAAAACGTTGCAGTTCAGGCTTCTGCAGACAAGCTAGGACTATGATGGTGGTTCTTCAAGTAGATGTTAGATTTTTATTTCTGTCACCACTGTGGAGATGTCTTGAAACTGTGGGCGAAGGAAGTTGTATCCAGTATAGACACAGCAAGGAAAAACTTTTCATAGGGAAGGCATACAACCTCTTTGGATTTTTGCCAGACATATAGTTTGGTGTTGAGGCCAAATAATTCAATTTTAGTCTCATCTGACCACCTTAAACGTACCTTGTAGATTCTGAAGCCACATGGTAAAAGGTGTTCTGGTCAGATGAGACTAAAATTTTATTATTTGACCTCAACCCCAAACAATTTGGTAGAAATTCAATACAGCACACCATTACAGTAAAGCATGGAGGTGGTAATATCCTGGTATGGGGGTGTTTCTCTGCATCAGGGACTGGAGCTCTTGTCATGATAGAAAAAAAATGAAAGAATGTAAAAATAAATAAATACAATTTTAAAACTAGTAATTGTGATATACTTTTCTATCTATTTACTAATGCTAGCCGCATAAGGGGTAAAAATAGTCAATGTTGATTGAGAGTGTAAAGTTCTGCTCTGTGTTACGAGACATGCCCATCAAGTCCAAATAAATATTTTTCTCTTTATCCCTTATAGGTTAGTGACTTTACCTGGAGCCATGATGGTACTCAAGCTTTGATCTCATACCGCGACGGATTTGTGCTTGTCGGTTCAGTGAGTGGACAGAGGCATTGGTCATCAGAGATTAACTTAGAGAGTCAAATAACCTGTGGGATCTGGACCCCTGATGATCAACAGGTTAGCAATGTGTTTATAATATTTACTGCCTTCTTTACAATAATTTCTTCTTGTGTGAGTAATCTAAATACCCAATAATTTAATGTGCACTTGCTGGTTCATTACAATGGCTTTTTCATTATATAACTGTTATATACAGTATAAAAGGATTTTTTTTTTACCCCAATGGAGCTGGCACCTCCCGGCACTTTAAGGGGTTTAGAATGCCAGGAGGCGGGGTTTATGATCATGTGACTGCTTTTATTGGCTGCTTGCGATCGAGAGCCTTCCGTTGGCCGCTGGTAACTGTGCCGGGTGCACGCAGGGCACACGCTTTTGGTACAGTTCTATTTGCATTAATGCACGCAAATATGCAGCCACTTGGCACCAAGGCCCACCTGCCTAGAGGCCGCATATTTGTGTGCAGCTGGCACCAAGAGGTTAACCACCACCGTTAAAGGAGCTTTTTTGTTCTGTAGGGGGAGTTCTCAACTTCATGATCTGTAAGGTCTACTTGAAGGTCTCTGTGCCATCCAATGAAGAGTGACAAAGCAGTATTTAGTATATTATATAGTTGACCGTTTTTAGTTTTACTTTGAGCCCTACCATTATTTTTTTTAGTCTCATTTGAGACGCAGCTCCCATAATAGGATGTCATTGCTATAGTAACTGTAATGTTTGCATAAACACAGAGGCTTTGCTCTCCATTAGTCAGGAAGCACAAGAAAGAAAATTGCATTATATGAGCAGAATCTCTCGGTAACTAATACATCTTCGTTACTAAATTTCTCGTCTGTGTGCTTAATCTATGTGCAGGCAAGAGAGGAGCTTGTAAGCCTGTGTGTGTATAATATATACTAGGGGTTCAACGGATCGGATCGATCCTCGGATCAGAGTCACGGATCGGATAATTTTTCGGATCAGCAAATAATTGAATTTGCAAAAACCTGTGAAAATTCCGCCACCATATAGTCCCCACTATAATATCCACATCCTCTCGGCAGGGTATGGCTGAGTATTGGCAGGGTATGGCCGAGTATTGGCAGGGTATGGCCGAGTATTGGCAGGGTATGGCCGAGTATTGGCAGGGTATGGCCGAGTATTGGCAGGGTATGGCCGAGTATTGGCAGGGTATGGCCGAGTATTGGCAGGGTATGGCCGAGTATTGGCTGGTTAATGCAGGGTATGGCCGAGTATTGGCTGGTTAATGCAGGGTATGGCCGAGTATTGGCTGGTTAATGCAGAGTATCGCAGAGTATTGGCTGGCTTAATGCAGAGTATCGCAGAGTATTGGCTGGGTAATGCAGAGTATCGCAGAGTATTGGCTGGGTAATGCAGAGTATCGCAGAGTATTGGCTGGGTAATGCAGAGTATCGCAGAGTATTGGCTGGTTAATGCAGAGTATCGCAGAGTATTGGCTGGGTAATGCAGAGTATCGCAGAGTATTGGCTGGGTAATGCAGAGTATCGCAGAGTATATGCTGGGTAATGCAGAGTATATGCTGGGTAATGCAGAGTATATGCTGGGTAATGCAGAGTATATGCTGGGTAATGCAGAGTATATGCTGGGTAATGCAGAGTATATGCTGGGTAATGCAGAGTTTGTTTACAAGTGATCGCTCCGTCATTTGACGGAGCGATCACATTGTAAACAGCGGCCGGGTGTACCAAGATGGCCGCCGCTCCGGAGCTAGGCCGAAGCCGCGGCCTTTCCTAAGGCCGGGGCCGTGGATCGCTCCGGGGATCGTGGGGTGTGCCGATCCGAACTGGGTGACCCGTTCGGATCACGGATCGGCGACGATCCGTTGCACCCCTAATATATACAGTACTGTGCAAAAGTTTTAGGCAGTTTTAAAGAAATTCTGTAAAGTAAAAATGCTTTTAAAAATATAGTTTGTTGATTTTTATCAGTTTACAAAATGCAAAGAGAAAAAAGTGAAGAAAAGTCTAAATCAAATCAATATTTGGTGTAACTACCCTTTGGCTTCAAATCGGCATCAATTTTTTACTTGCGCACTTTGTACACCTACACAAAGTCAGGGATTTTGTAGGATAAGTGTTGGGTATATGATTAGCCAATTATACCAAGCAGGTGCAAATGATCATCAATTTCATATGTAGGTTTAAACACAGTCCTTAACAGAAGCAACTGTGTAGGCTTAAATGTGGGTCAGAAACAGCCAAACTCTGCTCCTAAGCTGGGTTTGTGGAAGACTTTTTCCTGTCACAGGTCATACGCCATGGCAGTAATGAGCACAACCACAAGACACAGGCTAGTTGTACTGCATCAGCAAGGTCGGTCTCTCCCAGGCAAAGATTCAAAAGCAGATGGGTTTCAACATGTGCTCCGTTGACATAGTGGTCGGCCAAGGAAACTTAATGCAGAAAATGAAAGACACATCATGCTTCCTTTCAACATCAGAACATGTCCAGCAGTGCCATCAGCACAGAACAGACAGAAACCAGCGGGACCCATGTACACCCATCTACTGTCCGGAGGAGTTTGGTCCGAAGTGGTCTTCATGGAAGATTTTCAGCCAAAAAAGCTGTACCTCGAACATAGAAACAAGGCTAAGCGACTCAACTATGCATGAACAAAATAGGAACTAGGGTGTTGAAAATGGCAGCAGGTGCTTTGGACTTATGAGTTAAAATTTGAGATATTTGGCTGTAGCAGGAGGCAGTTTGTTTGCGAAGGGCTGGAGAGAGGTACAATAATGAGTGCCTGCAGGCAACAGTGAAGCATGGTGGAGGTTCCTTCCATGCTTGGGGCTGCATTACTGCAAATGGAGTTGGAGATTTGGTCAGGGTCAGTGGTGTCGTCAGTGCTAGTGGCAAATACTTATCCATCATGCCATGTCATCAGGGAGGCGTGTGATTGGCCCCAAATTTATTCTGCAGCAGTGCAAAAAACCCCAAAATACAGTCAATGTCATTAAAAACTGTCTTCAGTGTAAGTGATGGTCCTGTAAGTCCTGTAAGTGATGGTTTGGCACCCTGATCTCAACATTATCATGTCTGAGATTACATGAAGAGACCGAAGGATTTGATGCAACCTATATCCACAGAAGATCTGTGGTTAGTTTTCCAAGATGTTTGGAACAATCAACCTCCAGAGTTAAAAACTGTGCAAGTGTATCTAGAAGAATTGATACTGTTGAGGGCAAACGGTGGTCGCACCAAATATTGATTTGATTTGGCTTTTTCTTCTTGTTCATTTACTTTCCATTTTGTTAATTGATACAAATAAATTAACACTTCGATTTCTGGAAGCATTGTTAATTTAAAGTATTTTTTACCACCTGACTAAAACTTTTGCACAGTAGTGTATATTCTTAATAAGTTGCATTTTTTATGGAAAATTTATGGACTGGGATGCATATGACAGGAGCTTGAATACCTCCTAAATTGTTGAAATTTCAGGGAAAGTCAGTTTGGCTTGAAAAGGGTGTTTTTTTAGGTTTGCTGAAATGTTTGCCTAACTATGGTTATGCTATAAAGAGAAAGCAACCATCTTGCAATCCGTAGGGAAGAAATAAGCTACGCTGGCCTGCAGAGAGAGATTGTGGTGGTGTTGTGTCGAATACTGTCCCCCGTCGCATAGTGTCTGCCTTGTACTGCGCTTGCACAGTACGGAGGACAAGGAGATGCCGAAAGTCTCCGGAGATGAACAGCGCCTGAGTCAAGGTTCAAGCCCCACCATCCAAATGGACATAGCGTTAGAATAAAAAATTGCCGAGCGCAGTGAGGCCGTCCCCGAAGCGTGGCGAGCGGAGCGAGCCTGCGAAGGGCCATGTTAAAAAGTGCTACCGTAAGTCCACTTGGATGGTGGGGCTTGAACCTGGACTCAGTGTGCAGGCGCGTTCATCTTTGGAGACTTTCGGAGTCTCCTTGTCCTCCATACTGTGCAAGCTCTGCGCCTGAGCAGTACGGGGTGGACACTATCCAATGGGGGGGGACAGTTTTTGGAAGAATGGTGGCAGTTTGTAAGTACAAAGCTATTGTTTTACATAGCATGCATTGGACAGAAAGGGAGAGAAGCAAAGATTTTTTTCTTAATGCATTTTTCTTATTTGTTAAAATGTTACCCAAATGTGTTTGGTATTGGAAATGTAGTAAAGCCTGGTTGCAAAGTTTGTTAATTATGCAGAAATTGTGCAAGAAAACAGGCATGCCACTGTTTCCCACCAATATTTGTCTGAAATACAAGGCGTTAGAGGGGAGACCTTCCTCATAGTCACTCCACACCCTTCTACTCTTCCTGCTCTAAGACCCTTTCTCTGCTAACATTTTTACCATATTTGGCATTTGTGCCTCCAAAAGGGATTCATTTAAAGGAATAGGGCTGCTCTGCAACAGCCCTGCAATGCACATGGTTGCGGCATGGTGGTTCAGCATTTTGAGGATTAAAACCGACAGTAAGGAGGCAACATATGGTCATGTAGGGGGTCTTCTTCTATGCAGCAGCTGTCAGAGATCTGTGATTGAAAAAACTACAAGTCCTATCTACTATTGTGGCAGACGAACTTGTAGTGCTCGGTGGAACACAAGTGCGGTGGCCACAGCACTCATAGTTCATTGTCACTTCCTCCACCTCCCTAACTGAAAGATTGTACTTTTCACATGGAGCCGGAGAAAGGGTCTGCAGGAGCTTTTCATTACACCTGTGATCCACTGATTACAGTTGAACTGCTTTGCAGGCTTATCTGATAAAAAAAATAATAATGCACATTGTTTTCTAATTTTAATAAAGGATGATTATATTGCATCTTGGTGTGCAGCATTCCTGTTGCTGATACAATTGATTAGTTTGTTGGAGATGAGCCGAGCCAGCACCTGAGACGTGATGGTGGAGTAAGGAGCCTGATCTTGCCTGGAGTGTGATCTAAAATATTTAACGAAGGTGCAAATATAAACCGTATGTAGCATCAGGGAATGGAATTGACAGACCCCATACTGCTGCCAGAACACAGCACTGTATATTAAATGTATCTGATACATACATTTGCTACAGTGCTAACAGCAGCTGCATTACTTTGTAATCGTTCATTTGAGCTAGCTTGGCCCAAACAAACTGTTTAAAGGAACACAAAACTTGGAGTAAAGCCGGTCATAGATGGTTCAAATCTTGACTGGTTCAGCAGGGACCAGCCAAGTTTTGAACCATCTATGGACAGGCTGATTGTGCCATTGATCGATCAACTTGGGTAAAACCAGTATGTCAGAGTTTTACATGAAATTGCCAAAGGCTATAACTGCTAGCAATAATCCTTGTGTTCTCCCCACACCCCCTGCTTGGAGAACACAATAGCTCTGCCGGAGGGATTCCCTCATCAACACTGACTTTGTTGATTTGGGAATTGAGTGATTTTCTTTTGCAGGAAAGAAAATCACCTCATGAATGGCCTGCCTTGGTTTTCATCCGATTTAGATTAAAGACTAAGGATGAGCTCAGGAGTGTTCTTATTTGAACCCACTGGCTAATCCACCAGGAAGCTGTCACTGCATACCACCATTCGTAAGTGGCCAAGGCATTCCCATCCCTGCAGCCGCATGATGTATACAAGGGGCATGTATACGTGTGGAGTTGGGGAATCCCTCGGTTGCTTATGATCAACAATATGCAGCAACAGCTTCCTGGCAGGATAGTTACAGTGGCTTCAGGCTAGGATCCAAACGAATCTGAGCTCATCCCTGCTTAATGCAATTTCAGGGATGGATCAGTTCTGTGACCTTTAGGACCTCTCAGTATTCTCCTACATTTTTCTAGCAATGAACTTCTGTAAGCTGCTGAGTGAGGCTATGATGAAGTTAATTGGCTTTTACAAAGCAAGACTAGCCTGAAAAATAAAATTTTAAAGGATAGTTTGATATTTTAGGGAAAAATAACAAATGCACATATTTTTGCAGAAAAAAATTGACATTTATTATGTTTTTCCTACAGGAGCCTGCATAGCATTGCACCTCTGATTAATGGATCATGGGTGCAATGTCAGGCTCCGGCAGACACTCCAGCTTTTTTGCCTGTACCCGTGTACAGGCTTTCTATTGAAAACCTGGTGGAGGATGCTCATCAGCTCCCCTGTACTTCATTAAGAACTACAAGCCATCTGCTGCAGTGCAAAATGGGACTTGTAGTTTATTAATTCACAGATTACTGTAAATAAAATAATTCAATGAATTTAAAATGTGACAGTGGCTGTGCAGGAGAGGTTTCCCCATCCACTGTCACGGGAAAGGGGTGAGTGAGGCATGAGCATGTTACACCCTAAGTACAGGCGATACGTTTTCCAAGGGTGAATCTAGAATGTCTGTCAGTAAAGGAAAGATTTATATGCACTAGAATACTGTTGTTATTTTTTTACCCTTTTAAAGTGTTTTAACTTTAACAAAATAATTCACTGTCAGCCCCTCTACTTTATCCAGCGTTAATGCACAGTGCAAGAATTTACTGAAATATATGCCTCCTAAATACCTTTTTTTTTTATTTATTTTTTTTGAGATCTTCAGGCTGGTTATGTGACTCCCTATCACGGACGGGCGGGAGGAGGCGGCGCGGCTTTTGAACAGTGCCGTCTGTCTACATGACAAGCTGTTCATGTAGGCAGACGGCACTGACTCGAGTATAAGCCGAGAAGGGGACTTTCAGCCCTAAAAAAAGGGCTGAAAATCTCGGCTTATACTGGAGTATATACGGTAGATGCTTGTTGATTAGCTGACAGAGTAAGCAAATGCTCAATTTACAGTCACTTTGCCTCCCTTCTTAACTATTAAAACACAATATTTGCAAAAAAGACAGTATATTGTTTTCTGTAAATCAGCTGACTCAAAGTTGCATTGTAAAAATTAGTACTGCAATTCACACTACAAAGTAGGAAGCAGAGGCTGCATATATAAATATGACTGCCCCCCCCCCCCCCATGTACATATAGAATTACAAATTCTATATATTAAAAAGGTATTTAAAAAAGAATCACACATGTACGCAAGATTGCTTAGTTACCGTATGCTTACTCCACATTCCATTACATTCCCCTCGGTTGCTTTCCTTTCCAGTGCTGCTTATGTGCTGTAAAATACAGCCCCTCGCTGCTTCAGATTATTGGCCTAGTTGTAGCTGCCAGCTGAGGACAAAAAGCTCCCTCAGCTCAGGCTGCCCATGGTTTTCTATGAAAGAAAAGTGGAACTCTTTGCTACGGTTGCCCAAGGCACGGAGTACAGAGGCAAAGCATTTGACGAACACCTTGCCCACTGTTTAGTATGCAATTTGTCCTCTTCAGTTTTGGGATGGTGTGACAGCCAACAGCGCAAAAAATGAGGAGATAGACGGAAGAATAGATCTACTATGCATCAAGAAATACAGAAGATTAATGGTCCATGGTCAGTGAGATAACTCAAACTGAAAAGTGGTTGGATATTTCAAGAAGACAATGATCTGAAACGCAACTCAAAATCGGAGAAGTCCATCTTTTTGACCATTTCATATTATACCCATATATTTAGGGTGTAACATAGAACATGTTCATAGTCTGCAGTGTCCATCTCCAACCTCCTAAGAGGGGCCTGTAGTTACTAATGGAGCGGTGATGTCACTGCACTTGTAGTCTATTGATAGTCCATTATAATCCATTGATACTTCCTGCAGCCCCATGACTCTGTATGAACCTGCAATCTGCAGGTGCCAAAACATTGCACCCACGATCCACCTGCAATGCCAAAAAATGATAAATGCTCTTTTTTTCTTTTTTTCTTTTTTCGGATGACCTACATGAGCTTCTTTCTGAATTCTTTTATTCAAGCAATTGTTAAACATCCAGACATCCAGTAAACTGTTAGCTGGCTACAATAAACATTTGGAGGCTGTGATTGTTGCCAAGTGGGTCTTTCTTGCAGAGTACTGTGTGTGTGTGTGTGTGTGTGTGTGTGTGTGTGTGTGTGTGTGTGTGTGTGTGTAGATGTAAATGTAGATATAGATTATATATATATATATATATATATATATATATATATATATATATATATATATATATATATATATACATACACACACACACACACACACACACACACACACACACACACACACACACACACACACACACACACACACACACACACACACACACACAGTATTTTACAAAAGTGAGTACACCTCTCACATTTTTGTAAATATTTTATTATATCTTTTCATGTGACAACACAGAAGAAATTACACTTTGCTACAATGTAAAGTAGTGAGTGTACAGCTTGTATAACACTGTTAATTTGCTGTCCACTCAAAATAACTCCACACACAGCCATTAATGTCTAAACCGCCGGCAACAAAAGTGAGTACATCCCTAAGTGAAAATGTCCAAATTGGGCCCAAAGTGTCAACATTTTGTGTGGCCACCATTATTTTCCAGTACTGCCTTGGGCATGGTGTTCACCAGAGCTTCACAGATTGCCGTTGGAGTCCTCTTCCACTCCTCCATGACGACATCACGGAGCTGGTGGATGTTAGAGAACTTGCGCTCCTCCACCTTCAGTTTCAGGATGCCCCACAGATGCTCAATAGGGTTTAGGTCTGGAGACATGCTTGGCCAGTCCATCATCTTTACCCTCAGCTTCTTTAGCAAGGCATTGGTCATCTTAGAGGTGTGTTTGGGATCATTGTTATGTTGGAATACTGCCTGCAGCCCAGTCTCTGAAGGGAGGGGATCATGCTCTGCTTCAGTATGTCGCAGTACATGTTGGCATTCATGGTTCCCTCAATGAACTGTAGCTCCCCAAGTGCCGGCAGCACTCATGCAGCCCCAGACCATGACACTCCCACTACCATGCTTGACTGTAGGCAAGACACACTTTTATTGGTGCTCCTTACCTTGTTGCCGCCACACATGCTTGACACCATCTGAACCAAATATGTTTATCTTGGTCTCATCAGACCACAGGACATGTTTCCAGTAATCCATGTCCTTAGTCTGCTTGTCTTCAGCAAACTGTTTGTGGGCTTTCTTGTGCATCATCTTTAGAAGAGGCTTCCTTCTGGGATGACAGTCATGCAGATCAATTTGATACAGTGTGTGGCGTATGGTCAGAGCACTGACAGGCTGACCTCCCCCCCCCCCCCCCCACCCTTTCAACCTATGCAGCAATGCTGGCAGCACTCATATGTCTATATCCCAAAGACAACCTCTGGATATGACGCTGAGCACTTGCACTCAACTTCTTTTGTCAACCATAGTGATGCCTGTTCGTAGTGGAACCTGTCCTGTTGAACCGCTGTATGGTCTTGCAGCTCAGTTCCGGGTCTTGGCAATCTTCTTATAGCCTAGACCATCTTTATGTAGAGCAACAATTCTTTTTTTCAGATCCTCAGAGAGTTCTTTGCCATGAGGTGCCATGTTGAACTTCCAGTGACAAGTATGAGAGAGTGAGATCGATAACACTAAATTTAACACACCTACTCCCCATTCACACCTGAGTCCTTGTAACACTAATGAGTCACATGACACTGGGGAGGGAAAATAGCTAACTGAGCCCAATTTGGACATTTTCACTTAGGGGTGTACTCACTTTTGTTGTCAGCGATTTAGACATGAATGGATGTGTGTTGAGTTATTTTGAAGGGACAGCAAATTTACACTGTTATACAAGCTATACACTCACTACTTTACGTTGTAGCAAAGTGTAATTTCTTCAGTGTTGTTACATGAAAAGATATAATAAAATATTTACAAAAATGTGAGGGGTGTACTAACTTTTGTGAGATACTTTGTGTGTGTATATGTGTATGTGTGTATATGTATGTATAATATATTTATTAGAGCTGCACAATTAATCGTCAATAATCGTTATCGCGATCTTGACTAAAGTGTTTCACAATTCTTTCTATGCAAAGAATTCCCTTGGCTCTTCTGAAGCCACAGCCCTCAAAAGAAAGGAAAAGAAAAACTGTGCAGTCTGCCAAGAATCAAAACATTCTATCAGTTGAACTTAAGTATAAACATTGTAACAATTTGTTAATGGAATAGACTTTGTGTGTAAGTGAAAAAAGTTTAACCACTTAAACACTAAACCCTTTTCTGACATTTGTTGGTTTCAAGTTAAAATACTTTTTTGGTTGTTAGAAAATTACTTAGAACCCCCAAACACACTGTATTTGCGCAGCGGTCTTTCAAATGCAATTTTTTTTTTTTGTATAATGTGAAGGATTTTACGCCACGAGAATCATGATCTTTTTATTCTAAGCAAAAAAATTGTGATTCTCATTTTGGCCAGAATCGTGCAGCTCTAGTATGTATGTATGTATGTATGTATGTGATATATATATAATCGGTACACCTGTTCAATTGCTTGGTATAAGCCAAATTGCTAATCAGCCAATCACATGGCAGCAACTTAATGCATTTAGGCATCTAGACTTGCTGAAGTTCAAACCAAGCCTCACAATGGGGAAGAAAGGGGATTTAAGTGACTTTGAACGTGGCACGGTTGTTGGTACCGGACAGGCTGGTCTGAGTATTTCAAAAATTGCTGATCTACTGGGATTTTCACGCACAACCATCTCTAGGGTTTACAGAGAATGGTCTGAAAAAGAGAAAATCTCCAGTGAGCGGCAGTTGTGTGGAGGAAAATGCCTTGTTGATAACAGAGGTCAGAGTAGAATGGGCAGACAAGATGATAAAGAGGCAACAGTAACTCAAATAACCACTCTTTACAACCAAGGTACTGTATGCAGAATACCATCTCTGAACATACAACATATCGAACCTTGAAGCAGATAGGCTACAGCAGCATAAGACCACACTGGGTGTCGCTCCTGTCAGCTAAGAATAGGAAACTGAGGCTACAATTCACACAGGCTCATCAAAATTGAATAATAGAAGATTGGAAAAATATTACCTGGTCTGATTAGTCTTGATTTAAGCTGCGACATTCAGATGGTAGGGTCCCCTTTCATCCCCATTCTGATGCTCAGTTTGAATTTCAGCAAGTCGCTTTCAGCACGTCTAAATTCATTGAGCTGCTTCCATGTGATTGGCTGATTAGCAATTTGTATTACCAAGCAATTAAACAGGTGTACCTAATAAAGTGGCCAATAAGTGTATCTACACAGTGGGTATAGAAAATAATCACCCCCCTTTAACATAATCAGTTTGTTGCTTTGCAGCCTGAAATTAGTTTATCAGTTTTTGTTTTATCCAGCTGTATTTACTCAGTGCAACTTATAACATCCAAGTGAAAAATATAACCCCAACACATGTCAGAAAAAAATAAAAAAACAGAGTCACCATTTTTTGTTATAATTACTGCTTTTAGTCTGTTGGGATATGTCCTACTAACTTTGCACATCTAGACTTTGCAATATTTGCCCACTCCTCTTTGCAGTAGTGCTCAAGTTCAGTTGAATTTGATGGCAACCGTTTGTGGACTGCAGTCTGCAAGTAATTTAAAAGATTTTCAATATGGTTTAGGTTTGGGCTCTTACTAGGCCGGGCAAGGACACTCACTTTTGTCTCCTTCAACCACTGTGTGGTCATTTTTGCTGTGTGCTTTGGGTCATTGTCATGTTGGAATATAAACCTTTCCATTGACCACTTTCTGGCAGAGTAAAGCAGATTTTCCTCAAGAATTTGGTCTTTTGCCCCATCCATTTCCTTCTATCCTGACAAGTGCTCTAGTCCCTGCTGCAGAGTAACACCCCATAAAAGGATATTACCACCTCCATGCTTTACTGTAGAAATGGTGTTATTTGGATGGTGAACTCTATTGGTTTTCCGCCAAACATAATGTTTGGTGTTAAGGCCAAATAATACAATTTTAGTCTCATCTGACCATAACACTTCTTCCCTGTGGTTTCAGAATCTTCAAGGTGCGTTTTGGCAACTGTCATAATGTAGATTTCTCGTGGAACCCCTGGGTACTTCCAGCGGAACCCTAGAATTCTGCGGAACCCTGGTTGAGAAACACTGTTCTAGGCATTGATAAAGCCTTTGAATTTTTTTTTTTGTATCTATCTCCTGACTTGTGCCTTTCCACAACTTTATCCGACTTCAAAGTAGTCCCTGCACTACTTTGGTCCAATTTTGATGCCACTTATACAGGCATTCCTTCAAATCGTGGCAAAATCGCAGTAAAATAGTGCGACTTTGAAGTCGCACAAGTGTGAAAGGGGCCTTAAGCTATTTTCATACCAAGCTATCAAACTGACCACAGCTGATCACGGTTGAAAGTGTCATTGAGAAGGTGATTTAGCTACACCTGATTGAGTTTACAAGTAATTTTTAGGAGGGGTGATGGTTTTTCCAACTCAGTAAATTTTGTTTTTCAATTTTTGAATTTTTTTTTTTCTGACATTTTGGTGTTCTATCCTTCACTTGGATATTATAAGTTGCACTGTATAAATCCAGCTGGATAAAACAAAAACTGTGTACGGTATATAAATATATATTATATCTCTTTTGCACCCTGTCAATTGGCACTTGGAAATGCAGCCTGTTCCTGTGTATTTTATCCTTGGCAGCAACAAGTCCCCTGTCTGTTATGAAGTGGGTATTGAAGGACCAAAATTAATTGTGCAATGATGTACCTGTTCTGAATCATTCTCTCTTCTTTGTTTGTGAAATACTGTATCTTACAAATCTGTGAACACGATTACAGTATGCATCTGTTGAGGTCAAATGATTGAGGCAGTATGATGTAGTGAAAATGGTTAATAGTACATCTATTTCTGGAATTGGCCATATGTTAGATACTGATATCTCAGGAGCAGTTATTAACCTAAATTTGCTCTCTGCCTCTAATTGTCAGAACATCATTAAATCCTGCTTGTCATCAACCATCTGAATTATCTTCATATACACTCATTTAACTTGATTTCCCTTGGGAGGATTAAAAGCATGTTTATCTGTAGAAAAGAGAAAAAATTATAAATGTCTTTCTTTGCATTACTAATGTGTTTCAGGTCATACGTAGGCTTGCAATATAGCCCTGTTAAAAATTGTGGATTGTCCTTTCTAAGCCCAGTGGGTTAGCCATCAGCTGCCTCACTTTACTGCCATATTCTACTGAAAAGAGGGACGTGAGCTAGCCTAAACCTCCCTGACATTAAATAAAAATAATTAAACATGATGTGTTTGAATATAACACAGTTGTATAAAAAAAAGCATGTTCAATTGTTGGCCTGTCTGAAAATAGTAAAATGTTGATGTACAATTAGAGCGCAAATTAAATTTTAATAGACAGAAAAGCAGTCTTTTCGGTTCTTATACATCAGGCCAAGATGAGTAATGGCTAATAAAATTGTGCCGTTGGAAAAATTGCTGATTAATGTGTTGCAGATAGATTGATAAATAGACCATAAGATAAGAAAGGCAGACACATTCTATTCAAAATAATCCTGTTTATATCAGATCAGCAGTTTAAAGGAGCATTTTTTGTGCTGGTACTGTTTGGTGTAGGATAGTTATTTTTGGGCATTGGTACTTTGGCTGCATAATTTAAGAATCTCTCTTTGGTATAGTTGATCGGTTTTCTTGTAAACCGAATATACAGACAATCAACAGTCGTTAAATTTGTGATTACAATAAAGCCCAAATAAATGATTGTCCTGCTAGCAGAGTAGTAGATAATTCCACAACACAGAAGACTCCACTCGCCGGCACAACTGGTCAGTGATCAGCTTTCAAGGTAAATTAGATTGAGTAATTTATAGTTAGGTTTTGGGTTCTGAGCCTGAAGCTTAAAGTGGGCATCGGGGGGAAAAAAATAAAAATCTGTACAGCTCTACATTATATTTACATTTCCCCATATTTTAAAGGATATCTAAAGCTTTGTTTAAAAAAAAATAACAAGCATGTCATACTTAACCTCCTTTGTGCAGTTGGTTTTGCACAGAGTGACCCAGATCCTCCTCTTCTGGGGTCCTTCATCCTAGATTCCAGAGAGATGGCTCAACGAGATGTAATCACGCTCAAATCACATAGAAAAAGTTCAATTTATCCTAATATTAAAACATTCCAAACCATTAACAAATGTCCAGAAGAAATTGTGTTTGCGATATGGGAAGCGAATTGAACACTTTATCATTTAATACCTATATTATTTGATACCTGGTCTGGAGTTTAATATGACTTCTAGTCAAGAAAAAAAACTCTTCTTGGATACATGTATTAGTATGGTAAATGGGAGACTTAGCAGTGATTTATGCACAAAACCGACCGATCGTATTCAAATCAATTCCCAAGAGTCAGCTAATTAGGGTAAATAGAATTGTTACTAATCGTGAAGACCTATTATAAATAAACTTGCTCAGAGGGGTATCCCATAGAGACTATTAAGGAGGAAAGGAGAAATATGGCCATGCAAAAGAGAACCACTAGCATAAATAAAAGATTACCATTTGTGTCCCAATTCCATCCACATTCATTTTGAATACATAAAATTTTTAATCATATATTAAAAGAAAAATTTCCAAAAATCCCTGAATTTCATTATCCTCCATTTTCATCTTATCGGAAAAGCAGAACATACACAGTAGATTGGTCAGATCTGACCAATCTTGACCAAAAAACTAAAAATTTAACCTTTTTCGGACCTCAAAACCATGGATCTTATCCATGCTTAAGTTTTATATACAATGTAGTTTTTGACACATCCACATAGAGGCAATAAAATTGAAATAAAAGAACATCATACATGCCAGTCTTCTTATGTGATATATGTTATAAAATGTCCATGTGGTTATTTCTATGTGGGTGAAACAGCACAAAAAGTAAAAGATAGAATTGCCAAACATAAGTATTCTGTAAGGGATAAACTCACAAAATTACCATTGGTGTGACATTATGTTGAGATTGGACATACTGTATCGCAAGTGAAATATATGGTCATTGATGCAGTTCCCCTAAACAAACGAACAAACGGGGGTGGGGGGGGGGTTTATTGTGAATAAAATTTAAAAAATTGGAAGTACATTGGATAGATTGCATACTTTACAACCTAGAGGTTTAAACTTGGATTTTGACTTGCATTTATTTCTATAAATCACTAAAATTAGGTTTATTTTATGTAGATTATGATTTTAATGCATTATTTTTGATTATTTATTTATCTGTTACATATATATAAATCTGTGTATTATATTACATTTTTTTCTATTCAAATTAGAATTCATTCCCCCAAATCCATCTCAGACCCTTATCTGAGCACGCAGCCCGGCCGGCCCCCCCACCCCAAAGCACCTTGTCCCCATGTTGATGAGGACAAGGGCCTCTTCCCGACAACCCTGGCCGTTGGTTGTTGGGGTCTGTGGGGGGGGGCTTATCGGAATCCGGGAGCCCCCTTTAATAAGGGGACCCCCAGATACCGGCCCCCCACCCTATGTGAATGAGTATGGGGTAGGATGTACCCCTACTCATTCACCTAAGGTGTAAAAGTGTTTGGACTTTCTGATCGTGTGTCGGCAAGTCCGTTCATTTCAAAAGTCCCGCGGACTAGCACACAGACTGCGGGATTGTCCACCGGACTGCCGAGTCCAGCGGGCAATTTTAAGTCTGAACTTAAATCTTAGTCCGCCGGACTTTTGAGAGGAAAAAGTCCGCCGCCGCCCACACATGGGCGGATTGTCCGGCGGACTCTAGATCGGCGAACAATCCCGCGGGAAAGTCCGCTCTTGTGTACGCGCCCTAATATTAAAACATACAACTCCATTAACAAATGTCTGATTTGATGGCATCAGAATGGCACTCCTGCGCAAACCGCCGTAGCTGTACGGCGGGCGCTTTAAGGAGTATAGCCAATGCCTGTGCCTGGCGACCGCGATGTCCGCCAGGCACCCGCGATCGCTCCTGACAGAGCGAGAACAGGGATGTGGGTGTGTGTAAACACATAAATCCACGTCCTATCAGGGGAGAGGAAACGGATCGTGTCTACCTAGTATATAGGAACAACAATCGGTCTCCTCCCCAAGTCAGTCCCCTCCCCCCACAGTTAGAACACAGTGCGGGAACACATTTAATCCCTTGATCGCCCCTAGTATTAACCCCTTCCCTGCCAGTGACATTCATACAGTAATCAGTGCATTTTTATGGTTCCAAAAGTGTCCGATCTGTCCGCCGCATTGTCGCAGTCCTGATAAAAATCGCAGATCGCTGCCATAGTAGAAAGAAAAAAATATAATAAAAAATACCATAATTCTAGCCTTCATTTTGTAGACGCTATAATTTTTACACAAACCAATCAATATACGCTTATTATTTTTTTTTTTTTTTGCGATTGTATTTTTTTTTTTTTTTTTTTTTTTTAACCAAAGTATTTAGAAGAATATATATTGTCCCAAACTGATGAAGAGATGTGTTTTTGTCTTTCTAATTTTGGTCTATTTATTATAGCAAAAAGTAAAAAATATTGTGTATATTGTTATTGCGCAAAAAATAAAAAACGCAGAGGTGATCATATACCACCAAAAGAAAGCTCTATTTGTTTTAAAAAAAAAGGACATACATTTTGTTTGGGTACAACGTTGCACGGCCACGCAATTGTCAGTTAAAGTGACCCAGTGCCGTAACGCAAAGATGGCTTGGACAGGAAGGGGGTATATATATATATATATATATATATATATATATATATATATATATATATATATATATATATATATATATATATATATATATATATATATATATATATATATATATATATATACACACACACACACACACAGAGAAATTCGAATTTCGTATAGAAAGAATTTGAACTACCAAAGGGGCCCCAAGGAGTCGGGGATATGCTTCCCCTGGAAAGAAACCGATGGCCACCCCCCCCCGTCTGAACAGACGCCTGGACAGGTAAGGAGGGGAGACAGGATAATGGCCCCTGAAGTTCTGGGTTACACCACTGTATCCAGGGTCCTTCAGCTCTCAGGGGGGCTCTTCCCCAATTTCTGCTGCCCCCCTGAGGAAAAGATAGGGGAACCCCCCAGGAAGGATAATAAATATCCTACCAGACCCAGAGGCTTCAAAAGCTTGTGGTCCGGCTCCCAGGGGGAGACCACCAGCCCTAGGCTTCAGGTCATTTGGAAAAAAACAAACAGTTTTCGCTGTGTAGGGAGGAAAACACAATCAAAAACTGAGGATCAAGGGGAAGGGTGGGGACTTAAAACAGCTGTCGCTTGATTGTGTTTCCTGTAGGGAGGATCCCTCTCATCTCTCAGGTGTGCCGTCCTGGAAGATGTATAGAAAGAATTTGAATAAAAAAGATGAGCATAGAATAGAAATTAATAGAATGCAATAAAATAGAATATAATATATAACCATCTTCCAAAATCCGAATTTCAAAGAGAATAGGATATAATAGAAACAATATTTAACCATCTTCTGAAATTCGACTTTCAAATAGAATGAATTTGAATAGGAAATACAATAATAATAGGAAAGAATAAAATAGAAAACAAGAGAATAGAACAGACTAGAATAAAATAGAATCTATAACCATCTTCCGAAATTCAAATTTCTTATAGAATTAATTTGAATAGAATAGAAAAACAATAGAACAGAGTAGAATACAATTTAATTTATAACCATCTTCCGAAATTTGAATTTTGTAATAGAATGAATTCCAATTTAAATAGAAAACATTAGAATAGAAAATAATAGAAAAGACTAGAAAAACTATAGAATAGAATAAAATATAATATATATTTATATTTTATTCGGTTCTATGGTTTTTCTATTCTTTTCTATTCATCTATTCTATACTTCAAATTTATTCTGTTCGAAATAGAAATTCACTCTAGTCAAAATTAGATTTTCGGAAGATGGTTATATATTACGTTATATTCTTAATATTTTATTCTATTATTTTCTACTGTTTTTCTATTCTATGTTTTTATAGTTTTATTATTTTTTTTATTCTCTTATTTTCTATTCTATTTAAATCTTTTCTATTTAAATTCATTCTATACAAAATTAGAATTTCGGAAGATTGTGTGTGTGTGTATATAGATAGATGTGTGTATGTTTGTATATGTATGTATATACATACATACCACATGGTGGTACAGTACCTTTTTGGAAAGGGGTCCCCGTGCAGCATTGTGGAAGGCACAGAGAGGATCCTGGCAGCATGCTTCAGGATGTCAAACGACCAGCGGCCATTTTTGGGTGGTCTGATGACATCACGGCGGCCATTTTCTCTTGGTCTGTTTGGACACGTGTGCTGTGGCTTTAGAATTTGGTTTTGGCAGACCAAGCCTCTAAAAAAAGCTCTCATTGATCTGCCCTTTCAAGGCGACCGCCTGTTTGGGGCTACCCTAGATGACATAATTAAGGGTGTCACTGGGGGAAAGAGTACCTTCCTGCCTCAATCTAGGAAAGGCAAGAAGCCTTGTCGCAGATGGGGGCCTCCCTTCTCAGCCCATAAGAAATTCTTCTGGGCTCCCGGGACGGCAGATAAAGGAAGCTGATCTCTCAAGTCTTCCCCGGGAAGTTCAAAGCAATCTTGGTCTGGTAAGCCTAGAGCAGGCTTCTCTGGATCCACTGACAAGACTCCTTCAGCATGAAAGGTCTGACCTCACCCATTGCTGGGGTGGGGGGATATCTTCGCTGGTTTCCAGATTCATGGACCTCCTTCATTAGTGTCAAGGGTGTCCACGAATTTAACCTTTTGGGGGTAGTTTTTCTTCTCAAATATCGGCCCCTTCAGCCGATTCAGTTCAACTAGAAGTAACTGAGGCTCGTGGCAATCTCGCAAGTTCCTCTGGTAGATGCAGCTGTCCTAGTGTCACTGCGCCTTCCTCTTCTGCGGTGCCTACGAAGGACCGAGGGCGAAAGTCTTCTGGTGGCCATAAATGTACCTTGGAAGCTACCTCTAAAGAAGGACCAGTTGTACCAAGGGCTGAGCTTCCATCCTGCTTTACAGTAACTGGTTTTAATGGCCTAGCCATTGAAAGCCAGGTACTGAGAGATAGGTCTGTCGGGATCAGTGATCCCTACTATGGTGAAGGCAAGGAAGTCGACTTCTAATAAGATATACCATCGTACGTGGAAAGCGTACATTTCTTGGTGTGAGTCGATTGGCGTTCATCCTCGATCCTTTTCTGTGGCTCGGATCTTAGCTTTTCTTCAACAGGGCGTTGAGCAGAAGTTGGATTTGAGCACCATCAAGGGCTAGGTGTCTTCCTTAGCAGTCTTCTTTCAGCGACCCCTAGCCACTCACTCTTTAGTTCGCACCTTCATTCAAGGAGTCCGGCATGTGGCTCCGCCTGTACTGTCTCTTTTGCCACCATGGGATTTAAACTTGGTGCTATGTGTTCTCCAGGAATCTCCATTGGAGAATATTAGGAAGATTCCCTTACTTTGTCCCAGAAGGTGGCATTCCTGGTGGCTATTACCTCGGGCCGCAGGGTTTCGGAGTTGGCGGCATTATCCTGTCGTAGTCCCTATTTGGTACTCCATAGGGATAAAGTGGTTCTTTGTCCCTGTCTGTCATTTTTGCCCAAGGTTGTCTCTGACTTCCATTTGAATGAGGACATTGTGTTGCCGTCCCTGTGTCCCAAGCTGGCTCATCCCAAGGAATTTGCTTTGCATACCTTGGATGTGGTTTGTGCAATTCGGGTGTATCTGGAATCCACGGAGTCCTTTCCAGAGGCCATACTCACTTTTTTTTTTTCAGGCCTCTTCTATTGAGGGTCGGGTTCCTCCTTTCCCTGTCACGGCACATTCTACTCGGGCGCTTAGCAGGGCTGTCTTTAGCGCAGGGCAAATAGGGCACTTAACCTGGGCCCAATCTTTGTAGGGGGGTCCGCACTACCCGTGATTTGGGGCCCCGATGATGGCTTTGCAGAGTGCACAGAGGACACAGGAGGCTGTATTCTCGATCTTGCTAGCAGAGGGGGCGGGTCGGGAGCTCCACTGATCACTGATACGCTGACCCTGCCCCATGTAGCCTGTATGCTCGGAACAGAGCGACTGTAGTTAGAGCAGTGATCGGAGTGGGCGTATATATATATATATATATATATATATATATATATATATATATATATATATATATATATATATATATATATATACCCATCTTCCGAAATTAGAATTTTGAATAGAAAATATTAGAATCGAATAGAAAATAATAGAATAAAATAGAAAGTATATAAAATATATATATATAACCATCTTCAAAAATTCGAATTTAGAATAGAATGAATTCCAATTTCGAACGGAATGAATTTGACTTAAAAAGATTATAATAGAATAGAAATAAAATATAATATATAACTATTTTCCGAAATTCTAATTTTGAATGAATGAATTCCAATTTATAATAGAATGAATTTGAATTGAAAAAAGTAGAATAGATTATAATACAAAATAATAGATTAGAGAAATGATAGAAATGGAATATAACATTTATTTTCTTTCTATGTTATTCTATTCGATATTGTGTTTCTCTTCTTTTCTATTCAAATTCATTATATTTAACATTATTTTATTGTATTGTTTTTCTATTCTATTATTTTCTATTCTATTGTATTCTTGTATTTTCTATTGTATTCTAATCTTTTCTATTCAAATTCATTCTATTCAAAATTAGAATTTTAAAAGATGATTATATATTTTTTACTATTCTGTTTTACTATTCGAATTTCGGAAAATGGTTGTATATTTTTTCTATATTTTTCTATTCTATTATATTCTCTTATTTTCTATTCTATTATTCTCTATTATTTTGGTTTCCATTGTTTGGGATTCTAGTCCAATCTATCCAATTCAAATTTATACTATTCGAAATTCAAATTTCAGAAGACGGTCATATTCTATTTAATTTTATTGAATTCTATTAAATTATATAATATTATTTACTATTCTTTTATTTTTATTCTATTGCTTTATTATTTTATATTCTATTTTATTATTTTTTAGAAAATCGATTTCAATTTGTTTTCGAATTTGATTCAAATCAAATTTCGGATGCATTTCAATTCGTTACTTTTGTAGTTCGGAAATATGAATGCATCCGAATTCCCGAATAATCAAACATTTGTCTGAATTTAGATTCGGAACGAAACGAACTGCACATGTCTAATAGCCTGCCTGTCCTACAAAAGTCCCCAGGTTCCTGATTTGTCCTTGGCACTTATCATGTAGACACAGGGTTTCAAAACCAAATGCAAATGTGAATTCCACATGATGCACTCATGGCCCTGAAGCCTATCCTTAGCACTCAGCATTTTAATACTTGGACCCCTTTCACACTGCTAGCGGCGGCCTCGTTAGCAGTAAAGTTTTAGCGGCACTTTTTGCCCGCTAGCGGGGCACTTTTAACCCTGCTAGTGTCTGAGGAAAGGGTTAAAACCGCCCGCAAAGCGCAGCTGATGAAGCGCTTTGCAGGCATTTCGGCAGCACTGCCCATTGATTTCAATGGCAGGGGCAATTTAGGAGCAGTGGATACAACGCTCCTGCACTGCCCCAAAGATGCTGCTTGTAGGACTTTTTTTTTCAGTCCTGCAAGCACACCGCCCCAGTGTGAAAGCACTCAGGCTTTCACACTGGGGAGGCTTGAAAGGCGCTTTACAGGCGCTTTACAAGCGTTATTTTTAGCGCTAAAATGCCTGAAAAGCACCTTCCATGTGAAAGGGGTCTTAAAGTGGTGTTAACCACCGGGCCACAGCCGAATGATGGCTGCGGTTCCTCTCTCCCCTCGATGTACCGATCGGTACAGTGTGAGCGCAGAGAACGGGTTCAGCAGCGCTGTGGGCTGGATCTGTAGTGCCCATTGCAGCCATATCCAACCATCTATGCTCAGCCATCGCTCTGTCATACTCATCCAGCCAGCCATCCATGCTCAGCCATCTCTCTGTCATACTTATCCAGCCAGTCATACTCAGCAATACTCATCCATCCATCCATGCGGGCTGCACCTCTAGAGCACTATATACATTTTTAACCCATCAAACTTGTTCAAGCCTGAACTGAACTTTTCAGGGTCCAAGCTACCCCCAACCACTAGATTTTATTATCATAATCACCTTTACCTATAGTTTTGTTTCCCACCCATCTGTCTCTCTCCAAGCGCCACTATCCATCTGATGATGACACAGAGCCTTTGGAGTCACTCTGCACATGCTCAGTTTGGTGTGTATTGCTCGAGAGTTTTTTTTCCTTGGGAAGGTGCATGTGATGAGCACAGGGCCAATCAGCACTGTCCAGACAGAGGGCCAGGGGTCCTGCTTTCTCATAGGATAAGTAGAATAAAAAACTCCTCCTACAAGCTTTAACCAGACTGTACTGTGGGAGACAACATCTGGTGAATGCAGGGTCCAGGGTTTAGTAACACTGTAAAATTTCATTGGTCTGTCATTGCACAAAAGAAAGAAAAACGCCTCCATGTGGTTTTCAAGAACACAGCAATTACAATTATATATTATTATTATAATCTCGTGGGCCTTGTTAAGACACCTGCAACTTTATTTATTTTTTTTTATCTTTTTTTATTGACAAAAGAATGTAAACCTACAAAACCACGATAAGTGAAAAAGTACAAAGCATGGGTTATCCATGCATTTCCAATGGAATGAGTATAAAATTATACCATAGACCACAAAAGCATAAAAACATGAAAACTATCCTGCTGTTATTTCAAAGGTGAATGAGAGGAGCAATAAGCCACCCAAAAATATTCACAATATATTTAGATATAGGATGCAGAGCTAATATTCCATCAGAAGAGGATAAGGTAAAAAATAAAATAAAAAAAACATACTATGTAAACCCCAGTTAGGCCCCTTTCACACTACCGCGACTTCAAAGTCACACGATTTTGCTGTGATTTCAGGGAATGCCTGTGTAACTCGGACCAAAGTAGTACAGTGGTTACTTTGAAGTCGGTGCGACTTGAAGTCGCACAGATATGAATGGTACTCATTGGAAATCATGGGGTACAATTTGTCATGCGACTTTGCAGTCCCAAGTCGCAGGACAAGTCGCACAAGTGTGAAAGGGGCCTTATAAGCCACTAAGACTATAGCAAAAGGAGGTAAAACAAAGAGAGTAAAAAAAAAAAAGGAAGAAAGAGAGGTCAGTACACACTATAAGGTTTTTCTCGATGTTTCACAGCAGTTGTACGAAAATTCTCGAACGACAAAAGCTTTTATTTTTCGTAGTTTATTGCTTCTGATCGTGTATCTGATTTTCCTTGTACGAAAACTGTACAAAAACAGTACACGTTAAACACAAATTGTTCTGTTCACATACGAGAAAAATTTTGGAGCTTGTCCCTTCGGAAATTGTGTATACACTTTACAAAAATGTAACGATTGTGCCTGGTATGACATTTGTCTTCCGATTTTTCCTAATGTGTACCCAGCTTTAGTCTCCAAGATACAGAGTGAAGGAGTACTTTTTTTCCAAATCTTGTTTTTATTGCCCCCTGAAAGTGTTAAAATATTCTCTATACACAAATGGATCACAAGGACATGAAGCATAATTATAACTATATTGTAATTCACTTGCCTTATTTCTTGTTGTCATCAACCTGACTTGCTGGATACTTATTGTTAGGGAGTTTTTATACATATGTACCCACAGTAGAGGCAAATAACGAGATGTGTGCTAAATTAATTGTTTGTGATTGATGATAATACCTGTCCAAAGTCAACAGGGACTTGTAAGGCAGTAAGGAATCATGTTGTATTCTTATAATTGTCCACAGACAAATTAGTATCATTGATGAATTGCTGCATTGTATAATTCATGTGGCACAAATGAAAAAGGAAATATTCCTCTCCTGTCCTATTTGGATACTTTGGATTTTAATGTGAAGTACAGGTATTCATAGCCTGTATGATCAAACAAAGGCATAATAAGTTAACCTATCTTAAGTAATATATTTAACCACTTCAATACCAGACACTTTTACCTCCTTCCTGCCCAGGTCATTTTTTTTTTTTTGCTAAACTCATAAATAATAGACTGTAAAAAGTGTTAGCTTTTTTTTAGAAAGCTAACACCCCTACTTAAAGTGGTGTTGCACAGAAGAAAAAAAAAAATCATTAAAATTCCCAAAAAAAAACATTTGGAAATTTTTCTTTTTTAAACTCACCTCTAAATGCCTGTTGCTAGGGCGTCCCTCGTAGTCTGCCTCCTTCAGTGCCTGGGCTGGTGACATCACTTCCCCTTGGCACAGGAACGGCATCTCTGCCCCCTCCCTCCTGTCAGTCATCTGGGACACGTAACAGGTCCCAGATGACTGCGCGGCCAATCACGGCGTGCGGCAACTCTTGCGCAGTGGGTGCCCGGCTGTGAAGCCACAGCCGGGTGCCCACAGTTACAATGCTGGTGCCGCTGAGCGGAGGGGGGGACGAGCGGGGCTTCGATCCCCCGCATCGCTGGACCCTGGAACAGGTAAGTGTCCGATGATTAAAAGTCAGCAGCTGCAGTATTTGTAGCTGCTGACTTTATTTTTTTTTATTTTTTTATGGAAACTCCTCTTTAAGGATCCTTAAAGCTGAACTTTAGTATAAGCAAATATTGTCTAGATACAAGAGGCATCTGTATTCTTCCTTAAATCTTTGTGTATTTCCTTCTGATCTCTGCAGTAATCGAGTGTGAACTTTGTCCATGTGCTGAAGCTTCTAGTAATAAAGACCGGTCACTGTTGCTCTATCTCCTTGTTCAGGGTGACTGGTCTTGTATCTGCCCCTTCCTGTAGATTTCTGCAGGCTGTCTGTAGTGGGTGGACCTGTTGGTTCTTTCCCAAAGCTCTGCTCTCTGCACGTGTACAGCACAGTGATGATGTCGCTGCTATTTTTACAAGGTAATTACCTGGGTTTGCTGAGGCATTTGAGGCATTCAAAGTGAATTGTGGCTATTAAGGAATATATATTTTTTGTGTTCGGACCAAGAGTTCAGCGGTAAGTTGGCAAAACACGGCTTGAATTTAGGCCAGTTTTTCTGAATCAGCCCAAACTCAAGCTATGGGTGGCTTTGCTTGACACAGCCCAGTAAGATTTGAAAATTAAGATCCTTATCATTGTGTTTGTGAATTTAGCCTATAGTGGGTTGTTAAAATACAGTTTTTATGGTATTTATATTGATATTCTGTAAATTATATTTATGAGGAAAGTTCCAAGAAAATCTGGTCAGTTCTCGAGTAAAAACTAAAAAATTGATTTAATAATAAAATAGCAAAATATCAAAATGTAGAATGTAAAAATAACATCAATAATGTATTATATTCTTAAAATGAAGATTGAATCAGATGTGTCTTTGTGTATGTGTGTGAAGCTTCCTCATGGTGTGTCTGAAGCAAATCTGCCCAACTGTGCTTCTGTTTCTAGCTTTTACTCCTAAAACCCGACCCCCACTTTATCTTTAAAAGGGCTGGTTAAAAGTTCCTCTGAGTATTATTGTCCTACATACTCTTCTAATGAGACAGAGCTTTACTCCCACCTCTCACGCAAGGATGGATGGGGGTTGTTCAGTCTATATGCATTGACATTCCTGAGGAGTGGGCAAGAACAATGTGTGAAACTATATTATGTATAGGATATAACTTCTTTAAAGTGGTTGTAAACCCAAGATTATTAAAAAACAAAAAACCGCAAGACAAAGGCGTAATGAGCTAGTATGCATAACATACTAGCTCATTATGTATTACTTACCTTAGATCGAAGCCCCCGCAGCGTTCACCACTCTGGCCAGCGACATTGTTCCCGGAGTTACTTCCGGGTTTTGCGCTGTGATTGGCCGGAGCCACGATGTCACTCCCGTGCATTCGTACGGGAGTCGCCGGTAACGCACAGTCTAACTAAAGCAACGGCACGTACATGCCGTTGCTTCAGTGCACATGTGCCTATGACGTCAGCACATGCAAATACAGGGGATATCTCCTAATCCGCTCCGGTTTAGGAGATATCCAGGGTAGCTACAGATAAGCCTTATTATAGGCTTACCTGTAGCAAGGTAACCACTTTAACATCTATATCAAATTCTACCTAAATTAGTATGTATATTATATTCATTGAAAACCCAATGTTCTGATTAATATCCTAATCAAGAAATATTGTAGTATAAAGAATTTATAATCTTAACTAAAACATAAACGTTTACATTTTAAGAAATGTAAATTCTTCCTTCTCCATTTGTGATAGGGGGAGGGAGGTAAGAACTAATTATTACCATATGTTAGCTCTCAAAAGAAATGCTTATGAAGCTTATAACAATATGTATACTTTCACAAGAATAAAAGTCTATAATTTCACTTTTTCCATAACTAAAAGATACACACATCTATATATACACACAGTAAACCTCCCTCCATCGCCGGGGTTACGTTCTGGACCCACCCATGAAAAAGTGAAAAACCGCGAAATAGAAAGACCCTATTTAAATACAAGAAAAGTATAAAAAGTTGCGCTAAAGGGATTATGTGAATCAAACGTACTATTGTGACATTAAACAATAAACGTGTAAAAAATGCTGTAAATGCACAAAAGAAATTATGATCAACGCAGATACATGCTATCAAACAATCGCCACATAAGTGAAAAGTGCAATGTGTGAGTGAATTACATCTGATGGTTGTCCAAAAAAAACCTGTAAATAAGAAAAAAACGTTTAACCAAAGATGTTTGTAAAGTTGTTCCTGTAAGAAAAGAAAAAGTTCCACCGAAGGTGATTTCAAAGGTTGTCCAGTGAAACTCCAGTAAACGAGTTAGTGCAGTCCATAAAGGTGATAAACAAATGAATATAGTGACTGTATAGTTTCAAGGGAATTTCTTTTTCCACCACTGCTAAGATTGCTCTCTTACCAGCTCCCAGAATGGTGAAAACGGATGGCTAATACCCAGCCAGGGCCTTTTCCTCACGGATCCTCTGTTGTGCCAATGGAAACATCAGCTGCTGTATTGGGATCTCCGATCGTGGAACTCCAAAATGAAAACCCCCTTACTTCCGGTATCTCTCTCAATGTGCCCAGTGGAAACTCGGACATAGGGAAAAAATAAAAACACCAAAAAGGGGGATCATAGATAAGACCCGCTGGGGAGATTTATTGCATAAAATAATATAGTAAAAAGCACTCCAATGTGCGTACATAAAAGAAATGGGTATATAATAAAAAATGCGGCCGGCCGGCTGCAGCACTAAGCATCCGTACCTCGTACGAGAACGATACACTCGCGGTGACGTCAGCACGTCGCTCCTCCGACGTTTCGTCACGATGCGGACGTAATCATGGGATCATGGGGATCCCCATGATTACATCCGCATCGTGACTGCTGACTGCTGACTGCACTAACTCGTTTACTGGAGTTTCACTGGACAACCTTTGAAATCACCTTCGGTGGAACTTTTTCTTTTCTTACAGGAACAACTTTACAAACATCTTTGGTTGAACGTTTTTTCTTATTTACAGTTTTTTTTTTGGACAACCATCAGATGTAATTCACTCACACATTGCACTTTTCACTTATGTGGTGATTGTTTTTTTTTTTTTTTTTTTTTTTTTAAACTTCAGAAAGAATATTTGTAGGTGAGTGTCAGCTATGCCCGCATCTCCATCCCTCCAATTTGTCTTAGCATCATTAGTGGATTATTTCATTTCTCGCCCTTTTTTTTTTTTTTTTTTCCCCCTGGAGTTGGGGGAATCGAGGTCCTGAGTCGGGCATCCAAAAAAAAATTTACAAAGCCCAAAAATACATGTATACATCCATGATCCCACCCATCCTCTACTCCCCCTCTGCTTCCTTTATCCTAAATCCTGTTCCATCACTCTTCCAGTTAGCCCCCCTGGGGGTTTTTATTTTTATTTCCTCCCCCCCTCCCCCTATCCCTCCCATGCCCCCACCCTCCCCCTCCCCGTCCGCTGTTTTGTTATTAAAAGGTGGTCCTTTCACCCCAGTATCTTCTCTGCCCTTGGGGTCAGCCTTTCCATGGCTAGATCTCTTTTCGGCTTCACCCCCCAGGGATCCTCAGTTGTCATGGCTGCACTCGCAAAGCCTCCCTGTAGCTCCAAGATCTCTTGAATTTTCTCCAGCTCTCCCATCTGGCCCTCGTGGCCTCTCTGTCCTCCTCCCCCGTGTACAACACACATTCCATCATGTAGGTGGACTCCACTGCGTCAACCCATTCCCATAAGGGTGGGCTTTCCTCGTCTTTCCACCTCCTTGGAATTACCTTTTTGGCCGCATTAAGCAGATGGGGTATCAATGAGCCTTTATATTGTTTAATTTCTTTGGGTGTGGCGTGCATAAGTACCACCCAAGGGTCATTTTTTACCTCAATTGTTGTTATTTCTTTTATGTATTTTAGGATAGTCTCCCAGAATTTTTTGATTTTAGGACACCCCCACCATAAATGACCCATTGTGCCCCTTTGATCACACCCCCTCCAACAATTCGCCGATGTATCCGCCTGGAAATTGCTGACCCTGTCTGGGGTTCTATACCACCTAGCCATGCACTTAAAGTTTGTTTCTGCAGTTCTCACATCTACCGCTGACCCATGTGCTAATTTTAAGATTTTCTTACTTGTGCTTATTTCTAATTGTGTTCCTAATTCGCTTTCCCATTTGGTAAGGTATGACGGCATCTCCGGTCTATCTCTTTCTAGTAACAGTTTATATATTCTGGATATTCTTTTTTTTGAACATTCTGCCATAAAGATTTTCTCTAATTTTGTTAAATCCTTAGCCTCCCTTAATGGGCTGGGAAGAGAGCCCACGAAATGGGTCAGCTGGCGATGCCGCCATCCATCAATGGAGAAAGCCTCATTATTCTGTAACTCGTGCAATGTCATAACCTTCCCCTTACTAATAACTTCCCCTAATCTCGTGCAGTCCATTCTGATCCAATCACCTCCTATTTCCTTTAACCCTGGCGGGAAAAAAGGATTTTCTTTAAGTGCTATAAGTGGCGAATTATAATTTTTGTTGAATATTTTATATATTTTATCCCAAATTTTCAAAGTCGTGATTGTGATTAAATGTGTTTTTTCTCCCAGTGTCCGGCTTTTCGGAGGATTCCACACAATCTTCCCCAGCCTAGCTTCGCTCAGTGCTTCCTCCAGACTAACCCATCTTTTAGTGTTACCTATTTTACCCCATTCTGCAATTCTTAATAGTGCTATAGCATGGTAGTAACTTTCTATGTCTGGGACCGCCAGACCGCCCTGGCTTTTATCTTGTTTTAGAATTTGGAGGGAGATTCTATGTTTTTTGTAATTCCATATGAAATTCATTATAATAGATCTTAGTTTACCGAGGTACTGTTTTGGGAGAGGGAGGGGGAGCATCTGAAATTTATATGTGATGACTGGAAGGATCATCATTTTTACCGAATTAATCCTGCCTATCCAGGATAGAATTTTTCCCTTCAGCTCTTGACATTTTTTTTTAATATCTTGTAGGAGTGGGATATAGTTTATTTTGTATAATTTCCTCGGGTTATTGGCCAGTTCTATTCCTAAGTATTTTATGCTTTTTTTCCAGACGAAACTAACTGTTTTCTGTAGGGTCTGTTTCTCTATTTTATTGAGGTTAATGTAAAGGTACACGTCTTTCTTCTTGTATTCTAAGTGCCTAGGCCAGGGATGGTAGGAGCGGAGATCCCAGTTCACCGGTGGTTAACACATATACACATACACGGGTTTGTAAGTGTAAATGGTTACAAAATTTAATAGACAATACGTTCCTCTTTTATGGGAAATGCAGAGGGAGGGGACAGCTTTCCCAAAAACCAATCAGACTTATACACATGTGCATACATTAACAACTTCTTGTCACGTGACAGTCTTCAGTTGAAATATGGAATATGGGGCAAAGGTCAGTCACGTGCTGGTGGTTAGCTTGCAACAGGAAATATAAGGCAAAGTTTAGAGTATGACAGTTAGTTCTGTTAACTGTACACACCTGCTGATTTGACCACAAGAAAACTCCTAAGTCACTCCATATCCTTTGGTGAAGTACAGAGTTAGAAAACCACATAACAGCTGCGTCCTGCTGATATGTCAACACTGGTCAAACCGTTTTTCTAAGAAATATACTTACACCAGCTTTGTTTAAAAGCTGAAAGTTAAGCATATTTATTTCAACCCCTATCAAAATGGTATATCATTATAAGTAGCCCCCTTATAATCCTCTCTTTGATCATTCTGATTCAACAAAATGATCATCCCTTATCCTTGTAACGTTGGTAAGTATTAATGGGGGCGTGCCATTTAGGAGTGAGGTAAAATTTAAAGGTATGGCCATTAAAGGAACTCTGGCAGTACTGGGATGTAGTTTACTGCATATCCAGCACTTTTCAAAACCTGATTTTTGGGCATAGCTATATTTAAATTTCAACAACAACATTTTATCAGAAAACTCTTGGGGGGGTTCACTTCTTCTATGTCTTACTATAGGAGTGTTATTTGACTTGGGAATCCCACATATTCCTTTTAGTGGTCCCAAATCCTCTGGGTGGTATATACAGTTAGCTATCAGCCAAGTAGGTAAGAATACTACCAAAATTAGACAGCACCAGAGGCATAAGGTCTTCCCTGTTGCTGATGTTGAAAACATTATATATATATATCTAATGTCCTCAAAATTCACTATTCTTCTTCTTCTTCTTCACTTGTCCTGATGATGGAAAGATTCTGTTTAGTTTCCAGGTAAAATCATCGTGTCCTCCAGGGAGATTTGTCCCATGCCTTCCTGAATATCTTGTAGATTTTGTTGTTGTCTTGAAGGGAGTGTATCCTCGGTTACTGTTAGGGGCTCTGGAGTTGGGGGGAGCTGGGGACACTTCTTCAGTCGGCTGGCGTGGATCCAGGTGTTGCCTAGGTCCGTCAGTACCGCGGTCCTGGATACCTTTTCCACCTTCCACGGTCCGGAGTAGATTGGTCCAATTCTTTTCCTGTGAGCCAGCTGCTTAATCAGTACTTTGTCCCCTGGGATGAAGGGGTGGGTTGGTTCTGTTGAAAGAGGAAAAAAGGTGACAGAAACTTGTTCATTTATTTCATGAAGCATACTTACCAGACTTTTCACGTACACTTCCTGTTGGGAATAAACGTTAATGTCAGAATTTGGGTCTAATGGGGGTAATTCTATATTTGCAGGGATTCCCATTAGAATTTCAAAAGGGGACAATCCTGTCCTAGAATGGGGGGTGGTTCTTATCTGAAAAAGGACAGAAGGTAAGTGTTCCAACCAACCTTTTAGAGTACCTCCTGTAGCCTTTTTTAATTTGTCTTTGATGTTCCTGTTCATTCTCTCTACTACTCCTGCACTCTGGGGATGATAGGGAATATGTAGTTTCCATTGCATCCCCAGAGATTTGGCTACAACTTGGGTCACTGAGGAACTAAATGCGGGTCCTCTGTCGGACCATATGGTTGTGGGTATCCCGAACCTACAGATCCAATAATTTAACAAGCATCTCGCTGCTATATTTGCGGTTTCTCCGGTACAGGGAATTGCCTCAACCCAGGCTGACCATTTGTCAACGATTACGCAGAGGCACCTCAAGTTTCCCTTTTGCTTTGGTAGGTGTGTGAAGTCTATTTGTAAATCTGTTAATGGTCCCAAGGGTGGAGGTAGATGGCCATGTAGGCCATGTCTTTTTCCTTGAACATTGTTCTGGGCACAAGTTAAGCAGCTTCTAGTTAGAAGCTTAGTTTGTTTTTGTAAATTATTTGTGCAAAAAGATTTTGAATATATATTTACAAGAGGGGCGGGTCCTATGTGTCCTGGGCCATGGAGGTAGGATAAAATTAGGATACAATTAGCTTCAGGTATACCCAGGATCTTCCCCTCTTTTGTCCAAAGACCTTCAGAGTCTTTGGTCAAACCTTCATTTGCCCAGAAATGGACATCTGTATCTGTGGCCATTGACTGCATTTGGGCCACAACAGTTTTGAAATCAGGGGATGAGAAGTGCTCTTTAAAGAAGATTGTGGTAGGGGCTGGTGAATTGGGTGAACTGGCAGCAGCCTTTTTTGCTTCTCTGTCTGCGAAAGCATTTCCTTTTGATACTATACTATTGTCTGATGAGTGGGCTTTTACTTTTATAACAGCAACCTTTTTAGGGAGCAGAATTGCTTGCAGTAGATTAAGGATCTGCTCTGAATTAGCTATCTGTTTGTTGTCTGCTGTTTTAAATCCTCTATTGGCCCATATCACACCAAAATCATGTACCACTCCAAATGCATATCTGCTGTCTGTATAAATGTTGACTTCCTTGTTTGTGAACAGAATACAGGCTCTGGTCAGAGCTTCTAGTTCTGCTACTTGGGCAGAAACAGGGGGCAATGGTTTTGCCTCTAGTACTGTATGTGGCAGCTGAACTACAGCATAGCCAGTTAAAAATGTAGAGTCAGAGGGACGGGAACAACTACCATCTACAAAAACATTTTCGGCATTTATAATTGGAATGTCAGAAAGATCAGGTCTTGGTGAAGTGACTTGTTCCACTTTTTCTACACAATTATGTGTGTGATCAGGTTCGTGTGGTAAACGTAACATGGAATGTAGTAAACGTACAACTGTATTGCTATTCGGAACATATTTAAGTACCAAGTTGTCAGTATTTAACAAAGTGATCTCGTATCCACTGAGTCTTTGGGAAGTCATGTGTTGTGTATTCATATTCTGTATGAGGTGGGTAACTGAATGAGTGGTGTACAGTGTCATTTTGTGTCCCAATACTATTTTGTTGGCATCCTGTGCAGACATGGCACAGGCAGCGACATTCTGAAGACAGGACGGCATGCCCTGGACTTGGATAGGGAGTTTTCTAGATAAATATGACACTGGGCGATACCCTGAGCCATGAGATTGTGCAAGTACCGCAGCAAAAGATTTTCCTGAAACTACACAGTACAACTGGAAGGCTTTACCATAATCTACCAATCCCAGGGCGGGGGCGGTGGACAAACTCTTAATAAGAGCATCAAAAGCATTTTTTCTGTCTTCTGTCCAGTCTATCAATTTAGGGGCGTTTGACCCGGCAGCCTCTCGTAGGATACTATCATAATGAGAGCAGTCAGGAATCCACTGGCGGCAATATACAATTGCGCCCAAAAATGACAACAAAGCTGCTTTGTCTTTTGGAGGACTGAGAGCTTGTAAGGCTGCGGCACGTTTGGGGGACACTAGCCTGGTCCCCTTGTCCAGAATACATCCTAGGTATTCTACTTGTGGTAGACACCACTGTATTTTTTTCCTTGAGGCTAGGTGGCCGGCTTCGGCCAGATGTTCTAACAGTAATGTTGAATCGACCGCACAATCTTCAGCAGAACGACTGCACAAGAGCAAGTCGTCCACATACTGTATTAGTACCGACCCATGCTCGGAAGTCCAAGACTTGACAGTCTCGTTGAGTACCATGGAGAAGGCGGCGGGGCTGTCTACATACCCTTGCGGTAAACGCGACCAAGTTAACTGGCCCGCGCCGGCCCATGAGAAGGCAAATATGGGCTGAGCCTCTTCGGCAATAGGAATGCTAAAAAATGCGTTTGCCAAATCAATCACTGTGTAGCATAGGGAATCTGCAGGTATGCATGAAAAAATGAATGTTATATCAGATACCAAGGGCGGGAGGGG
This sequence comes from Lithobates sylvaticus, assembly GCA_028564925.1. Taxonomy (NCBI): domain Eukaryota; kingdom Metazoa; phylum Chordata; class Amphibia; order Anura; family Ranidae; genus Lithobates; species Lithobates sylvaticus. The sequence goes on from CM053028.1 coordinate 132,654,155, forward strand.
TAGTACTTGTTTATTAACTGCCCTTAGATCTTGGACTAGCCTCCATTCGCCACTGGTCTTTTTTACGGGGTAAATGGGCGTGTTCCAGGGGCTGATTACTGGTTTCAAAATGCCTAAGCGTATGTATTCTTCAATCTGTGGTGCAATTCCATTGGTTTTCTCTGGGGGCAAGGGATACTGTTTGTGGTATTGTGGCTGTGCATCTGGACGTAATTGGGGAGTGTAGGGTGTGCAGTTGATAAATCCTACGCTACCTTTGTTTTCTGCCCAGATCTTGTGAGTCTCTAAAGTGGCGGGCAGTAACATAAAGAATCCTTTATGTGTGTGTCGTTTAGGACCAGTCAGGTCACAGAAAGGGGAACTTGCAGTTAGTGACCCTTCTTTGTCAAATTTAATAGTGATATTTAGACTGGACAACAGGTCCCTTCCCATAAGGGATACAGGACAGGAGGCCAACACAGCAAAAGACTGATCGCACAAATGTTGCCCCTCGGGAGTGGTTACAGGTAATGGTGGAGTGATGGGATGGGTAACAGGGGTCCCATTTATACCAATAGAGTTTCCCTCAGTACATTGTGGTGTGTCAAAAATTACATTATTCACTGAACTTGATGTGGCGCCATTGTCTATTAAGAAACAGACACGTTGCCCATCAACATTTAATACAACTTGGGGAAGACTCTTCCATGAGAGGTTGTAACACACTAAACTGAGGGAAGGGACATACTCTAGGCATCCCTATAGGGGGTTTGGCTGCTGGCGGTTTGATGGCCACTGCATAATCTTTTAAACATTTGCTCCATGAGTGATAACAATCTTTCATGTATTGAGGGTCATTAGATTTACACGGGGGGGGGGTAGGAATGCTTATGCGTCTGACAAATTTTGCTAACTTCCTTCCAATCTTCCTCTGAACAAGGACCTTGTGGTCCCGGATCATGAATACCTAACTGGTGGCATCTTTCCTGGACTTGAGCCCAAAAAGGTTCCACCTGTGGTCCAGGTAGATTGTTTTTAATATATTCATACGGGCACGGGATCCCTATGTCTGATCCTGGGGTGGCCACAGAATTCCCCATCTAACAAAGTGGGCAGGGTATGCCTAGTATGTGGGCACAAGTGATAACAACCCGTTTGGGTAATCACTGCTTGGTCCGTCAAATCAGATGGACTAATGGGACTGTGAAGGTTTACCCTTAGTACTCGATTTATGGTTCCTTTCTTTGTGGCGGGATATATTCCTCTTACCCCTAATCTACAAGAATAGCCCCCTGGTCTATTGGTTAATAGAACCCACCTATTTTCTATTTTAAAAAACAGTAATCCTATAGTACAATGTGGACAAGATAAAGCTATGTCGCTACAATCAGGTTCTTCGTATTCCGAAGTCATTAAACTCTTATACTTTATACAACATACAATTCTTTAAAATTTTTAGGTACTTACGCTGTTCTGTGGGAAAAGAAGTCTCACATATACATATATATATATATATATATCTTAAACAAAACTTTATACTTATTTCTATAGGTCTTATACTGTAAATCTTATGAACAGAATTATTTTAAATGATCATTATAAAACCATACATTTGTTCAATTTTATAGTGCACTTTTTGTTTCTCAAAAAACTTAATGGGCGTCCGCTCAACCAAACCTTTTATCATGGGCGTAATCTGCTACTTCCCGGTGATTAAAATAATAATCTCTTTTACAATAGTTTTTTTATAGTCAGACCAACCTAGTCAGACTCTCTTTAAATACCCAAATAACCTACGTAACTACCTGCGTGTCCTTTTAACCTCCCGGGGGACCGACCTAGTCCACCGCGAAGGCACAACAACCTAACCTCCCGGGGGACCAGCCTAGTCCGCCGCGAAGGCACAATAACCTCTTTAAACTAAATTCGTGGCGATGATCTGGACAGCGTAAGCATTTACACCTATTCACCTTAAAAGGTAAAAAGGGCAAAATCACTTACCTGTCACAAGATATCCCACTTCTGAACACCAGTTGTAAAGGTACACGTCTTTCTTCTTGTATTCTAAGTGCCTAGGCCAGGGATGGTAGGAGCGGAGATCCCAGTTCACCGGTGGTTAACACATATACACATACACGGGTTTGTAAGTGTAAATGGTTACAAAATTTAATAGACAATACGTTCCTCTTTTATGGGAAATGCAGAGGGAGGGGACAGCTTTCCCAAAAACCAATCAGACTTATACACATGTGCATACATTAACAACTTCTTGTCACGTGACAGTCTTCAGTTGAAATATGGAATATGGGGCAAAGGTCAGTCACGTGCTGGTGGTTAGCTTGCAACAGGAAATATAAGGCAAAGTTTAGAGTATGACAGTTAGTTCTGTTAACTGTACACACCTGCTGATTTGACCACAAGAAAACTCCTAAGTCACTCCATATCCTTTGGTGAAGTACAGAGTTAGAAAACCACATAACAGCTGCGTCCTGCTGATATGTCAACACTGGTCAAACCGTTTTTCTAAGAAATATACTTACACCAGCTTTGTTTAAAAGCTGAAAGTTAAGCATATTTATTTCAACCCCTATCAAAATGGTATATCATTATAAGTAGCCCCCTTATAGTTAATATTAAGGATAAATGTTTTTGAGGCATTGATTCTAAAATTTGTTAGTTCCCCATATTCCATTAAAATTTTAAGCAATATGGGGACTGATTTCTGGGGTGAGCTTATGTAAAAGAGGACGTCGGCGAAGGCCGCAAGTTTGTGCTCTTCACTGCCGACTTTACAGCCTTCCACCTCTGGGTTTCTGTGGATTGTGGCTAGCAGCGGTTCCAGGGATAGAATAAAAAGGAGAGGGGAGAGTGGACAGCCCTGCCTGGTACCATTGAACAGTTCGAACTCCGCGGAGGTCGTTCCATTGACCTTGATGTTGGTTTTCGGATGATTATATAGGGTTTTGATTTTTTGAATAAATCTGGGTCCGAAACCCATCCTCTGTAGAGTGTTGAACATGAACCCCCAGTCTACTCTGTCGAACGCTTTTTCAGCGTCTATCGAGAGGAGTAGACTGGGGGTTCTTGAATCTCCCATCCTCTGTATGGCTAGCAATGTCCGAATCCCATTGTCCCTCCCCTCTCTGCCCGGGACAAACCCGACCTGGTCCGGATGGATCAGTGTGCCCAAATGCCCCTTTATTCGATCCGCCAGTATCTTTGCGTATAATTTTGTGTCGAAATTTAATAAGGAGATGGGTCTGTAGTTCGAGCACACCGATCCATCCTTCCCATCCTTCCTCAAAAGAGTGATCGTCGCTTTTAGGGCCTCTTCGCTCATGTTATAGTCTATCCCTAATCCATTCATATATCGCAGCAGTCTCGGTACAAGAATCTCTTTGTACGTTTTATAATATGAGGCCGTAAAGCCATCCGGGCCCGGGCTCTTCCCTGTTGGCGAGTTCTTAATGGCTGCTAAAATCTCCTCCTCGGTTATTGGCCTCTCAAGCTCATCTCTCTCCTCTCCCCCTAGGACTGTCAGCCCTGCCCTCTCTAGAAACTCGGAGGTTTTCTGGCTAATTCCAATGCTGTCGTTGTTTCCCTTGGTTTTCACCTCATAAAGTTCTTTGTAATAGTCTCTAAATGTCGAGGCTATTTCACTAGGGGTATACTTCATCTCCCCGTTTTTTGTTTGGATTTTTTCAATAAAATTTCTGGTTTTCTTTTTTTGTAGTTTCCTTGCTAAATATTTCCCTGGCTTGTTGCCCCAGATATATTGTTCCCTGGCCAATTTATTGAACTTCTGTCTGACTTCCTGTTCAGCTAGATCTTTTAATTCCTCTCTCTTATCTGTAAGCTCTATATATGTGCCCTGGCTGAGTGCCCCCCCAGATTTGTGCTTTTGCTCTAAGGTTTTAATCTCTGCTATTAGAGCCTGCGTTTTTCTCGCCCTCTCCTTTTTTTTCCATGAGGCTTTAGCTATCAGAAGCCCCCTAATGAACGCTTTATGAGCGTCCCATAGTTGTGCCTCTGAGACCTCTCCGTTGTCGTTGATTTGAAAGAACCATTCTAGCTCCTTTTTAATATAATCCCTAATTTCTTTGTCGTATAACAATTCAGGGTTGAGTTTCCATCCGCTAGAGGGTTGTTTGTATTCGGGGAACCTTAGCCTCATGGATACCGGCGCGTGGTCCGAGAGGGAAGCTATTCCAATTTCGGTTTCCTTGACCCTTTCCAGTATACCATGGTCTATTAAAATGTGGTCCAGGCGAGAGTACATCTGGTGGACAGGGGAGAAGAACGAGTAATCCCTCAACTGCGGGTGCTGGGTCCTCCACACATCCACCAGTTGGTCCTCCGCTAGTTTTTTTTTGATTCGCTTCAGTTGTATGTTGCCCCTCCCCGTGCCACCAGACGTACTATCCTTCGCGGGGTCCATCACAAAATTGAGGTCCCCCATCAGGATCAAATATCCTTTCCTGAAGGTCCTTAGCTTACGCAGAATTGCTTCGAGAAATAGGGTGGGTCTGGTGTTGGGGGCATAAACATTGGCCAGTGTAAATTCTGTGTAGGGAAAAAAGTTGCGCTATCCTAATGAGTTAAAGCTGCTGCTCAAATTGTTATACTACAAAAACAAAATGGCTGTGGAAAGGAGCTGCGCTAAAGATTAAAACATAAAATACTAAATATGGGCTAAATGTTATTTCGCCCAGATACCTATACGTTTCACGTGAAAAAGTGTCAGAGAGGAAGTCTGCATGCCATCAGACTATTATAAAAATGAATAAATAAAAGCCCGGCTGAGCTTGTCCTATTTGTGTGGAAGTGAAGTTAAATGTGCAAAAGTGGGTATCCACTGATTAGTGAGATCAAAGGACGACCTATAAAGCATAAATTAAAAAGCTAGTGAAAAATAAGTAAACACCCTGCTGAGCAATCAATTATATATGATACCTGTTATCGACTGTTTTTATATCATATATTGTATATGGTGTGCAAATTATAACCCAAACTGTGACCAGTGAGCCTTGGTGTAAATAGTCCAAAATGAAGGATGATATTTAAACTTAATAATAACAAAAAAGAGTGAACACCCTACAGGGCGTTCAGGACAATATTATACCTGTTGTTGACTATTATAAAATAAACGCCAACTTGATACTATAACTTTAAAGTTACGTGCAAGCTATAACCTGGAATATAGCTAGTGAACATTAAGTGACAATAAAGCTGAATAAAGAAAGAAAACAATAATATTGAAAACAATAAACACCCTACAGAGCCTAAAGATTGCAATGGTGACCAGATAAGTGTATAATCTCCTGGGGGTGTGAGAAAAACAATCTCCCAGAGAAGTATAATCAATCGCAAACAATATATGTAAATGTGCGTCTTGATATGCACAATGTAGCAAACAAGTTCCGTGCTTTTAACAGTCTGTGTGAAGACTCCCAAATTCTTGAAGTAAAAGTGACTTATATGACACCAGGAAAAGATGTGAAGACCTCCACCATAGGGCAAACTTGTCTCCTTACCGGAACTATATGGTCCCTTTTAGGGGGACCTTTCACGCAAGTGGCTCTCAACCCTAGCCAGGGGTATACTGGGGGGAACGTCCGATATCCAACCAATCAGAATAACTCGTCCAGAATGGCTCCCAACCAGGGTCCTTCTCTGATGTCAGCTCCGGATCAGGCTCGGTGGCCAAATTGAAGTTGGAACCAGAGGGGATTAAAGAGAGCTCACATAGTGTGAAATCCAACGATATTTTATTGTATAAAAATAAGTAAACACTTACAGTGTAGCAAAATTAGATAGGCATGACGAAACGCGTAGGGAGGAGGAGCTACGTCCTGACGCCACCGCTGTAAGACGTGATCCCATACCACGGGCTGTATTTGCGAGACCGGCCGGCTCGCTTCATGCCTATCTAATTTTGCTACACTGTAAGTGTTTACTTATTTTTATACAATAAAATATCGTTGGATTTCACACTATGTGAGCTCTCTTTAATCCCCTCTGGTTCCAACTTCAATTTGGCCACCGAGCCTGATCCGGAGCTGACATCAGAGAAGGACCCTGGTTGGGAGCCATTCTGGACGAGTTATTCTGATTGGTTGGATATCGGACGTTCCCCCAGTATACCCCTGGCTAGGGTTGAGAGCCACTTGCGTGAAAGGTCCCCCTAAAAGGGACCATATAGTTCCGGTAAGGAGACAAGTTTGCCCTATGGTGGAGGTCTTCACATCTTTTCCTGGTGTCATATAAGTCACTTTTACTTCAAGAATTTGGGAGTCTTCACACAGACTGTTAAAAGCACGGAACTTGTTTGCTACATTGTGCATATCAAGACGCACATTTACATATATTGTTTGCGATTGATTATACTTCTCTGGGAGATTGTTTTTCTCACACCCCCAGGAGATTATACACTTATCTGGTCACCATTGCAATCTTTAGGCTCTGTAGGGTGTTTATTGTTTTCAATATTATTGTTTTCTTTCTTTATTCAGCTTTATTGTCACTTAATGTTCACTAGCTATATTCCAGGTTATAGCTTGCACGTAACTTTAAAGTTATAGTATCAAGTTGGCGTTTATTTTTTAATAGTCAACAACAGGTATAATATTGTCCTGAACGCCCTGTAGGGTGTTCACTCTTTTTTGTTATTATTAAGTTTAAATATCATCCTTCATTTTGGACTATTTACACCAAGGCTCACTGGTCACAGTTTGGGTTATAATTTGCACACCATATACAATATATGATATAAAAACAGTCGATAACAGGTATCATATATAATTGATTGCTCAGCAGTGTAAATTCTACCCCTAGGAGGGAGCCCCTAAGAAACAGGTACCTCCCCTCGGGGTCCGTCATTCTCTCCTCCACCGTGAAGTCAATGTCCCTCGCAATCCCAATAGCCACTCCTCTTGCCCTGCTCGAGATAGTATCTCCATAAAACCAATTTGGGAGAGCTGGAGAAAAAAGTCTAATATTTGAGGAATGTGATAGGTGGGTCTCTTGCAGGAACACTATACCTGCGCCATATCTCTCTGCTTCCTCCAAAATTTTAGCTCGCTTACCGGGAGAGTTTAAGCCTTTCACATTATATGATAAGAATTTGATTTCTAGATCCTTCATTTATTTTTTGAGGTTTTTTTTTTTTTTCCTTTTTTTTTTTTTTTTTCCCCCTGGGATATTGATAGTGACAGCAGCCCCACAGCGGACGTGGTTTCCCTCCCTCCTCCCCCCCATCCCCTCCCTCCCCCTTCCTCCCATCCCCCTCCCCGCCCTCCCCCCCCTCTCCCCAACCTCTCCCCCCCCCTCTCCCCCCCCTCTCTTACCCCTACTAGGGTCCCCGGGTCATTGGGGGCCATCCTTTGTGGCTTCCCCAAGGCTCCGGATTCCTGGTGAGGTGGAGTTCGTTTAGCCCTCCCCTCCCCCTCCGCGACCCGGACTCGGGGCGCAGAGGGGGAGGGGGTAGGGCCGATTTGGACAGAATTCATTTACAGCTACAGGCGAACGTTCGCCCCCCCCCCCCCGCCCCTCCCTCCGGGGTCCCCCAGGCCCTCCATTTCAAACCACCCCTGCAAGTCCGGGGCCAAGATCCCGAGTTTTGTACAAAATCCCTGCGTTTCTTCCGGGTACCTCAACCTGGCCGTGCACCCCTCTTTTGACCCTATTAAACATGAGGGGAAACCCCAGTTATATCTTATGTTTTCCCTTCTCAGGGTTTCCAGCAGGGGTTTCTGATGTCTCCGTCTTTCGAGAGTTCGGGCCGATAGATCTGCATATACTTGGATTTCAGCATCCTTATGCAGAATAGGCGACTTATTTTTTATTTTAGCCCACAGGTCTTCTTTTTCTTTAAAGTGGCTGAATCTGACAATTATGTCTCGGGTCCTCTCTGCGCCCCCCCTTTCGGGCCTTCCTACTCGGTGTATCCTTTCTATATGGGGAAAGTGATCTGGGTCCTTGCCACTTATGGGGCCCAGAATTTCCCAAAGTTTTCTTTCCAGGTCTTCCCCTCTCTGTTCCGGGACAGCGCGCAGCCTCAGGTTTTGCCTCCTATCCCTGTTCTCTTGGTCCTCTATTTTGTAGAGGGTGTCTCTCTGGGTGAGATAGGCCCCTTTCAATTGCGTTTTCAGCTTCGCTATTTCCACTTCTATCGAGTCCGCTCTCCCTTCCACCATTTCAACCCTGGACAGCAAGTGGCCCATGTCCTCCCTCAGGGAGTTGATTTCAAGTTTGATTACGTTTTCCAGGCGTAGCAGCATCGCCTCCATTTCAAGTTTATTGGGGATGTGGGCTCCTATTTGTTGATCATCCCCCCTACTAGGCTCAATCTCGGTCTCCATTGTAAGGTCAGCTCTGGAGTCATTTATTTCTCCTTCCGCCCCGCCCCTGCTCTCCGGGGAGACTCCAGCCTGGGTTTCTTTTCCCGATGTTTTTGGGCTTGCGCCCTGTCTTAAATAGTGTTTGATTGTACTTGTATCCCCTTTGCTGCCTTTAATGGTTGCTTTCTTAGGCTGTTTGGCTGGCTCTTTGCTCATGTTGGCCTTCTTCGTGGGTCTAATTCTCTTCCCCAGTCTCACTGTGCCCCTCGGCCTCCTGGGCCTTTTTTCCACTGCTTTACGGCTGTCTTATACTCCCTGATTGCCCCTTTAAGTTCTGTTTGATCTATAATCAGACAGCCTTATCCGCCTCTCCAAGTCCTGTCCGGGCTTCTTGGGGGTCCTAATTGTTGCTTATGTCCCCCTGCGCTTTGAGGCCCGGGGCTTTCTTCTGGGTGTCCCTCTAATGTGTACGGTCAAATTTACAGGGAGGGGAAAAAAAAAAAAAAAAAAAAAGAAGAAAAAAAGGAAAAAAGCTGGGGGGGACCCTTTCTCCTTACAGGATCTTTGCCTGGGGCAGAAACACGCACAAAATGGCTGGGACTCTTGAATTTAAATGAGGGAGTTTATTCGCCCTTCCTGCCAATTATCTTCAACAATAAACCGTTCACTCCCCTTTTCTTGTCTTACCGGTTGGTTCTACTAGTAGAGTCAGTAGTTCTTTACGATATAATACGGGGGGCCCTTGATCTTAATGACACGGACGGCGTACAACGCATGTGATTTTATGATATGAACATCGTTTCATCTTTAGGAAAAGAAAAAAAAAAAAACCTGGGGAGTAAAACATACAGAATCTGCAGTATCGGTCTTATCTGACGTCAAGCTAAGCCACCGTGATCAATCGGTCTTCATACCTAGATACCATTCGGAGTCACTTTTTCATTCCATAATGCAGCGTTTGGTGTGTGAGAGTATATTTTCATGGGCCCCAGTCAGAGTCTCACTTTCATTCCATCATGCAGCTTTTAATGTGTGCTAATTGCTCTTCCTAGACCCCGATCAGAGTTTTACTCTCATACCATAGTGCAGCTTTGGTGCATGATAATGCATGATAATAAAAATTAAGCACCGATCGGAATCACACTTTCATATCCTAGTGCTGCTTTTAATGTGTGTGGTGTCTATGAGGCGAATTCAGAAGTTTTCATTTCGGACCCTTTTCTGCCTTTGAGGACTATGGTGTCCATAGACTTCCCAGACTCATGGTTTTTTAAGACCAATAGACATCCATGGGGGTATCTGATACTTCACAGAGGGTATTACCCCAATCCTAGGAGGGCCTGGGCACAATAAGTCTTGGGGTATGTTTCTTCGCGTTCAAGCAGTGGTTTGCACCCCTCCCCCTTTGTTCCCCATCTATGCCTGAGGCCTCGTTCAGGTCTGCTGACACGGGGTAATCACGGGTGCAGGTGAGTCTTTCACATTCCCAGGGGTGCAAAGACTGGGTTCTGGCTACCGGTCCTATCTGTATTCAGGGGCCTTTTAACCTGCCCACCAGATTCCTGCCAGACCAATCTTGCCATAAGGGGAGAGGGGAAGGGAGACCAACCGCAGCCAGAAAAACCAGCACAACACACCAAAAAAAAGAGAGACAACCTTACAGAGCAAAAAATGTCCAAGCACCTTATTCCGCTTGGGGCCACGGTACTGCAGGTGTGTTAGTCTTACCTCCAGCATAAGCAGGGTCCAGGGAGGGTGTAATGCAAACTTACTTACGCTTGTCGCTTTCACACATTCCTTCAGTTTTTAGTTCCCCAGCGGCTTGCAGATCCGGAGCGTTATACCCAGGGAGGCAGGTTGGAGGGGGGGGGGGGATGGAGGCGGAGAGCCAGAGCCGCGGGTCGCGATCAGCGCCGCTGTTTTGGCGCTCTCTTTACTTTCTCATCGTGGTGCGGCCCCTTCATCCCGCGGTCCCTCTCTCCGGGGGGGAGAACGGGAAACCGCCGGCACTCGTCCACGGCTCGATTCAGCGTCCTCCCTGTGCGTCTGTCCTCCTCAGCCCTCGGGCTCTGACTCCTCCCTCCGAGCGGACGCTACGTCCGCACGTCCATCTCGTGTGTTACAGTCAAGCTCCAGTCGCTCTGACCAATGTGGTGATTGTTTGATAGCATGTATCTGCGTTGATCATAATTTCTTTTGTGCATTTACAGCATTTTTTACACGTTTATTGTTTAATGTCACAATAGTACGTTTGATTCACATAATCCTTTTAGCGCAACTTTTTATACTTTTCTTACATTTCTGTGTTATATCGCACTTGTTGTTGCTGCTTTATTTTTCAGGCATTTGAGTCCAGCGCAATTTTCTTTGTACCTATTTAAATACACCCTAGGCATGTTTTGTTAATTTTTTTAATGGCATTTAAAGGTCTTTAAACACACTTTTACGCAATATAAACACATAAAAGATAGAGAGATCACACAAAAATAGTGTTAACAGTATACTGTACGGTACAGTAAAAAATAGAGTACAGTATTGTATGTACAGTACTGTACTCAGCAGAAAAGAAGATGACTATAAGCAGAAAATAAGAGCAGCTACTGTTCTTCTGAAGGCGCAGGTTCAGCAGGAGCTTCTTCAGGTGTAGGTGGATTGTCTTCTTGCTGCTCCAGAACCTCCACTTCTACATCAGAGGTGGCCGTGGAGGTACTTTGGGTGGATGCGGCCTTCTTCTGTTTTGTGAAGAACATAGTTATAGGCAGTTGCTGGGCATGTTTCTTCTTTTGGGCGAGGAGGTTCTTGTACACCTGGATGGCTCCATCAATGCTGTTTTGGAACTGCAGTGAACGAACCATGTCAGGATCCCACTCAGCTAACATCTGTTTCAGGTCATTGGCCGTACGCATGACCCTGCCAAGGCGCTCAATTGACAAGCCTTCATCTTCTTCCTCCTCCTGTTCCTCCACTTCCTCCTTACTCGCTGACTTGATGAGTTCTGTCAGATCCTCATCGGTAAGTGGAGCTGAATGGGTTTCATTTAGGTCATTGACGTCGTCCTGGGTCATATCCTGAAAACCTTCACCTCCTAGCAACTTTGCCTTGACCACAGCTGAATGATGAACTTCGTCAGGAGAGAACCCTTCATAATTGTGAATAATTTCTGGCCAAAGCTTCTTCCAACAGGCATGCACAGTCTCCTTCTTCATCTCCTTGAGGGCCTTGAAGGCCTTTTGTTTGTTCTCCAGACAGGTTGCAATGGTGTAATTACTACTTATTTCACTAATGGTGTAATTACATTAGTAGTTCTTCAAATTGAAATTTTCATCATTGTTCATGGATTCGACAAGATGATTCAAGGAGTTGCGAGTGTATAGCGCCTTGAATGTTTGTATCACACCCTGGTCCATGGGCTGAATTAAAGACGTGGTGTTGGGTGGAAAGAACTCAACTTGCACTCCTTCGTACGATATATCCATGGCGTGGCCTCCTGCATTATCCATCAGCAGAAGCACCTTAAAATCAATGCCAAGTTGGGCAAGGTAGACCTTGACGGCTGGGATGAAACAATTATGGAACCACTCAGTTGTGAGGATTTTAGTCATCCACGCCTTACTGTTATGCATCCAATGGACTGGTAGCTGGTAATTGTTTTTATTCTTCAGTGCTCTGGGGTTCTTGGCCTTGTAGATCAGGGCTGGCTTGATCATAAACCCAGCAGCATTTCCACACATAACCAAGGTTTCTCTGTCCTTATAACCCTTAAATCCAGGTGCCCGGGCTTCTACCTTCATGATGTAGGTCTGTTTGGGCATTCTCTTCCAGAACAAGCCGGTCTCATCCATATTAAAGACTTGCACTGGTTGGTACCCACCCTCCTTGATGATACTTTTGAAGGTCTCATTGGTGTACCTTGCAGCAGCTTGTTTGTCGGCAGATGCAGCTTCACCTTGCAATGAAATGCTCTTCAACTGATAGCGTTTCTGGAAGCGGTCAAACCATCCCTTGCTGGCAGAAAAACCTCCTGATGTACTAGAAGGCTGATCAGGATTGTCGCTGTCTGACTGTTCAGCTGCGGCAGAGCCTCCTTCAGAGCCTCCTTGATTGGCAAAAGTGTCATACAGCTTCTTTGCCTGAGTCCTGATGGTGTTACCATCCAATGTGATGCTTTTTTTTCCTGCAATCTTGGATCCAAATGGCCAACGCAGTTTCCATCCTAACAATGTTTTTATTGCGGGAAGAAACAACTCTTTTTGCAGCTTGGTTGATGGACAGTGCAGCAGTTGCCCTGATATTCTTCTCATCCTTCTTAATGTAGCAAATCGTTGACTCATTCATACCATAATGGCGGGCTACAGCAGCATAACTATGTCCTTCCTTTATCATATCAAGAAGTTTCACCTTCTCCATAATCGTAAGGAACTTCCTCTTCTTTTTTTGGCTCACCAGAAGCCGTAGCCTTAGATGATGGACTTTTGGGTGGCATGTTTCCTTGCTTGTGGTTGGCAAAGTTACCGCCCCCTCTAACGTCAACACACTCGGTTGTCCGGGAAAATTCTGACTGTATAGCACACAGCCATATTTCCTTTTTCTAATATAATAACACTTTCCGTCTTAATGATATAATACCTTACCTTTAGCCATTAAACTCCCAACCCCCTCATCCATCCATACATCCTTACCTCAGCCCCCTCATTCAAGCATTCATACCTCACCAGCCAAGCATTGCATACATCACCACCTCAGTCTGGCTGCTTTCCATCTAAGCCCCTGGTTTCCCATTGCCCAGTAAACAGCCATCAACAGCAAGTATTCTTACATGTTCATCTCAGCCTCGGTCAGCATCATTGCCCCTGTCCCAGCTCAGTGAACTCCTTTATTTAGAAAACATTCCAAGCCACACCCTCAGGGGTTTGCCTCCAACAGCTAAACCCCTCCCACAAAGGATGTGGCCTCATCTCATTCACACAGGATGTGAATGACCATATAAGGAAATACAATACAATGGTATTACAATACAGGGACAATTGTTTTCCTTCAAAATAACCAATCACAGATGTATACATTCAAACAGACTAAGCAGTGATGTACAAACCGTCTAAACTGCTTTCAATGACAACGAACGATATAAAGCCATGGCTCTGTGGGCCACAATATTTATATCGTTATGCTAAAGTTCCAGTGTACGTAGAGAGGTTCGCTTGAAGCTATTAATGCCGTCACCGGGAAGTGGCCAGTCTCCCGATGAGGCACAAATGAACTTCCTTAAACCAGCAAACACGTCTGTAGTGTCCATAGGAAGGTTTACGCAGCCAATGGTCTTCCGCCAACGTCTTTATGTGCGAATGCGCTCAGATGAGCGCATTACAGCAAAACCGACACTGGGGGGCATCTGACAACATACATTAATAAAATTTTCCATGACACGGTGCAGTCCACAAGCGAGGCATGCGTTCCACCGATGCCTTGCTCTGATTCACCGCTACATAACTGCGAAATATTACCACGATATCAGAATAACAGGTCCTAATTAAAATAGCGTGATATATCGGGACCGCAAAAACTGAACCGCGATAGAGCGGGGGTTTACTGTAAAACTCAATTATTCTGTAAAGATCTAATCCATCCATTTATTCATTTGTTAATATTTGTTAATTGATGGATATTATTAGATTAAAGAAACTTTCCAACATGGGTGTATTGTCATATAAAGTCAATGTTCTTTTAAAGTCTATCTCCAGCTAACACTTATTTTGAATGGAGCAGAAAAGGATTGAAACTTCTGTCCGGTTTTGATTGCCATCTATGACAATATTGGGTTGAGCATCCTGCACTCCTAGACTTTCATTAATTTATTTCATATATTTTTTTTATTTTATTTACTAACACATTAACGAAGATTATTTTATGAAATTCAGACTGTAAAGTGATACATGCATGAGATAGTGACACTAAACGCAAATTTGTATTTTACACCAGTCATTTTAAAATACCAAGTGTACTGCAGCACTGTTTTTTTTTTTTTTTTTTTTTTTTTTTTAGTCTCTTACCATTGCTCTATACTATGTATACTATAATTATTGCTGGTCACATGCTTCGCTCAATGCATTCTACAATTCCCATAGTCTGCTAGTAGATGTGTAGTCTATCTTAGGGGTGAACAGGAAAGGTTGACTACGTTTACATACACAAGGGGGACATAGAGAATGAAAATAGTTACCCTTGAACAGCAAGTCTGGGAGGAGCAGATAAAAGCTTGCATTTAAAGGATGAAACAAAAGAAGAGAGAGATAGAAGATACATTTTAGTTATGTTTGACATGTTGCATTTTATTTTATAAAAAATGCATCCAGAAATGATCACTCGCATGTAATTGCCCTATAGGCGATTACATTCAAGTGGCCTCGATTAGCTGCAGGAGCTGACAGCCTCCCATTGCTTTTAATGAGGCTGCCTCCAACAGCTATTCGGCATCGGGTGCATTGAGAATTTTGAAAATTTTGGTGCCGAAACTAAAAAAGGATGCACTTGGCCGAAAATGATAGTTTAAAAAAAAAAAATATATATATATATATATATATATATATATATATATATATATATATATATATATATATATATATATATATTATATATAATATCATGAATTTAAATGAAAATTAATTGATTGGTGGCCATTTTTTTATCTTATAGACAAAATGCAGATAACACAATTTTTGGCAGACATTTCAGTTCATCTCTATTTTAGTAGAACCATGAAATAGAACCTACTTCTTCAGACTGAGTTGATACATGAGGCCAGTTTACTGCATAATGTAAGGTACAGATTACTGCCTTCAATTAACAGAGTTTTCTACATTTTTATAGGTGTTGTTCGGCACTGCAGATGGCCAAGTTATAGTAATGGACTGCCATGGCAGAATGCTTGCTCATGTTCTCTTACATGAATCTGATGGTATAGTGAGCATGTCATGGAATTACCCAAGCTTCCTAGTGGAAGACAGCAGTGAAAGTGACACAGACTCTGATGACTACTCACCTCCACAAGGTAATTCATTTTTTTATATTTCTTTGTACTTTATTATACCATGCCCATCCATAGCATGACCATGCTAGGTCCACACTAATGTGGCTGCGATTTAATCAGATTTTCAGCGTGAATATGTAGTGCAACTCGATTGCATTTTTTTATGCCTTTTTGATACTACTGTCTGCCAGCAGGGATGGTTTCACTGCTGACAGCAGAAGATAAACCAATGAGCCTTTCAGAACAAGAAAGGGGGTGGGAGGTGTGGAGGTCCCCCCACAATATATACCCAACCCTTTTGGTCTGGTATAAATGTTAAGGCAAACCCCAACGCAAAACTAAAATCTAAAATCACCACAACCACATTCCCCCCCCCCCCCCAACCATACCAGGCCACATGCCCTTAAAGTCCAATCTGAATAAAAACCGTTTTTGACAAGTCCTCTGTTTTTAAAAAAAAAAAAAATGTCCCTAATTTAGATTCAACGTCAATCACATTGTCCAGCGATGTAAATCCATGTCAGTCACGCAGGAGAAAAAAAAGACAATCAGCTTCTTCCTGTTCTTCAGGAACAACCTTACTTTCTTATTTCTGAATTCTGCATGGGGGCCTCTCACTTCCTGAAAACATGGTCCTTCTCTGATACACGCCCCCACCCCCATCCCTCCTCTCCTTTTTAGACAGACATGCCTAGACCTGCCTAGCCCCACCCCCACCCCCATCCCTCCTCTCCTTCTACTCAGATCTTCTCCTGTCTTCTTGGCCTCGTTTTGGATAGCAGTTTCTCCTGAGAGAGAGAGAGAGAGAGAGAGGGGGGGGAGTATGTTCTGTGTATGATGATCCAGAGTGTAAAGTTGGATCAAAGCTGCACTCAGTCGCACAGCTTTGGAGTGGCACTAGTGGGAATGTAGCCCAAGGCTAGAGTGCGACTTTGGAGTGCAGCTTTGATCCAACTTTACACTCTCTGGATCAAAGTTGCGTCAAAGCATTGCAGGTACCTTTTCAAAGTCACTGATTTTCAAAGTCACATTGATGGAACGGGTACCATTGAAATCAATGGGCTGTGGCTTGTCATGCAACTTTGAACACACAGTCGCATGACAAGTCACGCTTCCACTATTGCAACCACAAAGTTGCACGTATTAGAGTGTGACTTTGCAGCTTTGATCCAACGTTACACTCTCTGGATTAAAGTGGCTTTAAAAGTCACATACAAGCACTGCAGGTACCTTTTCAAAGTTGCTGATTTTCAACGTTGCATTGATGGAAACGGGTGCAATTGAAATCAATGGGTTGTGACTTGTCATGCAACTTTGTGTCCAAAGTTGCCTGTACTTTGATCATTGTAGACTGTGAGCTGAGACCCCAGAGCACTTCCAGCTACACTAACAGTCCCCCTCCCCCGTGTCCAGCTCCCTTCTCCTGTGCACAGCTATATTGTATATGTGCACTGCACTTCCCATCCCCCCTGTGTCCTTTGTGGATGGGACTTTTTATTTCTTAATTTTCTCATGAATTTAGGATTTACAATGAGAGAACACTGGGAGGGAACCTATGATTGGCTCCTCCCATCCTGTATACGCCCACTGGCTACACAGGAACATTGTCCCTCCCAGGAAGTGATTTCACTAGCTTTCAGTAACCACACCCATTGGCTGATTTTAGTCTCAGAAGGAAGTAGATTTAAAGTCAGTGACAGCACTGGATACTGAAAAATAGGTAGAAAAACTGGCTCACATTGATTGCAGGGGAGAAAATTAAGTATTAGGGTGGACTTCCACTTTGTCTGTCAAGTAGTTATTAATAATGCAACTTTTACAAAATGAATGCACCAAATTAGAAAAAAAATCCCTCCAGTTCGTAGATAACGGTACAGGAGGTAGTCAACATCAACTGTAATTTGGATACAGGGACAGGCTGACCTCCTGTCCCTGTAGGCATTGTTTTGCGGAGTGGCATACTTTCTCTGCTACCCCCTTCCTGTCACTGGTTTTTAAAGGGGTTGTAAATCCTATTTTTTTAAAAAATAACAAACATGTCATACTTACCGCCACGGTGCAGTTAGTTTTGCACAAAGTGGCCCCCGTCGTCCTCTTCTGGGGTCCCTTGGCGGCGCTGGTAGCTCCTCCCCGCATCGAGGTAACACGTTGGAGAAGTGCTCACCTAAGGTGGACACCTGTGCAGGCACGCTCCTGAGTCCTGCTTCTGTGTTCATTCACACAGAATGCAGGACTCGGCTCCGCCCCCTGGCGCCTGCATTATTGGATTTGAGAGCCAATGGCTGCGCTGCTATCAATCTATCAAATCAAGAGCCGCGACAACGGGCAGAGAGGTAGAGCTCATCTCTGCCGTGGGTATGAACGGGCTCAGGTGAGTAAAACTTGGGGGCCAGTCAGCATCAGAAATTTTTTCACCTAATGCATAGGATGCATTAAAGTGAAAAAACACGAGGGTTTACAACCCCTTTAAGGATGTCTCTCAGCAACAAGTGGCACTGCAGTGGGTAAAGCCTGATCTGGAAGCTGAGACACTTAACTCTTCATCAGGTCTGCTCTCTCCTGGTTATTGACACCAAGCAGTGGTTGGATTCTATATCAAAAAGCAGGCTGTCTATTGGCCATTCCTTTGCCTGTTGTCAGTCACAAAAAGAACAGACCTGATGGGGGAACTAATGTCTGTGAATAAATCATCATTCTCTTTACGTTGCAATTATCATTTTGTCCTTCTGCTGTGGTGAGAGATTCATGAGACGGACAGCAATTATGTCCCAAAGTTGGTAGAGGGTGAAGGGTGGATATGTTTGTAAAGAAAAAAAAAAAGAAATTGTCATAGGTTATATCACATTGGTTAGTAAGTATAGGTTTATAGAGAGGTTTGATAATGGGCAGATAGGGTAATTAACCCCTTCCAGTCTGGGTCAATTCTGATATTCTTCTCCTACAAGTAAAAAACTTTAAAAATGTATTTTTTTGCTAGAAAACAACTTAGAACCCCAAAACATATATTTTTTAATCAGAGGCCCTATAGAATAAAATTGTGGGTATTGCATATTTTTATGTCACACGATATTTGCGCAGCAGTTTTTCAAGCGGAACTTATTAGGAAAAAAATGCACTATAATGAATTTAAATGCACAAAAACACAATATAATACTAAATTGTTTGGTAGAATATAAAAATGATACCCAGTAAATAGATTCCAAACAATGTCATGCTTTATTGCGTCCGCCCTTTATTGTAATTGTACACCTTTGCAAGTTACCAGTTTAGAGTTACACAAGAGTTCTGGCGCTAAAATGATTGCTCTTCCTCTGTCCATACCTGTGGTGTGATCGCCATTTACATATGCTAGTGGGAAGTAGGTGCACGGTGGAATGGGATGCTTTAAGCAATCCCAACGGCGCATCTTAGATCGGCAGGAGGGCTCTGTGATTGGCCCTCCTGATCACATGACGGCCGTGTCCAATCATGTCATGTGATGTAAACAAAAAGCTGGTTGTTGGGCAATCGACTCTCCTTTACTCACACGGAAGTGGTCGATGAGGAGAGGAGAGCAGATCTCTGCAGCCGGCTGGTGATCAGTGAGTATGAGCTGTTTTTTACAGCTTTTTTACTCTCTGATCACCATTCTAGTATAAACACACAACATACCACACATGTGAAACGCACAGAAAACACACAATGTCCCCCAAACACATGTCCCCACATAGTAATGATCCCCAAAACACATGTCCCCAAAACACATGTCCCCACATAGTAATGATCCGCAAAACACATACCCCCCCACATATATAACAGTAAAATCACATGTCCCAATGATCATTTGCACACATATGTCCGTGATCACCTGCGCACATCTGTACATGATCATTTGCGTACATATGTCCGTGATCACACAAACCAATTATTATACACTTAACGGGATTTTTTTACCAAAAATATGTAGCAGAATACATTTTGACTTCAATTTATGACAGAAATTTATTGGATTTCTTTTAAAATAGAATAAAGAAAATATTGTTTTTTTTTCCAAATTTCTGCTCTTTTTTCACTTGTATCGCAAAAAATTAAAAACGGAGTCGTGAATAAATACCACCAAAAGAAAGCTTTATTTGTGCAAACAAAATTAAAAAAATGTCATTTGGGTACAGCGTAGTATGACCGTGCAATTGTCATTGAAAGTGTGAGAGCGCTGAAAGCTAGAAATTGGTCTGGGAAGGAAGGGGGTGAAAGTGCCCAGTATTGATGTGGTTAAATAAAGTATTATTTTTTTAATTTGTATTTAACACTGTACCTTTAACTTTTTTTTTTAAACAACTTTATGGCTATTACAAGGGATGAACAACATCCCTTGTAATGGCATGTGCCATAACAAGTCCTCTTTATGGAGAGATCTGGGGGTCTGACCACAGAATCTCTCCTCTGGTCCCCAATGCAGCCCATCAGACACAGATCAGTCTGAAAACTTTTTATTTATCTTTTTTTTTTTTTATAAATTCTTTATTTTCATTTCACAGGTGCATATTTGTACATCTTAACAATCATATTTTCCTCATTAACATCTTCCCTTTCTATTTTAAATCAAAATACAAACACTAATACTCCTCTGTATTGTCTTCCAGTTTGACACTTAGTGTTCTCCACTGAACAAAGAGGCAACAAAAAGGGGCACCAGTTAGCCTTTCCTCTACTCCTGTGATTTTATTTTCCTATTTTATTACTCCCCCCCCCCCTCCCTCCCCACCTTCTTCCCCCCAGGGGGAAAAAGGCGTATCCCACAAAACGAGAAGGAAAAAAAAAAAAAAAAAAAAAAACCCCTCTACTTAGACTGGTTGGGTATGCGATCTCCCCCTCCGTCATTCCTCCTCCCCTCCCCAGTCCCCCCTCTTTGTTTCCCATATACTTTCTCATCCATGAGGCTGTTGGCGGTTTTGTTCCCTATATCTAATATAGGGTGTCCATGTCTCTTGGTATCTATCTTCTTGTTCTCTTAACTTCATAGTAAGTTTTTCCATTTGTTGAATTTCTGATATTTTCGCTAACCATTGTGCTCTTGTCGGAGCGATAGTGTTTTTTCATAAACTCGGTATGCACGCCTTCGCGGCGTTCAGCAAGTGTCCCACTAATGAGTTTTTATATTCTCTAATAGATATCCGAGTATCATGTAACAAATATGCTGCTGGATTTTCTCCCAATGATACTTCCGTGATTTCTTCCACTGTTTCCCTTACTCTCTTCCAGAATTCTTTAACTCCGGGGCATTCCCAAAATATGTGTATCATAGTTCCTTCTTCCCTTTGACATCTCCAACACTTGTTTTCTAATTGTGGATATATCCGGTTTAGCACTGATGGTGTTCTATACCAACGTGTCAGTATTTTATATCCACCTTCTTGATATTTGGTTGCCCTTGATGTCTTATGTGTGAGATGGCATATTTTAAGTTTCTGTGATTCGGGGAACGTTATCCCCAGATCTCTTTCCCATGCCTGTATGAATGTTACCTCTTGTGGCGCTCTGAGTTCTACTAGTAGAGAGTGCATAACAGATAACCCATGTTTCCCTGGTTCCTCTCTTAGGCAGAACCGCTCGAATTTAGACGTTGTCCTTACTTCTCCTATTTGCGCTTTTATTGCTCGGAGATAAGCCTTAAGCTGTAGTCTCCTGAAAAAGTTAATTTCTCCTGCAAATTCTAAGTCTACCTCCTCCCCTGTCATCACTCTGTTCTCTCTAGTAAAGTCTTGAAGCCTACTGGCCCCTCTTCTCCTTAGGTTCCTAAACTCTGCCTCTACTAGGCCTGGCTCAAAGCTTGGTGTGCCCAGGATGGGGATCATCGGACTTGGGGATTTTGATATCTCCGTTTTCCTAAATACCTTTTTAGTCACTTGGATTGTCGCCCCTATTGTGGGGTGTCTTTTTATCTGCTGGGGGATCTCTATATCCGATATCCATGCTATCCCTTCCAAGGGTATGTCAGTTATTGCTTGTTCCATAGATAACCATGGTTTGTCCCTTTTCACTGTGCACCACTCCATTACTCTCGCTAGATGGGCCGCTTCATAGTAGTTCACTGGATCTGGGAATCCCACTCCTCCTCTATCTTTAGGTTGAACCAAGATATCCCTCCGGATTCTTGCCGGTTTCCCTGCCCATATAAATTTTGCAAATCTCGTTCTCAGTTCTCTCAAGAATCCTGGGGGGAGCTTGATTGGTAGTGACTGAAATAAGTATGTCAGTCTAGGCATAATATTCATTTTAATGATGTTAATTCTGCCAAACCATGTAAATATTTCCTTGTCCCACCGCAGAAAGTCTGCTTTTATTCGTTGCATTAGGGATAGAAAGTTCAGTTCGAACATTTTCTCTAATTTCTTTGTTATTTTAGTCCCCAGATAGCTTATGTGGGACTCCGTCCATTTAAACATGAAATGTTTAGTTAATTGTTTTTGAAGTGCGTTATTTATTTCTATCCCCATTGCCTCAGATTTACCGTAATTTATCTTGAAATTAGAAACCTCGCCGTATTTACGTATTTCCACTAACAGTGAGGGGAGAGACGTGATTGGGGAGGTAACAAAGAATAACAGGTCATCCGCATATGCAGCGAGTTTCTGTTCTTTTTCTTGAGTTGGTATACCTTTAATATCTAAGCTAGCTCGTATGGTTCTCAGAAAGGGTTCTAATGTCAAGATAAATATGATAGGTGAGAGTGGACATCCCTGCCTTGTTCCATTATATATAGGGAAGGGTTCCGATATTATGTCATTTATTTTAACCCGCGCTCTTGGATTTGAATACAGGCTTTTGATCCAGTTTAACATCCCGTTTCCCAGGCCTATATATTGCAACGTCACTTCAGGGAATGTCCAGTCCACTCTATCAAAAGCTTTTTCTGCATCTGCAGAAATCAGGACCATGGGTCTTGTGACGGACCTCGTACCCAAGATGTCCGCCGTAAATGCTTCCTCTGTCCGGTACCACACAATCCAAGACCCCCTTAGCTTACCCAGTCACCAGACAACACCAGTGTAGGGTACATCAGGAATGCAGCTCAAAGAGCACTGTTCCCCCAAATGCCAGGGCCCATAATCCCAAGGCAACAGGCTCGCACTCAGTCCCCTCCAACAGCCTGTGTCTCGGCCAGGTCCGTCACAGGTCTTTTATGACATTGCGCTGAGTATATTGCGCTTAAGACTCTTTGCGTGTTTTCTCTGCCTTCCCTTTCCGGGGTGAATCCCACTTGGTCTGGGTGTATTATGTTTGAGATATGTGGTATTAGTCTAGTTGCCAGTATTTTTGTTAGGATCTTTAGATCCACATTTAGTAAGGAGATTGGGCGGTAGCTAGCGCATTGTGCTGGGTCTTTCCCTTCTTTTGGGATTACTGTGATATGTGCCATTAATGTCTCTACTGGTATCCTTGCCCCTTCCCTAATTGAGTTAAATGCGGCAACAAATTCTGGTGCTAGTTTTTCTGCGAATGTCTTATAGTAGAGCAGTGTATACCCGTCCGGTCCTGGTGCCTTACCTATATTCAGTGATTTAAGGGCTTCGGTAAATTCTTCCAGTGTAATTGGGCCATCCATCTCGTCTGCTTCCTCTTCTCCTATCTTAGGCATCCCTGCTGTTTCTATATACTCCTCTGCCCTTTCCCTTTTTTTTTATTAGTCTTTCTTCCGATACGTTACTCTCAATTTGATATAGTTTAGTATAGAAATCTCTAAACTCTTTCGCCATTGCTTGTGAGGAGTTAACCAGTGCATCCCCTGCTGTTTTTATGCATTCAATGTGGTTCCGTGCTTTTGTCTCTCTGAGCGCGTTTGCCAGCATCCTACTAGGTTTGTTTCCATATTCATAAAATACTCGCCTGCCATGTGCTATCTTTACTTTTGCTTTGTCCATTAGCAGCAAGTTTAGCTCATCGCGAAGGCATGTTAATTTCTCTTCCGTTTGTATTGCCACAGTTTTTTTGTGAGCCTTTTCAAGCACCCGTATCTCTCCTAGCAGGAGGTCCAGCTTGGCATTCAGAGAGCGTTTTCTATGTGCCCCTAATGATATTAGGACACCTCTAATATAACATTTATGTGTTTCCCAAATACATAAAGGTGTTAGTTCATCTGATTTATTCTCTTGGAAGTATAATTCTATCTCATGCGCAATTTTTTCCTCATATATTGATTCTTTTAGTAATGTTTCGTTGATCTTCCAGTGCCTCTCCTGTGTCGCTTTCTCTCCCCATTCTATTACGCAGTGAGTTGGTGCATGGTCTAACAATGTGAAAGAGCCTATTGAAGCATCCAATACACTCGAGAGGGCATTCTGGGATATAAAGACATAATCAATTCTGGTATATGTCTTATGTCTTGTTGAAAAGAATGTGTAATCCCTCTCGTGTGTATTCCGGATTCTCCAACTATCCACTAGTTGTAAGTCTTGTAACATCTCTTTTACTTTTCAAAGTTTTATGTAGGATATATGTGAGGTTCCCTTTGATGAGTCTAACATGGGCTCTAATGCCATATTTAGATCTCCTCCCATTATTAGGATTCCTTCTTTATTTTGGTGTACTATATTTAGATATTTCTCCAAGGCTCCTATTTGATCCACATTTGGTAAGTATATACTCACTAAGGTTACTTTTTGTTCCCCTATTTCTCCTTTCACAATGAGAAGACGCCCATCGTCATCTGTAATTATTTTTACCTCTTTCCATGGTATCTGTTTCGCCAGAATAATGGATACCCCACTTGCTTTAGAGGTCTGTGAGGGACTATGATACACTGTGGGAAATTTCCGGTTACCCATCTTTGGGATTTTATTTTTTTTAAAGTGTGTTTCCTGTAAAAAAAATAATCTGTGATTTAAGTCTCCCTAATTCCGCCAGCAGTCTCATGCGTTTTTCTGCGCTATTTAAACCCTTTATGTTATAAGAGGTTAATGTTATTTTAGTCATGGTTTGGTCCGGGGAGGGGAGGAGGAAGGCCCCCAGTCCGAGAGAGAGAGAAAAATTTAAATTTAAAAACCCGAGGAAAAAAAAAAAAAAAACACCCCGAGAAGAAAAAAGAAAAAAAAAAAAAAACACCCCAAGAAGGAAAAAGAAAAAAAAAATAATAAAATAAAAAAGCGAGAAAAAAAAGAGAAAAAAAAAAAAGAAATATAAAAAATACTAAAAAAAAAAAAAATATATAAAAATACAAAAATACAAAAAAAAAAAAATAAATAAAGAAAAAGGGGTCTAGTTTACCTCCTCTTGGAGGAGAGGTGCTTCAGGTGGGGAAAGTGGTCAATCAGGGCGATGCGTCAGAGTTCCTGCGTCTCTTCTCATACACAAGCACATGCACCCTGTCTCCTATTTCATTATTTACATGTGTACCCATCCCCCTATATACCCATCTCTCTGCAATTAAAGTATGTATTCTTTTCATACACTATCGTTTTTACATAACGTCAACCATTGTTATTATTATTATTATTCTCGGGCGCCTCTCTGGGTTTACCCCACTCCCTCAGTAGTCTCTGAGAACCCCAGGAGGTGCATATCGAACAGTCAAAACATTCTATTAGTATCACTTATACACCTACAAAACAATGATTCTAATTTCCTCTGTTCTCTTCTATGTCCCCGTCTGAGAGGGTCTTTGCTCTCCTATTTCTCTATGTAGGGGAAAGGCAAGAGAAAAAATAACCAAATAACCAAATAAATAAATAATAAAGATAAATAGGTATAGTTACATAGAAGATGCCCTGTCTACTTTCTGTCCCTTCTCTCCCACCCCTGCTCCATATTGTGTTACTCTCTATGTGATCGCCCCTTCCCTATGTTCATCCTGTGCGTTCCGTGCAAACAACTTCATCATTACACCCCCCATTGTTCTAATCACCCCTTATCTAAGTTGTGTTTCTTTCTCTCTCTTAAACACCATAAAAAATAGTAGTGAAAAAAACCAGTACCACCTAAAAAAAAAAAAAAAAAAAAAAAAAAGAAGGACCTACTGTAATTGCGTCCTAATTATACCATGGTGTATCTGTGTAATTGTGTGTAATTATTATAAATTGTATAAAAATTTAAAGTATATTTAGTTCCTAAGTATTTCCCTTCACCTCCTCTATTACCAAATCTTCCAGTTTATACCTCCTCCCCACTCCCCCAACTTCTCTTAAAGGGACCTCTATTTAACACATCATCCAAAGTTATCCAACAAAAAAAAAAAAAAGAAAAAAAAAAAAAAAGGAAAGATAAGAAAAGAAAAAGAACCAGGCCGTCAACCCCCCCAAAAATTCCTTCCCTCCCTCTCCTCTGTTATTTAGAGTCCATTACTCTCTCCCCTTACTGATCTCCACGGCTTCAGACCGGCGTTTCTCCAGAAGTTGACCTCCTATGTGGGGGGCTATGCTATGAGGAGAGAGCCACCAGTCAGGAAAACCCCATTAATAATAAAAATAAACAAATTTGTCCTTTCCCTCCTCCCCTCCAGTCTCCAATTCATATCTTTCATCTATGACCCTTCCGGGATATACTGCCATTTCCTTATTTTCCTCCTTTCTCTTGGTTCTTCTTCATTACTGTTCCCTCTTTCTTCCCTGGTTTAAGATCTTTCCTTTTTCTTTTTTTTCTTTTTCCTTTTCCCCCTCCCTTCTGCCTCTGTTAGTGGTATTGGGGGTATTCGGTTACTGCCGGTAGTTCTGTCCAGTCGGGGACCTTCATGGCCCCCCACCCCCATGAAGCCAAAAAGGTCCACCAGCTGAGCCGGGTTCCGTAAATTGAAACTGTGACCCCCTTTTTTTAACAATCACTGCTAATGGGTATCCCCATTTGTATGTAGCCCCATTGTTAAGTATGTATTCCAATAGTGGCTTCAACATATGCCTCCTGTACTTCGTCTGTCTACAGAGGTCCGGGTATATTTGTATTTCTTTCTCTCCGTGTACCACGGGTCCCTCCCGCCAGGCTGCCCTTAGTATGTCTTCTTTTGCCCGGAAGAAATGTACCCTACACAGGACATCTCGTGGGACCTTTTGTGCTGCCTTACGAGTAGTGGGGATCCTATGTACCCGGTCCAGTTCAATTAGTGTATTCAGTGGGTTTTTCAGTATTTGGTTAAATATAGTCATAACCGTTTCTCTTAAGTGGGGGCCCTCAATGTCCTCTGGAATCCCTTTCAGCCGTAAATTATTTCTCCTGCTCCTGTTCTCAGATTCCTCAGCTTGCAGCTGTAATATGACTAACCTCTGGTGCTGTATCTGTATTTTGTCCTCCAGACTCTCCAACCGTGTATTATGTGCCTGCAGCAATTTTTCCGTTTGTTGCGTCTTAGAGTCTACCTTCTCTATGTTATCCTGCATCTCTTTAATCTCCTCCCTTAGGGCCCCCGTGGTGTCGTTCAGCATTTCCAGTATGTCCGCTCTTGTGGGGAGAGCTTGGATAAGTTGTCTAATATCTGACATAGTCCCCATCTCTGTGTGTACTTCAGACCCGCATCCCCCCCCCCAGAACCAAACTCTGGGTCACACCTGCAGTCTGTTGACGTACCTGCTCTTCACTGGTTTTCGCTGGGTCTCTGCTGGTGGGGTTGGGGGTTGCAGGGAGTTGTCCACTTTGTGCTCCTTCCTGGGCCCCGGGTCCTGGCACCTGGGCTGTAGATACACATGGGGCATGTAGCGAGACTTCTGAAAGTGATCTTCTGGATGACATTATGCAGTCCCTGTTCTCCAGAGACTGTTGCGTCTCCTCTCTCCCTGCGGTATGCCGGGTACTATACAGGTGTCTGGGGGCAGTATTATGTAGCTTCCCTGCAGTCTGCCCATGTCGAAGCGAGGGAAGAGAGTCTGTCAGAGAATCTGTCAGGCAATCATACAGTCCTCCGTTCAGTTACAGGTTGGCCAGCTGCAGTATGGGAATTTGCAGTATAATATCTGCTATATGGTGCCGAGCGGTGTTCCGGTTTCCGGTAAAGCTTTAACCTCTGTCCGCCCGACCGACCGGCCAATATACTGTTTCCTCTTTATCAGCTCTTTATCAGCTCACCCGGTCCCCGCTGGACACCGCGCTGTGCACTGCTGTATGCCGCTATGCCCCTCTCGCTCCGCCGGTACTACTCTCGGTCATGCTCGCCTTCGTCTCCACTCATTGCCGGTCTCCTGGCGGTGCATGTGCGCTGCTTAGACGCTGTACTCACTCCTCACTCCGCCATGTCTGACCACTCCCCCGGAAGTGTCCCAAGCATTTGTCCTCCTCCAACAGAAAATTATATCTTGATATCACCCTTCTCGCAAGGTGGTCAGGAATTGGTTAAGTAGTTTGCTTTAATTGATAAACTTGATTAATTTGATTATTAGGGTGTCTTAATTAATTTAGAGACTTAATTGGGTCTGACTAATTTTAGACTTAGTGTTTTAGTTTATTCACTTAATTGTGGGTTAATTGATAGGGTAATCTAATTTAACTGCTCTGTTTGTGTATATGATGGTAAACTAATGGTTCTGTATTGATTCATTTAATTCATTCTTTTGTTTAAAGTGAGTGTAAAGTCTGATCATTTTTTTTCTAGTAAAATAACATATATATTATACTCCCCTGCCCTGTGCAGTGGTATTGCACAGGGCAGCCCAGATCCTCCTCTTTTCAGGTCCCTGGCTGAGTCTCCTGCCCCCCCCCTCCTGTTGAGTGCCCCCCACAGCAAGCAGCTTGCTATTTGGCACCTGAACCAAGCTGCAGCTCAGTGTATCCATTCAGACACGGAGCTGCCAGTCAGCCCCACACCCTCTATCTCCTGATTGGCTAACTGAGTTTGATTGACAGCTGCGGTTGCCAACGGCAATTCGGGATTGTGGGCTCCGGCACTGTGATTGGCCGGAGCAGCGACGACGTCACTTCCGTGCATGTGCGCAGGAGCCGCCGGTAACCGCACTAGCTGAAGCAACAGCACGAACGTGCCATTGCTTCAGTGCACATGTGACAATGACGTCGGCACATGCTGATACAGGGGATATCTCCTAAACCTGCACGGGGTAGTGACAGGTAGGCTTACCTGTAGTCAAAAATGGATCGTAAGGGTTTACAACCACTTTAAGTTGTTTTGGCCTTACAGCTTATTTGATTTTTGATTGACGTTTTAGCGTTAATTTTTTTTTTTTTCAGATTTACAGTGCCTTGCAAAAGTATTCACCCCCTTGGCTTTTTACCTATTTTGTAACATTACAGCCTTTAGTTTAATGCTTTTTTAAACTGAATTATATGTGATCGATCAGAACACAATAGTCTAAGTTGGTTAAAAAAAATATACATAAAACTATTTTTCAGAAATAAAAAAAAATGATAATTGGCACGTGCGTTTGTATTCACCCCCTTTGTTATGAAGCCCATGAAAAGCTCTGGTGCAACCAATTACCTTCAGAAGTCACATAATTAGTGAAATTATGTCCACCTGTGTGCAATCTAAGTGTCACATGATCTGTCATTACATATACACAACTTTTTGAAAGGCCCCAGAGGCTGCAACACCTAAGCAAGAGGCACCACTAACCAAATACTGCCATGAAGACCAAGGAACTCTCCAAACAAGTAAGGGACAATGTTGTTGAGAAGTACAAGTCAGGGTTAGGTTATAAAAAAATATCCAAATCTTTGATGATCCCTAGGAGCACCATAAAATCTATCATAACCAAATGGAAAGAACATGGCACAACAGCAAACCTACCAAGAGACGGCTGCACACCAAAACTCACGGCCCGGGCAATAAGGGCATTAATCAGAGAGGCAGCACAGAGACCTAAGGTAACCCTGGAGAAGCTGCAGAGTTCCACAGAAGAGACTGGAGTATCTGTACATAGGATGACAATAAGCCATACGCTCCATAGAGTTGGTCTTTATGGCAGAGTGGCCAGAAGAAAGCCATTACTTTTAGCAAAAAACTAAATGGCACGTTTTGAGTTTGCGAAAAGGCATGTGGGAGACTCCCAAAATTTATGGAGGAAGGTGCTCTGGTCTGATGAGAGTAAAATTTAACTTTTTGGCCATCAAAGAAAACGCCATGTGTGGCGCAAAGCACATCACATCACCCAAAGAACACCATCACAGTGAAACATGTTGGTGGCAGCATCATGCTGTGGTGATGTTTTTCAGCGCTCTGGACTGGGAAACTGGTCAGAGTTGAGGGAAAGATGGATGATGCTAAATACAGGGATATTCTTGAGCAAAACCTGTACCACTCTGTGTGTGATTTGAGGCTAGGACGGAGGTTCACCTTCCAGCAGGACAAGGACCCCAAACACACTGCTAAGCAACACTTGAGTGGTTTAAGGGGAAACATGTAAATGTGTTGGAATGGCCTAGTCAAAGCCCAGACCTCAATCCAATAGAAAATCTGTGGTCAGACTTAACCACTTAAGCCCCAGACCAATTTGCAGCTAAAGGACCAGGCCCCTTTTTGCGATTCGGCACTGCGTCGCTTTAACTGACAATTGCGCGGTCGTGCGACGTGGCTCCCAAACAAAATTGGCGTCCTTTTTTCCCCACAAATAGAGCTTTCTTTTGGTGGCATTTGATCACCTCCTGCGGTTTTTATTTTTTGCGCTATAAACAAAAATAGAGTGACAATTTTGAAAAAAATGCAATATTTTTTACTTTTTGCTATAATAAATATCCCCAAAAAATATATAAAAAATATATATTTTTCCCTCAGTTTAGACCGATACGTATTCTTCTACATTAGAAAAACTGAGAAAAGGGAAAGAAAGGCAAAAAATCCTTTAAGGTTGCACATGACATTATTAATGATATTTTATCAGCCCATAGAGCAGGGCGCAACATTAGAAAAAGAGAGACTGGGTATGAAGAGTAGAGGGCATAATAGTATAGGAATTAAATCTGAATTGCTTGAACAGTGATTATACAAATAACTGACATTTACTGCTGCTGAACGACTGTGTGCTAATAAAGCATCTAGTCGGCAGCCGTAAGGCATTTACACCATTCGAAAAAAATATGCACTCCACTGTTGAGAATATATGCAATAACCAAAACAGTACTTGGAATATAGACCAAAATAAAAAGCTACAAAGAGAAAAAGGTAAGGATAATATAAAGTACAAAAACAGGGGTACAAACGACGGGTGGATTAAATACCTCTATAGCAACAACGTGCACAATGGTGACCCGCGATCTTTCTGTCAGCTGATGTACGGGAATGCTGGCTTTATGAACTCCCATCCTGTCTGCGTCATACGTCCCTGACCGAAAGCAGACGTTCAGAGGCCACCACGCATGCGCCGGAGCCCAAAGTCATACTAATTTCTACAAGGACCAGAGTGCACTGTAGCCAAGGGGCGGGGACTGCACTCAAAGGGCTTGAGGTACCCAAGTCAGAGTGCGCATGCACCCAAACCCCAATGAGGCGGGCACCTGGCCAGTGTGGCAAGGATCTGAGCAGCCCCATACGAATATGGGGACGGAGATCCAAGGCAGATTGTGTTGGATCCTGGCCAATGCCGGACAGCAAAGGTAAAGGAGAGGGACAGAGGTGCATAATGTGGGGGAAAGGTGGCACCGTCAAGGTGGAAACCCCGCAAGTGCCCTGGGCGTCCATACCAAAAAGCCCTAATTGCTGTTTCATTTGGAGCAGCAAAGTCTCTCCCCATCTTTATTCACAATCTTTTTCACAATGTTTAATTATACTAATGAAGCTTGGAATTCTGGGTAATTCCAAAATATGAGTTATTCCATAAGTTTACAGGAACTTATCTCTTAAATTCCATTAGTCAGTCTGCCCCTTGACATAGGAGTGAGGGCATCTCCTTGATTCACACGTTACAGTACTGTAATGATTCTCTGACATAGTCATTCTGTGAAATTTAGGCATATAAAAATGTACCAGTTAACTGGGGAAGAGTGAATATAATGAGTAGATCAGTTCCCAGGAATGGGGGTTAATGTGCAATTGACTGGTAAAAGGCAAATTGGTTGGTTTTGAAAAAGTGAGTGCAGTTAATATTTCTGAAGGGGAGGACTTGCACACTTTTAACGCATAGGCAGATCTCCTGAAATGTAAGATGTCTGACCAATGGCTGCATAATTTGGGTTGGATTTAAACCCAATGGATTGGTTCACTTTGATTTATTTTTACCATTTATGATAATTTCTCATTGATTCTATACGTTTGCTTATTTATGCATCAATTATGTGTTTCCAGAAACAAAAGATTTTTATTGTAAAGTATAAATTCATTTTCGGAGTAGGTGTAAGTATCCTTTTTGCG
Source organism: Lithobates sylvaticus (assembly GCA_028564925.1). Lineage (NCBI taxonomy): Eukaryota > Metazoa > Chordata > Amphibia > Anura > Ranidae > Lithobates > Lithobates sylvaticus. The sequence continues at coordinate 132,685,749 of CM053028.1, forward strand.
CCCTCCACCTGAAGTATCTCATGCTCCATCTTTATCCCATGGCACACCACAATGTTTACAGCCTTTTGAGAGTTCTACGAGGCAATCTCGCAATGATTGGTAGACCATTCCATAGCCATTGCCTGAAATACTGTGAACATTACAGTGAGAGATGGCCATGGCATCTGAAAGTGCACCTCTCATTTTAAGTAATAAATGTAAATTAGCATTTTTTTTTCCTCTATTTTTGAAGTTTGTATTTACATTAATTCAGTAGGTTTGCCAGTTGCGATTTGCATTTACCAATTTATTTTGATGCACTTCACAAATCCTAAGCATGTTTTATTATTTATTTCTTTTGGGACATTCCTAAAATGCTATAGTATAGAAAATTGTAGTCATCCCTCAGTATTTTCCATAATATATCATTATTTTAGTGCTTGTTATCTGGGAATGAGGCTTTATAATATGCCCATTGTCAGTGTTTGACAGTTACATACATCAGGAACCTGTTGACATGTAAGTGAGTCACCTTGAGGAGTGGGTGGCAGTTTACAGCTATTTAACATTCTCTGAATCACTGTTTCTCTTTTAGAAGTACAAAATGGTAGAGTTATCAGCTATGCATATTACAGTGTACAGTGCATGACTTGGGATTTTACTTCAAAAAGTGTCTTGAATATGCTCTAGTTGTGCATGTTGTTCCAAATATTGAAAAACCAAATGCTTGCAAATTCAGAAGAAAAAAGCTGTAATAAGTGCAGAAAGTTCCAACTGGTAACCATAATCCGAGTTCTGTGTAATTCTCTTCAGAATAAGCACACATTGCTCTGTACAGGATCAGTAGGGAGGAAAGTAAGTGTTCTTCCTAAAACTGCTTTGCTTTGCAAAGCTGGCCATACGCTGGACACATTTCACTTCCTATGTATGTCTGTCAGTATAATGGAGTCAGGCAGAAAATTGTCAACTGAACAGCATGCTCCTTACATTATCTACTTTAAAGGGTAGATAATGTCAACATTATTATCAATGTAATACCTTTTTAAGGTGTTTTTTTTGTTTTTTTAATAGCAAGCTGGTTTGTAAATGCAAGATTGAAAGACCCATTATTTAGGCTTCTTTATTTCCACTCGGCCTACTTATTGTGGCATTTTGGATGGAAGCTCAATGAAATGTGCAAAAAGTTGGTAAACTCCATTTGTTTTTTACAACTGAAAAACAATATTATACAGTATATCCTGGTAAGTATGTTCTGGTGTCAGGATTTTAGCAACGTGTAGTATCTTAATCGTACAGTACAGGGTACCGGCTGAATATTTCTAGACCCTGGGTTATAGGCTGGTACTTTCAGTATGATTAGACACTGGCAAAGCTTTTGAGGACATGCTCCCTGGGCATCCTTTCTGTAACTCTACCCCACTCCTTGAGTCCTCCGTTTGTTGCTAGTTTTCTAAGGTGAAGGACCTCCTCTTCTCTATGGAGAAATCACTCTTTGCTAACTAGTTTACTATTTCGCTTTGAATATTCAATTAACTATTTAATCAATTTTTCACTCGTATAATACAAGCAGTGCATGGAAATCAGTTTAACCATGGTCTAATCTTAGCCAGGACTTACACCATTGAGATAGCATGCAATGCCCTGGATAGACCACTTTCAGCCTTCTTAAGTGACCTCCCGATTCTTAGAACTGTAAAGGTTCCATGTGGTACAGCTTAAAAACCCCTGGGGTGCCCGTTTTCCCCCTCTATTTCCCCTCCCTTCTTCTCTTTCTCTCTCTTTTCTTCTTGCCTTTACGTGCTTCCTCCCCTCTTTGTGGAACTCCTGTAAGCCCCAGATGAATAGCACAGGCCTGTGGCCGTCTGTCTTCTTTTTTTTTTTTTTTTGTGCCAGGCCTTTCCTTTATATCCTTCATTCATATCACAAACTCGCTGGGACATTCATAGTCCGACGCATGATATTGATTTGATTGCCTGGATGTTGTCTTTTTTGGTATCTCTTGCAAACAATCTTTGTATTCGGCTTCATGTACACTGCTGCTGTTTTTTTCAGCTGCTCCTGAACTCTCCTGTTATCTTATCAGTACATGTACACAGGTTTGTTTATAGTCGTTTCTAGGCAGTTGCGTTTAGAGGCATTTTTTGGAACCCAAAAAAAGCCTTCAGAAGCTGTGTTTAGAGGCATTTCAAATGCCAAACGTGGTAACTCGCATTTAGCCACGTTTCGTTTACAGGCGTTTTTCATTTTTGGCTATTTTGAAAAGAAAATATATATATATTTTTTCAAACGCTTCTAAACGCAAACGCGGCAAAACGCTGCTAAACGCAGCATGTAAACGTGGCAAAACTGACATTTTAAACGTGGGTTACTATCTGTCAAGTTAAATCATTCAGGAGAAGTTGTAAAAACGTCCCGTGTACATGAAGCCATAGATGTTCAACCTACTCTTACAACTTGATGTTCCACAAGTCCTATCTTATCCATGACCTATTGCGGTATAAGACGGCTGCTGCTCTTATTTTGTATTTGGGAAGCAGTATACAGTTGTGCTCATAAGTTTACATACCCTGGCAGAATTTATGATTTCTTGGCCATTTTTCAGAGAATATGAATAACACAAAAAAATGTCTTTCACTCATGGTTGGTGTTTGGTTGAAGCCATATATTATCAATCAACTGTGTTTACTCTTTTTAAATCATAATCACAGAAACTACCCAATTCACCCTGATAAAAAGTTTACGTACCCTGGTGATTTTGGCCTGATAACATACACACAAGTTGGCACAAAGGGGTTTGAATGGCTATTAAAGGTAACCATCCTCACCTGTTTGCTTGTAATTAGTGTGTGTGTATAAAAGGTCAATGAGTTTCTGGACTCTTAACAGACCCTTGCATCTTTCATCCAGTGCTTCACTGACGTTTGTGTATTCTTAGTCATGGGGAAAGCAAAAGAATGGTCAAAGGATCTGCGGGAAAAGGCAGTTGAAAAAATGCCAAAGTTAGCACATACAGGAGCCAGTGACCAAAGCAACATTGCACGCAATCTTTTACTGAAATTTTATTGAAATTTTCCGGTATAAACAAGATGTAAACATTAATAATATCAATACACTTTGCACATACAGTTGTGCTCATAAGTTTTTAAAACCATAAAGAATGACAATCAGCAGTGTTCAAACTCTTATCAAGAAGTGGAAAATGAGGGGTTCTGTTGAAACCAAACCACGGTCAGGTAGACCAACTAAAATTTTAGCCGCAACTGCCAGGAAAATTGTTTGGGATGCAAAGAAAAACCCACAAATAACTTCAGGTGAAATACAGGACTCACTGAAAACATGTGGTGTGGCTGTTTCAAGATGCACAATAAGGAGGCACTTGAAGAAAGATGGGCTGCATGGTCAAGTCGCCAGAAGAAAGCCATTACTACGCAAATGCCACAAATTATCCCGCTTACAATACGCCAAACAGCACAGAGGCAAGCCTCAAACCTTCTGGCACAAAATCATTTGGAGTGATGAGACCAAAATTGAGCTTTTTGGCCACAACCATAAACACTACATTTGGAGAGGAGTCAACAAGGCCTATGATGAAAGGTACACCATTCCTACTGTGAAACAGAGGTGGATCGCTGATGTTTTGGGGATGTGTGAGCTACAAAGGCACAGGAAATTTGGTCAAAATTGATTGCAAGATGAATGCAGTATGTTATCAAAAAATACTGGAGAAACATTTGCTTTCATCAGCCAGGAAGCCGCGCATGGGACGTACTTGGACATTCCAACGTGACAATGATCCAAAACACAAGGCCAAGTCGACCTGTCATTGGCTACAGCAGAATAAAGTGAAGGTTTTGGAGTGGCCATCTCTGTCTCCTGACCTCAATATCATTGAGCCACTCTGGGGAGATCTCAAATGTGCAGTTGATGCAAGACAGCCCAAGAATTTACAGGAACTGGGGGCTTTTTGCCCAGGGGAATGGGAAGCTTTACCATCTGAGACGATAAAGAGCCTCATCCACAAATACCACAAAAGACTTCAAGCTGTTATTGATGTTAAAGGGGGAAATACACGGTAATAAGAACTGGGGTATGTAAACTTTTAATCAGGGTAATTTGGGTAGTTTCTGTTGTGATTATGATTTATAAAGAGTAAACACAGTTGATTGATAAATGGTTTCAGACAAACACTAACCATGAGTGAAAAAAGTTTTTGTGTTATTATTCCTATTCTCTGAAAAATGGCCAAGAAATCTAAAATTCTGCCAGGGTATGTAAACTTATGAGCACAACTGTGTGTGCAAAGTGTATTGATATTATTAATGTTTACATCTTGTTTCTATACCATTCCTACCTCTGGTTATACTGGAGAGATGGCATGCAATGTTGCTTTGGGCACTGGCTCCTGTATGGGCTAACTTTTGGCATTTTGTGAAACTTATGTAGTTAGTCGCAGGGTGCTATACAGGTACAGAGCAATGGTCCATCCCTATGAAACCCTGTTCCGAACACCCCTTTGGGAGATACCCACTGCGACAGGCAAAGCCTGGACCCTATGGGACCAGTGACATGGACAAGGTAAGACAGGGTCTCCCTGTTGAACCTTTAGTGTAGCTTCTAATCCTGAATAGTATGTTTTTATAAGTTATGACTATTAGCGACCTGGGATCTAACCAGCTTAGTCTTGGGTAGATGATCCTCCCAGGACACACTTGTCCTATAATCATGCAGGACCAAATTCTAACACCCGTCACTTCACCCAATTCTAGCTCTTTTACAGGCACTCAACAGGTGGCTTACTGGCCAAGGGCAGACTTTCCTGCAACTATGCCACAATTTCTTGGACAACTAACAGCTTTAATACAGCCATCACTTGTCCAGGCCTCCAAAAACTGCATGCTCTCTAGCTCCACTGGTTTTACCTGAGTCAAATCCTGATATGCCTGCCCTGGAAGAGGCAGACATAGAAGGCAATCGACAGGACCCAGAGGTGTTGCTCGAGGTAGCTGTGGAAGAGTTCTCTCCAGGCTTTTGGACACCTAATGTTAAAGCTTAAAGCATTATTCTTGCAAATATGGACAGGCTCACTTCTGCGGTGTGCAGAAGCCTTGGCACTGTCGCATGTTCAATTGCTAGAACTGTCATGGCCTTGAAATCTCTTGCATGATGTTGAGAGAAATGTTTTGGCACACTATGTTGGACCAGGCCTCTCTGTATAAATCTGCGATGTTCGCCTACGGCCTACATATAACAGATTACATGAACATTTGAGCACATAGGCTACAAACTGAGTTGAAGTGATAAACTGTCTAATGACATAATATTTGCCCACCGTATCTGTAATGGAAGGGTGGCCATGGGGGATGGACTGGCATGTTAGACACCCCCTCTTTTTACAAACAGTGTTTTTAATCCAATATCCCAACCAATTCCTTCAATCAAGTGATTTTATTTTATATATATATATATATATATATATATATATATATATATATATATATATATATATATATATATATATATATATATGAATATACACTGATGAAGGCAGATGAACTTACCCAATTATTGCCTCCATATAAAGTCCCAAAAAAACCTTCCCCCTCTTTAATCCGCAATGATTCAGGGATGGAAGCACACCAGCAAAGGTAGCATATGTTTTTTATTAGTTACTGATTAAAACATTGCATTATGACTCCTGCTTGACGCTCTGGATTATAAGGTTTACATTCTCTCTTCCTTTATGTGCTTTCACTGGTGGCGCCTGTATTTTTGCATCCCTGGGAGCTGCAATGTGCAGCGTGGTCCCTCCCTCCCCCTCATGGGTTTCGGGGCATTGGGCGGGAACCTTATGCACATCGACGCCACGCCTCTCAAATGACGCCGCACGCCGATCTGCTGCTTCCCACCAGCATCCATTGTGAGGGGAGAGTTTGAGCTCCAATTGCCGAGTGATGCCATGCGTCCAGGCACTGGCGTCGCCTCCTCCCCCCCCCACTTAAAACACATTGTGACGTTAGCGGCATAATGTGGCTGCCTATGGCCATTAAGACTACACGTGGGGGAAGTGCATATTCTCCCTCAGACCTCAACACATCGGCCCTCACGGATTTCTTTTGAGACCTAAGGTAATACACCCCCCTATTTGGTATTGCGGTGCACACACCAGAGGTTTTTTTTTATATATCAAATCCCCATATTCACACTCACATTGATAGAAGATGTGAGATGTACTATTTAGTATGTCTGCTTTCACCCTGTCACCTGACACTATTGCATACTCCTTGGGCAATATTCTTCAATTTGCCCAAGGATAATTTTTCTCACACACATTCAAATAAGGCTTATTTTACAGTATATCCACTGTAACTGTCACACACCCTAATAAATATCTAATCACCAACAGGGGACTACACCATCACTGATGCCCTTTATATCACAAAAAATATAGAGAAATGTAAAGTTATGTCTTTTGGCCCTAGTGCAACCGCGGAATTGCGGCCTCAGCTCCCGCTAAATGTCTGTCTCTCCATGGCGCCGTCAGCTGTCGGCAACATCATTTAAAGTATTTATCCATTTTATTCGTAAGTAAGAGCATTTGGAAATATCTACTCCACCTCCGCTCTGTTCTCCTTCTGTATCAAGCATCTATTCTTCTTTTCTATTATAGACTTATGCTTATGTAAATTTCTCCTGATGAGTGAATACCGCCACGAAACGCGTAGAGCCCCAGCCTTATGTTGCATCATACAATCATGCAAGTCTGAGATTCCACAATACGAACGCTATGAATTTTATAATCAATCATTACAATTATTAACATAATTATGTCTTTCATGAACTGGAACAATTGTATTACCATTTACCAATGCATCTATTACCAATAGATTGTTTATGAATTATGTTGTTATCATGTATAATAAATTGCCAAGGTGCTACTCATGTCTATCATGTTATCTCCCTTATTTAATGTATATCTTTTTGGAATCCATTATCATGTGATTTTATACCCCTACTTTCTTACCTATGCTTCATACAAAGTCCCAACCAATTCCTTCAATTAATCATGTGATATTATATTTTATATATATATATATATATATATATATATATATATATATATATATATATATATATATATATATAATAACAGAGATGGAGGCAGATCAACTTATCCACTCATTGCCTCATATAAAGTCCATTAAACCCCTTTCCCCCTCTTTAATCTATATGTGTATATTGATTTCTATATATAATATTTTTTTTTTTTTAAATGTATATCGTTGTTATTATTCATTTGAATATTTTTCCATGATATTCGTTACGATATCCAGGTATTGGATGATTGGTAGTGGATTGATTGGTTGTCCCGCCTCATGACTATAAAATCCCTGTTCTTTGCTGGATCTTGAGCGTGTTATCTGAGGAAGAGGTTAAACCCTGAGACGTGTAATCGTATACCGCTCAAGCTCCGGCACCTGCTGTGATGCTCATCGCATCTCCTGCTCTGATCCAATTGTTCATTCAGGCTTTGCCGATGTGTGAGCATGTGATGTGGCAGGGGAGGAGTCCTGTGGTGTCCGGACACCTTGCAGCTCAGTCTCATACCCGCTGCCCCTCCAGCATCCATCTCTGGTCTTGCCTGCCGCTGCAGTGGCTCTGCCATGGTCATACAGTGATCGTGCTTCCTGGATCTGGACCCAGCCTTTTCCTTCCCTGATGTAGCCCGGCTTTGGTTATGGTAACCACTCCCAGCTGTTGGAAAGTGTTTTCAGGCTTCCCATTTTTGGTCTGCAGCCTCCTTTTTCCACAGCCCTCACAGAAGCGGGGCAGCCGTTGTTTCCCATTTGTACTGTGTATTGGTTACATGTTTTATCAGCAATAAACTGTTTTAATTTTAACATGGTTTCCATCTCCAATTCCTTGCCACCTCCTGGATCTGCGCTTCCCAATTCTGTTGTTTTTGTTTCATTGGTATACACTGCAGTCTCAATCTTAAACAAACATCCCATTATACCTATTGCAGATGTTGCTTCTTTCAAAGAGTCTGCTGATGGAAAGTTTATGATGCAGTTAAAGGTTCTCTATTCTCGCAGGCCCAGCTATAACCAGCCATCCATGCAGTTTCAAACTGCCAAACCTTAGCTACCTGGACTATTACAATTAACAACCAACACAAACCTGTATTCCAGAACCGTACCTTGACCATATTACAGTAATTACCTTCTGCTTTGCTTCTTTTTTGTATTGGTACTCTAGATCAAGTTATGACACAAATCTCCAGAATGGCTTTGATTTCCATTCACACGTACAGAATTTCTGTGGCTCAAAACCTTGTCAGCTGTTGCTGTCTGCAAAAGGTGCCTCAGACATTTGCCTTTCTACCTCCTCAAAACGAAGGCCATCGCAACTCTCTACCCAGGCTTCCACTTCTAAATCCAAGTTCAGCAAGTGTTGCCGCACCCTCTCACTGCTTTCCCCTTTTAAAATCATACAAAATCTGCCCAGGGAAAGTCAGATTTACATAATGTCCTAAACCATCTCTTATCTCAGGGCTCAGGGAGTAGCTGTTCCAGAACTTCTAAGGACATTCTCAAAGGCTTCTACTGAAACTTGTTCACAATACCAAAACCTTACGGAGTATTTCTCATGTCCTTGACCTAAAATCCCTAAACAAATGCATTCAAAATCTCGCATGGAATTTGAAAGGTCTTGAATTGCCTCTCTGAAACAAGGGGAATACTTGGGATCTGTAGACATCCAGGATTAATATTTTCATATTCTCATTTATTTTCCTCATCTGCGCTTTATACACATTGCAGTAGTAGACAATCATTTATAGTAGGGAACAGCCCTCTGTAAGATTCTCAATGAGAGTTCTGAGCCTTGTGGTGGCCTCCTTCTAGACTGTCCCATTCCCTCAGTTTCATTTTAGACCTTCTGCCACATCACTGGAATATAACTACAGATGTCAGTCTTTTGGGTTGGGGAGGAGTGTTCCAATCATACCCCACGTACACAGACACTATCAGACTGTTAGGAGAAGCCCCTGATCTCTTCTCAACAGATCAGACCTGCTGTCTTAAGGCCCTCTATTCCATACTGCTTCTCAGTCCTTAGGTTTAATGGCATGGCTGTTGAAGCCCGGGTTTTAAATGACAGAGGGTCTTTTATCCCCACCTTACTAAAAGCAGGGAAAAGCCATTTGCAGAAAGATCTACTATTGTACCTGCATAGCTGCCTTTGCTTGGTGTGAACAAAGGGACTTCAATGCCAGAAAATTCTACATGCCTCATCCTAGCCTTCCTACAAATAGGGATAAATTTGTGTTGGGCTTCATTCTAGGTGTATTTATACCTTCAACAGTGATCTCTCTCTTTGCTACAATGTAAAGTAGTGAATGTACAGCTTGTATAACAGTGTAAATTTGCTGTCGCTTCAAAATATAAAGAATTGTTGCTCTACATAAAGATGGCCTAGGCTATAAGAACATTGCCAAGACCCTGAAACTGAGCTGCATGGTGGCCAAGACCATACAGTGGTTTAACAGGACAGGTTCCACTCAGAACAAGCCTCCCCATGGTCAACCAAAGAAGTTGAGTGCACGTGCTCAGCGTCATATCCAGAGGTTGTCTTTGGGAAATGGATGCAGGAGTGCTGCCAGCATTGCTGCAGAGGTTGAAGGGGTGGGGGGTCAGCCTGTCAGTTCTCGGACCATACGCCGAACACTGCATCAAATTGGTCTGCATGGCTGTCATCCCAGAAGAAAAAAGATGATGCACAAGAAAGCCCGCAAACAGTTTGCTGAAGACATGCAGACTAACGCCATGGATTACTGGAACCATGTCCGGTGGTCTGATGAGACCAAGATAAATTTATTTGGTTCAGATGGTGTCAAGCGTGTGTGGCAGCAACCGGGTGAGGAGTACAAAGACAAGTGTGTCTTTCCTACAGTCAAGCATTGTGGTGGGGGTGTCATGGTCTGGGGCTGCATGAGTGCTGCTGGCCTGCCGCTGTGGCAGAAACAACTTGCAATGCTATCAAATTCAGCTCTCTGTGAATGAATGACACCACTGTGCTCCCTGCTGTGAGTGCTGTGTGCCCTGCTCAGCTGTGCAGGATTCAAAAGAGACAGCTGCTGTAAGGGAGAAGAATCTCCGCACACTGTGGATGAGGGGGCATTCTGGTGGTGGTCCACTGGGCACCATGTTATACTCTAAATATGAGCATAGAATGGTGTAAAAGATGGAGTTAGCCATTAAAACAAGCTAGGCCAACTACAGTATTAACATTTATTCCAGTTTTCAAGATTCAAGCATCAGATTTCACGCAACAAGATAACAATGCATCCTTTTATATATTGTTATGTACAGTTATTGAAAGATGCACTTTTGGTAAGCTCTTATTGAAATAGACATTTAACAAATCCGCCTTGCCCTCTGATTTAATCTTTTTCACTTTTCTTTGCTCAGTTTGTGATATCAGATTGCTACTTTTTTCTATTTGGCTGGATACAGATAGACAGGACTTATAGTTACCCAAGAATTGTAGTGCACATTTGATGTCTGGACTCGATATGTTATCCTCCATGCTTAAAGTGGTTGTAAACCCTTATGCCGCGTACACACGACTGGACTTTCCGTCAGAAAAGGTCCGACGGTCTTCCCGACGGAGATAGGACGGACTTCCGAACGAGCGGACTTGCCCACACACGAACGGACTAAAGACTATTCGAAAGCCTGTTCATTTTGATGACGTACGACGGGACTAGAAAAGGAAGTTCAATAGCCAGTAGCTGCCCTTGCGTTGCATCGGGTCCGTCGGACCAGCATACAGACGAACGGTTTTCCCAAAAGGAACTGAGTCCGTCGGACAGATTTGAAACATGTTCTATTTCTAGGTCTGTCTGAATTTTTAAAAGAAAAAAACGATCGGATTATCCCACACACGATCGGAATATCCAACAGAATGATTCCATCTGACCTATTCTGCCGGAAAGTCTGGTCGTGTGTACGCGGCATAACATATACTCAGTGAAGTGACTGGCCTCAGGTGATACACAGAGATGAAACAAATCCTCCTACATAAGTTGTATCTGTTTATCTGCTGCACTTTCTTCTCTACATAAGTTCAAAGTGCTGAATTTTAAAGTTTGAGAGTTCAGAAAAAAGGAAGTGGAGAGTTGAAGTTACTTCTGCAGAGCTCAGTTAGGAGAGGCTGTCAATCAGCTGGAGGTTCGTCCCGTCACCATTTCTCTCTTGGTGTCAGGAAAACTTTGTCAAAAGTGATTTATGCTGATGGCAGAGAGGTACAAAGCAGTAGACAAAAGTTACACTTGGTGCTCTGTATTGAGACAAGTACACACTATAGAAGGATATGCTTTGTTCATATTTCATGTCTGAGGTTTACAACCACTTTAACTCTTTTTATTACTACTAGCTTTAAATTTGGTCCATTTAAAGTAGAAGTCAGCCCTAAAACCCCTGCATCTATAGACATCCACGATCTAACACTAACTTATCTAGCCCTGTAAAGAATAAATCCGTATACATATCCTTTTTGAAGCCGATCCATCCCAATCTCCAGCAGTGGAAGCTCTGCAGAGGACACAGATGACAATGGCTGTGAATGAATAGGGAATGACGTCCTCCAAAGAGTTACTATGGGGCTTATGTTGTCGGATGTGTCCTCTGCACCCGCCTCCAAAGCGAAGCCGCAGCTGACAGCTCAGCGTGGGGTCGGATCGGCTTCAACAAAGGTATGTATGCTGATTTCTCCTTTACAGGGCTAGATAGGTTAGTGTTTGATTGTGGCTGTCTAGAGATGCAGGGATTTTAGTTTTAGGGTGGACTTCTACTTTATTAAGATAGTTGACGACCTGGTTGGGAATGTAAGATTTTATGTTACCACTGTTTGTTGGCTTGTGGATTTTATATGTACATTTATTCATATAAAGTACATATAAAATACTGAGTTGAAAAATGAAGGCTTGCTGACCTGAAATGAATCTATGCGACATTTCATATGAGTTAGAAATTATAAATAAGTGAAGTAGAAAATCATGAACGTGACTTTCTATTAGTAGAGGCAAACACAGAGTAGCTATTCATTTTTATTGAAAAGCAACAGAATACATGTATTGAAGATATACAGGCAGGTAACGCTTTAGTGATCTGCGTCCTCTTTCTCAGGGCTAGCAATAAAACTATTATATGAACAATAAAACCAGCTGGATATCCGAATGGTTGACATTATTCTTTTATTCAGAAAGAGTAAACCTCAAGGCTTCTTCAGTAAGAGAGCATTCTCTGTGTGATTGTTTAAAGACCTTTAGCCAAACTGCTTAACCACTTCAGCCCCGGACCATTTGGCAGCCAAAGGACCAGAGGTCTTTTTTCAATTTCGCACTGCACTACTTTAACTGGTAATTGCGCGGTCATGCAATTTTGTAACCAAACGAAATTTGCGTCCTTTTCTTCCCACAAATAGAGCTTTCTTTTGATGGTATTTGATTGCCTCTGTGATTTTTTTTTTTTGCGATATAAACGGAAAAGGAGCGAAAATTTTGAAAAAAAAAAGAGATTTTCTACTTTTTTGTTATAAAAAAAATCTAATAAACTCAATTTTAGTCAAACATTTGGGCCAAAATGTATTCAGCCACATGTCTTTAGTAAAAAAAATGCCAATAAGCGTATATTTATTGGTTTGCGCAAAAGTTATAGCGTCTACAAACTAGAGTACATTTTCTGGAATTTACACGGCTTTTAATTTATGACTACCTATCTCATTTCTTGAGGTGCTAAAATGGCAGGGAAGTACAAAACCCCCCCAAATGACCCCATTTTGGAAAGTAGACACCCCAAGCTATTTGCTGAGAGGCATGTTGAGCCCATTGAATATTTTTTTTTTTAGTCCCAAGGGATTGAATAAAGAAAAAAAAAAAAAAAAAAAAAATTTTTTTCATAAAGTTGTCACTAAATGATATATTGCTCACACATGCCATGGTTATATGTGGAGATGCACCCCAAAATACATTTTGCTGCTTCTCCCGAGTATGGGGATACCACATGTGTGTGGGACTTTTTGGGAGCCTAGCCGCGCACGGGGCCCCGAAACCCAATCAACGCCTTCAGGGTTTCTAAGGGTGCAAATTTTTGATTTCACTCCTCACTACCTATCACAGTTTTGAAGGCCATAAAATGCCAAAATAGCACAAAACCCCCCCAAATGACCCCATTTTGGAAAGTAGACACCCCAAGCTATTTGCTGAGAGGCATGTTGAGTACATGGAATATTTTATATTTTGCCACAAGTTGAGGGAATATTACAAACTTTTTTTTTTTTGCCCAAAGTTGTCACTAAATGATATATTGCCCACACATGCCATGGGCATATGTGGAATTACACCCCAAAATACATTCTGCTGCTTCTCCTGAGTACGAGGATACCACATGTGTGGGACTTTTTGGGAGCCTATCCGCATACGGGACCCCGAAAACCAAGCACCGCCTTCAGGATTTCTAAGGGCATAAATTTTTGATTTCACTCCTCACTACCTATCACTACCTATCACAGTTTTGAAGGCCATAAAATGCCAAGATGGCACAAAACCCCCCCAAATGACCCCATTTTGGAAAGTAGACACCCCAAGCTATTTGCTGAGAGGCATGTTGAGCCCATTGAATATTTTTTTTTTTTTAGTCCCAAGTGATTGAATAAAGACAAAAAAAAAAAAAATGTATTCAAAAAGTTGTCACTAAATGATATATTGCTCACACATGCCATGGTTATATGTGGAATTGCACCCCAAAATACATTTTGCCACTTCTCCTGAGTACGGGGATACCACATGTGTGGGACTTTTTGGGAGCCTAGCCGCGTACGGGGCCCCGAAACCCAAGCACCACCTTCAGCATTTCTAAGGGTGTAAATTTTTGATTTCACTCCTCACTACCTATCACAGTTTCGAAGGCCATAAAATGCCAAAATTGCACAAAACCCCCCCAAATTACCCCATTTTGGAAAGTAGACACCCCAAGCTATTTGCTGAGAGGCATGTTGAGTACATGGAATATTTTATATTTTGCCACAAGTTGCGGGAATATTACAAACTTTTTTTTTTTTTTTGCCCAAAGTTGTCACTAAATGATATATTGCCCACACATGCCATGGGCATATGTGGAATTACACCCCAAAATACATTCTGCTGCTTCTCCTGAGTATGGGGATACCACATGTGTGGGACTTTTTGGGAGCCTATCCGCATACGGGACCCCGAAAACCAAGCACCGCTTTCAGGATTTCTAAGGGCATAAATTTTTGATTTCACTCCTCACTACCTATCACAGTTTTGAAGACCATAAAATGCCAAGATGGCACAAAACCCCCCCAAATGACCCCATTTTGGAAAGTAGACACCCCAAGCTATTTGCTGAGAGGCATGTTGAGCCCGTTGAATATTTTTTTTTTTAGTCCCAAGTGATTGAATAAAGACAAAAAAAAAAAAAAATAAAAAAAATTTATTCAAAAAGTTGTCACTAAATGATATATTGCTCACACATGCCATGGTTATATGTGGAATTACACCCCAAAATACATTTTGCTGCTTCTCCTGAGTATGGGGATACCACATGTGTGGGACTTTTTGGGAGCCTAGCCGCGTACGGGGCCCCGAAACCCAAGCACCGCCTTCAGGATTTCTAAGGGTGCAAATTTTTGATTTCACTCCTCACTACCTATCACAGTTTCGAAGGCCATAAAATGCCAAAATAGCACAAAACCCCCCAAATGACCCCATTTTGGAAAGTAGACACCCCAAGCTATTTGTTGAGAGGCATGGTGAGTATTTTACAGCTCTCATGTGTTTTTGAAAATGAAGAAAGTAAAGAAAAAAAAATTTTTTTTTTCAATTTTCAAAACATTGTGACAAAAAGCGAGATCTGCAAAATACTCACCATACCTCTCAGCAAATAGCTTGGGGTGTCTACTTTCCAAAATGGGGTCATTTGGGGGTGGTTTGTGCCATCTGGGCATTCCATGGCCTCCGAAACTGTGATTGGCAGTGAGGAGTGAAATAAAAAAATTACACCCTTAGAAAGCCTGAAAGCGGTGCTTGGATTTTGGGGTCCCGTACGCGGCTAGGCTCCCAAAAAGTCCCACACATGTGGTATCCCCGTACTCAGGAGAAGCAACAGAATGTATTTTGGGGTGTATCTCCACATATGCCCATGGCATGTTTGAGCAATATATCATTTAGTGACAAGTTTTTGTAAAAAAAAATATTATTTTTTTTTTTTTTCATTATTCAATCTCTTGGGACCAAAAAAAAAAAATATTTAATGGGCTCAACATTGCTCTCAGCAAATAGCTTGGGGTGTCTACTTTCCAAAATGGGGTCATTTGGGGGGGGTTTGAACTGTCCTGGCATTTTATGCACAACATTTAGAAGCCTATGTCACACGTCACCCACTCTTCTAACCACTTGAAGATAAAGCCCTTTCTGACACTTTTTGTTTACATGAAAACATATTTTTTTTTTTTGCAAGAAAATTACGTTGAACCCCCAAACACTATATATATTGTTAAAGCAAAGGCCCTACAGATTAAAATGGTGGGTGTTGCATTTTTTTTTTCCACACAGTATTTGCGCAGCGATTTTTCAAACGCATTTTTTGTGGAAAAAATACACTTTTTTTATTTTAATGCACTTAAACACACTATATTGCTCAAATTTTTGATGAAATAAAAAATATGATCTTAGGCCGAGTACATGGATACCAAACACGACATGCTTTAAAATTGCGCACAAACACGCAGTGGCGACAAACTACATACATTTTTAAAAGCCTTTAAAAGCCTTTACAGGTTACCACATTAGATTCACGGAGGAGGTCTACTGCTAAAATTACTGCCCTCGATCTGACCTTCGCGGTGATACCTCACATGCATGGTGCAATTGCTGTTTACATATGACGCCAGACCAACGCTTGTGTTCGCCTTTGCGCAAAAGAAGGGGGGGCAGGGGTGCTTTTTTTTTTTTTTTTTTTTTTTCGTTTTTCTTTTTATTTAGCTTTTTTATTTTATTTTTAAACTGTTCCTTCCATTTTTTTTTTCTTAGTTGTCATTTTTATTGTTATCGCAGGGAATGTAAATATCCCCTATGATAGCAATAGGCAGTGACAGGTACTCTTTTTTTGAAAAAATTGGGGTCTATTAGACCCTAGATCTTTCCTGTGCCCTCAAAGCATCTGACCACACCAAGATCGGTGTGATAAAATGCTTTCCCAATTTCCCAATGGCGCGGTGGGTATGCCCACCATTAGAATACCTCCCTTCATCCACCCACTTCTAATGATGGGCATACATGCACCATTTATATATGCCGAAGCATGGGGGCATCCTCCCGCAAAAAAAGTTATGCCACGTACACATGGTCGGACTTTTTTCGACCGTATGTACGTGGCATTAGGAGCAAAATCGCTCCTCCGCCCTCTGCTGCCCCCATGCTTCGGCATATATGCTCTTTTTTTTAACTGTGGTGGTGAAATCACCTCCTACAGCATTGGAGTCGCGGCTTTATGTATCGTGGGAGCAAACGCTGTTGCTGTCAAGATAAATAAATCCACGCTGCAACTGAATGGCGTACCTGCTAAGCAAATAATGGTTAACATTAAAACAAAGTAACATTACAGTATAACAGTAAGACCTTACCATACCATACCTGCAAAGCAAATACCAAAAAAAAAACATAGTAAAAAATAAAACATTTTGTTAACGCAACCGGTGCCTAAAATATATATATGCCGAAGCATGGGGGCATCCTCCCGCAAAAAAGTTATGCCACGTACACATGGTCGGACTTTTTTCGACCGTATGTACGTGGCATTAGGAGCAAAATCGCTCCTCCGCCCTCTGCTGCCCCCATGCTTCGGCATATATGCTCTTTTTTTTTTAACTGTGGTGGTGAAATCACCTCCTACAGCGTTGGAGTCGCGGCTTTATGTATCGTGGGAGCAAACGCTGTTGCTGTCAAGATAAATAAATCCACGCTGCAACTGAATGGCGTACCTGCTAAGCAAATAATGGTTAACATTAAAACAAAGTAACATTAGAGTATAACAGTAAGACCTTACCATACCATACCTGCAAAGCAAATACCAAAAAAAAAAACATAGTAAAAAATAAAACATTTTGTTAACGCAACCGGTGCCTAAAATATATATATGCCGAAGCATGGGGGCATCCTCCCGCAAAAAAGTTATGCCACGTACACATGGTCGGACTTTTTTCGACCGTATGTACGTGGCATTAGGAGCAAAATCGCTCCTCCGCCCTCTGCTGCCCCCATGCTTCGGCATATATGCTCTTTTTTTAACTGTGGTGGTGAAATCACCTCCTACAGTGTTGGAGTCGCGGCTTTATGTATCGTGGGAGCAAACGCTGTTGCTGTCAAGATAAATAAATCCGCGCTGCAACTGAATGGCGCACCTGAAAACAAAAAAATGGTTAACAATAAAACATACCTGAAAAGCAAGCATGATAAAACATAATAAAACATTGCAGAATAGAATAGAGTAAAAAAGAGCAACAATAGAGAGAGAACAATAAAACGACAACTATTTTTGGTTTTTTATTTTATATTTTTTTGGGGGGTTTTTTTTTTTTTGTACTTTTTTTTTTTTATTTTTATTTTTTACACTTTTTTTTTAAACTATAACTATAATTTTAACTGTAACGGTCGGGTCTCAAAATGCGATGGCATTCTTGAGACCCTGTAACTATAATTTTAACTGCAACGGTCGGGTCTCAAAATGCGATGGCATTCTTGAGACCCTGTGAAAGTGTATCCTAGCCTGTGAAATGCTGTACCCTACGCTAATACCTCACTAGTTCGTGGTAGCGTTCAAAGCATTCACCAACGCAGAGACCAGGATTGTCAGGACAGCGTGGACAATAATAACGGGTGTCACGCCTAAATCCGCGCTTGCTACAGACACGACATCTTCTTTGGGGGGCTCGTTGGGTAGGGGTACTCTGGAGGACATGAGGATAATGCCTCTCATGCAGCCGGCTTACTGCATTTGGTAGGGGATGGTGAGGTGTGGAATCGCCTGGATACAGGAGTTCCATGACAACCGCTCCCTGGAATTCAAGGAAGGGTAACGTCCCGCCTGAAGCTCCGTATAGCACATGAGCATTCAGCAAAGCCAATTGGAATAAATAAATAGACACTTTTTTGTACCAGCGTCTAGCCTTACGGACAACTAGGTACGGCGCCAACAACTGGTCGTTGAGGTCCACCCCCCCCCATATTAAGGTTGTATTCGTGGATACAGAGGGGTTTCGTCACAACACCAGCCGCCGTACGAATTTGGACTGTCGTGTCTGCATGAAGGGAGGTAAGAACGAAAACATTCCTATTATCCCTCCACTTCACAGCGAGCAAGTTATTACACTTCAAGCAGGCTCTCTCCCCCAGCCTAAGACGGGAATCTACAAGCCGCTGGGGAAAGCCCCGGCGATTAGGTCGCACGGTGCCACATGCTCCAATCTGATGATCAAACAAGTGACTAAACAGTGGCACGCTCGTGTAATAATTGTCCACGTACAAGTGGTACCCTTTCCGAATAAGGGTGACACCAAGTTCCACACTATCTTGCCAGCGCTCCCTATGTAATCTGGACAGTTCTCCGGCTCTACGTGACTATCTTTTCCCTCATAAACCGAAAAGCTCCACGTATAGCCTGTTGCCCTGTCACAGAGCTTGTAGAGCTTGACCCCGTATCTGGCACGCTTGCTGGGAAGGAACTGTTTGAAAGACAAGCGGCCAGAAAACTTAATCAGGGACTCGTCAACGCAGACAACTTGATTGGGCGTAAACAAGGCTGCAAAACATTGGTTGAAGTGGTTTATGAGGGGCCGAATTTTGTAGAGCCGATCAAATTCAGGGTCTCCACGAGGACGACAAAGTTCATTGTCACTGAAGTGCATGAACCGCAAGATCTGTTCGTATCGTGCCCTGGACATGGAGGCAGAGAACACGGGCATATGGTGGTGCGGTGAGGTGGACCAATAAGACCTCAGAGTCGGGAATTTGTGTATGCCCATGTTGAGGGAAAGGTCTTAAATTCGGAAACCGTAATTGGTTTCCAATCTCTGGCAAGGGAAGGCACTTGGGGATTAGCGGCGATGTGTTGACCAGCGTATATATTACTTTGGTCCACAATAGATCTATAGAGATCTTCCGTGAAAAACAGCGAATAAAAATCGGATGGCTTAAAATCAGCTGTTTCCACCTGAATACCGGGTTGGCCAGTGAATGGGGGAAGTACGGGTTCTGCAGAAGTGGTGGGCACCCAATCAGGATTGGCGAATTCTGCAGGAAGGACACTATGTGATCGACGGACCTGCCTTTGTCTTCTTCTTGGTGGCAGCGGGACACTACTTGTGCTTGCCACCTCGCCAGCTTGAACTGCACTTATGGGACTCGCCACGTCACCAAGTGTTACTGCAGTGCTGGTTTGACTACGTCCAGGGTGTACTAGGCCGCTGGTGCTTGCCAGTTCACCAGAAGGAATAGCGGCGCTAGTACTTCTCTGCTCCATACGGGAGACCTGCGGTTCCTGCACCTCAACAACATCAGAAGATCGGGATCGGGTACGCCTGACCTTAGCAGGGACCACACCTTCGTCGCCAGAGCTATCTGTCATGGAGCCGCTGTCGTCTACTGGATCGTATTCTGAGCCTGATTCTGACAGATGAGTGACCTCCTCTTCACTATCTGACATACTCAGAAACAAGTAGGCCTGTTCACTAGTGTACTTGCGATTTGCCATTTTGGGCTCTAAATTTAGTAGTACACTAGTGAGATTCACAGGAAAAAAAGCTCCTAGGCTGCTGGCGAATGAATCAAAACGCTACCAAAAAAACTGTTAGCGATCGCAGGGATCAGGCCTGACTCTGCGAACGCTGCAGTTATGTGTGCTTAGTGTTTTGGAAGTGACAGTGATCGATCGATACTGCACTTGGGTGGGCTGGGCTGGGCTGGGCGGAGGGGGAAAACGCAGGTGCTAGCAGGTATCTGGGCTGATCCCGCTAATAATGCGTTTTTTGGAACCCTAAACTGCTGGGACGCTAGTATAGATCTGATCAGATCAGATATTGATCTGTTCAGATACTATACCACTAAGGGAGGTGTATGCTTTGCACGTGGGTGTTTGCGGTACTGGCACTAACCTGGGGCGACGCAGACCTTATTTGACCCTAACACCTAATTGATATCACCCGCCGGGCGATCAGGGGGTTAAACCGATAGTTGGGTAATAAATGGCGGGTGCCCTGACAGTATAAAAAAACAAGCTAACTAACCAGCGTCACCCGTAACAGTTATACGGTGATCACTGGTGAAAGGGTTAAC
Source organism: Lithobates sylvaticus (assembly GCA_028564925.1). Taxonomy (NCBI): domain Eukaryota; kingdom Metazoa; phylum Chordata; class Amphibia; order Anura; family Ranidae; genus Lithobates; species Lithobates sylvaticus. Next base: position 132,706,141 of record CM053028.1, read on the forward strand.
TAGGGGCAATCAGGGGGTTAAAACCTTTATTAGGTAATATATGGGGGTACCTGACACTATATAAAAACCTGACGGGGAACCTAAATAACTAAATAACTAACTGGCTAACCAGCGTCACCAGTGACACTTATACTGTGATCACTGGTGAAAGAGTTAACTCTAGGGGCAATCAAGGGGTTAAAACCTTTATTTAGGTTGTAATATGGGGGTACCTGACCTATAAACCTATTTATAATCCTATATAAACCTGGCGGTTACCTAAAAAAAAAACTGGCTACCTAGCGGCACCAGTGACACTAATAGAGCGATCAAAAAAAACGATCGCTTAGTGACACTGGCAAAAGGGGGTGAAAGGGTTACCTAGGGGGCAATCAAGGGGTTAAACCTTTATTGGGGGGGGTAGGGGGCTACCTTGGACCTAAAGGGGCCTAAAACTAACTGCCCTGACAGTTATTACAGTCACACTGACACTAAATGCAGTGATCAGTAAAATAAATGATCACTGCAATCAGTGACACTGTGACTGGGGGGGCAGGGGGTGATCTGGGGGGTGATCAGGGGGTGACAGGGGGGTGAAATGTGTGCCTATGTGTGCCTGGTGTCAGTGTAGTGTTTGTGCACTTACTTGATGTCTTCTCCGCTCGGCGTCCCGGTCAGAAAGACCGACACGAGGAGCGTGACATCACTTCCCCTTGCCTGTGTTTACAATTACACAGGAAGGGGAAGGAAGCGGACGAATCTCATTGGCCAGAGCGATCGGGAGGGGGTGGCCAGAAACGACTGGCCGTTACCTCGTCCCGCATCGCTTCTGAAGCCATCCCGACCGTCCCCGCCGGCGGAGGGGGGTCCGATCGGACCCCCCAACCGCCGGAAGAATGTCACGTACAGGTACGTGATTCTGCCTGTACGTGCCATTCTGCCGACGTATATATACAGGGGGCGGTCGGGAAGTGGTTAAGGTAAATCTGAGCTGGAATTAAACGTGCATTTTTTTGCATATTTAGGCTCTGCTTCCTTCTTAACCGTGATGCACAATGACTCATGACACCTTAATGTTCTTCATGTTTGTAAACCGAAAACAGAAGAAATCAATAAACCTTAAAAATCGACTTATTGCTGATGTCAGAATAGTACAAAATAAGTTCTTAATTGCGTGTTATAAATTGCACATCTTTGCAAAAACCCCCGTAAGAAGGTGTTTTGACAGCCTCAGCCTGGGCTCCAACCAGGAAAATTCCCTATGTTTTTCACTCTGCCCATGGTGATCCCCATGACTAAGCTCCATGAACAGAATAAAACCTGTTGGGGGCATGGTCTAGTTGAGTAGAGGCTGCCGTACACCTTATGGGTTTTGCAGAGATTTGTGACCTACAGGACGTTTCCCTTTTCCATTAGACATCTAGAGCTGAGCCGAGCTCTGTCCTTGTTTGCACTCCAAGCAGCTGCTACATAAGAGGACCTGGTGGAGCCTTGCGTGACACCTGTGAATTAAGTTTGGGTCACTGGTTGTTAAGTTACTGAATGTAAGAATAAGAAATTCTTATTTGAACCTCCAGACATTAAATGCAAATTTTTTATTGCGCTGTCATAGGAAACTGTAAAGAAAACATTCAGTGGGTTTCATATCCATGAACTAACCACTTGACTGGTTTTTAGGAAGATTTGGTGGGCGGAAGTGGGGTATTCATAAAAAAATAAATCCTTTGGCCCAGAAAATGTTTACTTGCAAGTTTATCAATTCAGATGTCCCCTTTCCTGGTCTTTATAGCACATGCAGGTGCAAATGACCAGCCCTCAATTCACATTCCCCTGAGGGCTTGAGGCTTTCCTAGGTTCAAAAGCTGGCCATACATATTCCGATCTTATTCCACAATCTCTGTTAAATCTTTAGTTTTACTGAAACTATCTAATAAGAGTGTCAACTTTAACAATAAAGTCTACTTGCATCTAATCATACAGACCCTCAGACTAGATAGTTGCTTGTAGATCTAAAGGAGATTGCACAGTCACACCCTAAGCTGTCCATACCCTTTTCAGTCTATTTAATGCATTATTACTAAACCTATACTTTCCAGACATTTTAGAATCTAGTAATAAAGAATTACGCTGGGCCTTTGAAAAATGTTATGGAAAGAACAGTGGCAAAGGGTTATGGATGTGAAAGTCTTTTGGATGTGGTACAATCAATAAAAGATTTATGATGCAACACAATAAATGGTCTATTGAATTGATGTAAGTGTATTAATTTCTGTTGGTTTCTTGGTTACCTTACGCTGATTGATCATTGCAGATGGCCCTGCCGCATATCCTATTCCAGTGGAGAACATCAAGCCGCTGCTTACAGTTGGATTTACTTCTGGGGATATTAGTTTGATGAACAACTATGATGACCTGTCACCAACCATCATCCGCTCAGGTCTTAAAGGTATAGAAGCTATTTTCCATTTATGGCTTTTGTATGATAAAAAAATTCCAATATGGCACGAGGGGTGCAGCCTGGGCTGGGACAAACTACATTGATGGAAAGTACAGTGTGGTCCAAATCCTCAGGATAAATCCTATGGCTTTAGGAACTACTGAAGAATCCAATCCTGCACACTTAGTGCAGCACTTCTGAGAGAATGAAGAGATCTCTAAGTGGCAAACAGACAAAAGAGCAAAGTGAATATAGTAGTGAAAGGATTGGTACTAGACTTTATAGGCACTGAGATACACAAAAATTAATTTTATTAACAATTTGATCAAAACGAGCACAACCAGACAGAGACTAATTAAAAACTTTGCATAGTAAAGATCGCCTATATGCTTTTAACAATACATAACCCAAACACCAAGAGGTATATTCCTGAATGATTACGACAATGTCCTTGTTGAGACAACAGAATGTTCAGGCTTGGTGTGAGTTGATCATAGTGTACAGCAGCTCGGCTTTACATGTTACGTGTGTAAACGCTTCTTCAGGAGATTAGGCATGCATTCTATATAAAATGAAAAAACAACAATAAATCTTTGAAACAACAAACTGGTGTACATCAAAAAATCAATGTTATAACATATATTGATATAACACATGCTGGCTGTTTATCGACCCAGACACATAATCCCAGGGTACGTGGAACCCAATCACAGGGTAAACGGGCCACAACCACAAAGGTCCGTATGGGAAAATCTAAAAATGTATTGTCACAAAGATAGTAACTGTAAATGGACAAAATCCCTGTATACATTGGGAATGGCAAGCAAACTGATCAGATTTGAAACTTACAATATACACATCACCCAGGAGTGGATAATAAGGTAGGTTTGATGTACAAGATACGGTGGATGTTGCCAGGGAGATCAACGGCTGTATAACTGGTCTGTATAATAGTAAATAGTAAAACAAATATAAAGGTATAAATCTAAAGTTACTTGCTAAAAAATTTTTGCAAAATGTGATATATAGCTAAGGTTATATCTTGAAAATGGGGGTATCAAAACTTACCCATATAAGCGGAAACGGTATTGAGCCCCAGTTCAGCAATAATTACACATATAGCATAAAATGGCATACTGGATGAAGGAAGGCATAGAAAAAGCCTGTAGTTCCTAAACAGCAAAACATCTAAGGAGAGTGATTTCTCAATGGTTGCAGCACAGGGGTTATATGCTAAATTGTATGATAAAAGAAACGTCCCATAGTCAAAACGGCTGTATATACCAGCTAACATTGAGGAAAATACCATAAAAGCTACAGATCGCAAGGACAACAGATACTGTATGTAATGCATGGCGCCATTGTGCCCATTTATTCACCCATCTCAGACCGACACCTCGTAGGCCATGCCCATGATGGCCATGAAGCTGCAGATTGCTGCCCCTGAGAGGCAAGGGACCATGACTAGGCACCATAGGGGACAGGGGAGATGAACAGCCAGCCAAATTAAAGAGACACACAAGATTGGGGACCCGTAGGACCCCCACATAGGCATAAAATATGTTACATTTAGAACAGTTTTTGATCAAAACAAACTACTAGTGTAACCAAGCAAAAAGGTTCAGACAAAGTCATGAGTTAGCTTTAACTGATATTTAAAGGATTATTAACCTCACACAGGAGATAATGATGTCCTAGCGACAAACCGTACCTAACAGGCATTAGGCAAAGTCAAACTAGATCAGCAGAGATTGATAAAGCAAGTAGGGAGATGGAAAATCCCAAGTTACAAAAACTACACAGAGTACAGAACATAGGGAATATTGTCAGATTATAAGCTCATATGCCCCGTAAGATACCCCCCCCCCCCCCCAAAAAAAAACAGGGGAGGTTTCTCTTTTGGGCATCAGAGACCATTGTATGGTCATACAGATTACAGCAATCATCCTGTTCAACAACACACAAATGTACAAAAGTACAAGACAGAGACACAGGCAAAGACGCTTGACAGAAACGATCACTGTTGTAAAGTTAAAGACCGGGTCCTTATAGGAAGGGTTTGTAGGACTGGGTTTCATTAATGCCTGGAGCACGGATGGCGTTGAGGGGTTCAATCCACAAAGTTTCCATTTGTAGAATTTTTTTTTTAGCCCAATTGCCTCCTCTATGTTTCCTGGGAACTACAGCTAGGGCAATGAATGAGACATATCTATTATTATAGGTCTAGATGTCTGCTCACCGGAGTAAGCATCTTCCCATTTGCAGAGTAAACTCTTTGTCTGAACTGTCAAGACGTTTTGCCAACATAGAAAATTCCACATCTGCTTAACATTAGATATACACAAGGGAAGATGCCTACTCCGGTTAGCAGACATCTAGACCTATAATCATATATTTGACACATCATATGTCTCATTCATTGCCCTAGTTGTAGTTCCCAAGGATCCTAGAGGAGGCAATTGGGATAAAAAAAAAAAGTCTACAAATGGAAACTTTGTGGATTGAACACCTCAACAGCACCCGTGCTCCGGGCATTAACGAAACTCAGTCCTACAAACCTTTACTATAAGGACCTGGTCTTTGACTTTACAACAGTGATCGGTTCTGTCAGGCGTTTTTGCCTGTGTCTCCGTCTTGCACTTTTGTACATTTGTGTGTTGTTGAACAGGATGATTGCTGTAATCTGTACAATGGTCTCTGATGCCCCCAAGAGAAATCTCCCTTTTTGGGGGGGGGGGTGTACCTTAAAGGGCATAAGAGCTTATAATCTGACTATGTTCCCTATGTTTTGTACTGTGTAGTTTTTGTAGCTTGGGATTTACCATATCCTTACTTGCTTTGTCAATCTATTTTGATTTTGCCTAATGTCTGTTAGGTACTTTTTGTTGCTAGGACATCATTCTCTGCTGTGTGAGGTTAATACCTGCTTAATTCTTTTCAATATCAGTTAAAGCTAATTAATTTATTTGAACCTTTTTTGCTTGGTTACACTAGCAATTTGTTTTTGATCAAAAACTTTTCTAAATGTAACATATTTTATGCCTATGTGGGGTCCTATGGGTCCCCAATCTTGTGTATGTCTTTAATTTGGCTGGCTGTTTGTCTCCCCTGTCCCCTATGGTGCCTAGTTGTGGTCCCTTGCCTCTCAGGGGCAACACTTTGCAGCTACATGGCCATCCAGAGTTTTTCTATCGTTCCCTCTCATACTGACTAGGAGATGCGGCGTATGGGGTGCTGTCCCATGAATGGTCCTCCTCAGATTACCGTTTTGTGATCCTTTTTGTACTGCACTATGCGGTGCATGCGCAAACAGCGGCCACCGGGGCGCTGACTTCACGGCTGGGCCGTCTGACGCCACTGTGGACTGAGATGGGTTTAAAAATGGGTGCAATGGTGCATTACATTCCCATCACCCTCTTGCTTAGCAATCCTCGGAGCAACGTCTATCATAATGCTGATTCACACTATGGTATGTATCTGTTGTCCTTGTGATCTGTAGCTTTTATTGTATTGTCCTCAATGTTAGCTGGTATATACAGTCATTTTGACTATGGAACATTTCTTTTATCATACAGATCAGGATGTAATTGACTACCCCTGTGCTGCAACCATTGGGAAATCACTCTCTTTAGATGTTTTGCTGTTTAGGAACTACAGGCTTTTTCTATGCATTCCTTCATCCAGTATGCTATTTTATGCGATCTGTGTAATTATTGCTGAACTAGGGCTCAATACTTTTTCCACTTATATGGGTAAGTTTCGATACCCCCATTTTCAAGATATAACCTTGGCTATATATCACATTTTGCAAACATTTTTTAGCAAGCAACTCTATATTTATACCTTTTTTATATTTGTTTCACTATTTACCATTATACAGACCAGTTCTACATCCGTTGATCTCCGCTTGCAACATCTGCCTTATCTTGTACATCAAACCTACCTTATTATCCACTCCTGGGTGATGTGTATATTGTAAGTTTTAAATATGATCAGTTTGCTTGCCATTCCCAATGTATACAAGGTTTGTGTCCATTTATGGTTACTATCTTTTTAAAGATACATTTTTAGATTCTCCCATATGGACCTTTGTGGTTGTGGCCTTTTTTCCCCTGTGGTTGGGTTCCACGTACCCTGGGATTATGTGTCTGGGTCGATTAAACTGCCAGCATATGTTCTACTAATATATGTTCTAACATTTTTGTACAACATTTTTGTACACCAGTTTGTAGTTTCAAAGATTTATTGTTGTTTTTTTCATTTTATATAGAATGCATGCCTAAGCTCCTGAAAAAGCGTTCACAGGCGTAACATGTAGAGCCGAGCTGCTGTACACTAAGGGACATCGGCCTAATCTTTCAGGAATAAATGATGTTGGTGTTTGGGTTTTGTATTGTTAAAAGCATATAGGAAATCTTGTTCTATAATATTTTTGGTATCCACAGCACCACCCTGTGGTCATACCCTACAATCATCTATTTCAAAAGGGCAAAGTGTGCAGACTAAGGCCCCTTTCACACTGGGGCGGGGAGCCGCGGTGACGGTAAAGCAGCGCTATATTTAGCGCTGCTTTACCGTCGTTTTAACTGCGGTATTCGGCCGCTCGCGGTGCGGTTTTACCCCCCGCGAGAGGCCGAAAAAGGGTTAAAGACCCCCGCAGAGCGCCTCCGTATCGGCGCTTTGCAACGGTTTTACCGCGGTTTCCCATTCAAATCAATGGGAAGGAGCGGTATAGGAGCGGTGAACACAACGCTCCTATACCGCTCCAAAGATGCTGCTAGCAGGACTTTTTTTGCCATCCTGCTAGCGCACCGCTCCAGTGTGAAAGCCCGCCGGCTTTCACACTGGAGTGAATGGGGCAGGATTTTTTCAGGCGGTACACAGGCGCTATTTTTAGCGCTGTACCGCCTGAAAAACGCCCCAGTGTGAAAGGGGCCTAAGTGTAGTGGGTGTGTTGACGTCTTATAAAGGAAGACAATAGGCAACTCACATAAAGTAGGAATTATGCTTATCTTGGTTCTCAAAAAGATTCCCAGCTGGGGAAGACACCAAGGAATTTGTCACAGTGGATACACTGGATATGGTCTGGATTGCACCTGCAATAGCTAAGATACAGCAAAGGGGCACCAATCTAAGTGCAGTAAGGTAGAGAGGTGCATACAGCACAAGATTGGCAACTCAGTGTGTGGATGATCTCCTGCATTACAGTCATTGGTGCATCTGCAGCTGGGAGGAGGAGACATCCAGGATTTCAAGATGGAGCTGCTGTTGTAAAAGGAGTGGAGTATAGTAGCTGGGGTTACCAGGAAGCAGCACGTGTGGATTGATGGAGCACATGCGAGGACAGGAAGGAATGTCAGGGGGGTGGCAACATGTTTTAAAGCCAATGCCTCTTTTTCAAGCCAGCCAACCAGTGGGGTTTACACACCCACTACACTTATGCTGGCCATACACTATACGAAAAATAGGCCGAAATTCGGTCATTTAGACAGTTCGTTTGTTTTTCGGGCAGTTAATGGGCACAAAGCCGATAATAGTTGGGACGTTTTTGAGCTGAAAAAACGAAGGACAAGTTTGGAAATTTTCTGCCGAACGAACGATAAATTGAAAGATTAATGTGTTTCCCGTCCGAACTGTCTGCACTAGGTTTATGTAAAAAAGCGAACAAAAAATGCCTTAATTTATGTCCACTAAACGATTTATCGGTCATTACATGATGGCACTATCGTTTGTGCTCACGGCCGAATGTTCGTTTTTGCAAAATGGTTTCGGACGATTTTCGTATAGTGTATGGCCAGCATTAGTCTGCGCAGTTTGCTTTTTTTGTCTGTTATGACACACTGTAGGTTCACAGCAGTGACTAATCCCAAAGATCAGCACAGGAAGAGTTGTGAGAAGGCACATACATTGCCCATGCCAAGCCCCAGGATTTCTCATTGCTGCTGTGTGCCTTATCACAGTTTCTCTGCTTAAAGTTATTTAATGTAAATTTTCAGTTGTGTACCCAGCCCTCTAAACCCTGTGACAAGATCCAAAATCCAGCAAATTAAACTTCTGTTAACTGAGTGACAAACCAAGAACCACATCTAATTCTACGTCTAACCAAGATATGGGTACAGCAGGAGAGGCCAGACATAAGAACAACAAGGCAATGATGTAAAATGAGTCCCATGATAGTTCCACTTAGAGAAAAGCTATCACCTTGTATATTTTTGATGCTTCAGGCCCCCAAAGTACATAGAGCACTTTGTCCTATCTTATTAGGAACTCTAGAAGAGGAGATCCAGTATGTGACATCACCGCAAGCCCCTCCCACTGATTTCCTGTCAAAAAGATTGTCTATCAATTTAACATTAAGCAACACAGGTTTGCTCACACATGCTGCAGCTGCTTGCAAGCTGCAGTCTGTGTACATTTGGAAGTGGAAGTGGGGCCAGCCGTTCCCAACTGGTAAACAGATAGAACATGTGCTAGCAGCACAGGAACAGCACTGCTGTGAGCGTGCCTGTGTTGGTCAGTATTAACCTGACACGCCCCCTCCCTTGACTTTAGAATGACGGCGCTTGGAAAGCGCACAGAGGATATCACAGGCGCTGTCAATCATATATCTGTCTCCTTGAAATGTCGTGGTTGGAAATCAGTGGGTGAAGCTTGGAGTGGGCTGTCACAGCTTCTACAGCTCTTAGAAAGATGGGACAAAATGCTGTATGTATTTTTGAATAGTGCAAAGAGAGTTTGCAACAAAAAAAAATGCCTGTCAGTTGTCTGGCAGAGTCGCCTGGAGTAAGGTGTCAGAGAATAGTTGGAAGTCCTCTGTTTTGTATAAATGTCTTTATTTCCCCCATAAAATGCATTTCGTGGCTTAAATTGCCACTTCCTCAGTTCAAGGAGATAACAATGAAGTTGGTTATGGTGAGGTGATGTCGCCTGGTGAGGGAGGATCTCATATTGAGATCAGCCAGCAAGTAGACTTGTAGGCTAATTTTTCATGTTTTCCAGCTCTTTTTTTTTTTTTTCTGTTTTGCTGGAATGTGCTTTTTACAGAGCTCCATAACTCAAACACAAAAAAGGGTAGTATAAAGGCTGTTCCTGCTTAGCGCGTTATAGTGCTTTGTGAACTTGCACCTTGCATCAACCTGTAATGAGGCTTTTTTTGTAAAAATAAAAAGTACTGGGAGTACTGCTCCCGATGCTATACAGAGCAGAGGGGAATTGAAGGAAAAAGTAAAAATATCCTGCGGATACAGTATGTTTGAACTAAAGCATACATGTTGCAAGAAGGGTGAGGCCATCTAATAAGTTGGTGTTTTTTAAAGGGTAACTCCACTTTCGTTGAGAAAAAAAAAAACATATTCCTCGGTGTGATCAATGGACATTGCAAGGATTTTATTAAACTTTGCAGATTCCTACTTTTTATTGCTCTGAAGGAAAAGGGGTTTGCTCTTGTATGTCTTTTAGATACTAATTCTAAATGAGAGTGACTTTCATTATGAATCAGCTGATGCCTTAGTGGGACATTAATGAGGAGTGTGTCAGGGTCTGCATTCTTTTAGGCCTGGTTCACACCTATGCAGGTTGCAGTTTGCATATTCCATGTGCATTTAGCATTTTTCAATACATATTTTTGATCCATTGGAGTCTATGGAACAAAAAAAGTCCCTGGTCCTTTCCATAAAATGCATAGATGTGAACATGTCCCATAGGAAACCATGTTAAATGGGCTGTTGTGTGTTTTTGCAAAACTGAAAACGCATAGATGTGAACCAGGCCTTAAAAGTGATTAACCCTTTAGGAACATCTCACCCAAACTGAAATGTTTGTTGCAGAGGATGTATAAAATCAGACTTATATCTTAGTGCAGACTTCTGGGAAAATCATTAAGCCAGTCACACAAGCGGGAAATTACTTTTATGTGGGAGCTCTGTACACTGTACAAGCATATGCATCCATTGAATTTTACCAAAAATTTCAGTGCTGCAGATTGAATGATAATAAAATGAAATTACAATATGGTTTGTGTTGCAATTATATTATTTATTTTTATTTGACATTTTTTTCCCACTAAAGCGCAGTTACCCTTTAATAGTATATTTTCTTTTTTTTTTTTATTGGCTTAATAACTTTTAAAAGACAGATCTACTTTAACCCTTTTGTACCCAGAGATCGATTTATTGCCCTCAAAGCAACATTGGTATGCGTTTGTTCATTTTTACAACAATTCTACTTTCTATCATCTTAGACTTTTATTAAGTAAATTATTTTAATAAAACTGCTCAATGTTGTATAATTATTGTTATTATAGGCTTCATGTTAAAAAAAATTGTGTTTTCACGATTTTTAATTAAAGCTAAACTATGAATTAGGAAAAAGTTACAACTGCAGTGGGGTCCCCTGAACTGCAAGTGTTAACTGATTGTGAATATTAATGGGGCCAGAATCAGAAGTAACATTTACCTCTGGCAGACTCCCTTGACCCAGGTGACTGGTCCCACACTGCCTCCCCTCCAGGGAGAGGGGGAGGGTGCCATGTCAGAACACAATAGCTCAGGGGGGAGATTGCTGTACTAATATTGAATAGTTAGTACAGCGAGCTCCTCCTGAGCGCCTTGTTTTTTTTTTTTGTTCAGCCCGCTGGGTTGAACGAAAAAAAGCATAATGTGTACCAGGCTTTAAACATAATAAACATTTATCCTTGTAGTGCAGGGAGGCCCTACTGCAATGTTACATTGTTCCTAATTCCTGGAGCAATTTGTTTGGCATCATAGCTCACTGTGTACAGTTTTCTTAAGCCCCTTTCACACTCGTGCGACTTTGGACATCAAAGTCGCATGACAAGTCGTACCCCGATTCCCAATGATAACCATTCAAATCTGTGCGACTTTAAGTCACACCAACTTCAAAGTAGTCTCTGTATTACTTTGGTCCAACTTTGATGCAAGTTGAGGTCCATAGACCTCAAGTTTACACAGGCATTCCCTGAAATTGTGTCAAAATCGCACGACTTTCAAGTCGCGGCAGTGTGAAAGGGGCTTGATACAAAATTCGTTTTTGTTAATCTATTGCAATGTTTATTACCTGGAGATCCTTCCCGCAGAATAATTTCTTGTTGCAGACCAACAAACCTGAGCCACTGCCTCGCAATTGGCAGCAGCGTTGTCGGTCCTACTGGCAGAACAAACAGTACAAATTCATGTTGTCAGCAGAAATAGGAGACTGGTGTCATTACTTGAATTAAGAGATCTTTCTTATCAACATAAAAGGAAGAATACCATAAAATATTTGCTGGTTTCAGTAGTACCCTATTACAGGATTTAAGCAGGTTGTACAGTATTTGATAAATAATTAACCACTGCTGGTTGCTAATCCAATTAAGGTTTCTCTGTTTGGTTTCAGATGTAGTAGTTCAGTGGTGCACACAAGGAGATTTGCTTGCTGTTGCGGGGATGGAGAAACAAAACCTTTTACCAGATCTTGGCAATGGTCCTTCTTTGAAGAGTGCCCTTATAAAGTTTTATAATGTGCGTGGAGAACATATCTATACTCTGGAGACTCCAGTACAGGTATAAAAGCATTGTAAAGAATTACAATTCCTATGTCAATTATAAACACAAATGAGTGGTTGTATGTTACGTTTACTGTAAGCAAAAGACATTCTTTCAACAATGTAGTGAAAACTACGCAAAAGCTTCTAGATGCATTTCAAAGCACAAGCATGTATTGTGTGTGTGTGTGTTGGCAATGGTCCTTCGAAATGTGTAATTTATGCCTTTAGAACGCCTGACAGTACTACTTGATTGTCGGGCCTCTGTATGTGGCCAGTCTGTGGAAAAGTCTCACACATGTGGTATCGCCATACTCAGGAGTAGCAGAATGTATTTTGGGGTGTAATTTTTGCTATGTATATGCTATGTTTTAGTAATATCATAGAATTTGACAACTTTGTGTAAAAATAAATACATTTTCATTTTCTTTCCACATTTTCCATAAACTTGTGGGAAAAAAATGACATGCTCAAAAGACTCAATATGGGTTCATTTTGTGGGTAATTGTGGTGTTTGCTTTTCAAAATGGAGTCATTTTGTGGGCATGTCTATTGTCCTGGTGATCCAGGGCCTTCAAAAAATGCGATAGGTACTCCGGAAACTGTAATTTATGCTCATAGAACACCTGATGGTGCTCCCTGCATTTTGGGCCTCTCTATGTGGCCAGGCTGTGGAAGAATCTTACACATGTTGTATCACCATGCTCAGGAGGAGTAGCAGAATATATTTTGGGGTGTAATTGCAAGTTTACCTATGCCATGTGTGAGAAATAACTTGTTAAAATTACAATTTTGTGGAGAAAAAACAATCTTAATTTTCCAAACAATTGTGGGCAAAAAATTGCAAATTCAAAAAATTCACTATGCCTCTTTCTACATACCTTGGACTTTTATCTTTACAAAAAAGGGTTATTTGGGGGGTATTTGTACTGTCCTGACAAGTTAGGGCCTCAAGAAATGAGGCCCTAAAAGAATAGACATTATAACTTTCACGCAAACCAATTATACACTTATCAGGATTTTTTTTTTTTTTTACCAAAGACATGTAGCAGAATACATTCTGGCCTAAATGTATGACAACATTTTGATTTTATTGGATTTTTTTTAAAACAGAAAGTAGAAAATATATATATTTTTTTTTTCAAAGATTTTCGCTCTATTTTTGCTTGTAGCGCCAAAAATAAAAAACCCAGTGGTGAATAAATACCACCAAAAGAAAGCTCTATATGTGTGAACAAAATGATAAAAAAAAATGGAATTTGGGTACAGTGTAGCATGACTAATTGTTCAAAGTGCGAGGACACAGAAAGTTGAAAATTGGTCTGGGATGAAAGTGCCCAGTATTGAGGTAAAGACATTTTTGAGACAGCAAGGTATACTAAAAAAATACAGAGGTTTGATTGTAGCCCAAGACTTGGCCATAGGTTTGCAGATATCTTCCCAGAAACAACAGATCCTGAGAGATCTGCCCTTTTTTGGATTATACAAACATCTTGATCAACCATGATCTGCCCTCAATGCTTACAATGATGACAAAGTGGTATTTTCATGCTTTACTCTGTAGCAGAGGAAAGAGTTGGGCCTTTTGGCGAGGGGATTTTTCAGTTGGAAAGGTTCTGTCTCACAGCCATATAAATGTTTTTTTCCCCAAGGACTAGGACACCCAAAACCGGTTCAGTGCTTTCTTTTATCTGGTCATTTAGAGATGGCCTTCAGTAATGCAAAATGTACTGTCTAGGGAATTGCCTAATATGTCATTTTATTCTGCAGCGTCCTATCACTTCCATTTGCTGGGGCCATAGAGATTCCCGCCTTTTCCTGGCCTCTGGTCCGGCGCTGTATGTTGTCCGTGTTGAGCACAGGGTTGCTAGTTTACAGCTTCTCTGTCAGCAAGCAATTGCCAGCTCCTTACGTGATGACAAAGATATCAGCAAACTAAGTCTGCCTCCTCGGCTCTGCTCTTACCTCACCACCGCCTTTATACCTACCATTAAGGTAACCAGTAACATGTTTATATATTCATTTGTTTATTAGTAACTAAAAAATGATGTGGCAAGTAAAGTAATCCAAAAACCTAAATTTAGAACCTGTGTCAGCAGGTTTTGGGCTTGTGTCGATTGCATCACTTTTACAGCAGTTTAAGGTACCGAGATCAATCGGAATTCACTGACAGGTGCATCTGGTTTTGCATTCCTGCATACTAGTATGGAAATTCAAAACCTATTTGAAAAGAACAAAAGCCCATTGACACAGGCCCTGAATTGGATTTGATCTATAGGAAACCCATATATATTTTCTTGTATCGTACTTGTGTGGTTAACACATTTGACATGGTCTGCACTACTTTAATGTCTGTGAGTGAGTAAAATTATTTTAGTCTTCTGTAAATACTAAAAGGCCCTTCTTTATAATCCATTGAGGGACATGGTAATTTCTAAACAGCCAGGTTATACTGCTGGCCACAGGGGTTTGGGACACTGGCAAAAATGAATGCCAACATGTACTGTGACATACTGAAGCAGAGCATGATCCCCTCCCTTTGGGGAATGGGCCACAGGGCAGTATTCCAACATAACGACCCCAAACACACCTCCAAGACGACCACTGCCTTGCTAAAGAAGCGGAAGGTAAAGGTGATGGACTGGTCAAGCATGTCTCCAGACCATAACCCTATTGAGCATCGGTGGGGCATCCTCAAACAGAAGGTGGAGGAGCATAAATTCTTTATCATCGACCAGCTCCATGTTGTTGACATGGAGGAGTGGAAGAGAACTCCAGTGGCAACATGTGAAGCTCTGGTGAACTCCATGCCCAAGAGAGTTAGGGCAGTGCTGGAAACTAATGGTGGCCACACAAAATATTTGAAAATTTTGGCCCAAATTGGACATTTTCACTTAGGGGTGTACTCCCTTTTGTTGCCAGCGGTTTAGACATTAATGGCTGTGTTGAGTTTTTTTGAGGGGACAGCAAATTTACACTGTTATACAAGCTGTACACTCACTTTACATTGTAGCAAAGTGTAATTTCTTCAGTGTTGTCACATGAAAAGATATAATAAAATATTTACAAAAAATGTGAGGGGTGCACTCACATTTGTGAGATACTGTATGTCTGGGGCTCCTATTACCATCACCGATTTAGTGTCCTCAGTCTACTCCTGGAGAGGCTGTTTTTGAGCAAACTGCATATGGCCCAGATTTGAAAGGGGTTGCTTCTAACCTGATTGATGCATACTTCATCAAATTTAGAGAATCAGCCTGGTTTTATAGACCTAAAGTCTTTTAGAGCTCTGACAGATGCAAATACCATGCCACTACACCAGATATCTAAACCATTCCTCTACAGGGACTGGAAACAACCTCTAGGACCCTGGGCCCTTTCTGAGAATATGTAGATGCTTTTTCCCTTAGAAAGGAAATGGTTTCATAGAGAGTTTGGAACATATGTCTGGAGCCCTTTACTTTAGCTACTATGGCCTTTTACAAGCATCAAAGCTTGTGTCTTGCATGTGGCTGATGTCTGTTTGTATAAGTAGGGCCCTTGCTCTTGACACTGTCATTTGCAATGTCAGTGCTGAGTGTGTTCCTGCCTCAATGCAGGAGGTCTCTGGATGGAGCAGAGGAACCTCGCCCTTCTCCATTTACTACAGCAGTAGAACCTAGTAGGCAGTCAAAGCCTACCTCTTGTTCAGGCCATAGGTCCTGATTCCAGATGTCCCCTATCCCCTGGGTTCAGCATTCTGAATGGAAGTGCACCCCCACATCTGCAAGTAGAAGGCTGTTTGTTCATTCTGATGGGTCTTATTATTTGCTTCCTAGCCATTTGGGTGCTCGGGTTTGTGGCCTCCATTCTAGACCCCCGACTCAGGGGTGTTTCAGCTATCCCTCTTCACCTGTTTGGTATTATTGCACACGTTTTACATCTTTTTAGGTACGTTTGACTTCCTTGCACCCTGTGACCTCTGATTCTTACTCTAGTGAGAGCCTATTGTTAAGGCATGTATCAAATTTGAACTCCTCCCCGCAGGAAGTACTGTGTGAGACGTGTTTGCAAATTTTGTGGTGCTTGACTTTCCTCAGCCCTATCTCTCTCCTGAGGGACCTCTTCCTCTGCAAAGGGAATGCTTAACAGACCCTCCCTAAAGACAGTCCTTTACTAGATTCTTTGACATCAAGCAATACAGAGGGTTGTGTAGTCACTCTGTTCCTTTTGGCCTCTCCATCTCGATCAAGGAGTCTGGGCAGGACACCAAGATGGTCTCTTAAGACCAAGGAGTCCTGGATGCCATTTTTCGGTCTGTGGGTGGGGAGGGGGATTGTCCCTTCCTCCCACCTTGATTCCCCCCCCCCAACAGACATATACTTTTGCTTCATCCATGAGTTTGGTTCTCCTTTTTTTTTTTGTCACCCTTCTGAGCTGACCTCTGCTGGACATAATCTGTAAAAACTGCAAGACTGCACCTCAAAGATTTGGGAACCTTTTCTCCTCAGAAGGAATATCCTTTGCCAGAGGATACCATGGACAGTCAGCAGGTGGGCCGTGCTGATACCGTGCTACAGATTCCCCCTAAGGGGGATAGTGTGAGTCCAGAGGCCTTCATGGGAACTGATTCCTCAGGAGATGGGTCCTCTCCCTCTGGTTAAGCCATGGTCTTCAAAAGAAGTCTCTTTAGATTCCTACTTCTCTCCTTTAATCTCCAAATCAGGTTCCTAGCTCTAGTATTTCATACTAATCTTTACATGGGTAAATTTGATGATTCTTGGAATCATATAATTGGTACGTGTTTAGACACATTTGTGTAGCTATCACATGCCAAAAACGCCTATGGGTCCTACGCTTTCTTCCTGGTGTTACCCTTCAGTTTGGGTTATGATGTATTCTCCTCCCTGCCTCCCCTTTTGAGCAGTTGTAAAGCACCCTATCCTCTCTTTAAGGAGCATTCAGGGCGAGTACCCTTCAGTCTTTCTACCCCCCAGCTTAACCCCTGATCTACCAAGGTACATTTAAAACCAGTTTAGGCTAATGCAACACATGGCTGTTGCTGCAGTTGTGGGCTTGATGTTGATTTTTAGAGCTGACAAAAAGCTTTCAGCTTAAAGTGATCCAAGCATTTCAAGATCCAACCAATCACTTTTACAGATTTCAGAAAGTGCGCCCCTCCTGCCAGTTGTATCCATGGTGTTTCCAGGCTCCCTCGTTCCTCCGGGAGGAATAATGTTCTAATACACCCTAAATGTCTAAATAAAGAGAAACTGTCATCTGTCCATGCTATTACCAATCTATGTGGTTTCTGCTGTGCAGGCTCTCACATCCAAGGATATGTCCTTATGATATTGATGGTCTAATCAGATGATATCCTTACTCATTATGAACTTCTTTTCCCTGAAGACATGGGTTACGTTTACTGAGAACTCATGTGCATTTCCACTTTTGCAGTCAAATATGAGAAAACCCCACTATATGTTTGTTACATGTTCCTATTCACCCCTCATACCTGAAAATATATTTTAATATTCAGCTGACTGCAAGGATTTATGAATGTGTCAGAGTAAATTTGTCCTATTCTCAATAAAATGCAGTGCCAGAAGTCCAAGCTTCTAAACATTTAAGCCTTTGTTAGGACAGACCTTGTTCAAATTTAGTTTACAATTGATAATGAAGATCTGCCCGCACAATACAGACATGGTAATTAAGGCAAACATAGCTGCCCAGGCCCTTATAAACAAAGACTTAGGCTCCTTTCACACGGGACGGATCCGTATTGATCCGCCCCGTGAAAATCCACTGCTCAGCGGGGATCGTTCAGCTGATCCCCGCTGAGCCGGCTGATGACAGGGCGGTCCCTGCACCCTGTCAGATCTCCACTCTCCCCTATGGGGGATCGGATGAACACGGACCGTCTGTCCGTGTTCATCTGATCCGCTCTGCAGACGGATGGAAAAATAGGGTTTTCCTCCGTCTGCAGAATCGGACAATAGCAGAGGCGGACGATAGCGGGTGTCAGCGGATGCTCATCTGCTGACACCCGCTATCCCATAGGGGTGCAGGCATGTCTGTTTTTCATCCAAAAACGGATGGATGAAAAACGGACATACGTCCGCACGTATGAAAGGGGCCTTCGTAGGATTTTGCAGTGCTGGAGTTTCCAGAAAAGAGCATATAAAAAGTTTTTTTCTTTAATTAGACATGGTATGTCTGTTTGAACTTCCCTTAAAGATCCACTTTCTTCTCTAGGTCTTAGTCCAGTACACCTTTATTGTTGATGATGGTATTTGTTGGTCAGGTTTTTCTTCCATTTGGATAATGTTTTTGTTTCACCAGTTTTTATGGTGGATGATTGGTTGGTCCTCTACTTAACTGGCTGAGGTCAATCTTTCCTTTTAGGTACCAGTTTCTCATTAGCAGTGATTATCTGTCCTGGTCTGGAACATTAAGTTGATCCTTGTCCTCCCCTTGGTCATGGCAATTTCCATATATTGTATAGATTTGACCCATTTGTAATCTAGGCTTGATTGCGGTTTTCATTCAGATACACTTTTGTACAATTATGATAATTATCCCTATACTTTTTGGAACTTTTAGTGCCTCTCCCTCAGTTGAACTGCTTTTTGGATGACATGACTGTTTAAGTAATTCTGGATTTCTGTGTCCCTCAATGGATGATAAAGAAAATAAGATTTGTGTACTTACTGTTAAATCTTTTTTTTTTTTCTTGAACCCTACTGAGGAACCTGTGTGGGGCAGTATAACCTGACTGTTTTAAGATTTCCCGAATTTCTTGTTCCTCAGTAAACTTTAGCAAAAAATGTTACGGTAAGTCCAAAAATCTTTTTGCCTCCCATGACTGAGTCAAATCCTTCTTCATTTTTATCTGGCACACACCCCTCTTAGATTTTTTTTTTTTTTTTTTTTTTTAAAGACCATAGTTCTTCCTTAAAGCAGAGCTATGCTGCATCCTTGCACCACAAACCAAAAACGCTATTTAATACATTTTTATTGCTCAACGCAAACTCCCCCATCAATCCATGTCTCCATGCTCCATCAGTTTGAAAAACACACCCCCTAGAATTTCTGGCCATGGCCATCTTGAGTAAGGGCAGATTATTCATGTAGCATTTACTTCTGGAATCCACGTACACTTAGCTTAGGCATGCAGGTGTTCCTTCAGATTAGGTGACCCATCAAATTTTGTAACGCAAGTGACGCTCTGTCACGGTCATCTTGGTACACCCTGCACTTGGCCACAGTAAGGATACAGTGAGAAGGTGGCAAGCGGACATCCTTTTACACCCACCAGAGTGTTGCATTTCACACTTATTTTTAACAGTAAACCGAGCTTATATAGTGAAATACAGTATTTGGACATCAGTCTGACTGTTTTGATGTTTCATTTTCAAAGCAGCGGTGTTCTGTCAAATTAGCAAACCTGTGAGATCAGCAGGCTTGCCGCTGCTTTTAAAATTCAACATCAAAACAGTCAGGCGGATTTCAAAATCCTGTATTTCACTATAAAAGCTCAGTTTAGTGTTAAAAATAAGTAAAATAAGATGTCCGCTTGCCGCCTTCTCACTTTATCCTTACTGCAGCCAAGTGTGAGATGGCCATGCTGGAACGTCACTTCTGTTACAAAATCGCCTAATCTGACGGAACACAGGCAGGAGGGTGTGCATATCTAAGAAAACCCCTCCTGGGATGTGTGACATCATTTTCCTAGGCCTGGAAACCAGAAAGTAGCAAAAATGTAAAAAAAAAGTTTAAAACACAAATATGATGTACTTTCCTATCAGCATAGCAGCGTAAGAATTAAAAATAGTAAATGTTGATTGAGAGAGTGAAGTTCCACTTTAAGCTTTTAAAATGGGTTTAAACTAGTGAAACTGTATGAGGCAAGTAGCAAAGTGTGACAATAATATAACTGCTATAATGTATATCTGATTTTTTCAGGACTGCGTTGTGTCCCTACCTATTATTGTGGAATACGTAATTGGTGTAGAACAGTAAAAACTGTCAAAGCAGAATTATGTAGAATATTGATGTTTCTGTAAATAAAGCTAGTTTCATCAAAGGGCAGGGAGTATAGTACTTCAACCATGTCATGGAATTTCTAAATTGTTTAATTATGTTCTATCAAGCCTCCCATTCCTGACCCTAATAACATGCGAGATTTTGTGAGTTACCCTACGTCGGGAAATGAGAGGTTGCACTGCACTATGAAGAGGACAGAGGATGATCCAGAGGTTGGAGGACCGTGCTATACTCTTTACTTGGAGTACCTAGGTGGGCTGGTGCCTGTTCTCAAAGGGCGAAGAATAAGTAAACTGCGACCAGAGTTTGTAATTATGGATCCTAAAACCGATGGAAAAGCAGGTATTTGTTTCTTCTCATTCATGGAATAATTTGTGAAATTATTTTTAACTGTCTTTTTGTAGAACATACGTTTGAACACTTTCTACCCATTTGCATTTTGCAATATAATTAGTCTAAAAAATGTAATTAATTTTCACGTTAGTCTAAAAGAGAAACAAAGATGTTTTTAGTGAGCATTCATTTTCTCTATTATAAAAGCACTTTCTGACATGGTTTATACATGATTAAAATGCTTTCTTATGTTCATGGTAAAATTTCCTATGGTTTTGGTGGTGCTTCCCCTAGAGGTTATCTGTATGTCGGAATACAGAATTAGACTGTGGATAGGGGTGTATATTCTTTTTTTAAGGCTAACTCAATCTTTCTAAACATGTTTGATGTTGCATCCATATTTAGGGTGTAATATGATGCATGCACAGCATCTGCAGCTCCCCTGACTCAAGCCGCCACCCCCTCTTACAGAATTCTGGGGTGCTTCTCAAAGCCGGCTTCTGTTAAATTTAAAATCAGTGACCGTCAATGTGAGGTCTTTAATTTTTTTCTGCCCTTGACCAGTGTAAGGGATAATCCTTCTTGCCCCATACCCTGCCTCAATGTAGAGGGGCATCCTACCTGTACCTGACCACCTATGAAAGGGAGCATCTCTCCTCCTCCTGATTTACCTATATAGGGGAGGTATCCTTTCTGACCACCAATGTAGGGGGCATCTTTTTCTTGCATCCTGACCACCAGTGTAAAGCGAGCATTTTTCTTCCCACTAACCACCCATATAAGAGGGGGCATTTGCACTGACCAATTTACAAAGCATGATTATATGGATTGCACATTTTAAAGGGACTTTACAGGGGCCTTGTCTTTTACTGGCCATCAGTATACATGGAGCTTGTATTTGGAAATGCCCACTTATCAGTTAAATGGGACAAAGAGGTTTATGAAGGCCAACTAGTAAGCTGTTTATATTATAGTACAGAAAAATGTTTAAGCCCACAGATATTTTATCAGAAAGATGGGGGACCTATCAAAATGCTGCTTCAGGGCCCAATCATCTACAGTCATTTGTACATTTCCATGCTGGATCCACTTTGAGTAGGTTTTGATATTTATACACAAGGATAGCATTTCAGGAATTCCCTCATTTCTGTTATGCTGGTGTTTTTTATACTGTCATGCTCTACTAATTCATTCTTTTATTGTGTTTCTAGAAGAAATCTATGGCAATGGATTGATCTCCGCAGTTATTGACAGCTGTAATTGCTCAGATTCCAGTGATATCGAACTTAGTGATGACTGGGCAGCTAAGAAATCTCCGAAGGTTACAAGAGCTAGTAAATCTCCCAAACTCCCCAGGTTCTTGTATGCCTTTTGTTTTTATGTATGTGCATGTGTGTGTATTAATACTTATAAAGAACAACTCTAGATTTGCTGGCCACATTCGTTTTTAGTTTTTCATGCTTTTTACTTTTATTTTTACCTGGTAATCCTGCAAAAAACTACCCTCCTCCTTTCTTTGGTGCCATGGCAGTCATTCACACTGGAATGTATACATCAGCCTTTGTTCATCTCTATTACAGTGCCTTGAAAAAGTATTCATACCCCTTTAGATTTTCCACATTTTGTCAATAAATGTATTTTATTGGGATTTTATGTGATAGACCAACACAAAGTGGCACATAATTGTGAAGTAGAAGGAAATGATAAAAGGTTTTCAAAAGTTTTTACAAATATCTGAAAAGTATCTGAATATCTGAAAAGTGTGGTGTGCATTTGTATTCAGCCCCCTTTTACTCTGATACCCCTAACTAAAATCTAGTGGAACCAATTGCCTTTAGAAGTCACCTAATTAGTAAATGGAGTCCACCTGTGTGTAATTTAATCTCAGTATAAATACAGCTGTTCTATGAAGCCCTCTGAGGTTTTAGAGAACCTTAATGAACAAACAGCATCATGAAGGCCAAGGAATACACCAGGCAGGTCAGGGATAAAGTGGAGAAGTTTAAAGCAGGGTTGGGTTTAAAAAAAAAAAAAAAAAACATCCCAGTCTGTGAACATCTCACAAAGCACTGTTCAAGGGACAGGGAAACTGGTCAGAGTTAATGGGAAGGCGGTTAGAGACAAATACAGCAGACAATCTTAGAAAAAAACCTGTTAGAGTCTACAAAAGACTTGAGAATGGGGTGGAGGCCCACCTTCCAACAGGACAACAACCTTAAACATACAGCCAGAGCTACAAAGGAATGGTTTAGATCAGGGGTGTCCAAACTTTTTTTTAAAGAGGGCCAGATTTCATGAAGTGAACATGCGTGAGGGCCAAACATTTTGCCTGACATTTTTTGAACCATTAAAATTAAATATTTTATGCAAAGTTTATTGCAAACGGCATACTATTCATTTTATAACATTGATGACAATATATGATGATATATAATATATATCTCTTCTCTTCTCCGCTCAGGGTAACAATGAGCTTAGGCGTGTTATGTTTATATCTCTCTCTCTCTCTCTCTCTCTCTCTCTCTCTCTCTCTCTCTCTCTCTCTCCATCTATCTAGCGCTCCATCTATCTAGCGCTCCATCTATCTAGCGCTCCATCTATCTAGCGCTCCATCTATCTAGCGCTCCATCTATCTAGCGCTCCATCTATCTCTCTCTCTCTATCTATCTATCTATCTATATATATATATATATATATATATATATATATATATATATATATATCTCGCTCTCTCTCTATCTATCTCTGTCTCAAAAGGAAAGGAGAAGCTTGAGCGTGTTATGTTTTTTTTGCTGTTATTATATCTATCTTCTTTAGCCTGACAAATTCTGAGCACCACGCACATTCTTAGTATGAGCTGGGGCGTGTGGCTGGGCCTGTTCACAAGTCTATGTGCCCAAGCCCGCAAGGAAGCTGACAGCACGCAGCGCCACTGCCAATCACAGGCACTGTGGCATTTCCCCGATCTCTGCATCTGCAGTCCACAGATGCAGAGACCGGGAATAGTCACAGTGCCTGTGATTGGCCCTTCGCCGTGTCAGCTTCATATTGGCTTGGGCACAAAGACTTGTGAACACGCCCAGCCACACGCCCCGGCTCATACTAAGAATGAGCGCAGCGCTCGGGATTTGTCAGGCTAAAGAATATGGTTAAATTAACAGCATAAAAACTATAACACGCTCAAGCTTTAGGGGCCACAGATGTGTGTGTGTATGTATATATGAATATATATACATATACATACACACGTGTGTGTGTGTGTGTGTATATATATATATATATATATATATATATATATATATATATATATATATATATATATATATATATATATATATATATATATATATATATATATGCAAATTCCAAGATCAAAGCATATTCATGTGTTAGAATGGCCCAATCAAAGTCCAGGCCTAAATCTAATCAAGAATCTGTGGCAAGACTTAAAAATTGCTGTTCACAGATGCTCTCTGTCCAATTTGATATTGCTTGAGCTATTTTGCAAAGAAGAATGGGCAAAAATGTCACTCTCTAGATGTGCAACGTTGGTAAAGACGTCCCCAAAAAGACTTGCAGCTGTAATTTCAGCAAAAGGCGGTTCTACAAAATATTGACTCAGGGGGGCGGAATACAAATGCACGCCACACTTTTCAGATATTTTTCTCTCTTCGCCTTTCAGGACAGCACCTTGGAGAGAGCGCAGCTCCGCCTTTACCCAGGAAACACTGCGTGACAACGCCCCTTTTTAAGATCAGCTGCTTCCACCATGCCTTCAGTTTTAGTGTTTCCTCCGCCATGGTGGAACACTGCTGGGGAACCAGGGGTGCTGCGCTCTCTTTAAGGAAAAAACGAGGGTTTTGGCAGTGCCTCATGCTTACGTTCGCAAAGACCAGCCCAGCACCTTCCCGAACGATGGGTTAGGTGTTCCGGTGTTCCCTTCCTTCGTCGGCTCACAGGAGTAATGGACTGCCGGAGGTTCATCGCCCGTGCGTTCGGGGGGCCGCGGTTGTGCTCAGAAACGAGCGTTCCATGCCAGGCCTCAGCATGGCGGCGCCGAATCCCGGACGGCGGGGGACGCCAGTTCCGGTGGGTGGAGGCCTCCGGCAGGGCGTAGCAGCAATTGGTTCCAGCTGCTGGAACGCAGGAGGAAGGGGCAGGTCCTCTGGCCGGGACTTCCGTTTGTTTGGCACGGTCGGAAAGCCATTCAAAGCGCGCGGACGGCGGCTGCTACGATCGAAATGGAGGACGAATCTTCAGCAGCTATGGCGGATGCAGGCGCCCAGGCTCCCGGCCAGTCCCAGGTAGGAGAGGTACAGAGGGACCTCTTTCCTTTACATCACTGGGTGTTTTTTGTTCATGTATTAAGTTAAACCTGCAGCTGTCTGCTTTGGTGTAAAGGTCCATTAGCAGTTCAGCAGGGATTGAGTCTCTGGGCACTTAGGGTGTTTGGCGTTGGGGTCTATTTGTTGTACTCTTTAGTGGCTGCAGTTAAAGAGGACCTGCGGGTTCTTTTATTTCTGTCGTGTCAGAAAGCTACTGCTAAGTCAGAGAGAACTTCAAGAAAATGCCCCTCATGTAAAAATCCTTTAAGGGACTCTTGGCCTAAACCCCTGTGCAGATCTTGCATTGCGGGTTTAGTGAAGGAGGAGTCCTCACAGGGGTGCAAGGAACTCCTGTCTTCAGTGAGAAAAGAAATAGCAGAGGCCCTAGGGACAGTACGCTCCCTTGTGAAAAAACGTGGTCAGAGTTCCAGCCAAGAACAGAGTTCTCAATCCAGTCTCCCTCCGTCCACTTCTGTGCAAGTTGAAAGTGAGTCTGAGGAAGAAAGGGAAAGTATTCCTCCCTCAACGTTTGATTCTGATGTTGAGGAAGAGGATGAAGAAGCCAAAGCTTCTAGATATAAACTGTCACTTGAGGAAGTTGATGATTTACTCAAGGCAATTTATACTACACTGGAGATCCAGGAAGAAAAAATTCAGCTGTCAGTACATGACAAAATGTACCAGGGGCTGGAGGAGGTCAAGCATAGTCTTTCCTGTACACAAAGTGTTAACAGACTCCATTAAAGGAGTGGAAGGACAGAGAATGGACAGTTCTTCTCTAAAGCCCTTAAAAGGAGGTTCCCTTTTGAGGAGAATGGGGAGTGTGTTCGGATAGATACTGCCTTCTCTCAAGTGTACAGAAAGACGGGCTTAGCCTTTGAGGATAGGGGAATTCTCAAAGTCGCTATGGACAAAAAAGCAGATGGGCTACTGAAGAAAGCATGGACTCTTCTTTAGCCAATCTGAAACCTGCAATGGCAGCCACAGTGGTGGCCAGAAATTTGGAATGCTGGTCAAACCAACTCAAAAATCAGGTGGTGGCAGGTACCTCCAGGAAAGAATTATTAGAGTCCTTCCCTACTCTATTAAAAGCCGTCAAATTTATGACTGATGCCTAGGCAGAGTCCATCAAAATGTCTGCCAGGTCATCAGCACTGGTCAATTCCGCAAGGAGAGCCCTCTGGCTTAAAACCTGGTCAGGGGATTCAGCCTCTAAAGCGAAACTGTGTGAAATTCCCTTTTCAGGGGATTTGTTGTTTGGTCCAGAATTAGAAGGCTGTACTTGATAGGACAGCAGACAAAAAGGAAGCTTTTCCTCAGAAAAAGGACCAAACAAAGAAAATTGGAATCCTCAGAGAGGAAATGACCAGCTCCCAGTAGGCGGGAGGCTTCAGGACTTCTGGTTTAGTTGGGAAGAAACAACAAGAAGTCCATTTGTTCTAGGGATAATCCAGCAGGGTTACCATCTAGAGTTTTTAGAAGACCCCCCAAATCGGTTCTACATAACAAACTTGCCGAGGGATCAGGAGAAGGCTCTGGCTATGAAGTCCCTTCAAGAGCTGATGCAACAGAATGTCATCTCTCAGGTCCCAGAGGGGCAAGAAGGAAAAGGGTTTTAGTCCCATATATTCTGGGTCAAGAAACCATCAGGAAAATTCTGCCTGATCCTCAACTTAAAGCTGTTGAATCGGTCCATAAAGTACAAAAAATTCAGGATGGACACGATTTTTTCGGTGAAGAACTTGCTGACCCCCAGGTGTCACATGGCCTCCATCGATTGGAGAGATGCATAGCTCCATATCCCAATAGCACCCCAGTCCCAGAAATTTCTGCGCCTCGCAGTCAATCTGGGAAAGGGGGAGATCTGGCATCTACAGTTCAGAGCCCTGCCATTCCGTCTCTCCTTCTCACCCAGAGTATTCACGAAAGTGATGGCAGAAGCATTGGAACCCCTGAAACTGAAAGGGATCCCTATAGTGCTCTACTCGGGCGATCTGCTATTTTTCGCCGACTCAAAAAGTCAGGTGGAAGTCAATCTTCAAGTGACTCAGGCACATATAAGAGGCTTGGGTTGGCTTCTCAATATTCAGAAGTCCAATGTAAAGCCTGCCCAAAGAGTAAGGTTTCTGGGGTACGAAATAGACTCACTGGATCAGAAGATGGGTCTACCCCAAGAAAGAATAGAAACAGCTCTGAAGGCACTTCAGTCCAATTCAAGGTTCTCAGTATGGCAAGCCATGTCGGCTCTGGGTCTACTGACAGCAGCAATCCCCGCAGTACAGCGGGCCAGACTGCATGCTCGTCCGCTGCAGGCGGACATGTTGACAAATTGGTCTTTCCAGGAATCTCTGGAGGAAAAGTTCGTCATAGGGGTAAGAGCAAAAAGATGACACTGGTGATGGAGGAACCAGAGAAACATCTCAAAAGGTCTCCACTGGTCCTTCCCAGTAACCCAAAGGCTGACTACAGATGCCAGCGCAGGGGGGGGGGAGCCCACCTGGAAGAACAAACTATTCCAGGGGGGTTGGTCCAAGCCAGAAGCGAGTAGGTCATTAAACTGGAGAGAGTTTAAGGCTATTTCATCTGAGTCTTCTGTCCTTCCAGGAACTTCTAAGAAGTCAGCATGTCCAGATTTGGTCGGACAATATGACTGCAGTGTTATACCTAACAAAACAGGGTGGCACAAAAAGCAGAACTTTGTTGGAGTTAACCTGCCAAATACTGAGATGGGCAGAGAACAATTTGGCCTCCCTATCGGCAGTTCCACTTAAAAGGGACGGAAAACGCCTTGGCAGGTCTCCTCAGCAGGAGAAAAATTAAGAGCAGCAGAGTGGTCTCTGAATCAGGATCTATTCGAGACAATAGCCAAGAGGTGGGGTTGTCCTCAGGTGGACCTGGTGGCAAAACAAGAAAATGCAAAAATACCAGTGTTCTTCTCCCCCCAGAGAACAGATCAAGCTCTGGGGATAGATGCTCTGGCCCACAGATGGGATTTCTATCTGTCCTACGCTTTTCCCCCATTTTCACTGATTCCAAGGGTATTAGCCAAATTCAGACTGGAATCCACGGAACTAATTCTGATAGCTCCTTATTGGCCAAAGAGACCGTGGTTTGCAACCCTAATGAACCTCTCAGTAAAACCTCCTTGGAAGTTACCTAACAGGTCAGATCTACTGAGTCAGGGCAAGTTTTTTCATCCAGATCCAACGTTTCTCAACCCGGCAGCTTGGTTTCTGAAGAACAAATCCTAGGACAAAAGGGCCTATAAGAAAAACTCATCTCTATCCTTCTTGCAAGTAGGAAGAAGGTGACAGACATTTATTTTAAGGTCTGGAAAGTATATAATACATGGTGTTCCAGAAAAAACTTTAGTTTGTCTAGTACAACTTCAGTTATAGAATTCCTTCAAGAAGGATTGGAGAAAGGCCTAGTAGCTAGTACGCTCAAGACGCAGGTAGCGGCTTTATTAGGTTTTTTGAAAGAACCCTGGTAAGGGAGCCCTGATAATTCGTTTTTTCAGAGCTATGGCTAAAGTAAAGCCTAGATCTGTGGTTATTTTTTCCAAATGGGATTTATCTTTGGTTCTTCAAGGGCTAACAAAGCTTCCGTTTGAACCCATAGAAGGATCATCACTTAAGTTTTTAACGTTTAAAACTGTGTTGTTGGTGGCAGTAACATCAGCCTGTAGAGGCAGCGAGTTACAAGCTCTATCAATTAAGGAGCCCTTCATGAGATGCTTACCAGATAGGGTAGTCCTAAAAACAGATCCAGCCTTTCTACCGAAGGTGAGCCCTGCATTTTCACCGGGCACAGGAGTTTATTCTCCCTACATTTTGCCCCTCACCGTCGGGGCCAGGAGAAGAAGCCTTCCATACCCTGGATGTCAGGAGATATCTTCCTAAGTATCTGGAGATAACAAGGGACTTTAGAAAATCATCCTCACCCTTTGTTCTAATGGAGGGCGCTCACAAGGGATGTAAAGCTTCCAAAAACATCATTGGAAGATGGCTAAAGCAAGTTATTAAAGGAGCATACGCCTCTCTAGGTTTGGAGCCTCCAGAAGGAATCTTGCCCCATTCGACCAGAGCAGTAGCGGCATCATGGACAGAAAAGGCCGGAGCATCGCCTGAGCAAATTGGTAAGGCTGCCATATGGTCCAGTTTCTCAAACTTTTATAAAGCATTGCCGCATGGATCTGCTCTCAGCCTCAGACCAATCCTTCGGGAGAAAGGTTTTGCAGGCAGTGGTCCCACCCTGAAGTAAGTTTCTTGATTATCCTCTCCAAGGTGCTGTCCTGAAAGGCGAAGAGAGAAAACCTTAGTTAGACTTACCGGTGACGGTATTTCTACGAGCCTTTCAGGACAGCAGCCTACTTCCCTCCCTAGGTTATGATGTATAATGTATAATTATAGGGCATGGTAACTGTCTGCTTATATTTTCCAGCATGTCGGAGGATTTCTCGATAACAACTGAAGGCATGGTGGAAGCAGCTGATCTTAAAAAGGGGCGTTGTCACGCAGTGTTTCCTGGGTAAAGGCGGAGCTGCGCTCTCTCCAAGATGCTGTCCTGAAAGGCTCGTAGAAATACCGTCACCGGTAAGTCTAACTAAGGTTTTTTTTTGTAAAAAATGTTTGAAAACCATTTATCATTTTCCTTCCTTCCAATTATGTGCCACTTTGTGTTGGTCTATCACATAAAATACCAATAAAATACATTTACATTTTTGGTTGTAACGTGACAAAATGTGTAAATTTCAAGGGGTATGAATACTTTTTCAAGTCACTGTATAATAATAGAACAAATTTCAAGGAGTGAAAACTGCATTTATTTTTCGACAAACTCCTCTGCTATATTTGTACACTTATCCCAGCGTTTAATGTCTGGAAAGCTTTGGCGTAGAAAGATTTGTCGGTACGCCTGAATCATCCTAGGACAGCCTGCTTTGCTTAGTCATCGCTCATTCAACGCAGCGCAGACTGCAACTCTTCTGTGCTGGTCAAAAGTGGAAAGCTGTCTTGGTACCCAGCGTGCGCTAACTTTTCAAAAATGCAAATGTTTGTGAATGATTATGTTCAAGCACAGTATGGTGATGAGACGCATGTGGGAACAGCAAAGTCTTTTGTATATATCCATGGGTTTTACGCCTTCGTTCACGAGAAACATCATCACCGCGCGGTGTTCCATACACGCACTTACACTGTTGTCTGCCTTCTTGATTATTGGTCTCTGGACTGGCTTGCGCCGCCTATCAGTAATAGGACACACTTGCCACTTACTACTGGGTGTAGTCCCACCACACTAGTATCCCTTTTTATACCTGTAAAATTAAATGTCCCAGTTTGACTTGAACTTGAACTTGAAAATTTTAGATGTGCATAAGATTGAAAAGGTTTCCTATGTAGGAAAGATATTGCCCAAATGATTACAATTAAATTACTGCAGGAGCTTTTTATTGCTGCACCGTATGTGCAAGCTTTAGGAATGTGTTTGATTAATCCCTCTGCTGAGCTTCTTGGCTAATTTTAATCGATATGAACTACATAAAGATATGTTACATAGTTACATAGTTAGTTAGGTTGAAAAAAGACACAAGTCCATCCAGTTCAACCACAAATAAAAAAAAAAATATATATATATATATATACATATATATATCATACAATCCCATATACCCCATTCTATACCCACAGTTGATCCAGAGGAAGGCAAAAAAAACCCCAGCAGAGCATTCTCCAATTTGCTAAAGCAGGGGAAAAAAATTCCTTCCTGATCCCCCGAGAGGCAATCGGATTTTCCCTGGATCAACTTTACCTATAAATGTCAGTACCCAGTTATATTATGTACATTTAGGAAAGTATCCAGGCCTTTCTTAAAGCAATCTACTGAGCTGGCTAGAACCACCTCTGCAGGGAGTCTATTCCACATTTTCACAGCTCTTACTGTGAAGAAACCTTTCCTTATTTGGAGATGAAATCTCTTCTCCTCTAGACGTAAAGAGTGCCCCCTTGTCCTCTTTGTTGACCGTAAAGTGAATAACTCAACACCAAGTTCACTATATGGACCCCTTATATATTTATACATGTTGATCATATCCCCCCTTAATCTCCTCTTATCAAGGGTGAATAAATTCAGTTCCTCTAATCTTTCCTCATAGCTGAGCTCCTCCATGCCTCTTATCAGTTTGGTTGCCCTTCTCTGCGCTTTCTCCAGTTCCCCAATATCCTTTTTGAGAACTGGTGCCCAAAACTGAACTGCATATTCCAGATGAGGTCTTACTAATGATTTGAACAGGGGCAAAATGATATCTCTCTCTCTGGAGTCCACACCTCTCTTAATACAAGAAAGGACTTTGCTCGCTTTGGAAACCGCAGCTTGGCATTGCATGCTATTATTGAGTTTATGATATGTGATAGGTGTTACAAACTTGTCTTTTGATTGAAAGTCAACATCATCATTTAGGACCATCATTGTGCTCCTTTGATTCCACACCACTCAAATCCTTTTGTTTACTGCAGAATTAATATAGAAGCAAGAAAATCCCCAAAACTATCCCGAGCCACTCAAGAAATTACCAGGTCTCCTCGATTACCTATACGAAAACCTTCAATTGGATCACCAAGCCTAACTCGCAGAGAGTTTCCTCTGGAAGACATTAATCAGGTGAGACCTAACTGCCTTTAATTTTTTGTATTTAGAAGACTAACAGATTCACACTCAGTTTCAGTAAGGGATTTATACCTGTAGATAAAATGAAGATTAAAATAAAATTGTTATAGGCAAAGCTCAACTTTTTTTTTTAACTTTTATTCTGTTCTAAGACACTGACATTTTTACAAGACATGTCATTTTTGAAATTCTTCAGTGCCTCGAATGGAAATGATCTTGGCTAGCAAGCCTTTCCTTTAATCACCGAATCCCCCTTTAAGCAAGAAAGTAATTAGAAACATTTCATGCTACATTTAAGATGCCTATATTTTATTTTGCAGCATAACTATCTTGCTCAGGTCACATCCAATATATGGGGAACCAAGTTCAAAATTGTAGGATTGGCAGCTTTCTTACCAGCTAATCTTGGGGCAGGTAAGTTCTTTTTTACAGATTTAAAGGTCTTTGTGGAAAACGAATGTAAGAATTGTAAAATCAGCTGTTAGTTGTGAGAAGATGCATTGTTCTGTATTTTTGCAGGAGCGGTTCTTTTTTTTTTTTTTTTAATCAACTAATTTTTATTATCAATTTTTGACAATACAAATACGCTACTACAGAAGCGTATCACAAAGAAAAGTTTCTGATAACAAAATAAACATATAAAACAATACAAAACCTGACATAGCTAACTGAAATCATTAATGGAAAATGCCCATATCTACCAAAAAACATGTGTACATACGTATGGACTCACTGGTCTTGTAGAAACCGGTTGTCAATGACTTTGCATATTTTCAACACTTGCTGGGTATGGATTATTGTATCTTAAACATTCGGTAGCTAGCTTCTGACCTTACCCTCCATCCACCTTATTTTTTTTTTCACTGCTTACCCCTGTATGTATGAGCAGTTCTTAAAGTTAACCTGTGCTTTACCCAAAGAGAACAAATGCATATGCCCCCTACTGCATATATTTGTCTTCCTTGGTAGTACTTGGTATCTTCCATCTGACAGTGCTGGTGCTAAGCAATTTGGATACTCGGACAGTGCATGGTCATAGAGCTGGGGTAAAGAGTCCTTAGCCCTGTGTGAGCTCCAGCTGGAATAAACTTAGAGCTTTGCACAGGGCTTTTAATTCCCAGCTATAAGGGAAGGCAAGTAAAATATGCTGTGAGGATGAACTTTAAATTAAACCTGTTGCTGAAAGCCTCTTTCACACTGATCCGCTGCTGTTTCCCCGCAGCACTGGTGCAGTGCTGTGTACCCATGTTTTTTCGTGTGATTTACCTGTGCTTTGCCATAGACTTCCATTAGATTGAGTTGTTTTGGTGCCTTTTCTAAAAGTGCACCAAAAGTCCTGGACTTTTGGTGCACTTTCAGATAATGCACCAGAACCAATGTACAAAACAAATCCACATATAAAAAAAAAGTCAATGTACAAATGAATCAATGTGCAATATTTGATCATGTGCACCAATATGTGAACTAAACATTAAAGTCCATAATACATCATGTCTATTTAAAAAAGTTCATATGAATATTCAAGGTGATAAAATGCGCTCCTTATATTGAAAGGGTAGACTTGCCAGATAACTTGGATCTCAAATTACAGATCTCAAACAAGCACACCCTCCATCTCCACGGTGTATTATTATTTCAATGGTAAAAAAAAGCCTGATGTGGCACTATTGATGGTGGATTGAACACAAATGCCCCTTAGAATCACAGAGCCGCTCACCACACAAGCATGTATAGGATTTAAATAGGGAGAAGCATCATAGTGTAAAAGAATTAAGATGAGCTTTATTAACCACTTCATTACCAGGCACTTTCGACCCTTCCTGCCGAGGACAATTTTCAGCTTTCAGTGCTGTCGCAATTTGAATGACAATTGCGTGGTCATGCTACGCTGTACCCAAACTAAATTTTTATAGTTTTCTTCCCACACATAGAGCTTTCTTTTGGTGGTATTTGATCACTACTGGGGTTTTTATTTTTTGCTAAACAAACTAAAAAAAGACCGAAATTTTTCTTTGTTTCAGTTATAAAATTTTGTTTTCTCCTTCACTGACGGGCACTGATGAGGCGGCACTGATGAATTGGCACTGATATGTAGAATTTATGGGCACTGTAATGCAGCACTGATGGGTACTGACAGGTGGCTGTGATGGGCACTGACAGGTGGCACTGTAGGGTACTGATTGGCAATGTGGTGGGCACTGACTGGCACTGTGGTGGGTACTAATTGGCACTTTATTGGGCACTGACAGGTGATCCTGAGGGGGCACTGACTGGCAGCTGATGGGTACATTTTTGGTAGCTGTGGTGGCACATCTGATGGGGCTGTGCTGATAATCAATGTTCTGATTATAAGCACAAACCCCCCCTCTGACAGGGAGAGCAGCCGATCGTCTCTCCTTGTCAGCGGGAACCGAGGAATGCTGTTTACAGGCACTTCCTGGTTCACGCTATGATCAGCTGTGATTGGTCACAGCTGATCACGTGGTAAGAAGCCTCTGTCAGAGGCTTCTTACCATGATGGGAGATGCGGCATGTCAGACTGACGCCGCAAACGCTGCGCGCCCCCCTGCGGGCGTGGGCCGGCATGTTATCCTTCTGGACATCATATGACGCCCAGTCAGGATAACGGAACCACTTCCTGGCCATTATTCTGCTATAGGCCGGGCAGGAAGTGGTTAAAAGATCAAAATTGCACTTACAAAGAGGCAATGAATCACAAGCGATGTATAAAACCAGCCAGCCATATTGTCATCCGTCTCGCCGGCCATGATGATGTTGCATGCAAACGCTGCTTGACGCGTTTCCCACAAATGGCGTCCTCTGGTATTGGATCCTTGTTATCTGGTAAGAGGCTACTCTTTTAATATAAAAGAGCACATTTGAGCACTGGAGCGCTTTGAAGCTGGATTTTTTCCATACGCACTGAGCACTTTATCACCTTACATATTCATATGGACTTTTTTTTTTTTTTTTTTTGAAAGATATGATGTATGATAGACTTAAATGTTTAGTTCACATATTGGTCCACATGATCAAATATTGCACATTGATTCATTTGTACATGCATTTTTTTTATATATGGATTTGTTTTTTACACTGTTCATTCATCAGTTTCACTTTATGAGCGATTGGAAGTAACACATTTATATAAGCACTATTATCTATGTGGGTATATAGATAATTTATCCTTTTTGTGATCACATTTATTCATGAAATAGTTATTATCATTTAAAGAAACAGCGCACCGTTTTTTTTATACCATTTTTAGTAGTCCAGTATTCAGATATTTGAGTTGCAGAAGTTCATACTACCTGCATTGAGAGAGCTGGCATGCAGAGGGGTGTGTCTTTTGGATCGACTTTCATCAAGCAAGCAATTGATGGATACAGCACCAATCTTCCTTAGTGGAAGAAGCCTAAGGAACAAACTGCAAAGTCCTCTCACTTCTATCTGTTAAGAAATTTCCCTTACATTTACTCACTTCCACGCTCACCACATCGAGACCCCCAAAGCTTGTCTCTCAGTTAACCTGCAAGGTCTGGTGCTTGAATCATGCCAAATCCTCAGACACACCTTTCTCAGCATGAAGTTACACCTCAACTTTCCAAGCTTTGAGGACACTTGGTCAGCTTGCATCACCGCCACTTAGAAGTAGCAGGTAACATCCCAGGGTTTCCAACGCTTTGCTCTGGGGCCCCTACACTATGAGTTTATGGTCGTACCCTTTGACCTCTTGTCTGCACTTCAGGTGTTCATCAAGATACTGACACCAGCATTGTCCCTACCCTTCGCTCAAGGAATACCCATTGTGGAATAAACTACCTACCTTCTGTCAAGGGAACAGTTGGTGTAGGCTTTATCTGACAGCATGGCCTTGACTGTCTAGATGTTACAGGTCTATTCCAGGAGCTTACACAAGAGTGTTTCCTTCACAGAAGAAACTGCAGATTTCCCCATCTCAGATTTGAGCTCTCCAGTCCAGGGTTCGTCCAACTCTCTGCTTTTGTATGAAAATCTTGGGCCTGATGGTAGCCTCCTTTTGAGGCAGTCCTATTTGCCCAGATTCTCTGTAGAGCTGCACAATGCAACATGCAGTATCTCACAAAAGTGTGTACATCCTTCACATTTTTGTAAGTATTTAAATATATCTTTTCATGTGACAACACTGAAGACATGACACTTTTCTACAATGTAAAGTAGTGAGTGTACAGCTTGTATAACAGTGTAAATTTGCTGTCCCCTAAAAATATCTCAACACACAGCCATTAATGTCTAAACCGCTGGCAACAGAAGTGAGTACACCCCTAAGTGAAAATGTCCAAATTGGGCCCAATTAGCCATTTTCCCTCCCCGGTGTCATGTGACTCGTTAGTGTTACAAGGTCTCAGGTGTGAATGGGGAGCAGGTGTGTTAAATTTGGTGTTATCGCTCTCACTCTCTTACTGGTCACTAGCATTTCAACATGGCACATCATGGCAAAGAACTCTCTGAGAATCTGAAAAAAAGAATTGTTGCTCTACATAAAGATGGCCTAGGCTATAAGAAGATTGCCAAGACCCTGAAACTGAGCTGCAGCATGGTGGCCAAGAGCATACAGCAGTTTAACAGGACAGGTTCCACTCAGAACAGGCTTTGCCATGGTCGACCAAAGAATTTGAGTGCACATGTTCAGCGTCATATCCAGAGGTTTTCTTTGGGAAATAGACCTATAAGTACTGCCAGCATTGCTGCAGTGGTTGAAGGGGTGGGGGGTCAGCCTGTCAGTGCTCAGACCATACGCCGCACACTGCATCAAATTGGTCTGCATGGCTATCGTCCCAGAAGGAAGCCTCTTCTAAAGATGATGCACAAGAAAACCCGCAAACAGTTTGCTGAAGACATGCAGACTAAGGACATGGATTACTGGAACCATGTCTTGTGGTCTGATGAGTCCAAGATAAACTTATTTGGTTCAGATGGTGTTAAGCGTGTGTGAGTGTGTCTTGCCTACAGTCAAGCATGGTGGTGGGAGGGTCATGGTCTGGGGCTGCATGAGTGCTGCCAGCACTGGGGAGCTACAGTTCACTGAGGGAACAATGAATGCCATCATGTACTGTGACATACTGAAGCAGAGCATGATCCCCTCCCTTCCGAGACTGGGCAGTATTCCAACATAAGGACCCCAAACACACCTCCAAGACGACCACTGTCTTGCTAAAGAAGCTGAGGGTAAAAGTGATGGACTGGCCAGGCATGTCTCCAGACCTAAACCCTATTGAGCATCTGTGGGGAATCCTCAAACGGAAGGTGGAGGAGCGCAAGGTCTCTAACATCCACCAGCTCAGTGATGTCTTCATGGAGGAGCGGAAGAGGACTCCAGTGGCAACCTGTGAATCTCTGGTGAACTCCATGCCCAAGAGGGTTAAGGCAGTGCTGGAAAATAATGGTGGCCACACAAAATATTGACACTTTGGGCCCAACTTGGACATTTTCACTTAGGGGTACTCACTTTTGTTGCCAGCGGTTTAGACATTAATGTGTTTGTGTGTTGAGTTATTTTGAGGGCGACAGCAAATTTACACTGTTATACAAGCTGTACACTCACTACTTTTATATTGTAGAAAAGTGTAATTTCTTCAGTGTTGTCACATGAAAAGATAGAATAAAATATTTACAAAATTAGATACTGTACATGTGTTGTAGGACAAGTCAACTGAGTGCCTGGATCGACTGAATCGTTTGGCATGGAGTTCCAGGTTGTCCTTGGCCTGATAGCTCAAAAATGTGTCTCTGGAATTGCAGAAGTCCTCCTTCCTGTCTAATCGAAGATCCTCACAATGGCTGGTAGCCTGTCCGACTAGAGAAAAGTCCTGGATATTCCATCCAACTGCCCTTGAGTGACAGAAGGAATAGTTTTTCATTCCTTGTGGCACAATAGGCAACAATTGCCCAGTAGGTTTTGTTTATACTTCTTCAGGGCCAAAACTTCAAGTGTTGTAAGAGGTTGAACTTTTGATGGATATTGGCATTCTTAAAGCCTTTTTAACTATATAAGTGCCACACAGGGCAAATTTTTTTTCTTTAGCAGTATTTTTTTTAATAATTGTAAGAATTATTTACTTTAATATATTCACTATGTTTTTTGTTTTGATGTAGTTATTTATAAAACGAGTTTGCTACACCTTCAACCAAGACAGATGACCATCTACCTTCCAGAAGTGCGGAAAATTTCAATGGATTATATTAATTTGCCTGTATTTAACACAAATGTTTTCAGTGAAGATGAAGATGACTTACCTGGTGAGCATCTAATGTTTCATAGAAAAAAAAAGGACTATTTAAATGTGTTTTATTTTTGCTTTAAGGATACCAGGGGAATATTAGTACATATCACACCAAAGGCAATCTTGTACAGTTCATAGTAACCAATCCATTTCAAAGTTCATCTTCCCACAGGTTCCAAGGCAAATTAGATTTTAATTGGCTACTATTAATTTTTTTGGGACCCATTATTTTTTTTATTTTTTTTTAGGCATATACAACATATCCTGGTCATCTATTTATATGGTATTGTATCCTAGTAATTTGTCTTAGTAAGTTGTCTTTTACCCCCTCCCTTATTGAAGCCCAGGTAGTAAAATATTTGCCTTCATCTTTGTTCCTGAACCTCTAGCTCTTACAGCACCACTTGACTTATTAATTTCTATGGCTGGAACC
This sequence comes from Lithobates sylvaticus, assembly GCA_028564925.1. Classification (NCBI taxonomy): domain Eukaryota; kingdom Metazoa; phylum Chordata; class Amphibia; order Anura; family Ranidae; genus Lithobates; species Lithobates sylvaticus. The sequence goes on from CM053028.1 coordinate 132,744,143, forward strand.
ATACTCCTGTGATGGTTGGAAACAGCTATGAGTATAGACCAGCCATAGGAATGAATTGCCTTGAGAATGTGCAGTAGTGGCTGCATGTGGCTGGATGTTTTTACTGCAAGGGATTTTCCATGCTAGGAAAGGCCACATAGTGAAGATCTCGGGAGCAGGGATGAAGGTAAGTATTTTACTATCTGGGCTTCACTGATTGGTGTGGGGCGGAATGTTAAGGGACAGCTTCACTAAAAGTGAATTTTTCTGTTGAGGTATAATTTAATTGGGTTCCATTTTTGTTCCTTCTACCATCTTTATTATTATGTTAGCTAGGATTTGGAACCAACCTTTTAATTAGATGATAAAATAAACAAATTTATTCTTTCCAATTTCTAAATCAATATTTTCATTTTCTTCAGCAACTGGAACTTCTGGGGCACCTGAAAACAACCCCCCTTGCACTGTGAATATCCCCATTGCACCAATTCATAGCTCTGCTCAGGCTATGTCACCAACTCAAAGCATAGGCTTGGTTCAGTCTTTGTTAGCCAATCAAAATGTACAACTAGATGTCTTGGCCAATCAAATGGTATCTCCTGCTCCTCAGGATCATCCAGTAGAAAATGCTATTCAGTATCCAGCACCAAATAGATATTCCAATCCAGGGCAGGTCATATTTGGTGGCGTTGAAATGGGACGCATGTTACAACCCACTCATCCTCCTTTACCACACCCATCACAAGCTACTATTCAGATGCCGCCTGTTGAAAACAATGAAAGAGACCATGAGCATCCTCAAAAGCCAAAACCATTACGTCCAATCCCCCAGTTTGCAGAAGGAGATGCTGTTGTTTTCACCACTGTTCAAGAAATGCAAATAAACAAACTCAACCCTCCACCTCCATATCCAGGAACTATACCAGCTCCTCCAACTTCAGCTGCACCTCCACCACCAATCCCTCAACCTCCTTTGGACCTCTGCCTCAAGAAGGGAGACTTTTCCCTCTTCGCAAGTGGACACTATCAAACTCCACTGGGATATGAGCGTATAACAACATTTGATAGTAGTGGGAATGTAGAAGAAGTGTGTAGACCACGGACACGGATGCTCTGCACACAGAACACCTATACTCTTCCAGGCCCAGGAAGTTCTGCAACCTTAAGGGTTTCTGCAACAGAAAAAAAGATTAAGCAACCATGCACCAGTGCCACATTAAATAGGTTGACTGTTCCACGTTATTCTATACCACCTGGGGATCCACCACCATATCCTGAGATTGCAGCACAGCTTGCTCAAGGAAGAATTGCTTCTCAGAGAATAGACAGCAGTCTTATTCATGCCACGCTGCGCAGAAATAGTCGTGAAGCAACTCTTAAAATGGCCCAAATGACAGATAATCAAAGAGCAACACTGCAACATCCTCCTAAAACAAAAAGCAATGTTGTACCTGGACAGTATCAACCACGGCCGCCCACAGCATTGTACACTTGCAGCCAATGCAGCAGTGGCACTGGAGTAATTAGCAGCAGCATCAGTAATCATAGTGGCAATTTCAGCACTAGTACCATAGGAGCAGGAAATATCCGTCCTGAATTATCAACAGCTTGTGGTCCACAGCAGAGTACCGTTATTGTTCACTCTGCCAGCACAGCCCCTTTAGCATCTCAGTCATCATATAATTTATTAAGTCCCTCTGAAAGCTGTCGAGACAGGACAGACTATATTAATTCTGCTTTTACAGAAGATGAATCCGTTTCCCAACACTGCCCAGTAGAAAAGCCAACCAGGCATTTAAATCTGACTGAGACAGGCCTTACAATAAAGCGGCCCCCACCATACCAGTGGGACCCACTGGTAAGTGAAGATGTATGGGTTCCCCAAGAAAGGACATCTCATAATACATTGCCAATGCCCCAGAGACCACCCCCTCTAATCCTTGGACAAGGTCAGCATTTGGATATGTCTCGTGTGCCATTTATTTCCCCTAAGTCACCCACCAGCCCTATTTCAACATTCCAGACAAATTATGGAGTTGGAATGCCATATAGCAGTGGTTATAATGTCCCACTTTCTCTCCAGAAAATACCGAAACCTTGCTCTCCAAAGGAAGCTTTACCTCCAGCACAGTTTGTGCAGCAAGAGCCCACTATAGTAGTACAGCCAGCATACCCACCCAATTTGCCTTGCTGTCCCTTGCCACCAATGTATCCAGGAAGTAGTAATTGCAATGGGTTGCAACTCCCTCCAGTGGCACTACACCCATGGAACACATACAGCCCATGCCCACCAGCACTGAGTTCACAGTCTACATTACCACCGAAACCTCATTTGGTGCCAGAGAAGCCTGTCATGTCTCCATCTCAGCCAGAGATGCAAAATAATGTGGGCAGTGAAGTCATGGTGGAAACTACAGATAACTTCCAGGAAGTTCTGTCATTAACAGAGAGCCCTGTAGCTCAGAGAACTGACAAATTTCCTAAAAAAAATAGAAAACGTTTAGATAGCAGAGCGGAAGAAGGAAATGTTCAGGCTATCACTGAAGGCAAGGTGAAAAAAGAAGCAAAGACCCTGAGTGACTTTAACTCTCTCATAGCCAGTCCTAGGCTTGGCAGAGAAAAAAAGAAGGTTAAGAGTCAAAAAGATCAGCTGAAATCCAAAAAGCTAAATAAGACAAATGAGTTTCAGGATAGTTCAGAAAGTGAACCTGAACTCTTTATTAGTGGGGATGAGCTGATGAACCAGAGTCAGAGCAATAAGAAGGGATGGAAAACCAAGAGGAACCTTAGGACTGCTAGTGACCTGGATGAGTTTAAATGTCGGAAAGCTAACGACAAAGATGATGGCAGGTTGGGAAGCCAAGGATTTGTCTACGTCATGGCAAACAAACAGCCTTTATGGAATGAGGCAACACAAGTATACCAGTTGGACTTTGGAGGTAGAGTGACTCAGGAATCTGCAAAAAACTTTCAAATAGAGCTTGAAGGTAGACAGGTATGGTAAAAGTTTTGTTTGTATAACATTTCTTTAACAGTGTCATTTATTTTAACTTTTTTTTTCTATGAATGTAGTGTGTGTGTGTATGTATGTATATGTATATATATATGTGTGTATGTATATATGTATATGTGTGTGTGTGTATGTATGTATGTATGTGTATATATATATATATATATATATATATATATATATATATATATATATATATATATATATATATATGTTTATATATATATATATACATACATACTGTCTATTCAAATATTGCAGTATATCCCTTACATCGCACTTGTGTTCTTGTAAGAAACGTGTGAAGGAGTAGACAGAGGTAGATACTGTAGTTTCTTCCTCTAGTAAGATTTTAGTTTATTTTGACATCATGCTTAAAAATAAGGACACATCTGACACAACCTATTTCATCCAGGTAAATCAAGCCAGTCTGTAAACATTAAGGACCCACTTCTTTACTGCTTCTTGTTGTCCTTAAGGTGCTCATTAACCGCTTCCCGACCGCCTAACGCAGATATACTGCGGCAAAATGGCACGGGCAGGCAAAATCACGTACCTGTACGTGATCGTGCATGTGCCTGCCTGTGGGTCGCGCGGGCCGCCAGCGGCGCGCTCGCGACCCGGTCGGGAGCTCCGTGGCCGCGGGACCAGTGGACCCGATCGCCGCTGGTATCCCACGATCGGGTTACGGAGCTGAAGAACGGGGAGAGTTATGTGTAAACAAACCTCTCCCCGCGCTTCCTACTCTGCCTGTCATTGATCGGCTGTTCCCTGTCATCGGGAAAGCCGATCAATGATGTCAGATGTCAGCCCTGCCCCCTCCCCTCCCCCTAGTGGTTAACCCCTTCACTACAACTGTCATTTATACAGGAACCAATGCATTTAAATAGCATTGATTGCTGTATAAATTACAATGGTCCCAAAAATGTGTCAAAAATGTGTCAAAAATGTCCGATGTGTCAATTTTTTTTATATATTTTTTGGGGATATTTATTATAGCAAAAAGCAAAAAATATTGCATTGTTTTCAAAATTGTCGCTCTATTTTTGTTTATAGCGCAAAAAATAAAAACCGCAGGGGCGATCAAATACCACCAAAAGAAAGCTCTATTTGTGGGAAAAAAAGGGCGCCAATTTTGTTTTGGAGCCACGTCGCACAACCGCGCAATTGTCAGTTAAAGCGACACAGTGCCGAATCGCAAAAAGGGGCCTGGTCCTTTGGCTGCCAATTGGTCCGGGGCTGAAGTGGTTAACAGTTCTGCAAGCTGAAATCTTTTTTTTTTTTTTTTTTTGTGATTGTTATAAACAGATGATTCACGTTCTGCATACATTACAAATTTGCATGTTTCCGTGGCTATCGTACCATTCGCCTGCAGGGTTGAACTGCTAAAGAAATGTCATGCATGCATTCCTTTCGCTAGCACAAAAAACATTGCATGCTCTGATCAAATGTTAGTATTCCAGCATGACCTTTTGACAGAAGCTGATTGTTAGACCAGCTTCTGATGAACATATAGAAAGACAGCCGGTTGCTGCTGAACTGGCTTTAGGCTAGTTTACAATTTACCTATAAGGTGAGCAATAAGCATATTTGTCTAAAGGTGAGTCTTAGAAAACACTACAGCCCCACTCTAATCCTTTCCATCAAAAAAAATTGGACAAAAACTCAGAGATACTCTGTGTTCAAGTATTTTATTTTCTCTGCACTGAACTTAAAGTCTGTTAGTATTCTTTTAGCAATGTTTTCTTATGACAGTTGATTCCTGTCAAACTAGCTAAGCAGGTCCTGTAAGGTGGTGGCAGAGGAATTACAAGTAACACTTCTCCTTAATGTTTGCTACAGGGCATTGCTAATGAAGAAGCTGGAGAGGCCTGTTTCAGTAAAACATGGTCATCTATAGCAGGGGTCTCCAAACTATGGCCCATGGGATGCATTCAGCCCATTGCAAGATTTTGTTTGCCTGCAGCAAAAATATCCCAGCTGGCTTGCAGTGGATGCACTGATGCATATGGTGCATTCTTTGCCAGCCGAAGTGGTGCATTGACAGCCAGCCAGCCATTACCCTTCCCCAGTGCATATTTCACCTCCTCCCACTTGCTGTGGTTTCCTGCTAACATTGTAGGTATCCTAGCAACCAATGACGTGTTTCCCCACTTCCAGTATGTACAGGAGGCCTGCTGGGCCTCCTGACTTTCAGGGTGCAGAGCAGCAAGGTGAATGGTATGGCGGGGACTCTGCTGGGCAGTCCTGGATATAAGAGGGGACTCTGCTGAACACACATTGATGTAAGGGGGGACTTTGGAGCAGAGAGCTGGTGGCTGTGAGTAGCTGTCTTCCGGTGCTGTGAGAGTTAGCAGCCGCCCTCTCTTCCATTTATATTGATCATATTGCTACTCTCTCACAATGCTTCACGTTCTCCCTTAAAGTAATTGAAACCTTCATGTTTTATGCTTTTTAAATAATAAACATGTTATACTTACCTGCTCTGTGCAAAACCATTGCACCAGCAGCCCTGATCCTCCTCTTCAGGGGTCAAGTGCTCCTGGCTGCTCCTCTTCAGTGAGTGTCACCACAGAAAGCCGCTTCATATGGGGGCACTTGTGCAGGCTCGATCCTGAGCTGCATTGGTTGCATCTATAGACAGAGATGGCACAGATTGGCCCCACCCCCTCCTCATAGGATTTGATTAACAATCTGCCGTGTGAGGAGGGAGCCGCTGCTCTCAGGCACAGCGCTGGATTGGGATCAGGCTCAGGTAAGTGTATAAGGGGGGGATCATGTTGCACAGAAGGTTTTTTTAGCCTAATGCATAGAATGCATTAAGGTAAAAAGCCTTTAGAAATATTTCAATCTGTCCAAAAAAATTTTTTGGGGGGTTTTAGATAGATTTAAAATCTTACGAACTGACGTTTTGAACTCTTATTTACGTTTTTCTTTTTTTTTTTTTTGGGCAGGTAATGCAGTTTGGAAGGATCGATGGCAATGCCTACATTTTGGACTTTCAGTATCCCTTTTCAGCCGTCCAAGCCTTTGCAGTTGCTCTGGCTAATGTGACTCAACGTCTCAAATGAGTCCAGTATGGGCTACTACGTGGACATGTCATCTGTTCTTTGAACAGTGGATAAACCAATGTTTTAGTAACATAAACAGAACAAGCGGTGAAGCATTTCAACTGGAAACAAGACATGACTGCCTATGTGAAGGCACTCTGTGTGTATTTTTTTTTTTGTTTTTTGTTTTTTTTTTACATGCAATATAGCTGAGGATGGTTGAACGGGAGCCATTTCATGCTACGGTGGGAACGTGGCTTTTGACTTGTATTGATGGTTATGTTCTGTTGTGTTTGGTGCAATAGATGTTAGAATATTACGTGGAAAAACTGCCTTATTTATAATAATATTATTTTTGAAAGCCGTAAACTATGTTGTTCATTGATCTTTTTTGGTTTGGAAAAAATCACAAAATTAAATGCAACTAAACAATATTTTTAATACTTGAATGCATAAAACAATGGGTACTGAAGGCTGTATAAATATCCTTACAGGTGAGTTTTAGGGTGTTTCTATAACCTGTGAGTTCTGTTACCATTTATTTGTATAAATGCTAGTATTTCGGTATGTGAAAATGTGCTAAATTTTAAAACTTTTTGACAAGATGCATTTTTAATTAGATTAGAAAATAACTTTAACAATCATAGGTATGTGGAGACATCCTGAGATGTCTTTACAAATATGTATTTCATTCTAAAAGCAGATCTGGGCACATTGTAGATGAATCTCGACTTCCAGCTGAGGTTCCAATGCAGTCCAAAATCACAAAAGTCAAATTGTCTACCTCTTTGTAAGTCCTGCTGACCAGCAAAGAAACACAACCTTGGAATTGTTGGATATTAGGAACGTAACAGTGCTTCTAACTTCAAGTGGATGTTGAGATTAAAGTATATTTAGGCATCTCGGTTCACAGGTCCCAACATTGTGCATAAATGGTTTGAAATGGAATGAAACTTCGCATGAGCTATGAGGGCAAAAAGTACACACTGGTTACTTAGATGTGCGCATAGGTTTGCTTTGAGAAGACAATTTTTCACACAAACCATAAGTCCACCACCCACATCACTATGGACAGCTGACATATATTATAAGGATGCATATATTATAATGCTCCAGAACACAATGTTTGTAATAATAAAATATGGACAAACATTGTCCCATAATATTTACCGTAGTTTTTTTGGTATTTATCCATGGCAAAATTGAATATACCATTTCATATGACGAATAGGAAAGTATATCTATATTAGTTACTTACACATTAAAATATATAGAAAAGAACAGTAAAACAATACAAATAAAATAAATGAACCTACCCATGAATAAACACATCCACTAATACCAACTCATACACGCACTGCATTTATCCTTTGGGCAAACTTACAAAATCTGCAGGGGATCAAATATTTTTTTTCCCCGCTGTACTAATAGTCAATGAAACAAGATACATGATTGTGTGGTACAAACAATACAAAAGAACTACTCGTAGCTGCAAGGTGAAAAGGTATAGTAGGAGGAGATGCTGAGGTGAGCCAAATAGCACAACTTGCTTTCCAGTGCTGTTTATTTCTCAATATTCAAAAAAAGTATATAATTATTTTCAGCCATAAAATATTTTAAATCTACACACGAAAAAAGCAGATCCATATAATGCAATGTTTGGGAATGTATAACCCATGTAAGGAATCTGAAATTCAATCCTAGGTGGTGAACAGAACTATTATTCAGTCTCCTGATGAGCGTGGCATCTATCCAGTATATCTCATTGGACAATTCTCTAGGCAATGTAGCAGTATATGTGGAGGATACAGTTGTACTCATGTACCAAGTATATGCATGTCAAAAACAACCACTTAAAACCTGAAATATTTGACTAAACCGAACCTCAAACTAATGTTTACAGTAAACCATCTACATAGCATACATTTGAAGCATACAAAATTATGACTTTAGGGTCTCTTTCATAGTTCAGTATCGTTATCTATACCTGGTTTTGGCAATTCCCAAGAAATGTGTTCACTAATGCACTTTTTAGCTCCTAAACATCAGTATTTTTGAATAGGATTAGTTTTTTGCTCTTTTAAATTATGTTTATTTAGGCACATATGACTGACCATGATTTAGCATCTTTTAATGACAGGACTTTGATAGCGCTTTTTCTATTGTTTAGTGTGTTATTAAAAAAAAATATGTAAGGTAACATAAGCAACCGTAACAATTTTATTTAAAGCCATTTTTTGCATTAAAGTAGAACTATAGACAAAACTTTTTTTTTTTTTTTTCATTTTGGATAGAGCAAGGGAGGGTTATAACCCATCAGATTTTTTTCACCATGTGTCCCATTGCGCAGATTTCCCTTCACTTCCTGTCCCATAGCCACATTTTTTGAGGTCACCAAGTGTCTCCATTGGAAGATGTCCCCTCTATTACTTTTTTGGGGACAACCTAAAATTTGTGACTTTCGTTTGCTTTCATTTTCACTGAGAATAGTAAACTGGACAAATAGACAGGGTGAATCTCCATAACGGGGGCATAGACAGGGTGAATCTCCATAATGGGGGCACAGACCGCAATAAAAACTGATAAGCATTCTAATACCTCAGCACTCTACCCAAAACAAACAAAAAAAGTTTTGTCTTTAGTTATACTTTAACAGTTATTCTGAATATAAAACAGACAAGGCAACAATGCAATCTATGGAGTGTAAGGTGCATGTGTTTCTGTGTAGGATGTGGCATCAAGTAGGAGGTTGTTGAAGCACTTGCTACTCTAACCCTGAGGCTGCCAAGAATGAATATGCTGCTACAGTTTTGTGTATAACGTTCTCAGTGGTGCTCTAGAAAAGACCTCTCTCCACCACATCACTCAATCCACCCAAGTATTTGCATCATAAATGGATATTTAGTCCTAGCACTAGGAGGAAACCCAGTGTACACTCTAAGAGTCCACAGCCGTAGATTTCAGGGGCCATTTTCCCATGTAAAAAACGATAAATGTCATGCCAATCGCAGAGGATGGAGATGTTTGAGAGAGCAGAATAAGGCATTTGAGTTGAGTGATGTCTCCATATGATTAGTACAATGTGAGATGTGGATGTAGGAGTAGGTAGTCAATTTTATCTGTAACCTGGTTTCAAATGGTCATAGAGCTTTAAGCTAAAATATGTGATATAGTAAACCGATTTCACTTTTGCAGAGTAAAATCGAAAATGATTCCATCATCTGGAATATAACCAGTTTAGATTTGTAAAACTTAATTTAAATTTTGCACTTGTGCTTTTTTGTAATTTGAAGAAGAGCATTTTTTTTAGTATTGCATGCTAAAACTCACATGCTTGAAAATAAATACATTCATGATGTCTGTAATTGCTAATAACTTTACAGTGATGCACAGTTCTGTATGCTTAAAGTCCCCAGTGGAGAACTCATAAGTTTATTCTTTGCCATGCAGGCAACAATTGTTCACTTTAAACTCTGGTTCTTTAGCATTTCCTCATTCTCCCACTTTACAATATGAAGGGGCATGACAGTCCTCTTTCTCGCATTTGACAATGCAGGTTCTTTATTGATTATCCCAGCACTGTCACACTGGAAAAGGAGACAGAGCTGTGTAAGGCCCAATTCACATATATGTGAATCTATTTTTTTTTTTTTTAACAGAAGAGGCACTGCGTTACTTTAACTGACAATTGCGTAGTCGTGCGACACTGTACCCAAATACAATTCATGTAATTTTTTCCACAAATAGAGCTTTTATTTGGTGGTATTTGATTACATCTGCATCTGCACTATAAACACAAAAAAGACCAACAATTTTGAAAAAAAAAATTAAAACATTTTTACTTTCTGCTATAAAACATATCCAAAAAGAACATCAAATCAAATCTCTTCATAAATTTAGGCCATAATATATCCTGCTACACATTTTTGGTAAAAAAAAATCCAAGTAAGCATATATATAGATTGGTTTGCACAAAAATTATAATGTCTACAAACTATGGGATATTTTTATTTATTTATTTATTTTTACTAGTAATGGCTGTGATATTGCAGCGGACATTCTGACACTATTTGGGGACCAGTGATCAGTGCTAAAAAAAAAAAAAAAAATCACTGGCATTGTACTAATGACACTGGCTGGGAAAGGGTTAACATCAGGGGCGATCAAAGTGTTAACGGCTTGCCTAGCCTGTGTTTTACTACAGTGTGGGAGGCGCTTTTACTAGGAGAAGACATGGATCCTATTTCCTGCTTTGCAGAGACATGGGATCCATGCCTTCCCCTTGTCAGAATGGCAATCTGCTTTGTTTACATAGGCAAACCGCCGTTCTGCCTCTCTGCTAGGTAGTCGGTGGGAGCCGGCGTACATCGACTCCATGGTACCCGCCGCTGGGCTCCCGCTGTTATCGTACAGGTGCCACCCTGTAGCAGTAAAACTGATATTGGGCGGAACTGAAGTGGGTAAAAATTTGCACCTGAACCGCTGAATGAAATTGCACTGAAATCAGCCACGCACATAAGTGAACCCGTTCTGAGGTCTGGCTTGAGTTTGTAAAGGGGCTGTATTTCCTTAATACCAGTAGTTAAATGGAGTGGGAGGGCAGTATATGACGCTGAGTAAGGGGCATTAAAGTAAGCATGAGCAAAAATGCTTTTGCGATAAATAACATATATTAGATAAGGAAACATAATACAACCTAAGTAAATTTAGCATTTCCTGCTCTTGTGTACAGTATTAAGTCAACTTGTTGAAAACGATATTTTTTAAATTTCAATTTAAGACAGGATAAAGTGGGCTCCTAATGTGCCTGAAAAACAAGCTGACAGTTTTAACTCCTTTTATTGCTCTACAGTGGTAGTTAAAGTGGGTCTTTCCTACCACTTCCTGTCTGATGGAACATTTGTCACTAAGACGGTATGTGAGGGAAAGCTGGAGCCCAGGATATCCATATAAATCTATCCATCCCCACTCTATCCAAAACTAACAAAAAATAGGTCTTGGTATTGGAGTTAATGCCTAGTAAGCCGCTGATCTTTAAGTATGAATAAAGGAAACTCAAGCTTTTCAAACCGCACTGGCGACATGCTTTCTCTAGGTCACTGACTCATTAGTCTTAAGCCTTACACTATACACTACTCGCTTTTTTTTTTTTTTCGTTCAACCCAATGGGTTGAACGAAAAAAAAAACTGACAGCCCAGGTCAGAGCTGGCGTACTAACAATCTGATGTTGGTACATCCATCTCCCCTGCTGTTCTATTGTGTTCTGACAGGGGGGCGGCCCCCCGCCAGAACACACCGCCCAGTCCTTTCAGCCAGTGGCTGAGAGTGCTGATCAGGAGCTGGTTGGCAGACCTTTTTCAGTCATGACCCTTTGACAGAAGCAGGCCTGGCTGCCATACACAGCCACAGTATCCAGTTCAATTGAACCGGCCGATGCCGCATGATATTCGGCCCGTGTGCACTAGGCTTAAGGCTCACGGTCTCTAAACTTGCATAGAGAAAACCCCCCCCATGGCAGCGCCTTTATTTCTATCTTTATATGTTTGCTACTAAACCATTGTGTATAACAAAAAAAATCTCGTTAAATACCTTAAGTTATGTTTCGTCCTTAATTGCCTTTTTTAAATCCAGGCCTGCAGTTTGTCGTATAATATAACAAAATTGATCCCTTGGGGCTTCTCTTGTAAGGGTGAAAATGCTGCTTTTGCTTTCCTGTACACAGTGGCAGCATTGTAGCCTTATACAGTATCTCACAAAAGCAAGTACACCCCTCACATTTTTGTAAATATTTTATTATATCTTTTTTTAATGTGACAACACTGAAGCAATTAAACTTTGCTACAATGTAAAGTAGTGAGTTTACAGCTTGTATAACAGTGTAAATTTGCTGTCCCCTCAAAATAACTCAACACACAGCCATTAATGTCTAAACCACTGGTAACAAAAGTGAGTACACCCCAAAGTGAAAATGTCCAAATTGGGCCCAAATAGCCATTTACCCTCCCCGGTGTCATGTGACTCGTTACTGTTACAAGGTCTCAAGTGTGAATGGGAAGCAGGTGTGTTAAATTTGGTGTTATCACTCTCACTCTCTCATACTGGTCATTAAAAGTTCAACATGAAACCTCATGGCAAAGAACTCTCTGAGTATCTGAAAAAAATAATTGGTGCTCTTCATAAAGATGGCCTTGGCTAACAGAAGGTTGCCAAGACCCTGAAACTGAGCTGCAGCATGGTGGCCAAGACCATACAGCGGTTTAACAGGACCAGTTCCACCAAGAACAGGCTTTGCCATGGTCGACCAAAGATGTTAGGTGCACACGCTCAGCGTCATATCCAGAGGTTGTCTTTGGGAAATAGACGTATGAGTGCTGCCAGCATTGCTGCAGAGGTTGAAAGGGTGGGGGGTCAGCCTGTCAGTGCTAAGACCATACGCCACACACTGCATCAAATTGGTCTGCATGGCTGTCGTCCCAGAAGGAAGCCTCTTCTAAATATGATGCACAAGAAAGTCTGCAAACAGTTTGCTAAAGACAAGCAGACTAAGGATATGGATTACTGGAACCATGTCCTGTGGTCTGATAAAACCAAGATAAACTTATTTGGTTTGGATGGTGTCAAGCGTGTGTGGTGGCAACCAGGTGAGGAGTACAGACAAGTGTGTCTTGCCTACAGTCGAGCATGGTGGTGGAAGTGCCATGCTCTGGGGCTGCATGAGTGCTGCCGGCACTGGGGATCTACAGTTCATTTGAGGGAACCATGAATGCCAACATGTACTGTGACATACTGAAGCAGAAGATGATCCCACGACACTAACACACCTCCAAGAGGACCACTGCCTTGCTAAGGAAGCTGGGGGTAAAGGTGATGGACTGGCCAAGCATGTCTGCAGACCTAAACCTTATTGAACATCTGTGGGGCATCCTCAAACGGAAGGTGGAGGAGCGCAAGGTCTCGAACATACACCAGCTCCGTGATGTTATCATGGAGGAGTGGAAGAGGACTCCAGTGGCAACCTGTGAAGCTCTGGTGCACTCTATGCCCAAAAGGATTAAAGCAGTGCTGGAAAAACATAGTGGCCACACAAAATATTGACACTTTTGGACATTTTCACTTGGGGTACTTTGTACCCACTTTTGTTGCCAGTGGTTTAGACATTAATGGCTGTGTTGCGTTATTTTGAGAGGACAGCAAATTTACTCTTATACAAGCGGTACACTCACTACTTTACATTGTAGCAAAGTTTAATTTCTTCAGTGTTGTCACATGAAAAGATATATTCAAATATTTACAAAAATGTGAAGGGTGTACTCACATTTGTGAGATACTGTATGTTTGTTGCTGCAGCAGGCTACAGGACTGTCCCACCAACAGACACATCCAGCACCTCTTGGAGCTCCCTGCACCACCCACTAGGGTCACACGTTTCTGTGCAGGCCTGGAAAGCTCAAAAACTTGGTAGAAGTGCTAAATGTTTTGGTGCTTGTCACGGTAAGGTGTTGTCTTATAGCCCACTGTGGGAACAAGCCTACTTCAGTTTTACATGCAGGTATTGCTTCTGTGCAATAAATCTTTTCTTTCTGGTATTTTGGAACTCACCTGCTTGTCTATCTTCCCTGCTGAATATAAAAATGTGCCATTTCGGATGTCTTGAAATATGTAGTACAAATATAAATATTTCCAACTTGTCTTCTAGTTGGTTAAGTTTCTTTACAATATTGGTACCTGTGATACAGATGCCTTGCAGTTAATGTGTGTGCTTTATTTCTGCGCACAAAATGTAATGAAAAATTATAAATTTGATGTACTTGAGCTAAACAGACACAACCTCACCTATTTACATGTTCAGAACTTCACCCCGTTTCTTCCTCTGTAGCCACCACTGCAAAACGCTAGTTTCTGGGGTCTAGGAGAGCAAATGATCTCCTCCCATGATGCAGTGCTTAGTCCTAGATACCATTCTCTAGGCCTGAGAACTGTCAAAGTGAGGTGATGTCACTACTCCCCTGAGCTCCATAACCAAGTGTTTTGGTGGCAGCTATGACAGGGGAAGGTGTGGCAGTGATCACTGCTGGCAAAAGTGTAGTAGGGGGAGGCCAAGGATTTTTCCATACACTGTCATTTTGCTCTAAATGGGCAAGGTGACAGTGCCTGCACATTTTGTTGTCCTAAATGTAGGAGAACACATCTACACTGTTACCTAATCTGCCTGTTCATAGTTATTTGCCATCTGTTTAAAATGGAATTGTCAGAACAGAAATATGGGATCTTCCATTTCTGACTTGTTTTTGAAGGTGTAAGTCACAGGGTTGTAATCCTTACTTTTCTTCATTGCCTGGTAAGTCACAAACCTGAAACACGCAAGATGTCAGGATAGCAATATACATCTACAGTAAGCGTTCCAAGTCTGTGACTCACAAAGTAGTGATGTAATGATGCATGTGACAGACCAGGAAACTACAACCCCCAAAACAATTTACCAATGTCAGTTTCCATATTTCTATATGGACACCCTTTCATTAAACCATGCCTGAGTGTACCATTACCATGTGTACAGTAACGTTATCTTTTGCATTTAACACTTCTGCACATATTTTTGAAACTTCTCCACCACCAATGCAAGGATTACCAGGACAGAGGGCTCTCCAGGAGATATGCAAATACATACAGTTGAATTGTTGTCTATTGTCTCTGTTCAGCCTTAAGAAGTTTTAGGTAACAAAATGACCCATTCTTTTTAGGGTTCAAAGGTCCATTATTTAGCTTTTAACGATTTGTATTATCAATTTAGCCATTAAGCCTCTACCCTAATCCAGGCAAACACAATATATATAATACGATATATAAAGATATATGAGAATTTGTCTGCATCCTGAGAGGATTTAGATGTCAAGAATCTTAAATGTATAATTCTGCACTATTTTCCATTGGTATTTGTTTAGCACGCCATACTTTCTGTGGCACCTTACTAAGTGGTGGAGCTCAAGTGATCTTTATTTTGGTCATTTTTGGATCTTAAATTGACCCTGAGGATAACAGGCTTATGTTCTTAAACTGGCCTTAGCCGTTTTAAATCTCAGACAGTTCAGCAAGAACCGGCGGAGATTCGAACCATGTACACCACATTGCTAACGGTTAAGTGTATTTGGTCAAATTTATGTTGACATTTTTGGTATAAGGCAAGGTAGTTAATGCACATTTACATTCATGAGAGCATGTACCGAAAAGGTTCTTTTACCCACAGTATGCACTGAAGTATAGCTAAACCCAAGGACAAAATTTTATAGGCAAACGTTATATTTATTTTTAATTAAACGTGTCATACTTGCCTGCTCTGTGTAATGGCTTTGCACAGAGCAGCCCTGATCCTCCTCTTCTTGGGTCCTGCCCCCCCACTCATGCATGCTCACACCCGAGCTTGGCTCCCTCCTCCCTGGCTGTGATTGACAGCAGGGGGAGACATTTCTCCCCATGCTGTGTCTAAGCCAATGAGGAGAGAGCTGAGAGAGCCTCTGCTAGTGCACATCGCTGGATTGAGATCAGGGCCAGGTAAGTATTTAGGGGGGCTGGGCTGCTTACAGAAGGGTTTTAACTTTAATTCATAGAATGTATTAAGGTTAAAAAAAAAAAGTTTGCCTTAACCACATCCATACAACAGGCCGTCCATCTGCCGTGCTCTGGTGCTTCTACCGGCTCGCCCGTGTGATCGGCGAGCTGGCAGCGGCCATTTACCATAGAGAATACCGTGAACCAGATGGTCCCCGGCAATCTCTAAGACCTTCAAAGGCCGGGCACGACATTATGACGTAACACTGTAAACATTGCTGTTTTTTTTCTGCTGGGAAGCCAAGATTTTTTTTATTTTTTTATTTTTTATACCCTGGCTTTCCAGCCTAGAGGACATCAAGGGACTTATAGACCCCAGATCTTGCTGTAAAGAGGACCTTTCATGTCCTATTCCTATTACAAGGGATGTTTACAAAAAAATGTAAAGGAAAAGTGTAAAAATTGAAAAAAATAAATGCTCCCCTGTCCTCTCGAGATCGCACACAGAAGCGAACGCATATGTAAGTCGCGTCCGCAAATGTAAACCAAGTTCAAACCCAACACGTGAGGCATTGCAGCAAAGGTTAGAGCGAAAGCAACAATTCTAGCACATGACCTTCTCTGTAACTCTAAACTTGTAACCTGTAAAAAAAATTGAAGATTTGGATATGGAGATTTTTAAGTAAGTTTTCCACGAGTATACGCAATTTTAAAGCCTGAAATGTTGGGTATCTATTTACTCGGTGAAACATCATCTTTCACAATATACAAAAAAATTTGACTAACTTTTACGGTTTTCTTTTTTTTTTTCTCATTCGCAAAAGTGTTTTTTTACAAAAAGTGTAGCTGCTGACTTAATAAACAGCCACTTACCTGTCCCACGATCCAGCGGTGCACTCACCTACACTGTATTCTCCCCTCAGTGGCACCGGCATCTCTACTATGGGCAACCAACTGTGATAGCTTGCGGCTTCACAGCCTCGTGCTCACTGCACATGCGCGAGCGCCACTGCGCTCTGCGACTGAAGTCTTCTAGGACCTTTCATTTGTCCCAGAGGACTTTGTGAGGGAGAGCTTCCACTTCCAGTTGCCTAAGGCGGCCGTAATGGAAGTGGGAGCAGGTACCTGTCAAAATCGGGTACCTGCCCCCCCCCCCCCAAAAGCTCAGTTTCACAAACAGGAGCTGGGGAGGAGGCCTTAAAGCGGAAGTTACACTTTAAAGGATAAGTTCACCTTTGGTAACATGATATATGTTCCACCTGATTTTAGGGTGGAACATGTTTCCAATGCTGCAGCTACTGCCCGCTGCCCTGCCCCCCTCCCTGTGGCAGCAGTACAGGAAGAAGTTCCCTGTACCAGCTGTCACTGTTTGAAAACAGCGCGCCCGTGTGGGGCTCTGCCCATGTGGCCACATCGTTCATACACACAGCTCTGTGTGTAAATAAACTACAAGCCCGACATCCTTGGCGGCTGTCAGCTTGTAGTTCTCAATGAACTACCACAGTGCTGTGGTAGTTCATTGAGTCTTCCTGTCAGCGAGTATCGGCTTGCCCCTACAGGAAGTATGGGCAAGCAGATAACACTGACAGTGTGCAGGAGACCTGCATGGCATCAACTATCTGCTGATCACTGGTGCAATGCTTTACAGGCTCCTACTACAAAAAATAATGAATGCATATTTTTTTACCTGCAAAAAGATGTGAATTTATTATTTTTTATAGTAAGGGGAACTTATCCCTTAATATATTGCAGCTTACTAGTCCTTAGATTTGGTGGATGCATTTGTTTTGTTATCATGCAGCACATGATAAAGGAATTGTTTCATAGACCATGCATATGCCCCTACCTTCAGTGATTGGACACCGGCAAAAAGTTTAGCTGAAACCACCCACCCAGGGTATCCATATAGCCCTGTCCAACTCTTTGAGGCTCCAGTTTTTTGCTAGTGTCTGACACCCCTATCAAGATCTGACTGTTTATTGCCGTATGGCTCACTGTTCCTGAACTCCACATTAGAGGGGCCAATCTGTAATGTTTGCTTTGGGCACTAGATCCTGCATTTGGTACTCACCTTGGCACATGGTGTGGCAAGTGTACTTTGCTGCAAGGTGCTATACAGGGCCATGGTCTATTCCTCGGTCACCCAGACACTGAAGACCCCCTTCATGAGTATGCTCACCAAAGCCTGGATCCTGAACGGGACTAGTGATGTGGACAAGGAAAAGACAGGGTTTCCCTGTACCATTTATATAACATTTCCTGGCTATACATGTCTTGTTGGATCATTAAGTGGATCTATATTACACACTACATTATATCCTTGTATTCTGCAAGACACACCGCAGTGCTAAGCATACAAGCGGTTTTAAAGGCACAGGTTATGGGGGTAATCTATACTTATTTTGTAAAGTTTGAATAGGAAGAGCTTGGACTTTTTAGGCACGACAAAACAAAGTACATAAAAAAATATATATTTTTATTTATATAAATATGAAGAGAACATATATTAAAATCCACATCAATAGATCAATCAAGAAATCATTTATACGACTTGGTTCCTCAAAGTGTAGTATTTTTGTATATCTATAGGCACAATTTGCCTATGTCATTTTCTCCATACCCAGTTAGTACACCGTTACCATGTTATGTTCCCCCCCTATAGTTGTTTGGGTTGCCTGCTTTGCTTGTGTGGTGGTTTCTACAATTGAGCCACCACTGGGTTTTATTTAAAAAAAATGCTATAGTTCATCTATTAGTATCTTTTAATGTAAAATGTATATTTTATTCATGTTTTTTCTTCACCTTTTAATAGTCACCTTAAAAGCTCCTGAAGAAACGCATGGTACGTAACATGTAGAGCACGATCAAGTTTACATTGCTTCACTGCATTATAACCGAACTCTGGGATCTATTGTTACTATGGAACGTTCCTATCTCCCTCTAGATTCCATGTAGTTGTATTGAGGTTATATACAATTGCAATAATTTATTTCTTGGTTGATCTATTGATGTGGATTTTAATACAGTCAAGTCCATAAATATTGGGACATCGACACAATTCTAATCTTTTTGGCTCTATACACCACCACAATGGATTTGAAATGAAACGAACAAGATGTGCTTTAACTGCAGACTTTAATTTGAGGGTATTTACATCCAAATCAGGTGAACGGTGTAGGAATTACAACAGTTTGTATATGTGCCTCACACTTTTTAAGATACCAAAAATAATGGGACAGATTAACAATCATCCATCAAACTTTCACTTTTTAATACTTGGTTGCAAATCCTTTGCAGTCAATTACAGACTGAAGTCTGGAATGCATAGACCTCACCAGACGCTGGGTTTCATCCCTGGTGATGCTCTGCCAGGCCTCTACTGCAACTGTCTTCAGTTCCTGCCTGTTTCTTGGGGCATTTTCCCTTCAGTTTTGTCTGTATAGGTTCTTTTCATATTTATATAAATAAAAATATATATTTTTTATCTACTTTGTTTTGTCGTGCCTAAAAAGTCGAAGCTCTTCCTATTCAAACTCTTTTCAATCTGATTGGGACGTGGCACTGTTTATTGTATGGAGTATCCACAGTACCACTCTGCGATGATACAGTATTTGTTTGCTTGTTTGCTACACTTTTTTGTGTTTTTTCATTAGTAGTGAATTCCTCCCTTTATTCGGCTTTGTGGGTAACATTATAGCATCTACCTTTTGTTACCTTGTACCCGAAGGAATTAAAAAAAGAGCTGGACTGTTCCCACTGTGGACCCAGCCATTCTTGCACAAAATAATTAGTCTGCTGTGCCTATTGAGGGCATTCCCTTCTTTAAGGATTCAGTTGATAGGCATTTGGGCACAATTTTAAAATCCTGCCTTACTCTGGCAGGTCAAGCCCAGCAGCTGGTAATTGCCTAAACTATAGCAAACTGGACTTGAAAACAAACAGTAAACTTTCTCCTGGTATAGATAATCCTGTTCTTTCAGTAAGATTACAGCCCTTGTTTTCAGCCATACTATTCTGCATAGATGCTTTGGAAAATGTGATTCGTCAAATCTATAGAAGGTCTTTACTTTGCATATGTGCAGAATTTTTTGGCTTATGCCTCTTGAACAAGCCCTTTAAAGGTGAACAACTCTTTGGAAGTCCCTTGAAGAATACATTGAGGTGGTTGCAGAGAGAAGGGGGTCCTACCAAACTAACCACAATTGCACTAGACTATTGATTTGTCCTTCTCTACCTTACATATACAATGTTTACCCCCTCCAGGCATCATCGTCTACTGCATGTCCATCCTTTCATAGCAGGCTCTTCACCTCTAAGCCCATCATACCTGCACATAAACCTTCCTAACAATGAAGATTCACCCGCACCCCTGGAGGTGGTGGGTTACCTACCAACTTTTGCTCCAGCTTAGAGCAGAGACATCCTGGCCTTTTTATATCCCTCTGTCTTTCAGAGAGGTATACACAGTCTCTATTGCTACCATCTCTCTGTTTTCTACTACCGTTTCTACTTGCTGCTTCACAAAAACAGTTTCCTTACACCACCTTGCAATTTTACAGTCACAATGGGGCGTGGCAATTTCTTTCCCTTTTAGTACAATCTACAAGGACTTTCGACATCCTGCACTGTACCCCTTGTCCATTTATGAGTACATGTCCCATCATAGCCTGAAAAAGTCACTCCTAATCACTGCAGTATCTAGACCCCTGCCCAATCTCCTGTGGACTTGCCACTAATAGCAAATGCAATATGATGGGTTATACTCCATATCTCCGTATCTATTCACATATCAATGTAGTTCTTCTTTGCTGAGAAATCACCACACTTTGTGATGCTATTTTAATTAGACTCTCAGGCCCCTCGCCAACCCTGTACTGTCTGGGGTACCTGAGTCTAATCCTGACCTCATTCTCTCTTCATCTTGATATTTTTGTTGTTTGGTGCCATGTTCAGGAACATACTTTCATTGGCACCCCTTGGTTGCCCCTCCATCGAATTTCTCTCCAATTCTGCTAGTGGACTCCTTTGAGGCAGCCCGTGCCCCGTTTTCTCCACTCAGGGCCACTAGAACTCTCCTCCTTATGCAGTGAGGTTAGCTTTACTACATTGAGCTGTTTAACTTTTGTTTTACCATAACACATCTTCCTTGCTTGCAACCCTTAGATTATTTTCAAGCTGAGAGTATTATTGATGTACAGAAAATACCTCTGGATCTTGCCAGAAGTGTCCTTTTCACTGTGCGATTAACTCCAAGCAAAAACAGTGTTGTCTATGTCGTGTAAACTAATAATTCCATCACCACCATGTAATGAAGATGAACAAAGGCATTTTTGATGTCCAGCCTGTTAAACAACAATGTTTCCTTTCACTGATACTGTGGAGGAGTGAGAGTAACCTCTCGGGGATCAGAAGTGTTTTATTCACAGGATTACTAAATTAAAATAAAGCAAAAAAGGAACAAATGCAGCCACCTCATATAAGAACTTTTAAGCTGCAATATAACTTTTAGTTTTAGTAACTTTGTTATATATGTTTCCTCCTGCCCCAGGACAAAGGGTACCCTGCATTAGCCACACCATAATGGTTGCTAAATAAAAACAAAACCCTTTAGTTTCACCAGTCATTAACAGAAGTAGTAATTTTTATAATATATCTCAAAAAGCACTAATTTCGGTACTGTCATCCTGTTTTCATCTTTTATTGCCCTGCTTGATATTAAATGTTTTGGAGCTTTTGGCACTAGGTAAATGCTGCAACAATGTGCATTCATTGTAGATATGTTGGTTACACCTGTTCACAATGGACCTCCCTGTTTCCATACTGTTTAAAATGTTTTGTCTTGTCCGCAGCAACGAGTAATAAGATTCCCTTTTGTTGTTAAACCTATTATAGCAAAAATGTATGTGGAATCTGGATGTTTGAGTAATACCGTCTGCAATTTGCAATTGGCCTTCTAATAATCTAAATTTCTACTGATTGCAAATGACTAGGTTCTTGCTGTGAACAGATTTTGAAATCCAATTTCCAGCCAAGTTTTTTTCCAGAAATAAAATTATCTCTTATTTTTTTTTGTTATCCAAAGGGCTATGGTGACAAAAAAATATTTTTATTAGAGTGGGCACAGCAATACAAATCTGACAAAGGCTTTGCACTTGCATGCTCTCCCCAAAAAAAAAAAAAAAATGTTTTGGCTGGAGTTGGGCTATAGCCTAGGGGTTCATTATATATATATATATATATATATATATATATATATATATATATATATATATATATATATATGTGTAATATGTACACACAATTTATCTCTCCTTCAAAACAACCACAAGTGTTAGGCAAACCATGTGCGCCGCAGCCCTATAACGGCCCTACCTCCCTATGCTAAGCCTATGTGGCCTTTCACAAAATGTAGGCCTACTTGCAAGCCTTTTTTTTTTTTTCTGAACCCCTATTTTCAGAATCACTTTCTGTCATCTAAGCCTATGTGTTTTACTTGTATAATTTTATGTTTAAAGATTAAGCAGCATGTCATTGCACTTAAAGATGGATGTTACACATCACTTTGATACTGTATCTTTGTATATGCTTTCTATTCATCAAACCTGTGTTTTCTACAAATTCTTTAACCTGACCTGCAGGTGCACTAAAAGGATCCTAGATGGATCAGTTCTACATCGCATGTGCTGTACTATAGTCCATATATAAACTTTTTACTTCTTTTGTGAATATTTTTTTTAAGATGCCTTTTATTACTCATTGCTGATGGCATTGTACAAATAAGATGGATTTTGAGATTTTTCATGGTCTCTTTTAGATGCGTGTGTTATGTACTGTATTAAAACTGTGTTGCAGGTACCCAGAAGGCATTATGTGTTTTTGTCTGGTCGGTTAGATGTATATAATGATCGTAAAGAAATGGCTGCCCTGTTTCTTCCAAGATGACTTGGATTTGTAACAGACATAATAGCTGTTGCTAAATAAAACCAACAAAAAAAAAAGTTACTGTCAAAATCTGACCTTTTTATTAATAATGGCAACACAATCGACACAGATTTGTTTTCATTTAAAATTTGTTTTCTAATCTATAATGCTCATCAGTACCTCTCTTTCTCTCCTTATCTATTGTGAATTAATATGCCTGATCTATTTTAGCAAACTATGGAAATTTTTCAGTATAAATTGTGTAAAAAAATTTTTTTTATTTTTTTTTTGAAAAAGTGTAGATTCTGCCATCCGCTCTCCACTAGACCCCACAATTTGTACTCCACGCTATGCCCTGCATTTTACGCTTCATTCATAATGTTGTAGAAAACACCCCATGATAGCAGGGGAGCCTAGTCACATGACTTGTGTGCCCTCCTCCTTTCAGCATTTTTTTTTTAATCATTTACTGAGATGAATGGGGCTTCATCTGCTTCGCAGCAAGTCACAAAGTAAGCAAAGCATTATGGTTCATTCAAATAGGCATTGACACCCATTCTGAGTGCAGGCCATGTTTGATATTACGCCTGCATGCACACCCTAAGCTGGGCGCAAGTGATGCAGATTTAGCTGATGAACAGAAAGAGTCACATGTCAAAATTTGAGAAGTGTGCATGAGCGGGTTTTTTCCCGCATTTTTGATTCATGCACCAGTTCTTGCATGCATATCAAATTTTGACATTAGACTCTGTCCATGGATCTGCTGTGTCTGCATCCACCTCTATAGGCTGGCTGCGTGCGAATATCGGGGTGAATGCATGTGCAATAACAAATGTACCCTGCATGCAGAACGGGTGTCGACTCCCATCTGAATGAAGCGTTAAAGGGTAACTCCACTTTCGTAAGGAAAAAAAATAGCAAATAAGGAAAAAATAATATAGCATATACAATTGCAACACAAATCATATTGTAATTTTCAGAAAATGCGATGCAATATGGCTACCTGGAGATGTACTGTACACAGAACGCCCCCCATAAACATAATTTCCTGCTTGTGTGATTGGCTCACTGATTTTCCCAGAAGTCTACACTAAGTCAGATTTCAGTCATCCCCTGCAACAAAAAATTTCATTTTTGGGGAGATACTCCCAATAGGAACACGCCTAAAGGGATGCAGGCCCAGCAGCTTTCCTCATTGGAGCTCTGCAGGTGCACAGCTGATTGATACTTTTGAAACCACTCCCATTAGAATCACTTTCCCACAGAGAAACACACAGGGATTTTTTCAGAATAACAAAAGGTAGGAATCTGCAACAAAGTTTAAAATCCTTGCCATGTACACAGATCACCCGGGGGGGGGGGGGGGGGGGTTCTCAACAAAAGTGAAGTTGCGCTTTAAGCACATTTGATTTATAACTTGGCTCCTAATGTGCAGTTTTCAGGCTAAATACACAGAAAGGAAACTTCTGTTGAGAAAGGGGTATAGGTTTCCATTTCTGACCTATTTCCAAAAATACTCGTTGTCTTGACTAGCTGCAGTGTTTCCAGACTCCCAGAAAAAGCACCTTGCTTAGAAAGTATGTAAACCTCTTAATTCGAATGACGGCCAGGCAGCTAATTTTTGTTTTTTAAGAAAATTCACAGTAGCAGGCTAATATGCAGTACAGGTTTATTTTCTATGTATTTCTGACAAATTTTATCGTTTAGTCACTGGGGGATGGAATAGGTTCAGATTAGACAGTTTACAGAACACATAGTTCCGGCATGTCAAGATACAAATTATAAACCATACAAAAAAAAAGGAAGAATTGTAAGTACCGTATATACTCGAGTATAGGCTGTCCCAAGTATAAGCCGAGGCCCCTAAATCACCACAAAAAATGGGGAAAACGTATTGACCCGTGTATAAGCCGAGGGTGAAAAATGCAGCAGCTACTGTAAGTGGAAAAGAGGGTCAGCAATGCCCATCTGCAGCTGCATGCCCCCTGTACAGACCCCCGTGTCCCCATTGCAGCCTACCTGTGCCGATCTGCACCGATCTGTAGGTCCGGTGTCCTGTGTCGCTTCCAACTGTGCAGCCGATGAGGTCTCGCTCTGTCCCCCCACAGCGTGTAAGGCGCCATTCCACTATTACAAAAACAGCGCCTCGTCCGTGATAGGAGGAACACTTTTTTCCCCAGCAGTCCAGTGTGCAGTGTTCCGCCTATCACGGACATCCTCTCATCCTCGTCCATGAGATGAGAATGACAGGACATCCGTGATAGGCGGAACACTGCACTGACTTACTGCTGGGAAAATTAGTGTTCCTCCTATCACGGACGGGCGGGAGGAGGAGGCGCGGCTTTTGAAAACTGCCGTCTGTCTGCATGACACGCTGTTCATGTAGGCAGACAGCGGTGACTCGAATATAAGCCGAGGGGTGGACTTTCAGCCCTAAAAAAGGGTCTGAAAATCTCGGCTTATATTCGAGTATATACGGTACATAACATTTTGTTTTCAGGCTAAATCGGCTTTATTGCATTGATGATACTAACAGATCAAGGAATTATCTAAACACAAACAATAACAAGCACTAGCAAACTGTAGAAAAATGTCCCAATTCCTACACCTGGGTGCTCTTCAGGGGTTAGACTGCAGACAATTCTTGGTAACTAGCCATTAGTCAGAAGAAAAGCCACCACTTGAAAATTTCATGGAATCACAGGATTGCTGCACAAAAAAATTCTTTATTAGAAACCTACAACGCCAAGGGTGGGCATGGCTAACTGATCAGTTTCGTGTGTAACCTATACAATTCATCAGGGGTAAGAACTAGACTGTAATTTTTTGTTCTTCAGGCCAGTAAACAATGCCATTGTATGACATCTATGAAGAATAACCTGATGCACAGGATGCAGCCCATCGGTGGCTAAAAAAGGGTGCCTGGCATAGGACCTTTCAGAAAAACTACTTGCTGGCACGTGGGGAAGATGCTAACTGTACCCTAGAATCAGATATATTTTGATGTTGCATAAATGGTAAGTGATGTTTAAGTGTAACGATTGCAGGTATTATTCAAGAGGATGACTCCTGACCATGTCTTAATTTTTTCCCCCCTAGATAGTCAGCACCCTGCTTGTTCAGGCATCATCCCAAAAAGCACTGTAAAAAAAAAATGTAAAAGTAAAATGCAACAAAAAAATAAAGAAGTACAAAAACTGTAAAAAAAATAATAAAATAGTTAAACCACTTCAGCCCCGGATGAATTTACCCCCTTCCTGACCAGAGCACTTTTTGCGACTCGGCACTGCGTCGCTTTAACTGAAAATTGCGGGATCGTGCAACGTTTTTCCCAAACAAAGTTGACGTCCTTTTTTTTTCCCACAAATAGAGCTTTTTGGTAGTATTTGATCGCCTCTCCGGTTTTTATTTTTTGCGCTATAAACAAAAAAATAGCATCAATTTTGAAAAAAACACATTATTTTTTACTTTTTGCTATAATAAATATCCACAAAAAATATATAAAAAAAAACATTTTTTTTTACTCAGTTTAGGCCAATATGTTTTCTTCTACATATATTTGGTAAAAAAAAAAAAAAGATTACAATAAGTGTATATTGATTGGTTTGTGCAAAAGTTATAGCGTCTACAAAATGGGAAATAGATTTATAGCATTTTTTTTTTTTTTTTACTAGTAATGGTGGCGATTTTAATTTTTTTTTATATTTATTCTATTTTATCGTGACTGCGACATTATGGCGGACACATCGGACAATTTTAACACATTTTTGGAACCATTGGCATTAATACAGCGATCAGTGCGATTAAAAATGCATTGATTACTGTAAAAAATGTCACTGGCAGTGAAGGGGTTAACACTAGGGGGTGGTAAAGGGGTTAACTGTGTTCCCTGGGAGGTGATTCTAACTGAAGGGGGAGGGACTAACTACAGGAAGTGACAGACCGTGGCTCCTAGCTAATAGGAACACACGATCTGTCACTCCTGTCAGAACAGGGAAGTGTGTGTTTACACACACTCGTCTCTGCTCTGTGTCTCCAGCTCACGATCGCTTGTGGCCAGCGAGCCACGAGCATCTGCACCCCCGCTATGCAGTAGGGGCGCCCGCCTGCTAAAATCTTCCGGGGCTGAAGTGGTTAAAGTGCCCCTGTGCAAATGCGAGTGCATACGTAAGTCCTGCATGCATTTGTAAATGGTGATTGCAGAACACACGTGAGGTATCGCTGCGAACGTCAGGGTGAGAGCAAAAATTTTAGCTCTAGACCTCCTGCATATTAAACCGGTAACCTGGCCTTTCAAATCGTTCTATGGCTGAAAAACTGACAGGCTGACCTGATCAGAACGCCTATGTGAAAGGGGCATAATTGTGTCTAAAATACAAACTGTCTGCAGCTAATTACATACAGGGGGTCCCCGAGTTACGAACTCGTTAGGGACTGCCCGCCTGTACTTAAGTCGGAAATGTTCGTAAGTCGGCCGCGCATGCGCAGACCGACAAATACGACCATTTCCGGACATTTCCGATGTTCCGTCCAATGCCGTTCTGCGCATGCGCGGCAAATTACGGACATTTCCGAAGTTTTCCGAGGCTCCGAATGGCCGCGCATGCGCAGAACGGCCAAAACACGGCGGAACGCGGCGGAAAATGGCGGAGGGTCCCCGCAGCGCCTCGTTCGTAAGTAGGGGATGTTCGTAGGTCGGGCGTTCGTAAGTCGGGGACCCCCTGTACATACGATTCAACGCCTCTTCTTTTTCATGTTGAAACTGACCTTTCAACATTTAGGTTGAAAATTAGGGTATGCATAACTATTTTTCTACTGGGCACTTTTACCCCCTTCCTGCCCAGGCCAATTTTGCAGCTTTCAGAGCTGACTCAGTTTGCAACACGGTCATGCAACAAAAAAAATGTATGTCACTTTTTTGAGACAGTTCCCTGATTATCATTGAAGATGCTCTCTGCTCTGCTCTCCTCACACGCTGTCAGCATATCCTGTTTACACTGTGAGCAGCTGTGATTGGACACAGCTGATCATGTGGTAAAGAGCTGTTGTGATTGGCTCTTTACCTCAATCTGTAATCAGCTGTGCCCTAAGAACACAGCAATCACAGATCCCTGCAGTTGCGTGCTGCGGGGTGGGGGGGGGCATGTGGACAGCACGATCACAGGAGGATGCAGCAATCACAGATCCCTGCCGATGCGCATCGGCAGCATGACCCCAGGAGGATGTCCATAGACTATGCTGTCTTTCAGCTATAGCAAGGACAGTGCAGGGATTTAAAAATAAAAATAAACAGTCCTACCCACCTAGGTGGATACAGCACTGATCCAATGCTGCATATGTCCCCTGCTACCTCCTTGATCGAGTACTGAGCGACCAAAGACCACCGATCGATCAGTTCTCGGGCCTCGTTCTCTGAATATGTACAGTGGTTTTAGAAAAGAATCACCCCCTTTAAAATAATCACATTTTGTTGGTTTCCAGCTTGAAATGAAAACGCAGTTTTTGTTTTCTCTAGCTGTATTTACTCAACTTATAACATCCAAGTGAAAGATATAACACCATCATGTCAGAAAAAAAAACAAAAACAGAATCATTGAATTGGAAAAAGACTCAACCTCCCCTAAAAATGACTTGTAAACACAATTAGTTGTAGCTAATCACCTGCTCAATGGCACACAAAACCATTTGACTTTCAGCTGTGGTCATTTTGATTAGTTTGTGCTTTCCTGGAGCATTTCAGTCCCTGGTAGTGCAACTGAAGTAAACAATCATCTATCGGTGGCAAGGCACTGTCAAAAAATCTCTGGGATAAAGTTGTAGACAGGCACAAGTCAGGAGATACAAAAAAAAAAAGGCCTAGAAGCACAGGGATGTCTATTATTAAGTGGAAGGTACTGCATTTGGTACAACACAGGCCTTCCCGGATCAGGATGTCACTCCAAACTGGATGAAAGTGCCAGAAGGAAACTGGTCAGAGAGGCTACCAAGAGGTCTACAGCAACTCTGAAGCAGTTGCAGGAATTTATGACAAAGAGTAAAGCTATTTAGCCAGCAATATTTGAGCAAAAATTAGTGCCACATCCAGTATTGGAGGAAAAGAGAAGGGGATCCCCTTGTGGTGGACTTTTAAGGCAAGATATATTTGAAAATGTGGAAAGTCGTGAATACCGCGCTAATCTAGTAAATTCAAAAAAATTAATAAGCAGCTGCTAGAGGTGAGATACACACAAAAGTAAATATAGAAAAAATGTAGCAGTGCTAAAAAAAACAATAATCAGTGTATTAACCAAGTAATAAAATTGATATATTAAAGATATTAAATTGATGTGTTATAGGGTATATTAATTACCACATAAATAAATTGCTTATGAGAAATATATAAGATAAATATCATTGGTACCTTAAGAGCAATGATAGTGACTCCGTGCCAAAATATGTGAGAAATAAAAATATATAATAACAAGTGTACACCAAATATTGTGCTACTAAAAATAAAAATAAAACATGTGTCAATCAATGATTAGCTAAGGAATTAAGTTAATAAATTGGTCAAATTAGTAAAAAAAAAGTCCAAATATTGTGACTCTTCTGTGACAGTATGTTGAATGAGTAGATCAAATATTCATAAAAAACGGAATTGACTTCAATGGTGAAAAGAATGAAGATATTGATAGTCCAAATAGATCCACCACCAACGTGATCACCGTAAAAATTGAAGGCTTACCAGCCAGCAAGCCTTTGGGGCTTTTGACCTAAACCCGGTCGGGGCCTTTAATTTGGAAGGTATATCGCGTGCCTCCTGTTCTAGACTCCTCTTTATGGGATACGATGAGGACTGACAGAAATTACCAGAGACCCACACTCCACCATGTAAAATTTCAGCCGGCTCTCCAGAGCACAGACGAAAACCCCACGGGCAGTCACGGGAGACCCAAAAAAGAAAAGCTCACAATGGAATAATAACGTAAGGATATTTAATAAGAAATAAAAGTATTGTACTTACAAGTAAGAAGTTTCAACGTATATAGTGATAATTTCATCCCGTTATTGGATGAAATCAGAAAAGAATTTAAAAAAATCCAGTACAGGCCCCTTTCGTGGGTAGGCCGAATAAACACCGTGAAAATGCTGATTTTACCCAAAATCACTTACAAGTTTCACATGATGCCGATCCCTCTCCCTGATTACTATCTTCAAACTTTAAAAGCTATTATAAATAGGTTCATGTGGCATAATAAGAAACCTAGGATATCGCGAGACATTCTGAAACAAAATAAAGACCAGGGGGGTCTTGGTGTCCCTGATATTAAAAATTATTATCACGCGGTGATACGGTCGAGAGCAGTAGAGTGGTCACGGAAGGAGAGTCAAAAGCAATGGGTGCAATTAGAAAAAGATATAAGTGGGGTAGATTTAAGAGTAGGGATTTGGAGCCCTCCGAAATATAGGGAGATGGGATTAAATACACAGAAAATAACTAGACACGTTTTCAAAGTTTGGGATTTAATACACAAACAACACGGTTGGAAATACAATTCACCATTGTTGTCACTAAAAAATAATGAGTATTTTCCACCAGAAAAAAGGGATATGGGGGGCAATGGGTAGGAGAAGATACACAATTAGGTGATTTGATAGAAAAAGGTAAAATAAAATCACTGATAGAATTACAGCAAAACACAGCACATATAAAGTTAAATGAATGGCGTTACCTCCAGCTGGCCAACTTTGTTGGGAAACTCCCTCAGCCAATTAGATCGAAGGATAATTATACACCCCTAGAAAAGATATGCCTAGCAAAAGGGGTAAAAAAAAAAAGATACATCTAATCTATATAAGATGCTTCTCACAGAGGGTCGGCCGGAGATACCTCCATTCTTAATAAAATGGGGGAACGAATTAGACACACATGGGAATAAATACAATTTTTAAAAAAATATTAAAGTTAACACATAGATCAGCAATAGACACTAGAACCGCGGAAACAAACTATAAATGTCTGGCAAGATGGTATATTACACCTATTAGAAGTAGTAAATTTCAGTCAGGGAGCTCATAAGATTGTTGGAGAGGGTGTAGCCAACGGGGCACAATGGCCCACATTTGGTGGGAATGTCCAAAAATTAGGAAATTCTGGAAAAATATCTTAGATTTGATAAACGAAATAACCAGTATTAAAATAGCGGAGGACCCGTTGGTATGCCTTTTCCATAACACTACAGACTCAATAAAAGTATATGTGAAGACGTTGATTCCGCATATGCTGAACGCCGCGAAAGCATTGATTCCTAGGAGGTGGCAACAAGAGGAACCCCCAACAGAATTGGAATGGGTGGGAAAGATGGGAGAGATATTCTATTTGGAAAAACTTAGATATAACGGAGAAGAAGATGGAGAAGATGCTATGATTAAATGGAAATGCTGGCAGGACTTTAAACAGACATGGAGGTATGCTGAAATAGTAACCTAATCAGGAAAATCCTAGATATTTAAACCGAGTAGAACAAAATTAGAGGACTAAAGAGAGAGGCACAAGGGGGAAGGGTTGGGAACAGGGGAGGGGTGGGTGGGGGAAAAATTATGGGATGTGATTTAAATAAAGATATTAGAGATAGCCTAAAGGGGGTATGTGTTTAAGGTTTGATGAATAATTATGCTCTCCACCGATCTTGGTAAAAATGAAAGTTCCACAATGATGATTTCTATGGAAGAGATATAAATGAACGTCAAGTTGAACAAAAATCTCTTTGATGCTCTCTGATGTGGGAAAAAAAAAAAAAAAAAAAGAAGTTTCAACAGAGCAAAAAATAGCCGGCCGGCTGTGTATGGACGCCCGTCCAAGATACCAGGTACGCGGAGACGTCAGCACGTCAAACTCCTCCCAACACACGTTTCGTCAATACAATGACATCGTCTGGGGAATGGGTGACGTGCTGACGTACCACTCGTTTTATAGACCCAACATAAACCAAGCCTCAATGTGAGTTGAAAACCGGAAACTTGAGAGACAACCCACAGAACGCAAATAGGAA
Organism: Lithobates sylvaticus; assembly: GCA_028564925.1. Classification (NCBI taxonomy): domain Eukaryota; kingdom Metazoa; phylum Chordata; class Amphibia; order Anura; family Ranidae; genus Lithobates; species Lithobates sylvaticus. The sequence goes on from CM053028.1 coordinate 132,775,682, forward strand.
GCCGGAGCTGCCATGAAGATCGTGGGCAGAGAGCAATAAGTCCCAATTTATAAACAAATTTGTGCAAAAAAAAATGTATTACATATAAAATATTCAATGAAGAACATTTAATAGTAATGATCTTCCAGAAAGGATAAACTTTGGAGGATATTCTTTATAGCCTCCGCAAAATGCCCCAATCTTATATTTGAAAAAGGGGGATGGGAACAACCCACCATACAAATTCCCATCAACACTATAATCTTAGAAGAGCCAAACGTCCCCAAAGCTTTTATACTCCACCTCTGGAATGACAATGAGGTGAATGCTCTAGGGGCAAGGGCATAACCGTAAGTGGGCACAAAATGACTGAAAAACTAAATCAAAAATTGGAAAAAATGTATAAAATTATTCAAAAATAAAAATAAAACACATAAAGAATTAAAAAAATAAAAAAATGTTCTTACAATAAAGCAAGCCTCAACCGGCATAGAAAACCAAGTCGATCAAGATCAGACGTTTGGTCAATAATTGGACAGTAATGTTCCGTGTCTTAAACTCACATCAAGTTCACAATCATCATGTATTGAACCCAAATCGTTGAACCAAAAAAATCCATAAAAACAGAATACAAAATAGCTCAAGAGTTATCAATAAAGGCGTTTGTATCAGTATCAATATTTAAGCCAAAAGGGACAGAACACTTCATTTTATGGATCCAGGCCATTTCTGACCTGGAAATGCTTCTAACAAGAGAACTTCCTCTCCAATGAGGACGGTGTCTATCAATCCCAAAAAAACAAAGTATTAGAAGGGTCCTTATTATGTACCAGGAGGAAATGTTTGGAAACTGAATGTTTTGTAAACCCACTTTTAATGCTGGTAATGTGCTCATTTAGTCTGACGGAGAGGGGTCGTTTAGTCCTGCCCACATATTGTAGCCCACATGGGCATTGGAGCAGGTAAACGACCCCCTCCATCGAACATGTAATGAAAGATTCAATCGTATGCTCCTGTCCTGTACTAGAAGAGATAAAGCTAGTAGTGCGTCTATTGCAGCATGTACACGCTCTGACTTTGTGGCGGGATTGTCTGCCGCACCTAGTCCAGCGGACAAACCACCGGACTTTCCAGCGGAGGTCCGCCGGACTTTCAGAGCGTGTGGACTTGCCCACACACGCCCGGACCTTTCCGGCAGACAATCCGACAGAGTTTTGGCCAAAGTCCGCAGGACTTTTGAAATGAACGGACTTGCCCACACACGGAGGAAAGTCCGTTCATTTAGAACGTAACTCCAGGTAGCCGGGACTAGCGAAGGCAGTGAATGCTGCCGTGCTAGCCCCGTCACCTGGTATGGATTTAAAGGGGAATCCCTACGCCGAAAAAAACGGCGTGGGGGTCCCCCCAAATCCATCTCAGACCCTTATCCGAGCACGCAGCCCGGCCAGTCAGGAAAGGGGGTGGAGACGAGCGAGCGCCCCCCTTTCCTGAGCTGTACCAGGCCGTGTGCCCTCAACATAGGGGGTGCCCTGGGGAAAAGGGGGCCCTGCGGCCCCCCCACCCCAAAGCACCTTGTCCCTATGTCGATGAGGACAAGGGCCTCTTCCCGACAACCCTGGCCGTTGGTTGTCGGGGTCTGCGGGCGGGGGGCCGTTGGTTGTCGGAATCCGGGAGCCCCCTTTAATAAGATACTGGCCCCCCACCCTATGTGAATGAGTATGGAGTATATCCATTCACCTAAGGTGTAAAAGTGTAAATAAATAAACGAGACAATTTTTTTAAATATATTTTATTGCACAGCTCCGGGGGTCTTCTTCCGTCTTGGGGGGTCTTCTCGCCGGACTCCTTGGCTATCTTCTGCTCTTTTACTAGCTCTTTCACGAGTGGAGGAGCCCGGCTTTCTCCTTCGTCGCCAGTCATGCCAGTCCACCCTTAGTCCAAGGCCTTTGCAGTATTGTCAGCAGAAACCTAGGCCTTTGCGATACATCAAAGCAGATCATTGAGGGGATATTGGCAAGTTTGACAACATTAAGTGGGTTAGAGGTAAAAACTGAAAATTGGAAATTGTAGCCACTGGATACCATATTCTGGACTCAAAGGTCTGAAACATCCCGAGATGGCCTCAAAGCCATCAAACATCCTCTGACTTTGATAAGTGGGGGGAAACCCTTCATTGAGAGAGGGTTTTGTTTGTACAGCTGCAGGACCTAGGGGTACAGGACTTACAGTGGAACTGGGTTCCAGGCTTTTTCCTTGGACTTGGAGGCCTGGGAAAAATGAAAGGAACTCTTAAGAGGTTTTCAGAAGTAGGTATTACATAGTTACATAGTAGGTGAGGTTGAAATAAGACACAAGTCCATCTGTTGCAGAACTACAAGTCCCATGAGACATAGCAAGACTCTGACAGCCGCAAGCATGACACCCAGAGGAAAAAGCATGATGGGATTTGTAGTTTTGCAACAGCTGGAGGTCCGCTAATTGCATATCCCTGCTCTACATAGTTTAAAGTTAAACCTCTTTTCTTCTAATTTTAATGAGTGGCCACAAGTCTTGTTAAACTCCCTTCTGCGAAAAAGTTTTATCCCTATTGTGGGGTCACCAGTATGGTATTTGTGTACTGAAATCATATCCCCTCTCAAGCGTCTCTTATCCAGAGAGAATAAGTTCAGTGCTCGCAACCTTTCCTCATAACTAATATCCTCCAGACCCTTTATTGACTTTGTTGCCCTTGTTTGTACTCGCTCCATTTCCAGTATATCCTTCCTGGGGACTGGTGCCCAGAACGAGACAGCATACTCTAGGCGTGGTTGGACCAGAGTATTGTAGAGCGGAAGAATTATCGTTTTATCGAGAAATTATTGCCCTGCTTAGCATCGTCCGCAAATACAGTGATTTAACTGTTTACCCCATCCTCCAGGTCATTTATGAACAAATTAAACAGGATTGGTCCCAGCACAGAACCCTGGGGGACCCCACTACCCACCCTGACCATTCCGAGTACTCCCCATTTATCACCACCCTCTGAACTCGCCCTTGTAGCCAGTTTTCAATCCATGTACTCACCCTATGGTCCATGCCAATGGACTTTATTTTGTACAGTAAACATTTATGGGGAACTGTGTCAAATGCGTTTGCAAAATCCAGATACACCACGTCTACAGGCCTTCCTTTAGCTAGATGGCAACTCATCTTCTCATAGAAGGTTAATAGATTGGTTTGGCAAGAATGATTCTTCATGAATCCATGCTGATTACTGCTAATGATACCTTTCTAATTACTAAAATCTTGTATATAGTCCATTATCATCCCCTCCAATAGTTTACATACTATTGATGTTAGGCTAACTGGTCTGTAATTCCCAGGGATGTATTTTGGGCCCTTTTTTAATATTGGTGCTACATTGGCTTTTCTCCAATCAGCTGGTACCATTCCAGTCAGTAGACTGTCAGTAAAAATTATGAACAATGGTCTGACAATTACTTGACTGAGTTCCCTAAGTACCCTCGGGTGCAAGCCATCTGGTCCCAGTGATTTATTAATGTTAAGTTTCCCAAGTCTAATTTTAATTCTGTCCTCTGTTAACCATGGAGGTGCTTCCTGTAATGTGTCTTGAGGATAAACACTGCAGTTTTGGTTACTGAAGCCCCCCGATTCCCTCGTGAAGACTGAGGAGAAGAATAAATTCAATACCTTTGCCATTTCCCCATCCTTTGTAACCAGATGTCCTTCCTCATTCTTTATGGGGCCAATATGGTCTGTCCTCCCTTTTTTACTGTTTACATACTTAAAGAATTTCTTGGGATTTTTTCTTGCTCTCCTCCGCTATGTGTCTTTCATGTTCTATCATAGCCGTACTTATTGCATGCTTACATTTCTTGTAGCATTCTTTATAAAGTCTGAATGCTGACGATGATCCCTCAACCTTGTATTTTTTGAAGGCCTTCTCCTTTGTTTTTATATGCATTTTTACATTGGAGTTAAGCCATCCAGGACAGAAATGTATTACCCAATGGGACGCATTGGCTAATGCCCTTATTTAATATGCTCTTAAAGCAAACCCATCTCTCCTCCGTGTTCTTTGTTCCTAAGATTTTATCCCAATTTATGCCTTCTAGCAAGGTTTGTAGTTTTGGGAAGTTGGCTCTTTTGAAATTCAGTGTCTTTGTATTCCCCTTATGTTTCCTATTTGTGTGATTTATACTGAAGCCAATTAACCTGTGATCGCTGTTTCCTAAATTGCCCCGTATTTTCACATCCGTGATCAGGTCTGTATTGTTAGTAATCAGTAGATCCAGTAACGGTGTTGGTGTGTCTACCATCTTACCCATAAGATTGTCCTGCAAGACATTTAGGAACTGGCGAGCCTTAGATGAATGCGCGGTTCCCTCCGCCCAGTATATGTCTGGATAGTTAAAATCCCCCATTATGATAACACTTCCCATCCTTGCTGCTAATCCAAATTGTGATAGATCTGTCTCCCCTTTCTCCCTCAGGTTAGGGGGCCTATAGCATACTCCCAGTATTATTTTCCACTTAGCTTCAGCCCTTTGGACCTCTACCCATAAGGATTCCACTTCCTTCCTAACTCCCTTACTGATGTCATCTCTCACATTCACTTGTACATTATTCTTGATATATAGGCATACCCCTCCCCCTTTTTTACCCTCTCTACCCTTGCGATAAAGGGTATACCCTTGAACGGTTGCCAGCCAATCATGAGAGCTGTTAAACCAGGTCTCTGAAATTCCCACAAATCAAAATCCTCCTCGTACAACAGTATCTCTAGTTCACCCATGTTGTCTGCCAGGCTCCTGGCATTGGTGAACATGCCACGTAGTTTAGACTGGTCGCATATTATCCCCTTTTTGGGTGTTCCGAGATTGCAACTAGGACTTGCTACTATACTTACCTTAGGTTTATGTGCTTTGGTCAACCTACCACTAATGCCCCCAATACTACCCTCTGGAATATGTTCCGCGCTGACTATCTCTACCTCTGGACCCTCCCCCCATCGCCTAGTTTAAAAACCCCTCTAATTTTTTGGCCATCTTCATTCCCAGCTGATCTGCACCCTCCTCATTTAGGTGCAGTCCATCCCTTCTATAGTACTGGTTATCGACTGAGAAGTCGGCCCAGTCCTCCAGGAACCCAAACCCCTCCTTACTACACCAGCTCTTCAGCCACTTGTTTACATCCCTAATCTCCCTCTGCCTTTCTGGTGTGGGTCAATGTACCGGTAGTATTCCTGAGAATACTACCTTGGAGGTCCTTTTCCTCAATTTAGCTCCCAAGTCCCTAAAATTGTTCTTTAGGACACTCCATCTACCTCTGACTTTGTCATTGGTGCCAATATGCACCATGACAGCTGGGTCTTCCCCAGCCCCTCCCAGTAATCTGTCCACTAGACATGTGCGATTAGTTTCGTACGAATTTTTCGAAATTCGTACGAATTTTTCGAAATTCGTACGAATTTACGAATCCGTAGTACGAATTTTTTCGAATACGAATTCCGTTTACGAATTTCGTCGCCAAATTATTCGAATCCAAATACCAAATATCGAATTTCAACTAATATAAAAGAAATTATTATAGCGAATATAACAAATGATTCGAATGAATTCGAATGATTCAAATGTCAAAGTGTCATTTTTGCAGGAAAAATTCCGTTTATGAATTTCAGCTCCAAATTATTATTCGAATCAATCTACCAATATCGAATTTTAACTAATTCGAAAGAAATTATTATAGCGGATATAACGAATGATTCGAATGATTCGAATGACAAAGTGTCATTTTTGCAGGACAAAAAGTTATTTAAAATCACTCGCGGCTATTGCCGGCTAATGGCTCCGTAACACAGAGAACAGTCATTCATTGATAAAAAAAAAAAAAATTAAGGGGAACCCCAGCCAAAAAAAATAGCGTGGGGTCCCCCCTAAATATCCATACCAGGCCCTTCAGGTCTGGGATGGATTTTAAGGGGAACCCCGGCCAAAAAAAAAAAAAATGGCGTGGGGTCCCCCTCAAAATCCATACCAGACCCTTTATCCGAGCACGCAACCTGGCAGGCTGCAGGAAAAGAGGGGGGATGAGAGCGTCCCCCCCTCCCTCCTGAACCGTACCAGGCCACATGCCCTCAACATTGGGAGGGTGCTTTGGGGTCCCCCCCAAAGCGCCTTGTCCCGATGTTGATGAGGACAAGGGCCTCATCCCCATAACCCTGGCCATTGGTTGTGTGGGGTCTGCGGGCGGGGGGCTTATCGGAATCTGGAAGCCCCCTTTAACAAGGGGACCCCCAGATCCCGGCCCCCCCTGTGTGAAATGGTGAGGGGGTACAAAAGTACCCCTACCGTTTCACCAAAAAAGTGTCAAAAATTGTAAAAATGACAGGAGACGGTCTTTGACAATTCCTTTATTAAAATCTTCTTTCTTCTGGTCTTCCTTCTTCCTTTCTTTATCCTTCGTTTTCTTCATCTTCTCCTTCCGGCATCTTCTTCCATATTCTTCTTCCTCCAGTCTTCTCGTCCTTCTCGTCTGGCATCTTCTTCCATGGCGTCGGCGTCTCTTCTCAGGCCGCTCCTCGCAATGGGAAGCTCCCGCTGTGTGAGGCTTCGCTCCGGCTGACAGGTCTTTTATAAACGGAGGGCACCTGGTGACCCTGCCCCCTCTGACGCACGGGGACGTCATGGGGACTTCCCTATGGCTTTCCCCATAACGTCAGGGGGGGGCGGGGTCACCAGGTGCCCTCCGTTATAAAAGACCTGTCAGCCGGAGCGAAGCCTCACACATTGGGACGCCGACGCCATGGAAGAAGATGCCGGACGAGAAGGACGAGAAGACCAGAGGAAGAAGAAGCTGATCGGAGGAAGAAGATGATGGAAGAAGATGCCGGAAAGAGAAGATGAAGAAACCGAAGGATGAAGAAAGGAAGACCAGAAGAAAGAAGATTTTAATAAAGGAATTGTCAAAGACCGTCTCCTGTAATTTTTAAAATTTTTGACACTTTTTTGGTGAAATGGTAGGGGTACTTTTGTACCCCCTTACCATTTCACACAGGGGGGGGGCGGGATCTGGGGGTCCCCTTGTTAAAGGGGGCTTCCAGATTCCGATAAGCCCCCCGCCCGCAGACCCCCACAACCAATGGCCAGGGTTGTGGGGATGAGGCCCTTGTCCCCATCAACATGGGGACAAAGTGCTTTGGGGGTCTCAGACCCCCAAAGCACCCTCCCAATGTTGAGGGCATGTGGCCTGGTACGGTTCAGGAGGGAGGGGGGGCCGCTCTCGTCCCCCCCCCCTCTTTTCCTGCGGCCTGCCAGGTTGCGTGCTCGGATAATCTTCTTTCTTCTGGTTTTCCTTTCTTCATCCTTCGGTTTCTTCATCTTCTCCTTCCGGCATCTTCTTCCATCTTTTTCTTCCTCCAATCCGCTTCTTCTTCCTCCGTCCTTCTCGTCTGGCATCTTCTTCCATGGCGTCGGCGTCTCTTCTCGGGCCGCTCCTCGCAATGGGAGGCTCCCGCTGTGTGAGGCTTCGCTCCGGCTGACAGGTCTTTTAGAACGGAGGGCACCTGGTGACCCCGCCCCCCTCTGACGTCATGGGGAAAGCCATAGGGAAGTCCCCATGACGTCCCCGTGCATCAGAGGGGGGCGGGGTCACCAGGTGCCCTCTGTTATAAAAGACCTGTCAGCCGGAGCAAAGCCTCACATTGCGAAGGAGCGGCCCGAGAAGAGACGCTGACGCCATGGAAGAAGATGCCGGACGAGAAGACCAGAGGAAGAAGAAGCGTATCGGAGGAAGAAGATGGAAGAAGATGCTGAAGGAGAAGATGAAGAAACCGAAGGATGAAGAAAGGAAGACCAGAAGAAAGAAGATTTTAATAAAGGAATTGTCAAAGACCGTCTCCTGTAATTTTTACCATTTTTGTCACTTTTTTGGTGAAATGGTAGGGGTACCTTTGTACCCCCTTACCATTTCACACAGGGGGGGGGGGCGGGATCTGGGGGTCCCCTTGTTAAAGAGGGCTTCCAGATTCCGATAAGCCCCCCGCCCACAGACCCCCACAACCAATAGCCAGGGTTGTGGGGATGAGGCCCTTGTCCTCATCAACATGGGGACAAGGTGCTTTGGGGGTCTCAGACCCCCAAAGCACCCTCCCAATGTTGAGGGCATGTGGCCTGGTGCGGTTCAGGAGGGGGGGGGCGCTCTCGTCCCCCCCTCTTTTCCTGCGGCCTGCCAGGTTGCATGCTCAGGAAAAAGGGTCTGGTATGGATTTTGAGGGGGACCCCACGCCTTTTTTTTTTTTTGGCCGGGGTTCCCCTTAAAATCCATCCCAGACCTGAAGGGTCTGGTATGGATATTTAGGGGGGACCCCACGCCATTTTTTTGGCTGGGGTTCCCCTTAATACCCATACCAGACCTGAAGGGCCTGGTTATTGAATTTGAGGGGGACCCCCACACTTTTTTTTTTTTTTTTTTCAATGAATGACTGTTCTCTGTGTTACAGAGCCGACAATTCATTAGTCGCGAGTGATTTTAAATAGCTTTTTTTCCTGCAAAAATGACACTTTGTGCAGGAACAGTTCTCAATATTACATATACTGAATCTCGAATTCATTCGAAGCATTCGTTATATCCGCTATAATAATTTCTTTCGTATTAGTTGAAATTCGATATTTGTAGTTGGATTCAAATTGTTCTCTGTGTTACGGGAACTGACAATTCATTAGCCGAGTTAACGATTTGTAACGTTTCGTAACTTTACTAACGATTCGTAAGGTTTCGAAAAAAAAATTACGATTCGTACGAAATTCGTATTTCGTACGAATTTGAACGGAATTTCGTACACGAATTACAATTTTTTTTATATACGAAACGAAACAAATTTTTTGACAGTTCCCATGTCTACTGTCCACCAGATGCGTGATGTGCCGAACCCAAGCTCCCAGTAGACAACATACTGTTTGGCGCTTCAGGTCTTTGTTACAGGTTGGCCTCTCTGTCCTTCTAATAATTGAGTCCCCTACCACCAGAATCTGTCTTTCCTTTCCCTTTCGCTTCCCCCCCACTCTCACTGGGGGAGTTCTTCCCCCCGACAGCTAGGAGAGTCCCTCAGCTCCAGCAGTGCTGGTCCCTGACTGGTTTCACCAATGTCATTCAATGGAGCGTACTTATTGGGATACTCCAGCCCTGGATCAGCCTCCCGGGCATTTCCTCCTCTACCCTTCCTGACTGTCACCCTTTCCTAGTATATATGTGAGGGTACCTGCGCCAATTATATAAATATATTGCTCTATATTGTTCACTAGTGCATTTACTAATGTGGTGTGCTGCAGTCAAGAAAACAGTTTCCCTAATTTGGGTAACTGTTAATATAAATGTCATAAAGAAGAACCGCGCCAACCACTCTGATATCATTAACCACTTCCCGCCTGGTCAATAGCAGATTGACGTCCGGGAAGTGGTTTCGTTATCCTGACTGGGCGTCATATGACGTCCTTCAGGTTAACAGCCACTGCGCGCCCGTGGGGGCGCGCATCGCGGCGATCGGTGGAGCGGTGTGTCAGTCTGACACACCGCTACACTGATCTCGGTAAAGAGCCTCCGGCGGAGGCTCTTTACCACGTGATCAGCCGTGTCCAATCACGGCTGATCACGATGTACACAGGAAGAGCCGTTGATCGGCTTTTCCTCACTCGCGTCTGACAGACGCGAGTAGAGGAGAGCCGATCGGCGGCTCTCCTGACAGGGGGGGTATGCGCTGATTGTTTATCAGCGCAGCCCCCCCTCAGATGCCCACACTAGACCACCAGGGAAGCCCCCAGGACCACCAGGGAAGCCCCCAGCATGTGGATGGCCAGGTACATCCCCCATGGCCATCCACATGTTAAAAAAAATTCAAAAAATATGCCAATCAGTGCCCACAGATGGGCACTGATTGGCACATCATATTTAATTAAAAAAAAAAGTTAAAAAAAGGGATGCCCAGCAATGCCACCCATAAGTGTCATCAGTGCCACTCAGCGTCCATCAGTGCCACCTATCAGTGCCCATCCGTGCCCACCCATGCCCACATATCAGTGCCCATCCATGCCACCTATCAGTGCCCATCCATGCCACCTATCAGTGCCACCTATATGTGTGCATCAGTGCCACCCATAAGTACCCGTCAGTGCCGCCTATGAGTGCCCATCAGTGCCACCTGAGTGCCCATCAGTGCCACATACCAGTGCCACCTATCAGTGCCCATCAGTGCCGCCTATCAGTGCCCATCATCAGTGCCACCTCATCGGTGCCCCCTAATTGGTGCCACCTCATCGGTGCCCATCAGTGCCGCCTTATCAGTGCCCATTAGTGCCGCCTTATCAGTGCCCGTCATTGAAGAAGAAAACGCACTTATTTACAAAAAAAATTAACAGTGACAAAGAAAAACTTGTTTTTTTGCAAAATTTTCGGTCTTTTTTTGTTTGTTGCGCAAAAAATAAAAAAATCGCAGAGGTGATCAAATACCACCAAAAGAAAGCTCTATTTGTTGGAACAAAATGATAAAAAATTTGTTTGGGTACAGTGTAGCATGACCGCGCAATTGTCATTCAAATTGCGACATCGCTGAAAGCTGAAAATTGGCTTGGGCGGGAAGGTGTCTAAGTGCCTGGTATTGAAGTGGTTAAACAACCACGTATTACTTCCTATTCTTCGGTACAAAAACCACAGTATGCAATATATCTGTTTATAATAGAGAAAACCGCACCACCCACTCTGATATCAATGACCCATTCAGTATTTTTTCAAGTGCAAACCACAATAGGCAATATACACCTCATAAAGTGCTCTGTGCTAAATGTGAAAATATATATATTATATATATATATATATATATATATATATATATATATATATATATATATAAAAATAAATGAATAAAATATATACCTATCACAAAAGTATATATTACTGTGACCATGGGTTACTGTGAAAATGAATTAATTCCCATACAAATCCGTTATATATAAATCCCAAAGGGTACCATCAACCATACATCAAACTTATGTATCATACAAAATACAAAAAAATTTGTGCCAAAATATATATAAAGAAATGTCCAATTTGTGACACCGCTTGGGAAAAAAATCTTCTATATTCTGGTGCTATGCAAACACCCTAGATGTGAATCCACCACCTCCTATGTAATGGCCACTCACCAGAACCGGGTGAGTTTGAGCCTTTGGTTTAATTTCTGGATAACCACTCCTGAATCTGATCGTTACCGTCTGCTATTCCATAGGTTCAGTTTGGGCAGTCTCCACTCTCAAAAAGAATAAATTGCTCCCATAGTGTAGTATATTAAAGTATATTTATTTAAAAACAGTAAAAAAGCATAAGTTCCACTCACATTTGTGTGTGCCTTAGGCCGGCACTGAGCTGTTTCAGCCGTGTATATGGGATCACCCAGATCAGCGCGTGTTTCCTCTCTGCTCGTTTGCGCTCCATGCCTCGCTTCCGTTCAAATCAGAAGTCGCGTCACGAATTTCCCAGCAGCCTCTACGTGTTTCGCAGTCAATATTTGCGTCATCAGGAAGCTGCTGGGATGTTGCCCTAACCTGTTTATATTCTGACAGTACCTGCCCGTTCATATTAACATTAATTAGGTGTTATTAGAGTCCCGCCAGAAGTATTACAACCACCATCTTTGTTTTGATTCCCTGCTATTGGTCGGCCGCCTCCTACCGGAAGTGTTAATACCACCATGTTTGATTTGGTATTCCCTTACCCTTTTTAGATTCGTATTACCTTATTTTACCTTTATATGTGCCAAATGCGGATCGATGCCTCACCTATCACCCTCTTTTTTTAGCCCATGTATTATGTTTTACCTTTATAAAAATTATTTTTCAACTATTAGGTGTCCCGGAAGCCTGCTATTAAATTTGAATGTTTCCGGTTGTCACTGCCATATATGTGACCCTCTATCTAGGCAGGTGTCCCCACCAACACAGCTGACTCACTATTACAAAATATATTAAAAACCATATATAAATTATAAAAATTATATCTATAAAACCACAAGTTTAATTTCATTTTGGCTTTATACTTTATATTACACAAAAACTCATAAGATTGAAATAAAAATTGAAAAAAATGCCTATGTATACATTATAACGTCACCCCCAGTATTAGAATGATTACCCTATTTTGTATCCCCATCTTCGCATTTTACCACCTATAAAAATATATGTACTTAAAAAAAAAATAAAAAAAAGAAAAATCGAAAAAACAAAAAAAGATAATAGAAACAAAAATATCAAAAAATATTATAGTGAACAAAATAAATAATAAGTAAAAATAAAATTAAAATAAAATAAAATGAAAATATAGAATGTGTGGAAATGGGAAATGGGAAATTGGGGTTACGTCAGTAATCCTCTATCAAACAGTTCACATCAAGTTCCACATTTAACCCCTGCGGCCTCATTGTATCTAATTTGAATATCCAATGCGTTTCATTCCGTGATATTTCCCTTTTTAGATTCAAATTCCTCCAGTTTTGTTCTACTCTGTCAATGGCAAAAAATGTCAGGTGTTTTGGATCTCGACTATGTTCGTCTCTGAAATGTTTTGAGACACTATGGTGTTTATATCCCTTTTTAATGTTCCTGATGTGTTCACCTATACGTATCGAGAGTGTTCTGGTGGTCCTACCTACGTACTGGAACCCACAGCTGCATTCCATTACATAGATAACGTGGGTGCTATGGCATGTTATTAATTTGTCAATTTTAAATTTCCGTTTGTTTGAGTGGGATTGGAATTCCAGTGTTTTTCTTGTTTCCTTATTTGTAAGCCTGCATGGTTTACATTTACCGCACCGAAAAAACCCTTTGTGGTCAAAAAATGTAGTAATTTTCTTAGGGGGGTCAGGTACATTTTTGACCAGTTGGGTCCCTAATCCTTCCAGCCCGTCTATAAACGTGGGCAGGGCTGGGAGGATCTGACTTAGTTGTGGGTCACTGCTGATAATAGGCCAATGTTTTCTTATAATCCCCTCTAGGATTTTGTACTGCTTATTAAAGCCTGTTATAAATGGTACATCATTCATATTTTTATTTTTGTTTTGCTTTTTAGTTTTCTTGTTCTGCAACATATCTTTTCTGTTGCTACACCCTATTTTGTCCCTAATTATCTCCAGTTCTCCTTGGTTGTATCCTTTGTCCATGAACCTTTCAATCAGAATATCTGTTTGTTTGTAATAATCCTCCATTAGGTCGCAATTGCGCCTTATCCTAATGAATTGCCCCTTTGGGATGGCCTTTTTCCACTTTGGGTGATGGCAACTACTGAATGGTATATAACCGTTACGGTCTGTTTCTTTGAAATACGTTTTAGTTTGAAGGGACTCCCCCCTCTTGAAAATTTCCAAATCCAAGAAGTTAATGGTGTCCCTTTTTATGCTCACCGTAAATTTTATATCATACTGGTTGTCTCCAATATGAGTTACAAATGATTCAAGTTCTCTCTGGCTACCTTCCCAAACAATCAAGATGTCATTTATGAATCGTTTGTAAATTAATATCTGTGGCCAACATTTTCCGAATATCTCCTCTTCCTCCCATTTATTCAGGATAATGTTGGCCACACTGGGGGCATATTTATTCCCCATACCCACACTCTTCGTTTGTTTGTAGTACTTACAGTACTTACTCTCAGGCCTTCTAGTATAAACCACCTTTGTTTCAGTTTCAGATGTGAAAAGTGTTTCATGGACCATGCAACTGCGGCCAGTGCATCCGTTTGCTTGATGTTGGTATAAAGAGATTCCACATCTATTGTTACTAATAGTTTGGTCTCATTTACCCTAAGGTCTCTTAACTGTTTAATGATGTCTGTACTGTCTCTGATGAAAGCCTGTCCTTTTCCTGCTAGTGGCTGTAGAAATACATCAAGGTATTCACCTAGTCTGGAGAAAACGGATCCAATCCCACTGATTATGGGTCTACCTGGTGGTTTGGTGTTATTTTTTATGAACCTTTGGGACCTGGTAAATGACCGGTACCTTAGGTGCCTCTGGTAATAGATATCTCCCTTCCCTTTTATTTAGTATTTTATCAGCAATGCCCTTATTCAAATACTTTTTATGTTTAGTTTTAAATTCTCTATTGGGGTTTTTCTTTAATGCTTGATAGGTGGTTTGATCCTTCACTAATCTATCCAATTCCAACCCATAGTCTTTTTTAGTCAGAACCGCCAGCCCCCCCCCCCCCCCCTTTACAAATGTGAGTGGAACTTTATGCTTTTTTACTGTTTTTAAATAAATATACTTTAATATACTACACTATGGGAGAAATTTATTCTTTTTGAGAGTGGAGACTGCCCAAACTGAACCTATGGAATAGCAGACGGGAACGATCAGATTTAGGAGTGGTTATCCAAAAATTAAACCAAAGGCTCAAACTCACCCGGTTCTGGTGAGTGGCCATTACATAGGAGGTGGTGGATTCATATCTAGGGTGTTTGCATAGCACCAGAATATAGAATGTTTTTTTCACAAGCGGTGTCACAAATTGGACATTTCTTTATATATTTTTTGGCACAAATTTTTTTGTACTTTGTATGATACATAAGTTTGATGTATGGTTGATGGTACCCTTTTGGATTTATATATAACGGATTTGTACGGGAATAAATTCATTTTCACAGTAACCTATGGTCACAGTAATATATACTTTTGTGATGGGTATATATTTTATTAATTTATTTTTATATATATATTTTTGCACATTTAGCACAGAGCACTTTATGAGGTGTATATTGCCTATTGTAGTTTGCACATGAAGAAATACTGGGTGGGTCATTAATATCAGAGTGGGTGGTGCGGTTTTCTCTATTATAAACAGATATATTGCATACCGTGGTTTTTGTACCTAAGAATAGGAAGTAATATACGTGGTTGTTTAATGATATCAGAGTGGTTGGCGCGGTTCTTCTTTATAACATTTATATTCACAGTTACCCAAATTAGGGAAACTGTTTTCTTGACTGCAGCACACCACATTAGTAAATGCACTAGTGAACAATATAGAGTAAAATATTTATATAATTGGAGCCGGTACCCTCACATATATATTATTTAACAATTTACTTATTTGGTAGAAAGTTTCTGTATGAGCAGCACAATAATGGAGGTCTTTTCTTTTTTGGCCAATCGCAAGCTTGACCTTGGGGATGTATTTGAGCAATTTGATAACACCACGGCAGTTCATTTAGAACAGGGATTTAAACACCTCAAAAATGCTATGGACAAACAGATTAGGGTGTGGTGGGACATCATGACCCTAGAGAAATATAGGGATGCCAAAATCACACCCAGAAGGCTCAGATGGGACATAGGACCCAATGATGGGTTGATGGACAAAGCTTTATCAAAAGCTTGGTTCAATTTTTTCAACGGATGTGAAAATAAATTGCTGGATATCATTATTGATAGGCAGAGGATTAAACAGAGGGCAATATAAATAGTATAAAAGAGAATATGTTGCCCCATGTGGAAAGTAATGATTATAAAACCAGAGCTACTAAACTACAAGAGTTCTTGGTCAAAACAGACATTGCAGTAAAAAGAAAGAAAGTAAAAAAAATATCAAAGGGATAAAAAGGATTATCTGGCCGGTAATGTATACAAATGGCAGGAGGATGAAATAGCAATCAGTTCTAACAATACATCCCTCAGTGATGATTTGGAAAATTGGGGTCTCGAACAGGGAGGCCAACCCAATATGGGAAATCCTATCCCTGTTTCTAACATCACCAATAGGGCAGACCCCACTACCAGTACTAGCACCCAAAACAAAACTACACAGAATGGAGTGGACCAAGGAGCCCACCCACCAAATCCACCATACCAACCACCAATGGGACAATACCCTAGACCCTGGAGAGGGGGCTTTAGAGGGAGGGGTAGGGGGTTTTACAACCAAAATTATGGTTACCCCTAGGGGCAGGGGGAATGGAGGGATTGGACAGAACCCTACAAACCACCTATGCCTGTGTTACAGATGAGCAGGGGAGGGTGGAACAGATACCCACAGGATGGTGGACCAAACGGAAAACCACAAGGAGGAGAGGGTGTAGAGGGGGAATCAAAAAGAAAAAGAGAGAACTAGGTAAGGGGCTATTTAATCTAAGGGAAGTAGTGTTCACCCAGGAAGAGTTATTAGTACTAGATAAGGGGATAAAATATGCCCCTAATAGATTTTTTAACCAATTCGAAGCGTTCATTGATTTACAAAAACTCATAAGAAAACTTAATTTGAAGAAGCACTTTATGAATAAAGGGGAAATGGTTCAACAACAAGGTACTACTTTATACTCACACAGCTCATTAAAAAATAAATCTACCTTTAACCGGAAATCTACTGCAAACCATCACATTGAGGTATTCAAACGAATGATGGAAAAAGAGATTAAGAACATCAAACCATATGTATCGAAGAAAACTGATAGAATTTGGCAGGGAATCAAAAGGATAGAGAAACGGAAAAACATAGTAATCAGACCAGCAGACAAGGGGAGGGCTGGTGGTTCTGACTAAAATAGACTATGGGTTGGAATTGGATAGATTAGTGAAGGATCAAACCACCTATCAAGCATTAAAGAAAAACCCCAATAGAGAATTTAAAAATAAACTTAAACAGTATTTGAATAAGGGCATTGCTGATAAAATACTAAATAAAAGGGAAGGGAGATATCTATTACCAGAGGCACCTAAGGTACCGGTCATTTACCAGGTCCCAAAGGTTCATAAAAAATAACAACACCAAACCACCAGGTAGACCCATAATCAGTGGGATTGGATCAGTTTTCTCCAGACTAGGTGAATACCTTGATGTATTTCTACAGCCACTAGCAGGAAAAGGACAGGCTTTCATCAGAGACAGTACAGACATCATTAAACAGTTAAGAGACCTTAGGGTAAATGAGACCACACTATTAGTAACAATAGATGTGGAATCTCTTTATACCAACATCAAGCAAACAGATGCACTGGCCGCAGTTGCATGGTCCATAAAACACTTTTCATATCTGAAACTGAAACAAAGGCGGTTTATACTAGAAGGCCTGAAAATGGCCATGGGCAACAACTTTTTCTGGCACCAGCATAAGTACTACAAACAAACGAAGTGTGTGGGTATGGGGAATAAATATGCCCCCAGTGTGGCCAACATTTTTCTGAATAAATGGGAGGAAGAGGAGATATTCGGAAAATGTTGGCCACAGATATTAATTTACAAACGATTCATAGATGACATCTTGAATGTTTGGGAAGGTAGCCAGAGAGAACTTGAATCATTTGTAACTCATATTGGAGCCAACCAGTATGATATAAAATTTATGGTGAGCATAAAAAGGGACACCATTAACTTCTTGGATTTGGAAATTTTCAAGAGGGGGGAGTCCCTTCAAACTAAAACGTATTTCAAAGAAACAGACAGTAACGGTTATATACCGTTCAGTAGTTGCCATCACCCAAAGTGGAAAGAGGCCATCCCGAAGGGGCAATTCATTAGGATAAGGCGCAATTGCGACCTAATGGAGGATTATTACAAACAAACAGATATTCTGATTGAAAGGTTCATGGACAAAGGATACAACCAAGGAGAACTGGAGATAACTAGGGACAAAATAGGGTGTAGCAACAGAGAAGGTATGTTGCAGAACAAGAAAAATAAAAAGCAAAACAAAAATAAAAATATGAATGATGTACCATTTATAACAGGCTTTAATAAGCAGTACAAAACCCTAGAGGGGATTATAAGAAAACATTGGCCTATTATCAGCAGTGACCCACAAATAAGTCAGATCTTCCCAGCCCGGCCCACGTTTATTTATAGACGGCTGGAAGGATTAGGGACCAACTGGTCAAAAATGTACCTGACCCCCCTAAGAAAATGACAAAAAATTTTGACCACAAAGGGTTTTTTCGGTGAGGTAAATGTAAACCGTGCAGGCTTACAAATAAGGAAACAAGTAACACTGGAATTCCAATCCCACTCAAACAAATGGAAATTTAAAATTGACAAATTAATAACATGCCATAGCACCCAAGTAATCTATGTAATGGAATGCAGCTGTGGGTTCCAGTATGTAGGTAGGACCACCAGAACATTCTTGATACGTATAGGTGAACACATCAGGAACATTAAAAAGGGATATAAACACCATAATGTCTCAAAACATTTCAGAGACGTACATAATCGAGATTCAAAACACCTGAAATTTTTTGCCATTGACAGAGTAGAACAAAACTGGAGGAATTTGAATCTAAAAAGGGAAATATCACGGAATGAAATGCATTGGATATTCAAATTAGACACAATGAGGCCGCAGGGGTTAAATGTGGAACTTGATGTGAACTGTTTCATAGAGGATTACTGACGTAACCCCACTTTCCCATTTCCACACACTCTATATTTTAATTTTATTTTTAATTTATTTTTATTTTTATTTTATTTTAAATTTTATTTTTTATTTATTATTTATTTTGTTCACTATAATAATTTTTGATATTTTTGTTTGTTTCGTTTTTTTCATTTTTTTTTTTTTTCGATTTTTTAAGTACATATATTTTTATAGGTGGTAAAATGCGAAGATGGGGATACAAAATAGGGTAATCATTCTAATACTGGGGGTGACGTTATAATGTATATGAAGTGACTTCAGAAAGCGAAATTTATTTGTATTTTAATTTAATTAATTTCAAAATCGTAACCTATGAAAAAAAAAAATTTAGCCATGGGAGGTGACTCCTATGAACTAATGTATATACATAGGCATTTTTTTCAATTCTTATTTCAATCTTATGAGTTTTTGTGTAATATAAAGTATAAAGCCAAAATGAAATTAAACTTGTGGTTGTATAGATATAATTTTTATATGGTTTTTCAATATATTTTGTAACAGTGATTCAACTGTGTTGGTGGGGACACCTGCCCAGATAGAGGGTCACATATATGGCAGTGACAACCGGAAACATTCAAATTTAATAGCAGGCTTTCGGGACACCTAATAGTTGAAAAATAAATAACCCATTTTTATAAAGGTAAAACATAATACATGGGCTAAAAAAAGAGAGTGATAGGTGAGGCATTGATCCGCATTTGGCACATTCATAGGTAAAATAAGGTAAAACGAATACGAATCTAAAAAGGGTAAGGGAATACCAAATCAAACATGGCGGTATTAACACTTCCGGTAGGAGGCGGCCGACCAATAGCAGGGAATCAAAACAAAGATGGTGGTTGTAATACTTCCGCTGGGACGCTAATAACACCTAATTAATGTTAATATGAACGGGCAGGTACTGGCAGAATATAAACAGGTTAGGGCAACATCCCGTGACGCGACTTCCGGTTTGAACGGAGGCGAGGCGTGGATCGCAAACGAGCAGAGAGGAAACACACGCTGATCTGGGTGATCCCATATACACGGCTGAATCAGCTCAGTACCGGCCTAAGGCACACACAAATGTGAGTGGAACTTATGCTTTTTTACTGTTTTTAAATAAATATACTTTAATATACTACACTATGGGAGCAATTTATTCTTTTTGAGAGTGGAGACTGCCCAAACTGAACCTATGGAATAGCAGACGGTAACGATCAGATTCAGGAGTGGTTATCCAGAAATTAAACCAAAGGCTCAAACTCACCCGGTTCTGGTGAGTGGCCATTACATAGGAGGTGGTGGATTCACATCTTGAGTGTTTGCATAGCACCAGAATATAGAAGATTTTTTCACAAGCGGTGTCACAAATTGGACATTTCTTTATATATTTTGGCACAAATTTTTTTGTATTTTGTATAATACATAAGTTTGATGTATGGTTGATGGTACCCTTTTGGATTTATATATAACGGATTTGTATGGGAATTAATTCATTTTCACAGTAACCCATGGTCACAGTAATATATACTTTTGTGATGGGTATATATTTTATTAATTTATTTTTATATTATATATTTGCACATTTAGCACAGAGCACTTTATGAGGTGTGTATTGCCTATTGTAGTTTGCACATGAAGAAATACTGGGTGGGTCATTAATATCAGAGTGGGTGGTGCGGTTTTCTCTATTATAAACAGATATATTGCATACTGTGGTTTTTGTAAGAATAGGAAGTAATACGTGGTTGTTTAATGATATCAGAGTGGTTGGCCCGGTTCTTCTTTATAACATTTATACTCTTTCCTAGTGCCTGCACCTCTTTATCTCCACCCGCGTCTGTGCTGGCCCCTGCCGGCACCTGCCGTCTACGTTCCTGGCTCTCCTTTAGTATGGAGGGACTTCTCAGTGATGACAGTTGCTTCCCCAGATTTAGAACCTGGGCCTCGAGGCGATTTAGTTTGCAGTTGCAGCGCTATACAAATCATTCATTCACAATGTGCTTACATTTTGCACAGCAGTATTCACCCTCGATCGGATGATCAAGGAACGCATACATGCCGTAAGATGTACACGAGTCGCTTCTCCACACCCGCCAGGCATTGTACCTATACCCTGTCCAAATTACCTAACAACTAGCTTCCTGACACTAATACTCAACAAGACAATACACAGGTACTCAAGACAATACACAGGTACTCAACAAGACAATACACAGGTACTCAACAAGACAATACACGTGCACTCAACAAGACAACACACGTGCACTCGCAGAACTATGTGCACTTGCAGAACTATGTGCACTTGCAGAACTACGTGCACTTGCAATACACAAGTACACAATACACAAGTACTAACGATCCACACACACTACTCAGGCAACTCTCAGGTAATCACACTACACATGTACTATGACCCCTGTTATATATTGCCTTATTATTTTTGAAAAAAATTGTACTTTCCACCCAGTGACCTCCTTGATAAATGTTTCCAGGGATTCACCAAAAAGGTATTTCCCGTCAAAGGGCATATGGGAGAGATGTTTCTTGCACTAAAGCTCTGCAGTCCAACATTTGAACTCAAGGGTCCTTCACATGTGCACCAAAAGAAGGTCCATTTTGGATACATGGTGAAAATATCTGCTTTTCCATCAACCCAAGGGAGCAGGGCCAGAGGCAAGAGTTTCAGTTGTTGGAAGACAGAAGGGTCCATCACGTTCTTAGATCAGATTGCTAAGGTCTGGCAGATGGACACAGTCTTAAGCCCCATACACACGGTCGGATTTTCCGATGGATTCTGTCCTATCAGACAATGTTGTCGGAAATTCCGACCGTGTGTAGGCACCATCGGACAGTTTCCATCGGATTGTCCGACGGACAAAGTCCTATCTCCTGCTGGATAGATTTTTTGACAACAAAGTCCGATCACACCAAATCCGATCGTGTGTAGCGAATTCCGACGGACAAAGTGCTACGCATGCTCAGATCACATTACAAGACCAAAGCTATTGGCTACTAGCCTCTACGTAGTCCCGTCGTACGCAACAAACGTCACCACGTTCAGAATGATCGGATTTTCCGACAACTTTGTCCGACCGTGTGTACGCAAAACCAACATCGGACAAAGTACGACGGACCTGGTCCTCGGATAATCTGAGCGTGTGTATGGGGCTTTAGGGCCTGCAAGAGAGAACCAGGCCTTAGAAAGGGGTTCCAGTCCTTTATCCACATGGTCTTTAACCCTTTTATCTTTTGTCTACCAAGGTATGTTTATAAAGGTCCTGGTGGTCCTGGGGTTAGAGCAAGCTCACAACTACTTCTGCAACCATGATCTTTGTTATTGTTTTTTAAAACCATTGAAGGGCTTTCAGGTAAAAATGGTCCAGGCAGTTCCAGAGCTGCCCAAACACTTTTACAGAGCTCTGGATGTTGGAGTAAGTCAAAGCTGTATCCTTAAGTTTGGGAAAGATGTCAGTAGACTAACACTACTTGGGTACCAGGTTCCAAAAAATGGACAAGATACAATCTTTATCCTTCTTAGCCGGATATGCAGAAGCAGCTGCGGCTAGACAAAATCAAAGATGGACTCTGAAGGAGATTGTGTGGGTGCTTGCTTGTGGCCCCTGTGTTCTGAGACAGCCAACATGGCTGAACTTTATCCCATAATCAGACATAGTAGTAGAAAATTGCTACCATTGAAAGAGGCATGAGACAGTTGTCTGGGCTTTGGGTTTTAAAACCCTTGTGGGGGTTCGCTGCAAACCCCTTGAGCTATTAGTTGAATATAAGCCAGCAAGGCCTTCAAAGCCTCCCCCTTTATGCTTGTGATCTGTCATAGTGTGCCTGCAAGTGAGGGATTACAACAAGGGATACTCTGGAGACACAACCAAAACAGAAAGGGATAATGTCATCTGTGATTAGTCACTGGAGGGAACAGAGCTCCCAATCATGTCCCAGAGGATCAGGGTGCTGGAGTAGCTCAGTAGATAGTGGGAGAGAGTGAGGAAAAATGGGTACACGTGTGCTGTATAAACAACCAGAGGAGG
This sequence comes from Lithobates sylvaticus, assembly GCA_028564925.1. Lineage (NCBI taxonomy): Eukaryota > Metazoa > Chordata > Amphibia > Anura > Ranidae > Lithobates > Lithobates sylvaticus. Next base: position 132,798,136 of record CM053028.1, read on the forward strand.
GAGGCTGCACAGACTTGGTAGATAAACACAAGCTCATCTAATGTCACGAATACATAAAAAAAGGTTGCAGCGCTCTCTCCAATTGCAAGATTGAAACAGAAATGGTCACAACCAGTGCCCCTGAGACTGGCCCCTTAGGGAAGACCAGCACATCCCGGCTCACATAAGGGACAAAGCTGTGACTTACTGTAGTGTAAGTGTTTCATGTAGCACCCATCAGGCAGGTAGGCAGGATGCAGGGAACATGCCCCATATTCGCCCTCTTAGTGTGTATGCTCCCTAAGGAGACTTTAGGGGCAGGGTTCCTCAGAAGAGTAAGACAATTCTTTTTAGAGGCTATATACACTTTAACAACAATCAAACAAAAGGCTAATAGGTCAATAACTAAACTTGTACAATTGCCAAATTTTTTGAAAATGAGCTGAGTTGCCGAAAGCTAGAAATATAGCGCCACATCCCTTACATAAAGTCAAAATTTGGTTCAAAGAACAAAGAATGGGACTTTTAAGGCGCAAAAATACAAGAAAAATTACATTAATAGAAAAAAGTTTTATTAAATTTCACAATATAACTTGATATTGCATATTTGACATCAAATGTCTATGAAAACGTTTTTTTAAAAACCATACATCGCTAAACAGAGATGAACTTTTCATTTATTGCTCTTTTTCTCAACATGTTTCACCCAAACTTGGGCTTCCTCAGGAGAGTTAGATAATGTCAATTAATATTTACTGGAATAGAAAAAATACAATCAAAACATTGAATACACAACAATTGACACTGCTTTGATGGGATAATGTAGAAATGGACATCACATAATTGAAAAGTGGGTGGAGCTGGTAGGCTCAGAAGCTGACCTGAAAGTCCCGAGAGAGGGCTCTGCAGTCCACAAAAATGCTGAATACATGGGATTGTATCGAGTGCATCATAGAGAGGGAAATAATGTCCAAAACTATATCAGTTTGGCAATCCATCTATGGGGTACATTAATATAGATACTAGATTTGTTAAGATATTGGAGAGAGAAAATATATAAGTGTATGTTATCCCAAAAAATGGAAAACCCACCTGGATAATGATTCCTTGGAAAGATAATAGGAGCATATAAGGGAGCATACAAACAGGGTGCTCATAACTGCCAAAGGGGAAATCCAAGTTTAAATCTATAAGACATTTTAAAGGGAAAAAACCTTTATCCATCTGGGAAATATTATACAGATATAGTTACCATCAGCAAACCAAGGACTGATCATCATGTGCCAGGTATATATTTACCTAATGTTGAGGGTCTGCATCAACTCAGGGTGCCAGCCAGGACAGATAACTATCCAAGGAATAGGGAGGCCAGAGTGAGGTACTTAAACCCCTTTAAATAGAGTAAAGAAAAAGGGGGCATTTAGTGATCAGTTCCCGGCAGAAAAACGGATGGCAAATAGTCTGCTGATTCGCTTACCTTAAACAAGTGTTGTTTGGGGAGTGAACCTCCGCTGAGCTGCACAAATGAAGAGCTCAAACAAGTCCCCTTAAATAACCCTCTCCACCGCCGTTTTGGCGCCAAAATCTCGGCGCCAAACGGTCATGTGAGGACAAGTGATGTCACTGCAGGAGCACGAGGCGCACAGGAAGTGACAGCCGTGAAACAGGAAGTGCCATCCCCAACAGGAAGCCAGAGCAACTGACCTCTGTGCTGATAGCAAATTGAATCACAGGATGTAAGGTCACATCTGAAGGACTGTCAGCAAAGGAGTAAAAGGGAAATGGACTGACAATATTGCCAGTACATGTCAGTGAAGGGATATTTAGATATATCCCTGGGCTGAATGTGATCAGTGTGTAGGAATGATTTTGGGTCACAAAACAGATCCATATGTACTACCTCTGTTTTCTTGGGACATATATGTAACCAAGATAACGGCCGCAGTTTAGCGCAAGCGTTTAACCCTTAAGTGACTGGAACGGCACAAATTAGGAGAAAAATAGACGGATGAGGTCTAAAGACTCCGATAACGCCTCACGTGTCCATATGAGGCACCTGAACCCCATTTCAAAGCATCTTGCTACAAATGTATATAAGGCTGCAAATATTGCTCCTTTAAAGGGACCAGAACTAAAAGTGGCTGATACTAATTAAATACAAATACAATGGAGCAGTGGAGCTAGCCAAAGGGCCCCCTACCATGATCCATAGGTCAGCAAGCACCACACCAAGCAAAATATGTGATGAACATCTGAATAATAATAACAAACAGTACAAGGGATAAATAAAGAGAATACACATAATAATATACATATTTAAATGAAAACCAATAATGTTCTCAAAAAGGAGTGACAATGGCGACCTACCCCTATAAGAAGGGTTTGAAGCTCAGAGATTCATTCAAGCCAGGATGCACAGTGGCTCTAAGGTTATGAATCCATTTTGATTCTCTCTGTAAGAGAGTTTTATCAATATCACCTCCGCAGTTGAAATCTGGTACATATTCTAGTGCAAAAAACTTCATCTGTGAAATATCGTATGAATGGTAGAGCCCCATATGTCGACTAATGGGGGTCTCCATTTTTTTCTTTTTAATGAGGGATACATGATCTCTAATTCTATGAAAGAAGGGTCGTTTAGTTTTCCCTACATAAAAAGCCTGACAGGCACATGTCATGAGGTAAACAACCCCAATAGTCTTACATGTTGCATAAAAGTTGGGCTTAAAGGTTTGACCAGAGGGCAGCATTATTTCAGTCGAATTAATCAGTAAATCACAGAATTCACATTTTCCACAGGGGGAAGTACCTTTTCTATGTGTCTTTGTTCTTGAGGTAAGATGGCTATGAACTAGTCGATCTTTTAAAGAGGTAGATTTGCGGTAGGTAATTTGTGGGTGAGCACCCACATATTTTTGGGAAACAGCTCTATACATGTAACCTAAACAGTTATAATCTAATTTCATTGAGCTGAACTGAAGAATGTGTATACCAAAAAGAAACAGCGCTAGCAAATAGTGATATTAATAATAGTGATAAATGTGCTAAATACATGTACCAAGACCTAAGACCGCAGCAAAAACTATAACTCTCGTTACAACATTGCCCAACGGATGTGAATAAACAATATCATAAATTTAAAGGAATCTAATCGGTGTCCAATATAATCCTGTGATATGATGAAAAAGAAGAGTCCAGCATAAAAAATAAGATTACAAACAATAAACAATAAAGTCCCCTTCTTGGGCTGAACTCACCAAAGCAAAAAAGAGCAGCTGTTGAAACAAGCAAGCGTGCTAAATAGAATCCAAAGGACACCGGATACAAGCGCAGCTATTGAAGCAGACAGGTATGCTGAAGGACATCCAAATGGCCCCGGATAAACTTTTCACTGGTGTGAGCTCCAAAATCCATATAGATTTTACCCAAAAAGAAAGAAAACACTGGATGGTGAAGTGCTGTGGGGTGAGAGTAAAAACTGCGCGCTTGGCGCTACTTACAAGGTGCAAGAGAAAACAAACTTTCAGAGTATAACTTCCGCGATCGCCACTGAATAAGCGTGCGTTCCACGGAGGCAGGAAAGTGACGTCGGTAGTATCGTAGGCCGGAAATTACGTCAACGCGTTTCGCCCCTCCTCCAGGGCGTCACTTCCGGCCGACCTGAGAGATATTTATACTGATTGTTAATGTTAAACTCCTCCTAAAAAAGGTGGAGCAAGGACGCCAATCATAGTAACAGGAAGTAAGTTCAAAACATAGCCTGCATAGTCATCATGTTGGTTTGCCTTGCATGAAAGAAAAACTTTATTTAACGGATGCACATTAATCCGTTCAATATACAAAACATAACAGTTAAAATTAAATATGAATATATCAAATATAAAAGATGCATATAAACGAAATATACATATAAAACATTATAATGGAAATGGAACTTGAAATTACTATACATAATAGCAATGTAATCATGACTGGAATAAAAATAAATATTATTATAATAAAATAATATAATAATAAAATAATAAATGAATAAAAATAAATAAAAATAAAAGAAAAAATTAAATGAAAAAATAAATATACATAAAAATAAATATAAATAAATTGGAAAATAAAAAATAAAATAAAAATAAAATAAAAATAAAATAATAATAAAATTAAAATAAAAGCGAAATAAATAAAATTAAAAATAAAAATGAAAATAAATAAAGATAAATAAAAAAAAAGATAAAAATATATATTCCAGAGATGATACATATGCAAATTATTACCAATTAGAAAGAAAACAATTGAGATCCAGATCAATATTGATACCTAGGGGGCTTAAAGTGGACAGTCTTTGGATCCATTGTGTTTCATTCTGCGAGATTGATCGTTTGAGATTGGAACCTCTCCAATTCTCTTCCACTCCATCAATCCCACAGAAGGTTAAAACACTAGGATCTCGTCCATGATGCATCCTAAAGTGGTTGGAAAGGCTATGATGCCTGTATCCCTTCCTGATCCTATTTACATGTTCCCTTAACCTTACCCATAAAGGGTGAACTGAAGAATACTACATGCGACTTTTGTTAAAGCTGAGCTCTGGGCTCTGGGTACAAAACTTTCATTCAAATAAATTCCTCATTAGCGTCAACGGGGGGGGGGGGGGGGTTTAAGGGGGGTCGCTTTTTTGGGGTAGATTAGTGGGGGGTTGCTATGAAGGTTTTTTTGGTGGGGATTAGTGATTGTTAGGGAAATGTTTTTTGGGAGGGGATTTGTCTCAAGAAGGGGGATTTAAAGGGGAGGATTTTTGCTAGTAGGGATGATTGTGGGGATTTGAGCTAGGAGGGGAAATTCGGGGGGGGGGGGGGGGGGGGGGTATTTGGGCTAGGAAGGAAAATTTGTTTGCGGGTAGGGGGGGGGGGGGGGGTTTGTGTTAGGGAGGGGGTTTTGGGTGGATTTGTGCTGGGAGAGGAATGTGTTAATGGGGAAATTGTGGGGGAGGAGGGGATTTATACTAGGAGGAGGGATTTGTGGGGAGGGGCTTTGAGCTAGGCGGGGACATTTTTTTTGGGAGGGGGGGATTTGGGGGAAGGATTTGCGCTAGTAGGGATGATTAGGGGGATTTGTACTGGGGGAGGATTTGTGCTGGGGGGGACATTTTGAGGGATAGTGGATTTGTGTTATAATGGGTGATTTTTTTGAGGGGGGGAGGAGAGATTTGGGAAGAGAGAGGGTTGGAGCTGGGAGGGGGCATGGGGGGCAAAGACTTATACTGGGAGGAGGGATTTCAGCAGGGAGGGGGATTTGTACTGGGAGGAGGTGTGGGGAGAATTTTAGCTTGCAAAGGGAATATATGCTTAAGAGCAGTTATCGGTCTTTAGTACAGGAAGCTCCTGCATAGAGACACATTTTCTCACTGAATTACTGCACAGATCTGGAGGACATACACAAAGATTCAAGAAAGAATACACACAACTCTTTATTTAGACAATATTTGCTTTGTTCAACTTTAATGCACCTAACTGCTTGACATTAAAACTAAAGGCTTAAGGGTTTTAACCATATTCAGTGTCTCACAAAAGTGAGTACACCCCTCACATTTTTGTAAATATTTTATTATATCTTTTCATGTGACAACACTGAAGAAATTACACTTTGCTACAATGTAAATTAGTGAGTGTACAGCTCGTATAACACTGTTAATTTGCTGTCCACTCAAAATAACTCAACACACACAGGGACGTACCTAGAGCAGTTGGCACCCCGGGCGGATCATATATCAGGCACCACCCACCTTAAAATGTAAAAATACCCCACTGTGCCATCTGCATACCTCTGGACCCCTTTACATTACACAGCACCCTGCACCTCTGCACCCGTTTACATTACACAGCCCCCCACAGCTCTGGACCCCCTGCATGTTACACAGACCCCCTACAGTGCAGATCCCCCTACAGTGCAGACCCCCTCCCTACAGTACAGACCCCCCCTACAGTGCAGACCACCTCTACAGTACAGAATCCTCCCCTACAGTAGAATCCTCCCCATCAGTGCAGACCCTCCTACAGTACAGACCCCTCCACCCTACAGCGCAGACCCCCCTACAGTACAGACTCCTCACCACTACAGTGCAGACTCCCATACAGTAAAGACCCCCCCCCCCCCACAGTGCACAGACCCCCCTACAGTGCACAGACCCCCCTACCAATACAGACCCCCCCTACAGACCCATAATGTACCTCGGAACACACACAGAGAGCACAAGGCAGTGGCATTGCAGGGGGGGAGGTGCGAGCTGCACCCAAGTGACACCTGTCGGCACAGTGATCCGGGACCCGGCGCAACAATCCCCTTCTCTCTGTGGTGGCGGCTCTGATCAGTCTCGGCAGCGGCAGGGCAGTGCCTCCCCTTCCTCCTTTATGTCTACACAGTGCTGTGCATGCAGGAGGAGGGGGAGGTGGCTTCACTCTGCTTGGCTGTGACAGCCGCTGCCGAGACTGATCAGAGCCGCGACCACAGAGAGAAGGGGATTGTTGCGCCGGGTCCCGGATCACTGCGCCGACGGGTGTCACTCACTCAGATGCGGCTCGCACCCCCCCTGAAATGCCACTGCCTTGGGCTCTCCCTGTGTGGTCTGTCACCGCGCGGTGCCGCTGCCTAACCCACGGCGCTGTCTCCTCTTCAGTCACGGAGGGGAAGGGCGCTGGCCTGACACCCCCTCAGTGTGTGGCACCCGGGGGCGGCCCGCTCCCCACCTAGTACGCCACTGAACACACAGCCATTAATGTCTAAACCGCTGGCAATAAAAGTGAGTACATCCCTAAGTGAAAATGTCCAAATTGGGCCCAAAGTGTCAATATTTTGTGTGGCCAACATTATTTTCCAGTACTGCCTTAACCCTCTTGGGCATGGAGTTCACCAGAGCTTCACAGGTTGCCATTGGAGTCCTCTACCACTCCTCCATGACGACATCACTGAGCTGGTGGATGTTAGAGACCTTGCACTCCTCCACCTTCAGTTTGAGGATGCCCCAAAGATGCTCAATAGGGTTTAGGTCTGGAGACATGCTTGGCCAGTCCATAACCGTTACCCTCAGCTTCTTTAGCAAGGCAGTGGTCATCTTGGAGGTATGTCACAGTACATTTTGGCATTCATGGTTTCCTCAATGAACTGTAGCTCCCCAAGTGCGGGCAGCACTCATGCAGCCCCAGACCATGACACTCCCACCACCATGCTTGACTGTAGGCAGGACACACTTTTCTTTGTGCTCCTCACCTTGTTGCCGCCACACATGCTTGACACCATCTGAACCAAATACGTTTATCCTAGTCTCATCAGACCACAGGACATGGTTCCAGTAATCCATGTCCTTAGTCTGCTTGTCTTCAGCAAACTGTTTGTGGGCTTTCTTGTGCATCATCTTTAGAAGAGGCTTCCTTCTGGGATGACAGTCATGCAGACCAATTTGATACCGTGTGTGGCGTATGGACAGAGCACTGACAGGCTGACCCCCCACCCCTTCAACCTCTGCAGCAATGCTGGCAGCACTCATATGTCTATTTCCCAAAGGCAACCTCTGGATATGACGCTGAGCACTTGCACTCAACTTCTTTTCTCAACCATGGCGAGGCCTATTCTGAGTGGAACCTGTCCTGTTAAACCACTGTATGGTCTTGCAGCTCAGTTTCCGGGTCTTGGCAATCTTCTTATAGCCTAGGCCATCTTTATGTAGAGCAACGATTCTTTTTTTTCAGCTCCCCAGAGAGTTCTTTGCCATGAGGTGCCATGTTGAACTTCCAGTGACCAGTATGAGAGAGTGAGAGCGATAACACCAAATTTAACACACCTACTCCCCATTCACACCTGAGTCCTTGAAACACTAATGAGTCACATGACTCCGGGGAGGGAAAATAGCTAATTGGGCCCAATTTGGAAATTTTCACTTAGCGGTGTACTCACTTTTGTTGCCAGCAATTTTGACATTAATGGCTGTGTGTTGAGTTATTTTGAGGGGACAGCAAATTTACACTGTTATACAAGCTGTACACTCACTACTTTACATTGTAGCAAAGTGTCATTTCTTCAGTGTTGTCACATGAAAAGATATAATAAAATATTTACAAAATGTGAGATACTGTAAATAAAATAAAGACATCTTTATAGGATGAGGTTAAATAAATACACAAGTCTTGTGTAGGATTTATCATCAGTGCCTAGCCTTTCAGCTACAGTATCCAGTTCTGCTATCATCTAATTCATGATGTAATTCCTATGGAAACCTGCATAGATGGCAGCACAATGTCTATGATGCATCCTGTGGGTGGTCTCCCTGCAAACAGCACTACACTCCCCCTTAGCAGCATCACTTGATTCTGCATAGAGACGAAGCAGCTGGCTTGCTTTAATTCAATAAGGCATTCAGGAAGCGAAAAGCAAAAGCAAATAGAAAAAAAAAAAAAAAAAATCAGATGACATAGAATTCAAAAGACAATGCACTGAAAGCAAATCAATGGAAATTGTAGGCAAACCCTACCCTTTCAGTGATTCCTGGTTCTTCCACTTCACCTGATGTATGGCTGGTGAAATATAGCAGGATGGATCCAGATTATGCAGCGTTTGAAAGTGCCCTATGTAATGAATTTAAAGATTTCTTCAAAAAGGTCAGTGATGCATACAAGGAACTGAAAGAAGACTTGACACCATACAGAGATGATCGCTACTACAGGTACTGTAATATGGCTCCTGCTAAAATTCACCTGTCACTGCTGCCTCTTTAGGGTATTACTGCAATAAACTGGCTCACCACCAATGTTAATATTATGCTGATGCTTTAAAATATAGGTGGTATGATATCGATCGGCACTGTATAGTGGACAAAATGAATATATCTTAAGAAGTGTGGCATAGACTGACATCTTCTCTTCTGTAATAATGCCTCTGTAGTCCATGTCTGTCAGTCTGTTGTTATACTGAACTACCTACAGGTTGTCTCTTAGCATGGGCTAAAAGCACTATACTATACTGGTATATTGTGTACTATACAGAGAATGAGAATTTCCACAAACTGCTAAGTCTATTCAACAGCTCCGCTTAAAACCCAAAACTATAAAAAAAACTAAAATAATAATACAACCACAAAACAGTACCTGCCACCGGTCTCCAGTCTTCCTCAATTTCTACAATTCAGATGGCCGGGGCAGTTTATATTTATTTAGGATTTGTATGTGCTGCTGTGCTGTTATTAATGTGTGTCAAGTTATATTTTATCTTACTATGCAACGATTATTCGCAAAAGACAAAATCTGTAACATTCCTAGTAAAAGATGAAAGTATATACTGTTAAAAAAAAAAAAAAATGTAAATGTGAACACCCCATTGTGTACTTAAAAGTGGGGTATGCCTGTATATCATTAATAGCTAAGGCAAACAATGCCCTGTGGTCAGTGGGAGCAAAAAATTCCCCAAAGTTGGTGGTAAGTGGGAGAAATAATGCGCCATCGGTTTTAGTGAGAGTAATGCCCCGTACACACGATCGGACTTTCCAACAACAAAACCGTGGATTTTTGTTCGAAGGATGTTGGCTCCAACTTGTCTTGCATACACACGGTCACACAAATGTTGGCCAACAATTACGAAACGTAGTGACGTACAAGACGTACATGATATCTCTATCACAAACGCTAGTTATATCTCCGGCTCGTACTTGATTTCGAGCATGCGTGGACTTTTGTCCGATGGACTTGTGTACACACGATCGAAAAGTCCGACAACAAACATTTGTTGGCAGAAAATTTGAGAACCTGCTAGCCAACATTTGTTAGTGGAAAGTCCGACAACAAATGTCCGATGGCGCTTACACATAATCTAACTTTCCGCCAACAAGCTCACATCCACCATTTGTTGTCGGAAAATCCGATTGTGTGTACGGGGCATAATAGTGTCTTCTTGTTGGAGTCAGTGGGAGGAATAGTGCCCCATCATTAGTGTCAGTGGGAGGAAAAATGCCCAACATTGGTGTAAGTTGAAGGAATAGTGGCCCAATATTGATATCAGTTGAAAGAATATTGTCCCATTATTTGTATCAGTGGGAGGAATTGTTCCCCATCATTGGTGGCAGTGGGAGAAATGGTTCCCCATATCTGTGGTTCAATGGTATGAATAATGCTCCATTATTTGTGTCAGAGGGGTAGAATAGTGCCCCATGTAAATGGCTGCACTTTCGGGACCACTCATCTAGACTTATAGGAAAATGTCACATTTGTTTAAAAGAACTTCTTTGCTTAAAAAAAAAAAAAAAAAAAATGTAAAGAAAACACATCCTGCAATGGAAGATTGCTTACACTTCCCCTTCTCACCAACCATTCCTTCAGATTTTTGCTTTGTTGCATGGCTACAGCCTACTGCAAATTGTACACATCTAACACAATTCCAAGTGTGTCCCCTGCTGCATGTTGTGGTTCCATCCACAAGCCCTTAGGTGATGTAGGGGCCCATGGGTAGAGCCACTTACATCTGGTACACGTGGAGGTGTCGGAAATGAAGATTCAGCTACAGGCTGTAGCTCTGGAAGTGAGTGAAGATCTGAGGAATAGCCAGCTTGATAGATGAGTATAAGGCCCCTTTCACACTGGGGCGGTTTGCAGGCGCTATTGCGCTAAAAATAGCGCCTGCAAACCGACCCGAAACAGCTGTTGCTGTGTCTTCAGTGTGAAAGCCCGAGGGCTTTCACACTGAAGCGGTGCGATTGCAGGACGCTGGAAAATGTCCTGCAAGCCGCATCTTTGGCTCGCTGTAGGAGTGGTATATTTACCGCTCCTATAGCGCCCGTTCCCATTGGAAACAATGGGGTAGCGCTCCGAACCCGCCCGCAAAACGCCGCTGCAGCGGCGGTTTGCGGGCGGTATTGACCCTTTTTCGGCCGCTCGCGGGGGGTAAAACCACCCCGCTAGCGGCCGAAATGCGCCGCAAAAACGCCGGTAAAGCGGCGCTAAAAATAGCGCCGCTTTACCACCAGCGCCCCCACCGCTCCAGTGTGAAAGTAGCCTAAGCATTCTTCTTTGTGCTACAGGCAGCACACACAAATAAAACTGCTTGAGATATGAGCAAAAAGTTTTTTTTTGGGGGTAAAAGATAATGCATGTTTTTTCTGCCAAGAAAAAAAACCTGGCTGTTTTTTTTTTTTACATTTTTCAAATTTCTTGGTAGAGCCAGAGATCTATAGGAAGCTAAAGTCGTATGCAAATCTCAGCTCTTTATAAAGTTGAGTGGGGTCTGACTCACAGTCTGCTGAGAGTCCCAGTATAGGTCTCTTAGAAAGCAACCCCCCTGACCCATTGATACTGTACCTACCTTCACTGTGCATGCCCTCCCTCCTGTCCTGCTCCATTCCTCTATCAGTACTCATACAAGGTTCCCTTTCCTCATGTGACAGTGTGTAGGCCCAAGCAATTCATCCTGATTTATTTGCAGTGCACATTAACATCTATGCTATTGAATCCCAATGATGGCTCAGTTTAAAGGCTGCTACTCAATAACATGTACAAGTGCACAGATGCTTTAATAGCATAGATTTTTTTTTTCTGATTGATTGATGTTACAATATAATTTTGACTAAGGCCTGGTTCACACACTATGCTCCCACACCTGCAGCCAAAACACCCTGCTCATTAAAAAAAACACGGGGCTGCCATATATTCTTAATGGCACCCCCACACATCTGAAAAAGCAGTGTGTTTGCAGATGCGGAAACCGCCAGTAAATGTTTTGCACCATGTGTCTTCGCCAGTGTTGGTCATCTTACTTTAAAAAAGTTAAGTTACAAATTACTTCTCCCAAAAAGTAATTGCGTTAGTAACTCAGTTACTACATTGGAAAAGTAATTAGTTACTCAGCAAAGTAACTGTGACTTTTTTTTTAAAATATTCTATACGTGTAACTAAGGGGTGGGTCTAGTATTACAGTAACCAAGGGGCGCATTTATTATTGTTGTTATATATCTTGTAACCAAGGGGCTGCTCTATTATTACTCTAACCAAGGGGCAGATCTGTTATAGCGTGTAAGCAAGGGGCGGGTCTATTATTATTATATCGTGTAAGGGGCGGATGGCTACAGAAGAGGGCGAATATTAAATTAATGGGCAGAGCTCGATATATAACAATAATAATAAATGCACCCCTTGGTTACAGTAATACTAGACCCGCCCCTTAGTTACACGATAGACGCCCCTTGCAGAGTAGCACGAGCATCGGGAGTGTGCGGCATCGCCTCGTACAATTACATGTTGCGCGGTGTAGAGTTCACTCAGAGCTGTTTAGGTTCGGCAATTTTCGGGAAGCTCCGTAGTCCTTCGTACTGTGCAAGCCCTGCGCCTGCGCAGTACAGGGGGTCCTTATCCGGCGGGGGAACTTTTTCGGCAGGACACCGGAATTACACTACTGCCATCTAGTGATGGTAGATGTAATTGGGGTAACTAAGCCAAAGTAATGGGAACTGAGTTACCATGATGGGAAAAGTAATCAGTTAGATTACTCGTTACCCTCTAAAGTAACTGAGTTACGTAACTCAGTTTATTTTAACTCAGTTACTTACATCACTGGTCTTCGCTGCCGCTGCATTTTAAAAATGATGTAGGAACCTTTTTCAAACAAATGTCCTGCCGCGCCCCTGAAAATGCGGCTTGCAGAGACGCAATAGTGTGAGCCAAGCCTGAGGCTGAAGCAGCTCTCTGGCCCCTTGCTTGTTGGAAACATCAGCTTCCCTTTCTGTAGGCGCTATAATCAGCTTGATTTATTCAGCGTTCAGGGGTATAAAAAAGAAATACCCCAAACCTGCATTCAGAGAGGAGTTTTCTATCGTAAATTTATGCCTGTACGCACCTAAACGGGGACATATGCACGTAAATTTATTCTAATGGCTGGCTAGAATAAAAAAGTGGAACTTTACCGATAACAACTTGATAAAAAATAATGTTCTTTAGCAAGGAACATACAGTCCACATTAAAGTGATACTAAAGTCTCTCTTTTTTCATTTAAAAATAACAAACCTGTTATACTTACCTGCTCTGTGCAGTGGTCCCACGCCGGCGCTCCTTGCCCCTCCCCTTGCCGAGTGCCCCCACAGCAAGCAGCTTGCTATGGGGGCACATGAGCCGAGCCACTGCTCTGTGGGTACATTCAGACACGGAGCCACTGTTTGGCCCTGCCCCCTCTCTCTATTCATTGGCTCACTGACTTTGATTGACAGCAGCGGGAGCCAATGGCACCCAAAAATGGAACTTCTGCTTTAAGTGTTGGTGACCCCGTGACATGTCACATCCTCCACAGCTCCCACTTCCTCCATTGGCGCCTGAAGGAAGATCCCCTCTCCACCCTCCCTCCCTGCAATCTTCTGGGACACGTCACAGGTCCCAGAAGGTTGCCGAACAATCAGTGTGGCTCACGCATGTGCAGTTAGAATGCCGACGCCGCGGAGAGGAGGGGGAGAGGAGCGAGGCTTTGTGCGCCCGCATCGCTGGACCCTAGCACAGGTGAGTGTCTGATTATTAACCACTTCCAGACCTCCGCACTAACATCCTAACTTTGAAGAGGGATATCTTTGTTATGGCAGCAGCTAGCGGGCGGTCCGGTTTCCGATAATAGTGGTCTCTGTGGCGGTTTCGCCGCAAGATCACTTTTATAGTGGGAGAACGATGGGAGAGGCCCCTCCTCTCGCCGCTCTCTGATGCCCTCCGCCGCTTACCGGAGCCGTCGGTAGCAGTGGAGGCGATCGGATCCTTGTCCTTCCTGGGTATGGAGACGAGTGAGGGGAAGGTGGCCCCCACCCGTCCCCATACCATTGCAGGGCGGAAGCTAAGTCAAACCGTCACTTCCGCCCATAGCTCTTAAAGGGACATTTTTTATTTTTTTTCAAATGACAAAAATCTTTTTTTATTGCATTTTTGTGTAAATATGAAATCTGAGGTCTTTTTGACCCCACATCTCATATTTAAGAGGTCCTGTCATGCTTTTAAGGATGTTTACTTTCCTTTTAATAGGAATAAAAGTGACACCATTTTTTTTTTTTTAAAAGAACAGTGTAAAAATAAAAGGTAAAATATATAAGAAAAAAAAAAGGAAATGCGCCCTGTCCCATTCACAAGCGAACGCATACGTGAGTAGTGCCCGCATATGAAAACGTTGTTCAAACCACACTGCGATCGGTAGAGCAAGAGCAATAATTCTAAACAAGCAACCTGTAGAATTTTTTAAACGTCGTCTATAGAGATTTTTAAGGGTAAAAATTTGTCGCCATTCCACGAGTGGGCGCAATTTTGAAGCGTGACATGTTGGGTATCAATTTACTCGGTGTAACAATATCTTTCACAATATAAAAAAAAATTGGGCTAACTTTACTGTTGCCTTATTTTTTTAATTCAAAAAAAGTGTATTTTTTTCCAAAAAAAGTGCGCTTGTAAGACTGCTGCGCAAATAAGGTGTGACAGAAAGTATTGCAACGACCGCCATTTTATTTTCTAGGGTGTTAGAAAAAAAAGTTTGGGGGCTCTAAGTAATTTACTAGCAAAAAAAAAAATGTTTTTAACTTGTAAACAACAAATCTTAGAAAGAGGCTCGGTCCTTAAGTGGTTAAAAGTCAGCAGCTACACTTTTTTTGTAGCTGCTGACTTTTAAATGGGTGGAACTCCGCTTTAAAGCAGAGCTGCATCCGCACCAAAAATATTAAAAGTCAGCAGCTACAAATACTGCAGCTGCTGACTTTTAATAAATGGACACTAACCTGTTCCAGGTTCCAGCGGTGTCGGCAGAATGTGACGAGCGACCGCTCGTCTCTCAGCTGCCCCGCCGCCATCCTCTGTCAGGGATTTAGGAAGTGAAGACGCAACGTCTTCACTGCCCGGTTCCCTACTGCGCATGCGCGAGTCGCGGTACGCGTCTCTATTGATCCCTGCTGTGTCCTGGGAACTGTGTTTCCCAGGACACAACGTGGCATCTCCGGATTGGGGCGGGGCAGCTCCGGATATCTCGTCCGGAAGTGGGTGCAGATACCTGTATTATACAGGTATCTGCACCCCCCCCCCCCCTGAAAGGTGCCAATTGTGGCACCGAAGGGGGGAGGAATCCGATAAGCGGAAGTTCCACTTCAGGGTGGAGCTCCGCTTTAAGCTCCTATGCAGCTAAACGCAGTCGGCGCATAAAAGTGGATACGAACGCTTGTAAATGTGCAAAAAAATGCAACACTAGAAGCATCTTTTTTTCTGCCAGAAAAAAATGCAGCATATTTTCCTACGTCCTTGTGCATGGGGCTTAATTATAACAGTAGTAGCTCGACGATGTATTTTTTTTTTCTGCCAGTATTAAAAATGGCGACCTTGTTGCCGGATATAGCTATTTCTTTTTTCCTCCCCTGGAATGAGGGAATCCCGGAAAAGAGGACGGGGTGTGACGTATACGGAAGAGGGCGTTTCCCAAACATGTGTAGAAGCGGCTAGGTTGCTCAGTGAGTTGGCAGCTGAAGGAAGGCGGACGGGAGGTTGAGGGAGCCTTGGAGGCGTCATGGAGCCGTAAGTGTGTGGAGGGGTTGGGAGCTTCCGGAGCCGATACCTGTGTGCTGTACACTAATAGAGAGCTGCAGTAGTGTGTTGTGGAGACAGTTCAGAGCCTGTTGTACAGTGACTGGAGGGTGTGTGACATCTTATGTGTTACATGGCATGTGGAAATACACTTCTGACCATTAGACTTCCGGAGACTGCAGCATTGTTGGCTCCCATATTATCAGACTTTGTACATGTTTGGGGAGCCATTCTTCTTCTCAGGTAGATGCTGGTCTCCCATTGTCATTGGAGGATGATGGTAAACATATATGTCTGTAGGAGTCTCTCTTTTTTTTATTTTTTCTTCTTTCTGTGTGCTAATAAAAGATCTCATTGTGTGTGGTGTCACTAAGAACACTGAGGTCTCATTCACGCCATCTATTTGCGGTAACGCGTTTTTGATGTGCTGGTTTGATGCACTTCATTCCTTCTGCATGGGACCCCAATGCACTTTCTGACAGATGTGTTGTAAAGCGCTGTGCAAACTGGCGCTATATAAATCCTGAATAATAATAATTATACTCACTTGCAGTGTGGTGCACCGCCAGAAGAGGAAGGACACCAGGGATCTCCAAAAACACTTTATTACACTGCAGCAAAAAACAAAACAAAAAAACGCAATGTTTCGGGGCCACGCAGGACCCCGATCATCATGACAAGTGCTGTATAAATCAGATTGATATTTAAAAGATTAGTCCAGCCTGAGCTCGTTTGGCTCGGCTTGCAATTTGTTTTGCACTCCTGTGACCCATTTTCAGCTGAAGTCCGCTCTCTGCTGACTTCGCTGGAATCGGTCCAGGCACCGTGTCATCACGACAATAAAAGTCAGGATCCGCCTGGACTGACCATCTCAGTGAGCGGCTGAGACGGCAGCTCCCCGCACCTCCACAGCCCAGCGCTCCAATGAGCGCGAGGGGGCAGAACGGAGAGCTGCTGATTGACAGGCAGCAGCTCTCCGCTTGGGTAGCTGAGGGAACCGAGCCATTAGTGATGTTCGATCGCTGCTGAGGTGCCGGGGGACAGATGTTGCATCCACCTAGGTAAGTATGATTCTAAAAAAAAAAAAAAAAAAAAAAAAACATACAGCAAAACCTGTGAACCAAACAAGAGAATTGCCTTTTGGTGTCAGTGGGAGGAATAGTAACCCCATCATTGGAGCAGACAGTTCTCTTATTTGTGATTGGTGAATAGTTCTTTAACCACTTTGGAAGATTTTACCCCCTTCATGACCTGCCCATTTTTTGCTATTCGGCACTGCGCTACTTTCACTGGTGATTGTGCGGTCATGCAACGCTGTACCCAATGCTGTTCAATTTTATATCTTTTTTTTTTTTTTTTCACATGAATGTACCTTTCCTTTTGTGGTATTTGATCGCCACTGGTCTTTATATTGCAAAAAAAAAGACATTTTGAAAAAATGTGTATATATATTTGTTTATTTTCTGCTACAAAACATATCCAATATAAAAAAAGTCTTCATAAAATTTGGCCAAAATGTATTCGGCTGCTACATGTCTTTGATTGATTTATATATATATATATATATATGTGTGTGTGTGTGTGTGTGTGTGTGTGTGTGTGTGTGTGTGTGTGTGTATATATATATATATATATATATATATATATATATATATATATATATATATATATATATAACACACATACACATACACACACACACACACACACATACACACACACATGTATTCTCTAAGTGTAGATTGGTTTGCGTGAAATTTATAGCATCTACAAACTCTGGTGCATATACTGAAATTTTTTTATTTATTTTTTTTATACTACTAATGGCAGTGATCAGCAACCTATAATGATACTGTGATATTGCGGCAGACAATCTGACACTAACTGATGCTGGGGGGAGCTGCCTAACTGACATCACCAGTGATAATATTAGGGCTGAAACAACTAATCGATTACTATTTTCATAATCGATTAATCTGCCAGTAACATAATGGGGTAAAAAAAAAAAAAATGAGCCCTTTATAGTACAAAAAGAGCAAATAATCGCTACTGTAAATATTACTTTCACAGTTCTACAGTAAAAAAATGAACTTCTACAGCAGTGATTATTTGCTTTTTTTTTGTACTATAAAGGGCTAAATTTTTTTTTTTTTTTTTTTTTAACCCCGATTATGTTACTAAACGTCTCAGGCCTGGTTCACATCTATGTGTTTTTTGGTGCTTTTTGCACAAACGCACTACAGTTCATTTACATGGTTTTCTATGGGACACGTTCACATCTATACTTTTTTTTTCAGCCGCTGCTGTTTGGAAAGGGTCAGGGACTTTTTTTTTTAATGCAAAACGGTGCTTTTTTTGGTTCAATATCCTTCAATGGAGAAGCTGCAGAAAAGCATGTAATGCTTTTTTTTTTTTTTTTGGCAGCAATTTGTGTTTTTTAATCTGCCCAACAAGAAATTGGGCCAAAAAAAGTATATTTCTTCTGTCGGTTATTCTTAGAGTGGATTAAATATTTTGCTCCCTAACCATATAGTTGGTTATTTATATTTACCACTGCATATAGATATTTAAGAATAAATTGCCTTTTTTTTAAAACTTTACATATTAACTAAATTTATACACCACACTTTTTTTTTTTTTTTTTTTAAGGTTTTAATCGATTATTCGAAACAATAATCGACCAACTAATCGATTATGAAAATAATCGTTAGTTGCAGCCCTAGATAATATACACGGTCACTGTACTAATGACACTGGCTGGAAAGGGGTTAACATCTATGGTGCTCAAGGGGTTAAATGTGTGGCTAACAATGTGCACTGCTTTTACTAATAGATCTCTTAGTTTATCATCCCTGATAAACTGGCAGATTGCTCTCTATGTACCAAGCTCTGTGTGGTTTATACACACAAAGCTCTGGGCTGTGATTGTACACATTCGATCAGCACGACCCAGCCATGAATCATTGGCCAGGATTTGCTGACAAGCTCCTATTGTGTACAATCACAGCGGGGGCACATGCATGCGACAACACTTTACTTGTGCGGGCCGCGTGTGTGCAAGTGGTTAAAGGCTAACCACTTCACCTTTAACCAATTCCGTACTGCCTACTATATATATATATATATATATATGTGTGTATATATATATATGTGTGTGTGTGTGTGTGTGTGTGTGTATATATATATATATATATATATATATATATATATATATATATATATATATATATATATATATATATATATATATATATATATATATATATATATATATATATATATATATATATATATATATATATATATATATATATATATATATATATATATATATATATCTCTATCTATCTATCTCTGCGGCCTGGTTGCGCAAAATCGCATACCTGTATGTGATTTGGTGCACGCAGTATAGGGGGCGCGCCGGTCCGGTGGCCGCTGCAAACTGCTGATCGTTCAGTGGAGAGACGGAGCAGCGTTCTGCCTATGTAAACAAGGCAAACCGCTGATCTTTCAGGGATCAAAAGAGAGATCTTGTGTTTCAGCTAAGCTGAAACACGGATCTCTTTTTTTTTTTTTCCACCAGTGTATCCGTCCCCCACACAGTAAGCACCTCCCAGGCACACTTAACCCTTTGATTGCCCCTAGTGTTCACCTCTTCCTTGCCAGTGTAACTTTTTAGCACTGATCACTTTATTGGTGTCACTGGTCCCCAAAAAGTGTCACTTGGTGTCCAATTTGACCGCAGTAGCGTTGCAGTCCTGCTAAAAATCGCTGATCACCGCCATTACTAGTAAAGTAAATAAATAAAAATACCATAAATCTATCCCATAGTTTTTAGACGCAATAACTTTTGCGCCAGCCAATCAATATATCGTGCAAAAAATAAAAACCGCAGAGGTGATCAAATGCCACCAAAAGAAAGCTCTATTTATGCGGAAAAAAAAGACATCAATTTTATTTGGGTACAGGGTCACACAACCGTTTTAGTTGTCAGTTAAATCAACACAATGCGTATCGCAAAAAATGGCCTGGTCAGGAAGGGGGTAAAACCTTCTGGAACTGAAGTGGTTAAAAATAAATGTGCATGATTTTGCAGGTGAAAAAATGTGCATTTATTATATTTTTACAGGGGCCTGAAAAGCATTGCGCCTGTAATCACCAGGTCGTGGCTTGCTATGGGGGCACTAGGAAGGGAGGATCAGCCAGGAGCACTGGCGGGGGACCCCAGAAGAGGAGGTTGGGTGCCGCTCTGTGCAAAACCATTACACGGAGCAGGCGAGTATAACATGTTTATTAGTAAAAATCAATCCTTTAAACGCCGGACGAGGCTTAACGCTGTGTAAACAGTGTTAAGCCTTGTTAAATCAAGCTTAACACCTTTTACCAGCGTCTGGAATTTTTACAGCTCTAGCACTGGATCCTCAGAACACGCTGGTCCTGTTTTTTTTTTTTTTTGTTTTTTTTTCTGGAGATTAAAAACACCAATGCCTGTTACAGCTCAAAAACACCATGGTGTGTATGAGGCCATTGAATAACATGGAGCAACAAAAGCTCAAAAACGTTGCTGTAAAAATGTCCGTGTGTATGAGGCCTAAGAAGTGTGTACATGATCGCCAATAAACTAAACGGGGTTCAAGAACGAGCCAAAACTAATTACAAAGTTACACAGCGTCCAAAGGTTGAACAAATTGTAGTAAAAACATCTTTCCTCACTCCTGTGTGATAGTCGCTAAATAAAAAGTCAAAACCAAACACCAAGTGCTGTTGTCCACCCACACATGGCTCTACCCTCACCAGACACTTTATTAATACATAGCCATTATACTCACATTTTGATTTGCACAACAAAGCATTCAGTATATCCACAGCGACTCGCAAATAAGAAGCGAGACAGTTGGTGTCTCACGTAGCCGGCCACGCTGTAAAAGGACACATTGCCTAATGCACAACTGAAAGCCACTGAGAAATACACATGTAAAGCCTGGCCTCTGTACTAACGTGTTTCGTCAGTCTGACTTCCTCCAGAGGGTAATCAGGCCATGTTTGTGGTTTTTATGCTTTTGGCGAAAGCTAAAGAACGGGTAGAAGATCTGTTTTTTTTTTTTTTTTTTTTTTTATTGTATGTCTGCCAACAGGGCAGGCTTTCCTCACACTTAGTACAGAGAAAATCTCCCCAGCATACGGCAACAAATACCTGACGAAGGCACGCTACTGAAGCAATGTACATTTTATTTCTGTCTGTTTAAACTGAAGAGAATCTCCCTTACCTCCTGGCCTGGAAACCATTCAAAAAGCTAAGAGAAATCTCCCTAGTTGAAACACAAATGACAGTAATAACTTGACATGGGGTCAAACCATACCCCTCGGTTTGGGCATATTGGAGTTTGTGAGCCTATTTGTGCTTGACTTGTTGTTGTCCTCAGTTGTGTAATTAAAGTGTTCAAAATTCTTGACTACATACCGCAACTTCTTTACTACTTTGCTGTTCCCAAATCTTTGCTACATTACACGCTTTTAGCAAGGAAGTCTCCTTTAAAATTTTATGGCCAAAACGTGGACCGAGATTGGCATCTGTCATGCAATACTGCTTCAAGCTCGCAGGTGGCCTTGGCGTTCCAAACTTTGGATATTACATAGCAGCTCAGGTCACACCATTGGCATCCCTTACACACCACCCATGAATTGCACCTCTCTACCCATATCAATATTGTCGAGTGTGTCCCTCCTTTCCATCTTTCGTTTGATTACCTCTGCATTTATGACCCTCCTATAGTAGACTTTACAATGCAACAATCCCTGAGGCAATGGCACTCCTATAATCTAGTATTTTTAATCTCGCCCCACCTTCTGCTCTCTGAAAATCTACATAACCCTTTGTTCCTTTCTGTGCATGAGGACCCTTACACTTTCCATTGGTGGCTAATGAAAGTTGTAAAATATATCTACGATATACTAAGAATGTACAGTCAATGTACATCAAATCTCCCCAATACCTCAGGGATCAGTGGTATCAGAGGACCGTTCCCTGAAAGACAAGCACTCTACATGTCTTGTTTTCACGCTTTTATACTGCACTTTTGTCCATGGCAAATACGTTGAAACTCCTGTACATGGAGCACTGGAAAAAAGAACTGGGCGAATCCTCGGACATACCAAACTGAAATAAAATTTGAGCTGCTGCAGCAAAATGCTCAACCAACATTTTTGGCTCAAGATAATTCACAGTGTTTTTTCACTGGTACATGATTCTTAACTGCATTGCTAAAGTCGCCCCCGCCACTTCTCATACTTGCTTTTGGTGTTGTGGGGAACGCTGTTATATGGTGGCATTGATAAATGCTTGCTACGCTAATCAACTAACAATAAATCAGCAAATATTAGTCTTTTTTGAGCTGCAGGCACAATGTTGATGAACAGCAATACAAGCATAAAAAGAGAAAAAGGTGCAGCGTTCAAAATAAAAAGTCCTTTAGACCCTTCGGTCTTCCCAGTCTCCACGCTCCGTTCCAAATGATCACACCATTAGATCCACATACAATATTATCCCATAGAATATAAAAGAAGAATCCTCATGGTGTAGTAGTTCTTATTCAAATTTAATGATTAAAACAAAAGAATATTGCACTCACATTTCCATATAGAGGATAATCGCTTTGCTGTTTTGATACAAACACATCTCCTGTCTAATGCTGGGGAAAAAAATTGATTTAAATCTTGAATCGAGGGGCGTGTCCAAGATGGCGACGGGAGCGGACGTCTTTTAACACCGCTCCGCCGTCCGGACCAAATATCCCCCGATCCAGCGGTGCCAGACGACCTTAACGGTGCCCACTCGATCCGTCTGGACCCCTGCAGTCCCCCGCTCATGCCCGGGTATAAAAAGGGCGGATCAGCGCGCCGACAGAGCCTACGGAGGACCGGGCCCACGCCGCCGCGTGCTGGGGAGAAGGCCGCAGCAGCACATACACCCACGATGGCAGAGCAAGCAGGGGAGGTGAGTCCAGGGGTAGTGGCAGACCCCCAGGCCCCCCCGGAGCATGCAGCGCTCTTGGAAGCCATAAATGGCTGCAGAACGGCCCTCACTGAAAAGATTGATCATGTGCACATTGAGGTGGGCCTGATTAGGAGAGACATTGATGCTTTTAAAGGCAGAGTGACAGAAGTTGAGCAGCGTGTGTCTTTGACGGAGGATATTCAGAGAGATCACTCGGCTGACATTCAATCCCTGAAGATCAGAGTCAAGCATCTAGAGTCGCGTGCTGAAGATGCAGAAAATCGCAACAGACGCAACAATCTGCGCATCATTGGCCTGCCTGAGGGAGCGGAGGGGAATGATACCCCCCAGTTCACAGAACAACTGCTGCGCACCCTTCTACCCAGGGCCTCATTTTCCTCCCACTTTGTTGTGGAACGTGCCCACAGGATCCCTGCAACAAGGGGACCGCAGGGAGCACCCCCGCGCACCTTTATTTTTAAGCTGCTGAACTACCGTGACCGTGATGTAATCCTGAGGGAAGCAAGGAACGTGGGGGAGCTCAAGTATGAGAATGCCAAACTCCTCATATTCCCAGATTACTCCATTGAAACCCAGCGGCAGAGGAAGTCATTTGACCACGTGAGATCCCAGCTTCGCGCCAAGAACCTCAAATACAGTATGCTGTTTCCCGCCAGACTGCGAGTCCAGGACGGAGAGAGGGTGCGATTCTTCACATCGCCGGCCGAAGCATCCTCCTGGCTGGATACGGTCCGCACTGGATGAGCAAGTATACATCTCTCTGATCCCTGTGTTTTTACTACCCTTTGCAGCTGTGTACCTGAATTTGGGGGTGGGGGGTCCTAATAGCGGCTACTGCCGCTCCCATGCACCCTTTAGACACTGAGACTATGAGCGGGTGATGCCTGTTGTCTGCACGCGGACGCGGCCCCCCCCCCCCCCCCCCCCTGTTGTTTTCCACTTCTCAGGTTGGACTCCCCCCCCCCCCCCCCCCCTGCCTATTGTTTACTGCTTTTGTCCCCTGTCTTTCTGAGAAGACCTCGGCCATCCTTATCCACACCCCTATGTTTTGGTTTCTACTGCTCCTCCTTTTTCTATTGCTGCTGCACAGGCTGGTAACGGATACTCTGCCACTTGCCTCAAGAACCATACCCCCAGCTTGCTGGGAGACTGGCACCACATTTTATATCCGGGCGACCCCAGTTTGGAGGGGTCGATGGACATATGTCTAAAATGCCTCTTGCACACGTTACCCCCATGACATGGCGACTTGCCGTGTGGTTTTTGGGAAGAAAAGCCACCCATAGTTCTACATGGGCTGGCGGGGAGGGGGGGGGGGTTGTTGTTTTTTTGTTTTAGTTATTGGTTTTATTACTACTATTATTTGACAAATCTAAAAGTGCTTATATGCTTGACACAGTCACTAGGGCCTCTGACACCGAAGCTCCTTGGGAGCTGCTCTCTATGTACAACTGAATTGTGGGTTTATGCTCTGTCCGGGTCGGGTGAAAGCCTCGGGCCTGCCCCGCTATTGATCATTTCCGGCATGCTATGTCGTCACTAACGATTGTTTCCTGGAACACCAGGGGCTTGAACTCCCCAGTTAAGCGGTCCCTGGTGTTTAAATTTTTGAAAACCCACAACCCTCATATCTGTGTGTTCCAGGAAACACATCTAGTGGGCAAGAAAACCCTTAGTCTAAAAAAGCCCTGGGTGGGACACCAATATAACTCGACGTATTCCAATTTTGCAAGAGGGGTCACCATTCTGGTACGCAAATCACTTCTATTTAAACTCCTGGGGCTGGACCTTGACCCGGACGGCAGATATATAGTGTTGCATGCTATGATTGAAACATTAGAACTGGTGCTTGTGGGCATCTACATCCCTCCCCCTGCCTCGGTCAAACTGCTTCATAAATTAAGTCACCTCCTGGCAAACTATGGGACTGACAATCTCCTGCTTATGGGAGATTTTAATATGACACCAAATCCGGGGCTGGACCGCCTCAACTCATCTGGGGGCCCCACCTCGGATCTCTCGAACTGGGCTGACACTTATGGGCTGACGGATCTCTGGAGATGGAGGAATCCCTCTGAGAAATCCTACACATGCCACTCAGCCACGTACAGAGCTCTCTCACGCATAGATCTGGTATACGCAGGGGCACCTCTCCTACCAAGGGTACAGGAAATCTCCATTCTTCCACGGGGGATCTCTGATCACACCCCACTTCTCCTCCGGCTGTCCCTGGAGGGATCTCCTGGGGACAGGCTGTGGAGACTATCCAGATTCTGGATATCCGACCCTAGGGTGGACTCCGAGTTCCGCTACCAGATGGAAACATACTGGATGCTCAACCCGGGTACAGCCTCCCCAGCGGTGGTCTGGGATGCCTTTAAGGCCTCCTCTAGGGGGCACTATCAGAAGATCATAGGGAAAATTAGAAAACAGCTGAAGGCGGACATTCTGGAAGCGGAAGGTAGGGCACTCCACCTAGAACAGCAGTTTGTGTTAACGGGGGACCCGGAGGCTCACGACAGGCTCCAAAACAGCACCAGGGAAGTCATGTTAATGCGTACCTCACTCACTAAGAAAAAAATGCTCCAACAGTCGCAGAGAATCTTTGAGGAGGGTGAAAGGGGAGGCAGGCTACTGGCATGGTTGGCCAGGGAACAGACAGGGACCATGAGTGTACCCTCGCTGATAGACGGAGCTGGGGTCAGAATGACCTCCTCCAGGGAGATCAGCGAGAGCTTCACGACCTACTATGCAGACTTATATTCCACACGAGTGAACTACTCCATGGAAGACCTACATATCTACCTCTCTGACGTTGACTTCCCAGTGCTGACTGACACATACAGATCCCAACTAGACTCGCCCATTACCATACTAGAAGTCCAACAGGCCATAGCCTCACTCCAAGCGGGGAAAACCCCGGGACCGGACGGATTCCCCACAGAGTTCTACAGAACATATGCTGAAGAACTGGCCCCTAGACTACACTCCATGCTCCTCGCGGCACTGGGGGAGGGTGCACTCCCGGAATCTATGTCCGAGGCGGTAATAGTAGTCATTCCCAAGCCAGGGAAAGACCCAGAACTCTGTAAATCATACCGCCCAATCTCACTGATAGACGTAGACGCTAAGCTGCTGGCCAAGATCCTGGCAACTAGACTGAACTGGGTGATTACGGCGCTGGTCCACCCAGACCAGTCGGGCTTTATGCCAGGCAGGGGGACCGACATTAATATCCGCAGGTTGTTTACCCACATAGACATGGCAAAGGAGGGGGACAGAGGTTTGGTTGCAGCTCTGGACGCCGAAAAGGCATTCGACTCTGTCGAGTGGCTCTTCCTATGGGATGTCCTGGAATGCTTCGGATTTGGCCCCAGGTTTATCTCCTGGATCCAACTCCTGTATAAAAATCCCACTGCCCGGGTTAGGGTCAATGGCCTGCTGTCTCCTCCCTTCAGCCTGCACAGAGGAACGAGACAGGGATGCCCCCTGTCTCCAGGGCTTTTCGCATTGGCGATTGAACCCCTAGCGATATTGATACGCCAAGACCACAGAGTGAGGGGCATAGAGGTTGGCGTGCTGCAGGAGAAAATATCCCTGTATGCCGACGACACCCTGCTTTATCTAGCGGACGCAGAAGCATCACTCCAGACCGCACTAGGAATAATAGAACAGTTTGGGAAATTCTCTGGCATACGAGTGAATTGGGATAAATCGGTCCTCTTCCCCCTTAGTGACACTAACCCCAAAAATCCCACCAACACGCCCCTTCAGTGGGTAGATGACTTCAAATATCTGGGTGTGATAGTTAAGAGCTCCCCTCGGGCATACATAGGAGACAATCTCTCCCCTCTGCTTGCGCAGTTTGCCACTAGGTGCCAGACATGGAAAACGCTGCCACTGTCCCCGGTGGGTAGGGTGAACCTCCTAAAAATGGTATACCTTCCGAAGTTCGTCTACTTCTTTAGGAACACCCCTTGCCTGATCCCCAAAGCTTTCTTCCAGAAGATTGACACTATTATCTCCTCCTTCGTATGGGCTGGGAAGACCCCCAGACTAGCAAAGAAAACGCTCCAGCTCCCCCTGTCTCAGGGGGGCTTGGCGCTGCCACACTTTCAATTGTACTACTGGGCGGCAGTACTGGTTACGGCCCGGTGGTGGTTCTCCCAGCCCAAACAAAACCCGGCAGTTACTCTGGAGGCGGCGATCCTGGGGTCCTACGCTGCATTGTCTAACTTGCCCTATAGGGGGCCCAGGGCCCACCCCCAGGCTACGACCCTGATGCGCACCACTGTACAGGTATGGCAGAAGTCGAGGGAGATATATAGGGAGGATGCGACCGTCTCGCCCCACACCCCCTTGTGGGGTAATCCTACCCTGCCGCACCTCTTTGGGGTTCCTGAACCCCAGATGTGGGCGGGGAGGGGCATAATCACTCTCAGGCAGGTCTTTAAGGGTAGCTCCTTCCGCTCATTCGAAGATCTGCAGGCCCAGTACGCACTACCGAACACCATGAGGTTTAGATACTATCAGTTCAGACATGCAATACTAGCCCAATTCCCAAACCCCCTGACACTCCAAACGGACGCAGTGGAAAGACTGCTTATTGGAAAACTGCTGGACAAACCGCTATCCTCCCTCTACTTTTACCTCTCAGCTGCGCATATTACCCCCCCGACTAAGACATATGACAAGTGGAGGGCCGACATACCTGAGCTGACCGAGGAGATGTGGGAGGATGTTGTATCAGACTACACCACAAAAATGATCTCGGCAAAAGACCGCTTTATCCAGCTTAAGATGCTACATAGGGCATATTACACACCTGCTAGGCTGGCCAGGATATACCCGGGGGCGAGTGAACTTTGTTCAAGATGTGGAACCTCTGTGGGAACCTTTCTCCACGTGATGTGGTCCTGCCCTGTGCTGCGCCCCTACTGGGGAGCCGTTGTTGAGGTACTGAACTCCTTTGGAGACTGGGCCCTACGTGCGGACCCAGCCCTGGCACTCCTGGGAAGTATGGAGGACATTGAGGCCTCAAGACATGAAAAATTGTTCCTGTTCTACGCCCTGTATTATGCCAGGAGGGAAATCCTCCTGAAATGGAAGCAGGCCACCCCCCCTACACTGAGCATGTGGAAAGCCACAATAAACTCGGTCCTACCCCTCTATAAACTCACATACGAGAGCAGAAACTGTCCCAAAAAGTTTGACAAAGTATGGTCCCAATGGGTCGATGCACATGGCTGTTGAATGAAACGTGTCGACTGTATTATATGTTGTACCACCATGGTTATAACGCAAGTGATAATGTTGTTCCGGATATTGACTCCTTCTCCCCCCCCCCCCGTCCCTACTCTCCAGTTTTTCCTCCTGCTTAGAAGATGCCTGGAATAACGACTTTGTTATTGTGCCTTATATTTTAGTGATAGGGAAACTGTGATTCTGCGTTAATCTTTATCAACACGCACTGTTTATGATGTATAGACCATGCTGACTGTATATACCATTGGACAATGTGAACTGTGTCATTGTTAATTGTTGCAACTATTTTTTTTTTTCAATAAAAAACCTTTCTGTTAAAAAAAAATCTTGAATCGAGTTGAAAGGTCAAATTGATTCAAAATTTAAGCAAATTGATTTTTTTTTTCTCTCACCAGGACTGGCGCTGACACTGCGCTGGGCCTGAGGTGCTGCAGGCAGGAGTTTTTAGGCGAGGCCGTGGCTTCGGCATAGTCCGCGGCGTCTGGAAAAAAAAAATAAAAATTAATTCGAATCGTACATTGAGTTTCTTTAAAAATCTGGAATTTTTAAAAAAAAAATTTGGGGAGAAAATCTCCCAGTTCTACTCCTGGCTAATACTGCCAAAAAGATGGCCACCGTGTCCCGGCATACAGTCGCGTCACGTCATGCCTCAAGCTCCTTCCTATGCATTTTGTCACACTTTGACAGGGGCGCCCCTGACGACATCTACGTGTGACGAAATGCGCAGGGTGGTGCTTGTGACGCGACATCACGGGACATCACTTCCATTATAAGATTTGACATTGTAACCTCTAAAATCTCTATTTCTGATTTATTAATCACAAAATATGATATGGGTTAAATGAGAGTTCTATTGACCAGGAGGAAAGGCTTTGAATATAATAACATTTATTACAGGTAGTTAAAAGACAAGCTAATACACAAATCCCTAGCACATCAAGGCAGAAAATGCTAGGTTGAAATAAAATGTGTGTGTGTGTATATATATATATATATATATATATATAGAGAGAGAGAGAGAGAGGAGAGAGAGAGAGAGAGAGAGAGAGAGAGAGAGAGAGAGAGAGAGAGGAGAGAGAGAGAGAGAGAGAGAGAGAGAGAGAGAGAGAGAGAGAGAGAGAGAGAGAGAGAGAGAGAGAGAGAGAGAGAGAGAGAGAGAGAGAGAGATTATATTCTTCAGACCGTGATCTACAAGCATGTTTAGTTACAAGTAGCAGGGCATACCTTCCCCTGCTACTGGAGAAATTACCTTGGGTCCATCTCGCTTGCTGGTTCTCCCGGAAAGGAGCGAGCTGCCTCTCCTCTCCCCTGAGAGTATCAAAAACCAGCCTGATCCCTCATTGGCTGGCTTAGAGTGAGTTCTGATTGGTTACTTAGTCTAAGCCAGCCCCCTTCCAGGGGACACTCCCAGTGCTGCAAAATATACTTGAATGGTCTCACTTCATTCCCTATCCCGGCATGGGGTCGTTTATAGTGAATAGGTGACAAACAATGGAATTGGCTAAACCATTGTTAGTGTCAAGTATCGGCCCCGCAATGTCTGCAATTAACTGGAGCTTGCCCAGCTTTCATAACTGCAAGCAAAAGGAGACGTATTCATAATTACAATATTTCACAGATATTAATGGAAATTTCACATAAACGCTATAGGGCAACAACATCTTCCTTTCCTTTTGACCTCATGGCCTTTTCTCTACAGTATGCTTGTTGTAAGGCCCTTTATAGAGAGGTGTGTGCCTTTCCAAATCATGTCCAATAAATAAAATTTACCACAGATGGACTCCAATCAAGGTTTGGAAACATCTCAGTACCAGTGTACTGTACCATCTCGGTACCAGTGTTGCAAATTGGTCTGAATACCTATGCCAAGGTGATATCTCTGTCTTTTTTTTTCTTTTTAACCACTTCCAAACCGATGCACGCCGATATAGGTCCTATTTTAAACAACTGTAGTATAAGGCCTCACACACTGGATGTTTTTTACAGCAGCTGTTTTTGGCTGTAGACATTTTTTTTTTTTCTACAGTCTTTAAACTCTTCATGTTATCCTATGTGTCCGTGCACACACAGGCTGTTATCGGCAATTTTGGGCAGTGGTGTTTTTGAGCAGTAAAAAAAACTCCCAAAACTATAGTGGGTTCTGAGAGACGTTTTTTCAGCGGTAAAAACACTCTAACGCTGATAAACGATCAAACGTCGCTCACAAGCATTTTTGATCAATTGAAGAAAAAAAAATCTGCTTTTTTTTTTTTTTTTTTTTTTTTTTAAAAGGGGGAAAAAAAAAACATTACAACGCAAAAAAACGATATTGCAAAAACCTTGAAAAAATTTGAAAAACTCACTGCAAAGCTACTGCCGTTTTTATAACGTTATTTTAACATCCAGTGTGCATGAAGGCTGCAATATAAAAAAAAAAAAAAAAAAAAAAAAAAAAAGGGAAGGGGGTCTGAATACTTTATGAATGCACTGTACCAAAGAGGAAAATCGCGGAGCTTCGTGTAATCTCAAGTTATCAGAGAGATCATTTCATATTGCTTGTTGTGCAGTTGTGTCACCAAGTTTTTGAACTTTGTAACCCGATTTGATATTGTACTTTCATCCATGGGGTTTTCTTAAACATAATTTCCTGTACAATAACCATCTTATCTGACTGCAGTTGATCCCGTTGTATGTATTGCACACATTGCCCATCTGGCACTCTGTTGCAACCGCCAATTGCTGTGACATTTACAGTTCTGGGAGGCAAACGTGCAAAATTCCATCTAATACATTTACATTGTTACAATGTATCACAATATTTTTTTTCAGCCCCCTTCCTACCTTGTTGTAGTGACTCTTGGTGAACAGATGCAATTATGTTTGGTGCCATCCAGTCTGTTTAATATATATCCAAGCAGGTTTCACATTTATTTACTTTTATTACAGGAATTTTATTTGTGTTGTGCATCTGTCCCCCCCCCCCCCCCCCTCCTCTACACTGAGAACTGAGTGATCGAACACCACCGATGGCTCGGTTCTCACAGCTGCTGACTGTCAATAAGCAGCTCTCCTCTCTGCTCCTCTCCTCTCTGCTCCGTCCACTTCCCAGTGGCTGTCTCAGGCTCTCAGCGGCTCACTAAGAGCCTGAGATGGGTATCAGTCCAGGCAGCTGGCGCATCCAGAATTTGTCGTAAAGACGCGGTGCCTGGACTGATTCCAGTGTTGTCAGCAGAGTGCAGACTTCAGACCGCGCTCTGCTGAAAACAAATTGCACTCCTGTGACCAATAGATGTTCAGCCAAACAAGCTCAAGCTGAACTTCTTCTCCTTTTAACAAATTACTCACTGAAACCTTGTTTTACAATAGGCTGTTGGAAATTCTGTCTAAAATAATTTTCCTTTCTCTCAAAGCTGAGGAAAGGTTTGGAACTTTGCTCTTTTTACCCAATATAGACTTCTGTATCACTCTGTAGTTCAATGGGCAATGTAATATCAACCGCGTTTACCAGATATTTTGAACATTTACAAGGCTGAAATGAATACAGTATATCCCTGCTAAACCTTATATTGCACATAAAACTATTTATTTAACAGGGTATAAGGTGGAATTCTGTAAGTATGCAATCCTTTTCATCTTCGTGCTGCTAGCTATTGTAATTCTACCAAACACAACTAACAGGAAGTGTTTGACCTTTATAAACATTCTTTATAATGATTCTGAGTTGGTTCACACCAGATGCATGGACAGTGTTTACCATGTAGTTCAATGTTCCTAGCTTACACCAGTGCGGTCATTTCCAGTGCTTTCAACAACCGTACAATCTGCTACACTTTTTTTACTTTTTTTTTCGTTGGAAACGCTTCAAAACACGTGTAAACGCACTGGAATGCACAGTGGGGTTGATTCGCTAAAACTAGAGTGCACAATCAGCTTCTAACTTCAGCTTGTTCAATTTAAGCTTTCACAAAAAAACCTGGAATCTGATGGGTTTCTATGCAGAGCTGCACCAGATTTTAACCACTTTCAGACCGGACCATTTTGGTGGCTTAAGACCAGAGCACTTTTTGCGATTCGGCACTGTGTCGCTTTAACTGACAATTGCACGGTCTCCCAAACGACGTGGCTCCCAAACAAAATTGACGTCCTTTTTCCCCCCACAAATATAGCTTTCTTTTGGTGGTATTTGATCACCCCTGCGGTTTTTATTTTTTGCGCTATAAACAAAAAAATGCGACACGCACACACCAGTTTTAGTAAATCGACCCCACTGTCCTAATGAAAATTAAAGATTTTCAAGTGTCAAAAAAAAAAAAACGCACTGAACTACATTGAAAACATCAAAGCACCCATACATGCGTCTGCAAAAGCACATCCGGAACGCTAAAAATTGTGGTGTGAACAAGCCCTCAGGCCTGGGAAAATCTTACCCTCAGCTAGGAGCCAGCTTTAAAATCCTAGAAGCCAGCCCTACACAATTTACAAAAGCGTTAGCGTGAGCACCAGATGCCATTGCAAACCCAGAGACTACCTGTTAAATGTTGTATTGACGTTATCACTGTGCTGTATAGCATGAGCAGAGCCAGCAGACTCCACCCACTACAGACTGCCTCCCACAAATAGAGCTTTCTTTTGGTGGTATTTGATTATCTCTGCGGTTTTAATTTTTTGCGCTATTAAACAAAATAGCGTCAATTTTGAAAAAAACGCATTATTTTTTGCTATAATTAATATCCCCCCAAAAATATATAAAACAAAAACATTTTTTTTCCTCGGTTTAGGCCGATAGGTGTTCTACATATTTTTGGTAAAAATCTACATATTTTTAAATATCTCAATAAGCATTTATTGATTGATTTGCGCAAAAGTTATAGCTTCTACAAAATAGGGTATAGTTTTATGTTTTTTTTTTTTTTTTTTTTTTTGACTGCGGCATTATGGCGGACAGTTCGGACACTTTTTTTGTGCTGTTTTGGGGACCATTAACATTTTATACAACGATCAGTGCGATTAAAAATGCATTGATTACTATGTAACAGCTTACCTGTAAAATCCTTTTCTTGGAGTACATCATGGGAAACAGAGGTCCCTCCCCTCTTATTGTGATGTGTGTGTATATATTGCTTTGCTACAAAAACTGAGCTACTCCCGGTATGGGAGGGGTTATATAGGGAGGGGCACTTCCTGTTTCCTTTTTGGTTATACCAGTGTCCATTCACCTAAAGGTGGCCTATAACCCATATAGTTATTACTATGGTGCTCTGTGTCCCGTGATGTACTCCAAGAAAAGGATTTTACAGGTAAGCTGTTATAAAAATCCTATTTTTAGCAATTTTATATTTGCTAAAACTGGACGAATGATCGTCCAATAATTTTTTTTTTGCATGCTAATCTCGTATCAAAAATAAGAGGTTACTAAATTTCTCGTACAACAGAATAAAAAAAATGTGATTGTGTTTGCATGTACTTTTGAACGACAACTGTATTGTGTTTGTATTGTACTTTCGGATGACAACTGTACTGATTAAACGAAAATCATGCGATCTGGTATCGTACAAGAAAAGTTTTCGTGTTTGGCCCCATCGGATAATATCAGATGAACTGTCGTGATCGGGTCTCGAATGCTGTGTAAGAACGATCAGAAAGTGGTATTTTTCGTACGATTTTCTGATCGTGTGTATGGGCCTTTTATTTTTCAGGCTCAAGCCAACGACTCAGACCTGGGCAAATGTAAACCTGCATCCTTCTTTAAGCAAAATTGTGACTTCAGAACACTGCTTGTGCTATTTGTGTGACTGAAATTGGTACTTTTACACATGGTAATCAGTGATGTTTTTTTTGTTTTGCAGGTTGGCTCCAATGCGTTTATACACACTCTCAAAACGCTATTTTGTCTTAGTTTTTGTGGTATTCTTCATCTGTTTTGGATTAACCGTTTTTATTGGCATTGCTGGTATGTGTTCATTTGTTTTATTAAAATTTTCCATTGAGACATTTAATTTTTGTTTTTTATTAATTACTTGGGACTTTTGCTGCCACCTGGATATTTCTATAGTTGGGGGACATTATGGGGCTGATTTACTAAAACTGGAGAGTCGGCTTCCATGTTTTCCTGTCAAAGCTTAATTGAACAAGCTGAAGTTTAGAAGCTGATTGGCATTCATGCACAGCAGCACCAAATGTTGCACTCTGTTTTAGTAAATCGATCCCTATGTGGAGCTAAAGCATATTTAGCCTAGGTTCACACTGTAGCAATGAGGAAACCAGCGTGATTCTAGCGCCGGTTCCCACATGGCATCTCTCCCACAGGCAGTTCACACTGCCCCCTGCGAACCGCTGCGGGTTTCAATACAATGTTAATGATACCCCCAGATCGGTTCACAGAGTGGGAACTCGCACAGGAATCGGATTACATGGGTGGGACCATTCATGTGATCCGATTCCAGTGTAGGGAAATGTCCCTGCAGAATTTTGCTGCAAATCGAACTCTCATTGCACAGACATCCCATGCGATCGGCACTGCAGTGTGGGTGGGAATCGCATGCGATGTCTGTGTTCGCACAAGTTTGAACCAAAGCTAAAACTCAAACAGAAATGTAATGCATTTCACTAATCCTCAGATTTGGTGACTGTATTCATTTTCAATTTTTCATCTTGCCAGAAATGTAGTTGCTTCCTAGAAGAAAACGCAAAGAACCTTTTCTTTGTGTAAGCTGTTACTCCCATAAATCCAGTATGTAATGGAGATTAATAAAGGTAGAAATGTTTGAAGTCCAGCCTGTGTGATGGCCATGGCATACAAAGGGACAGGAAATGTGGTACTTGCAAGGTAAGAAGTTGGGTAAAAAAAGCCTGAAAACAGAAAACGAATGCAGCACTTACTGTTTTGGATTTAAATACCAGCAAGAATCCTCTGACTTTTTAGTAGCTGCTCTTAGACCCCTAGGCTGCAACCTAGTTCTTTGGGAGTCGCCTCCATCAGCGACTCATTGCAACCAAATATTTGTGGTACTGGGGTTTAGAGATTGACAACTTTACTTGAAGACTTTCAGAGAACTTTGGAGCTTCAGGGCAGATTAAAAAAGGATCTGAGCAAAAGCCCTCGTGCCAAGAGCGGTCAGAAATATGGCAACAATGGCTTAGGCACTTTCACACTGAGGCGTGGGGGCATTGGCGGTAATATTTTAGCGGCGCTTTTAACCCCTGCTAGCGGCCGATGAAGGGGTTAATAGTGCTTTGGTGGCGCTGTCCATTGATTTCAATGGGCAGGAGTGCTTTAGAAACGTTGTGTGCACCGCTCCTAAAGCACCCCAAAGAGACTTTTTTTTTTTAATGTCCCCCAAGTGCACCACTCCAGTGTAAAAGCACTCAGGCTTTCACACTGGAGTGACAGGAGAGGCGCTTTACAGGCGCTATTTTTAGCACTAAAACACCTTTTAAAGCACCTCAGTGTGAAAGTAGCCTTATACACGAGTGGACTTTTCGACAGCAAAGGTCTGACAGAATGAATCTGTTGGACAATTTGTTTGTGTGTGGGCTTCGTCGGACCTTTGATGTCCAAAAATCCGATGAACATGTTTCAAATTTTTTCCGACTGATTCGAGTCTGGTCGATAAATCCGTTCGTTGTATGCTAGTCCGACGGACAAACGAGGCAAGAGCACTTTGGTGTGATTGTATGTGGCCAAGTTCGTTCATTCGTAAAGTCCGTCGGAACTTCGCCGAAAGTCCATCGGGAAGACCGCCGGACCTAGTCTGTCAAAGTCCGGTCGTGTGTACGCCGTATTAGGCTACAAAGAGCTTAGATTAAAATGGAAGTAAACCCCCCGTTTTCAGCCAAGGAAGCTGCCATCTTTGCCTCTGTTTAATCTTCAACTGCCACAGTGCTGCACATGAGATCCGTTATGACACCAGCCATTGGATGGTTTGACTGTTTGGGTGAGAGCACAGCCAATGTGCAGTTAGCATTCACGGCATGCCTTTTTTTTTTTTTTTTTTTTTTTTTTTTTTAGACTGTTAGATCGATGGGTTTACTTCCGCTTTAAGGTAAATGGGGTGGGCTTTCTCAGCTGAGCACAGATAGTTATCTGGCTAGCATAAAATTGTTAACACTTTAATATATCACTGGTTTATAGGATCTTGTTTATATTTTTTTAAGTACGTTCAAATGTTGAATGATCATGTACTGTTAAGAGTTCACCTGTTAATCATTTCTATCATTATTTTAGGCCCAAATGTTATTGACGCAAAACAGTATCGTTCTGATACAACCAATGTTTCTAAGGTATGTGCTACTTCCTGTGTGTGTGTGTGTCCAAATCTTGAAACAGCTTGTCGTTGAGCATTCTTTATTATCAATTTAGATTAATACCAGGGCTTACATTGATGGTGAGAAATTCCCTCCCCTACAAACTAGCATGCCCCCTTTACTTTTTTACCTAATAAAAAATGCCTGTTGGGCTAATTCGGTATTAGAGCCCTTTCAGCTCTGTAGCTTTATCAAAAATTAGGATTCAATTGCCAGGCTATAATTGCCATATTTTTCATCTTTTCAGAAGCGCTTGGCTTTTTCATATTTTTGATGTACCTTGTGATTCATTATGTCTGGCCACCAAAATGTACTTGGGTATAAAAGTGTATTGAAAATGTAATAAGACATTCAAAAGTCTTTAAGAAGATTGATTAGTACTACTATTCTCCAACCAGTTTACATTTTACCAAATTTTCTCTAGTCATCTTCCAGGACGGCACACCTGAGGGGATGACTGGTCACACCTGGCAGGAAACACAATTAACAAAGTTTAAAAAGCCCCACCCCTCCCTCTGACCCTCAGTTATTGATTGTGTTTCCCACACGCTGATGGCTGCGAAACCGTTTGTTATTTTTTTCTAAGACCTCAGGTCTGGGACCATGGTCGCCCCCTTAATGAACAAACCCAGAGCAGTCAGTGGTGCCTGTGGGGTTCTCTGTTCAAGCATTTTTCAAATGCCATTAAATTAAGGGGTTTTCCCTCTGCTCTCCCTAGAAAGCTGAATGGGAGAGGCTGGGGCACTAGGACAGGTGAGTTGTCCATAACCCCAGGGGCCACCTAACCTTCCCTCTTTTCCTCCCCTCATACCTGACAGTGGTGGACGGTTGGGGGGGCCGCTGATACACCCCACGTCGGCCGGAAGCTGGGCTCCAATGGCCGAACGTTTTCTTCCCCTTAGGGGGCCGTGCCATCCTTAGGGATAGACCGCGGCGCAGAGCGGCGTCTGTAGCCGCTAGTGCGCATGTCCGGAAGCCGCCGGGCGCCGGTGTGACGTCATATCCGGCGCGCCGGGCTTCAACAAAATGGCGGCGAGCGCGGCGGTCAGAGCACGAGGCGGCTGTTTGGAAAGAGGGGGCCCAAGGTCCACAGCCTTCACAGTCGATCCATCTACCGGTGTAGAGGCAGAGGATGGAAGGCGGACCAGAGCTCGCGGCATCAGAGGTCGCCACAGGGGGTGAGTGACTCGGCTGGAGCGAGGGGGGGCAGACATTTGGGGTGGCCCTATTGTCCTTGTCCCCCACACTGTATGTGTATGTGATGTGGCTAATGGGGTGTCCCTTTCTTACAGAGACCGAATGCCCTGCTCAGGAGAGAGCCAGTAGGTCTGGGAAAGCCACATCCAAAACTAAACGCTGTGGGTCTTGTAGCTCTAAACTCCCACAGGACCACAGCAAGCCTTTTTGTTACAAATGTATTTACAAATTGGCAGGCAAAGAGACAGCAGAAGTTGCGAAGGAATGCAGGGCACTTCAGGTTGAGATGCTAGCTACCCTTCAGTCTTTTAAAGCCGTACTTGATCAGCGTCAGGGGGATGCCAGATCAGTAAGGGAAAGCTCTCCCTCACAGGAAGATAGATCTACCTTTACAGGAGGGTCTCAGGAACCTGCCCCATACTATTCAGAGGAGGAGGTTTGCAGCTCTGACCTGAGTTCCCAGGAGGGGGAGGACTCAGATCAGGATAGCCATGTAGAGACCAGATCTGGGGGACACCTCTTTTCAGCAGAGGATATGGAGGGTCTCCTCAGGGCAGTATATGCGTCAGAGGACATTCAGTTACCTTCCGCCCAAGTGTCAGCTCAGGATAAGGTCTATAGAGGTTTGGGTAAGCCACAGGCCAGATCCTTCCCAGTTCACCAGTCCCTGAAAGATATTATCTTGAGGGAATGGAAGGAACCTGAGCGTAAACTCCTCAGACTTAAAACTTGGAAACGGAGATGTCCTTTTAAGGAGGAGGAGGAAGAAAAATTTTTCAAAGTCCCACGCTTAGATGCGTCCTTGGCGCAGGTTTCTAAACGGTCGGACTTATCTTTTGAGGACGCGGGTAACATTCAGGATCAGATGGATAAAAAATCTGAGATCCTGTTGCGTAGAGCTTGGGAAGCGAATGCATCGGCCATGAGCCCTGCATTAGCTTCAGCTTGTGTAGCCAGGAACGCGGACGCATGGCTCAACAAGCTGATGGACCATCTCACACGTAAGAAGGAATCCAGGGAGGTAGTAGAATCCCTGGAAGTGGTGGGGAGAGCTATCGCCTTTTTGGCGGACGCGGCAGTAGAGACAGTAAGGACGACTGCTAAGTCAGCGGCATTACTGAACTCAGCCAGGAGGGCCCTTTGGGTTAAGACTTGGGACGGAGACTTCACTTCTAAGTCCCGACTCTGTGGTATTCCCTTTGAGGGC
The DNA here is from genome assembly GCA_028564925.1 of Lithobates sylvaticus. Taxonomy (NCBI): domain Eukaryota; kingdom Metazoa; phylum Chordata; class Amphibia; order Anura; family Ranidae; genus Lithobates; species Lithobates sylvaticus. Next base: position 132,836,631 of record CM053028.1, read on the forward strand.
TCCCTACTCTTTGGTTCGGGTCTGGAACAGGTCCTTTCCCGATCCACAGAAAAAGGTAAGAAATTTCCCTCCAAACCCAAGAAGGAAAAAGGGAGGAAATTTTTTCGTGGCCCCCCTGCAAAAGGCCAGTTCAAGGGCAAAGGGGGACAGAGGAAGAAATGGGGGATCGGAAAGGGCAAAGAAAAAGGTGGAATCCTTTTTTCTGGGTCCGGACCGTCCAGCAAGGATTCTAAATGATGCCATAAAGGTGGGCGCAAGGCTCTCGTATTTCCTTCCCCAATGGGAGAAGATCTCAGAGAGCCCTTATATTTTAGACCTAATAAAACTAGGTTACAAGCTGGAATTTCGGTCACTCCCACCTCAAAATTTTTTTGGTTACTTACCTTCCCAAAGATTCTCTGAAGGCAAGGGGCTTGCTAGACAGCGTTCGCATGCTCGCAGAACAGGAAGTGATTATCCCGGTCCCAGTGACTCAGAGGGCTTTCGGTTTTTATTCCCACATTTTTGTGGTCCCGAAGCCATCGGCAAGTTTCGGTTGATTATCAATCTACGGAAACTGAACCACTACCTGTTGTACAAGCGATTCAGAATGGAGAGCATCTACACGATCAGAAAACACCTCCAGAAGGGAGTTTTCATGATCACATTAGATCTCAAAGATGCTTACCTGCATGTACCCATTGCCCCGGATCATCAGAAGTACTTGCGTTTCGCAGTACGGACAGAGCAGGGGGTGCAGCATTGGCAGTTCAGGGCACTTCCCTTCGGCCTTGCGGCCAGTCCAAGGATTTTTACCAAAGTCCTGGCAGAGGTAGTATCCTTTCTACACCTTCAGGGGGTAGCTCTGATACCATACCTCGACGATCTGTTGATCTACAGTCCATCCAGAGACCAGCTCCTGAGAGATCGAGAGTTGGTCTTGTCGACCCTGGATTCCCTAGGTTGGATGGTGAGTCAGGAGAAATCCTCCCTGGATCCCTCACAGTCAAAGGTATACTTGGGGTATCAGTTGGACTCAGTAGCCCAGAAAGTGTTTCTTCCTCCCGAAAAGGTCGAAAAAATTCGGGGCGCAGTGACAGTGTGTCTCGAAGCCCCGGAGGTATCTTTGAGAAACATCATGAGGGTGTTGGGCCTGATGGCCTCTTGCATCCCGGCAGTTCCCTGGGCTCAGCTCCACTCACGAGTCCTCCAGGGCTTCCTTCTCTCCTCTTGGGGCGGGAGAAGAGAAACCCTGGAGGAGAAAGTTCCTCTGTCAGAGGAGGTAAGAAGCTCCCTAGTTTGGTGGCTCGATCCCGTCAACCTATCGGGAGGTCGGACGTGGACACAGCTAGACCCAATAGGCATTACAACAGACGCAAGTGCCTGGGGTTGGGGGGCTCATTTAGGAGACCGCTACGCCCAGGGTCCCTGGGATCAGAGTCAGAGCAGAGCTTCCTCAAACTTCAGGGAGCTTCTGGCAGTCGGGAAGGCATTAAGTGTCTTCCGGGACTTGATCCAAGGAAGGGAAGTCCAAATTTTCTCGGACAACCGGGTGGCAGTATCCTATTTGAACCGTCAAGGGGGAACAAGGTCAGTCAGTCTAAGGGCACTGACCCAAGATTTCCTGGGAGAAGCAGAGAAAAACATTCTCTCAATCTCTGCGGTCCACATAAAGGGATCCCTCAATATACAAGCAGACTTCCTCAGCAGACAGCCCATTCTTCAGGGAGAATGGGAGCTGAACGAAGAAGTTTTCGCTCTGGTAAAACGTCATTTCGGAGTACCAGAGATAGATTTATTCGCTTGTCAAAGGAACGCAAAGGTGCGGAGATTCTTTTCTCTCACGAGAGAACAGAGATCCTCAGGAGTAGACGCTCTCGCTCAGAATTGGGACTTCAGCCTGGCATATGCCTTTCCTCCCCTGGTACTCATCCCACGAGTGCTTCAAAAGCTGTCACAGTCGGATGGAGACCTTATCCTGATTGCACCCTGGTGGCCGAAGCGGGTCTGGTTCCCCACCATGTGGAGGTGGTCAGTCGTGCCTCCGCTGCATCTCCCGGTCAGGCGGGATCTTCTCTGCCAGGGCCCAGTACTGCATCCCAACCCGGGGTTTCTGTCCCTGACGGCCTGGCTCTTGAGAGGGAGATCCTCAGGAACAGGGGATGCTCGGAGAAGGTAATTGACACTCTTCTCCTTAGCAGGAAGAAGGTTACTAGACAGATTTATGCAAAGGTCTGGAAGATCTTCTCTAGATGGGCTCAAGCAAATCAGAGAACTATCCAGACGATTCCAACCGTGCTGGATTTTCTCCAGGAAGGGGTAGACCAAGGGTTAGCGGTCAGTACCCTTAGGGTCCAGGTAGCAGCCCTGTCCGTGTTCTTTGACACAAGGTTAGCTCAAGACCCTCTTGTTAAGAGATTCTTGCTAGCCAGGGAAAGGTTAACCCCAGTAAGGACAGTTAGTTTCCCGCCGTGGGATTTGTCCCTGGTTCTGGACGCCCTGACGAAAGGGCCATTTGAGCCGTTGGATCAAATTTCATTTAAATTTCTTTCCCTTAAAATGTCCTTTCTTCTAGCCATCACCTCAGCTAGAAGAGTAGGCGACCTACAGGCCCTGACAATAAAAGAGCCTTTTTTGTTGATCCTAGAGGACAGGGTAATCCTTAGACAGGATCCCCTTTATTTACCAAAAGTGACCTCGGGGTTCCACAGGTCACAAGAGATTATTCTTCCATCATTCTGCCAGAATCCGAAGAATGAGAAGGAAGAAAGATTGCACCTTTTAGATGTTAGACGCTGTCTTTTAGTCTATCTAGAAAGGGCAAGGGAGTTTAGGAGATCAAATCATCTTCTAGTTACTTTTGGGGGCCAAAGAAAGGGTCTTCAGGCCTCAAAACCTACGATAGCCAGGTGGATTAAGCAGGCAATAGTTTTAGCCTATAAACACTCGGATAAACCGGTTCCATCCCACCTTAAGGCTCATTCAACCAGATCTCTGGCGACCTCCTGGGCAGAAAGGGCAGGTGCTTCCATAGATCAGATCTGCAAGGCAGCAACATGGACGAGCCATAATACCTTCCTGAGGCATTACAGAGTGGAGCTGTTGTCCCCTCAGGACTTGGCTTTTGGCAGGAAGGTCCTACAGGCGGTGGTCCCACCCTAAGGTAGGCCTTAACTTCTTGCTCATCGTCTCAGGTGTGCCGTCCTGGAAGATGACTAGAGAAAAATACCAGTTACACTTACCGGTAACGGATTTTCTAGGAAATCTTCCAGGACGGCAGGCCTACTTCCCTACCCTTAAATGTTGGTGATGTTTTATTCTTCACAGAATGTACCCTCTGACACTGGTGTGGGTGTTTACTTTGTCATAACTGAGGGTCAGAGGGAGGGGTGGGGCTTTTTAAACTTTGTTAATTGTGTTTCCTGCCAGGTGTGACCAGTCATCCTCTCAGGTGTGCCGTCCTGGAAGATTTCCTAGAAAATCCGTTACCGGTAAGTGTAACTGGTATTTTTTGCCCAGTCTTGGATCTTTTCAGTTCTTTAACCTCAAAGTTAGCAATTCTTACTAAAACTAAGCCAGTTAACTTCCCAGACAGGAAAATTTGAATTGGTGTCCAAAAGGTCAGCTGATCTAGGGATCCAACTAAACCAAGGGTACTGCAATTGCAGCAAGCCAGCTCCCACTTAATCAACACATTCATTCTTTACTTACAAAGCTGTTTAACTACATTTAGTACCTTGGAAATTGGTGGCCACTTAGAAATATATAATACTATTTTTGGTGTTTTAACCCCTACCCGCCGAGCGTACGCAGATATGCGTACTCTGCTTTCGGGGGTTATAATGGTTGATGCCCGCAGCTGCAAGCATCATCCCGGTACTGTTTAGAGTGGGCGATTGGCTATCCAGGTATAACAACCGATGCGGCTAAAAGCTGCTCGGCTGTTATGCCCGAGGAGTGGGAGGGGACATCCCCCCCCCCCTCCCGCCACCTCATGCCGCTCTTCCCGGGCCTTACGTTCCATCGGAAGGCCCGATCAAACATCCGCCGCTTCCAGCGGCTAGTGAGGGACTGAAAAGAAGCTGAAAACTACTTCATTCCATTCTCCTTGATGTAAACACGGAAGCGACGTCACAACGCCACTTCCGGTTTACTCGGCTGCCAATAGCACCGGTTTTTAAAAAATATATACAGTATTCAGATGCACTGTTTTCGGTGATCTGAATAATTTGAAGTGCAAAGGAGGGTTTTGGGGTCTTTTAGACCCCAGATCCCTCCATAAAGAGTACCTGTCACCACCTATTACTGTCACAAGGAATGTTTACATTCCTTGTGACAGCAATAAAAGTGATCAAAAAAATTTTTTAATAATATAAAAATTAAATAAGAAGAAAATTAAAATTTTTCAAATCGCCCCCGTCACCGGGAGCTCGCGCAGCAAAGAAAACGCATACAAAAGTCGCGCCCGCATATGTAAACGGTGTTCAAATCACACATGTGAGGTATCTCCGCGATCGTCAGAGCGAGAGCAATAATTCTAGCATTAGACCTCCTCTGTAACTCTAACCTGGTAACCGTAAAAAATTTTTTAAAGCGTAACCTATGGAGATTTTTAGGTACCAAAGTTTGTCACCATTCCATGAGTGCGTGCAGTTATAAAGCGTGACATGTTTGGTATCTATCAACTCGGTGTAACATCTTTCACATTATATAAAAAAATTGGAATAACTAGACTCTTTTTAAAAATTCATAAGTGTCCCTTTTTCCAAAAAGTTGCGTTTAAAACACCGCTGCACAAATAATGTGTGACATAAAATATTGCAACCAACACCAATTTATTCTCTGATTAAAAAAATATATATATATATATATATATATATATATATATATATATATATATATATATATATATATATATATATATATATATATATATATATATATATATATTTATTTATATTTTTTTTTTTTATTTTTTATTATAATGTTTTGGGGGTTCTAAGTAATTTTCTAGCAAAAAATAGGAATTTTATCTTGTAAACACCAAATGTCAGAAATGGGCTTAGTCGTGAAAGGGATAATCATTATAATGGCCGAAGTTTCTGCTTTTATACTGGAAGTAAACAATAATACCATGACAAGTCGTATACTATGTGTATTTGGACTGCCAAGCCATCTATAACTCGACTTTTCTATAGCAATCTTAAAAATGTCTTCTTTCAAAAAATACAATTGAAAGTTGAATTGGTAGTATACTCCTTTTTTAATAACTAAATGTATTTTTATCTCCGAGTGTGAGCCCGGGGCTGGGACCCCCGCCTAAAATGCATAAAGCGTGTGGTCCCGAGACCTGCAGCCGGGGGTGGGGTGGGGGGCTCAGTGGCCTCCAACATACCACCCCAGACCCCCCGCCAGCCCGGGAAACCCACGGCAATAATAAGTGTCTGGCTGGGACCGCCACCTAGTGGGGTGGTTTTAACCCCCGCTAGCGGCTGAAAAAGTGGTAAGTATCCCTGCGGTGTCCCATTGATTTCAATGGGTAGGAGCGGTGAAGCTCCAAATATGCTGCTAGCAAGACTTTTTTTACCGTCCTGCTAGCGCACCGCTCCAGTGTGAAAGCCATCCGGCTTTCACACTGGAGTGAAAGGACCCGCTTTTTTCAGGAGCTAATCAGGCGCTATTTTTAGCACTGTAGCTCCTGAAAAATGCCCCAGTGTGAAAGCACCCTTAGTGTTTGGCTGAAGCCATTTATTATCAATCAACTGTGTTTACTCCTTTTTAAATCATCACAACATAAACTACCCAAATGACCCTGATCAAAAGTTTACATACCCCAGTTCTTAATACCGCGTTTTGTCTCCTTTACCATCTATTACAGCTTGAAGTCTTTTGTGGTATTTGTGGATGAGGTTCTTTATCGTCTCAGATGGTAAGGCTGCCCATTCCTCTTGCCAAAAAGCCTCCAGTTCCTGTAAATTCTTGGACTGTCTTGCATGAACTGCACATTTGAGATCTCCCCAGAGTGGCTCAATGATATCGAGGTCAGGAGACTGAGATGGCCACTCCAGAACCATCACTTTATTCTGCTGTAGCCAATGACAGGTTGGCTTGGCCTTGTGTTTTCCCATGTGCAGCTTCCTGGCTGATGAATGCAAATGTTCCTCCAGTATTTTTTTAAAACATACTGCATTCATCTGGCCATAAATTTTGACAAAATTTTCTGTGCCTTTTTGTAGCTCACACATCCCCAAATCATCAGCAATCTACCTCCTGTGTTTCACAGTAGAAATGGTGTACCTATTCATCATAGGCCTTGTTGACTCCTCTCCAAATGTAGTGTTTATGGTTGTGGCCAAAAAGCTAAACTTTGGTCTCCTCACTCCAAATGACTTTGTGCCAGAAGGTTTGAGGCTTGTCTCTACGCATTTGCGTAGTAATGGCTTTCTTCTGGCGACTCGACCATGCAGCCCATCTTTCTTCAAGTGCCTCCTTATTGTCCATCTTGAAACAGCCACACCACATGTTTTCAGAGTCCTGTATTTCACCTAAAGTTATTTGTGGGTTTTTCTTTGCATCCCGAACAATTTTCCTGGCAGTTGTGGCTGACATTTTAGTTGGTCTACCTGACCGTGGTTTGGTTTCAACAGAACCCCCTCATTTTCCACTTTTTGATTAGAGTTCGAACACTGCCGATTGGCATTCTCAATTCCTTGGATATCTTTTTATATGCCTTTCCTGTTTTATACAGTTCAACTACCTTTTCCCATAGATCTTTTGACATTTTTGCTTTCCCCATGACTCAGAATCCAGAAACGTCAGTGCAGCACCAGATGAAAGATGCAAGGGTCTGTCAGGAGTCCAGAAACTCATTGACTTTTGTATAAAAAGTGTGTATAACACTAATTACAATAAAACAGATCACAGGTGAGGGTGGTTACCTTTTTAATAGCCATTCAAGCCCCTTTGTGTCAACTTGTGTGCATGTTATCAGGCCAAAATTACCCGGATATGTAAACTTTTTGATCAGTGTCATTTGGGTAGTTTCTGTTGCGATTATGATTTTAAAAAGCGTAAACACAGTTGATTGATAATAAATGTCTTCAGCCAAACACTAACCATGAGTGAAAAGTTTTAATCTTTCTTAGAAAAATGGCCAAGAAATTTAACTTATGAGCACAACTGTACGTAGCGTTTACATATTGCACATTCACATCAGTATACAGATAGATGAGGAGAGCCGGCAACTTGCACATCCATATCAAAGTCTTTATTTAGATACACAATAGTGAAGATAAAAACGGCTTACATGTTTCGGCAAATAGCCTTAGTCGTTGTCCCTGCCCTTGAGGCGCAATCTAAAGTCCCTATCTCACATACACATTCTAAGGACCATGTGGACAGGATACAGTTGGTCTACCAACATATATTTGGAGTGTAGGAAGAAAACCCACACAAGCCCAGGGAGAACATGCAAACTGCACTGTGTCTACATTTTGTTTCAGTACAATGGATCTAAAACTATTTGTGACACTCATGTTATTTTAAGGTTGGCCATTATTCTCTGGAATCCCCAATCTTGTCTACGTATAACCAGCAGCTATGGCTAACATGCCGAATAGAGCTAGACAAATCTGACGGTAAGTTTTTTTTTTTTTTTTATTTATTTATTTTTTTCAAAGTAAAAAGTCAATGTTTTTCAAGAAACTCATTTAAAATAGAACTAAAGGCAAAACTTTTTTTTTTTTTTTTTTTTTCAATTTTTGAGTAGTGGAGGGCTATAATCCCTGTTGGGTTTATTTTAGTCATCGGTGTTCCATTGCAGAGTTTTCCCTTCACTTCCTGTCCCATAGCCAAAACAGGAAATGAAAGAAAATCCCTCCAGATGAGGGAATCCCTGGTTGTCACCAGAACTAGTGTCCCCATTGGAAGTTTTCTCTTCTCTTCCTGTTCTGGTGACAGCCCAAAATTTGGGATTTTTGTTAACTTTTGCTCTTAGTGATAATGGTAATCCGTACGAATAAAGCTGGTGAATCTGACCGGCACATACAAAAAAAATAAAAATACCTGACAGGTTTTTGAATCCCTTTGCACTCTGTCCATAAAAAAAGTATTTCCTTTTAGTTAGATGTGTTTGCAGATTTTAGTGTACAGTTACTATTTATTTTAGAATTTAGTAGATTGGATCAAATGTGGCACTTGTAAAAGTTTTAAGCACCCTGTGAGAATTCTGTGTTGCAAAATGAAATGTGTGCCCACATTCCCTAACCTCACCTCCTTTAAGCTGAACTGTAGGCAAATGGATCATTTCAGTCTTGGTTTCCAAAAAAATGCAATTCTAATCCAGACATTCCTGTCAGACAGTGATGCCCCTATAATATTTGGCACGACAATTAATGTAGTTATGTAGTCAAGAAAAATATGAAGATGTATTTCTAGTGAATACAGAGTGAAAACTAGTGAAAGCACCTGAGCTTGCCTTGAAATCATCCTTCTAAAAACATTATTTTTAATGAGATCACAGCACTTTTTTTTTTTTTTACAGTACTTCTGGTAAGTGTAAAGCCTCATACACACGATCTGACCGTGGACCAACTTTCCCGTGGATTTTTGTCCAAAGGGCGTTGGCCCCAAGTTGGTATTGCATACACACGGCAGGACTTTTTCAGCCAACTTTCACCAAATCACTTGGTTTTTCTGCTCTTTACCGCCACCTTTGCTCAACTTCTGTATTGTTGTCTGATCTTTTGCATTGGTTTGTACAAAAGTCCGTTGGTTTTGTGTACACACGGTCAGACTTTGGTCCATCTGACTTTTGTTGGCAGAAAGTTGGTCCGTTCGCACAGCCAACAAAAGTCTGATGAAACCTGGAAAAAGTTGGTCCGATGGAGCGTACACACGGTCGGATGTTGGTCCACAGCTAAACAGCTAATTTGCATGTTGGTTGTCAAAAAGTCCGATCGTGTGTACGGGCCTTAAGCAATATCATGAATCTGGATGATAATCCAAAGTATTCTAAGTTACTAAAAACCTATTTTTGTTAGTATAACAATATTTGTCAGCTTATTGGCTTTAATGGACCGACCAGTGCAATAACCAGATCGCAAACATTTCAAGCTTCTATGAGAAGAACTGCACTGTAAGATCAGAGAAAAATTACCTACCTTCCAGTCACACCTTTGAAGGGAACTATATAAGGTGCGCTTTGAAATTCCCACGGAATACCATCAAACTTCCAACTAGAATTTAAACGGTCTGCAAATGGAGAATATTTTTACACGTTTCATTTTGATAAACAGTTGTGTGAAAATAATTTTGATCAGTTTAATACAACCTTTTTGAATGAGATGTTGTTTTTTTTGTTTTTTTTTTAATGTGCATGTTGTTGTGTATATGTGTCTGCTTGCCCTTGCAATGCTGTTTTATCTGAATATTTTTTTTTTTTTTTTTTTTAATGCAGACTCCAGCATCCAAAGCAACTTAACGATACTTGTGAACATTCAGGGTATAGCTGAAGATGCAACTGTGTCTTATGTTGACAAGAATGAACACAGCCATAACAGGCCAATTAGCTGTGCACAGGTATAAGTATTAGCAAATAAGGTGCTTTTTTGTTTATTCTACTCATATAAATCAAGCTGTCATCATACACAGCAAAGTTTCATGCTTGAGAAAGGTTTAGTTGTTTATACTGATCATCTTGGACAGCACTTCATAGTTACTCAAAACATGGGGAAATAATGTTATTTTTTTCTTTTCTCTGTTACAGAAATGTGACGAAATTATAGTGGTACATCTAGGCTACCTAAACTATACACGCTACAAACTTTCTGTCCGGTTTGAAAATTTAAATCAGTTGAGATACACTATTACAGCCGTTACATTTACTGTAAGTATGTCATATTGCCCAAGTCTTTCCAATGGTCATTCCAGCTTCCTATTGTACTGGCATCCTATTTTGCAAAGAAATGCTTGTGTGCTAATTATTATTTATAAGAAAAAAAGAAACATTTTTAAGAGGTACCAAAATTACAAAGGGAAGCCTGGGGCTGCCCCAGACATGCCCCTGGCACAAAATGGAAGATGGACTATCTTGGTACCCAAGGATTTCACAATTTTTAGTATTATAAAAAAATAAATAAATAAAAATGTATTAATACAAAAACCATTTAAAAAATAAAATAAAAATCACAATACAAATTTCAAGAGATGAAAATAAAATCAAATGGTTACAGCCGTGCATTATTACTGATCGTTTCAAAGGTGACAATAGATTGTCCCCAGTGGTTGATGGGGATGTCCGATATAGTGGATCCTGACATACAATCCTCTACATCAGGGGTCTCCAAACTATGGCCCTCCAGTTGTTCAGGAACTACAATTCCCATCATGCCTAGTCATGTCTGTGAATGTCAGAGTTTTGCAATGCCTCATGGGATGTGTAGTTCCGCAACAGCTGGAGGGCAGTAGTTTGGAGATCGCTGCTCTACATGATTCACGGGAGGAGGAGTTAATCATTATTATCCAGAGTAGCCAACAATTGGTTTAGGCACCACACCAGGGGGACCCGAAGGTAGCAATCCTAACCCCCCCCAACGACGGACACTGGGCTATACTGGTTGCTTTACTGTATTTTCAAGCATATTCAATATTATACACTTGTAAGTGTCCGCCATGGGGGGGAGACTGCCTTCGGGTGCCCCTGTTGTGCTGCTTAAACCAATTGTTGGCTACTCCGGATAATGATTGGCTCCTCCTGAGCAAGCAGTCTTGATCGCGAAACATGTAGAGGATTGTATGTCAAGATCCACTATATCCAACATCCCCATCAACCACTGGGGACAATCTATTACCACCTTTGAAATGATCAGTAATAATGCACGGCTGTAACTATTTTTTTTTTTTTTTTTTCATCTCTTGAAATATGTACTGTGGTTTTTTTATTTTTCTTTTTTTTTTATACTAATTATTGTGAAATCCTTGGGTACTGAGATAGTCCATCTTCCATTTTGGGCCAGAGACATGTTTGGGGCAGCCCCAGGCTTCCCTTTCTAATAACTGTTTAAGGATGATGGTACCCCGTCTCTATATAATCTCTTACCTCGAAACCTTTAAAGATGTAGTTACTTACACAAATATGTATGACTTTAGTTATCAGAATTAAAAGGAAATTACTAATAATTTAGTGCTGCCCTGTGTGTTTTTGGTTATCGTTTGACAGCTTAAACCACAAAATATCCTGTTTGTAGTGTGTAGAGGAGTCTTCCTGGGCAATTTAGTTATGATCCCTTTTCTGTATTTTGGGTTTGCCCAGGCTCCTCTTCCAATTGCATGTGCTTGGGAATATCTCCAGGTGATGGACATCTACGATGCGCGGATGACATCTGTTTCAATAGTATTGCAATATTTTTACAAAAATAGATACATAGGAAAACAAGATTTAAAAATTGGCCCAGCATGACTTATCAAATGACAAAAATACATTTGAGTCTGCTCCGCAGGCAGAGTAGAATACCAACAAATAAGTAATATTGGCAACAATTTTTATGAGTAGCAGGGTGACGGGCATCAAATTTATAGGTAAAGATTTGATGTAACAGATGGTGGAATGGAAACTAGTAAATAATACCTTACCCTACAAGAAGTGTATATATATATTAACAGAGGTTGTCCCAACAAATATAACAAGATATGGGACCGCTGGTTACAAGAGTCTGACACCTGTGTATAATAAAACCATATCAGCTTGAAATGACAACTAAGGCACATACTTCTGTATATAATCTTTATTTGTAGTATACACATTCATAGAACATATACACATGGCAAAACAATGTACCTGCTTTCTTACCAATATTTGTAATATGCAATGTAACAGTTACCAAGTTTATTTAAATAAAGTTTGATTAATAAAAACCTTTGTTCAACGTAAAAAAAAGATTTGATGTAACGTTAGAAAAAAACAACCGTGTGTGTGTGTGTGTGTGTGTGTGTGTGTGTGTGTGTGTGTTTTTATTGAGATAGATCTATCTCTATATATCTCTATCTCACACACACACACACGTAGTAAGATGTTTCAGTAGCCTCAGGGTACTGACATGAGGCAGAACTTGGACTCTTTGCAGGTTCAGCTAATGTATCTTACTCTTCAGTATTGCATGCTGGAAACAGGAAGTTAATTATTTGATCCCAATAACGAACTGCTTGAAAAAAAAATTCTTCTTTTTAAATGGCATCAATGTTTTGTTTGCATAAATAGGCGTTGAATTGTTTTTTTTTTTTTTTGTATATATCTTTTTCCAGTGGAAAACCTACAACCCTACCTTTTCACAAGTGGAGATCTGGTTTCGTTTTGTCTTTGTGGTGCTCACATTCATGGTGACGGTATGTAGATAAAGCTATTGCTTGCATCTAAAAGTAAGAACGAACATGTAGCTTGAGATGACAGGTGGATGGATATGTGATATTTTTATTGGGATTGAGATGACATGGAGCCATCATGAAATCTGAGATCATGCATGGTGAGCAATGTTAACTAGTTGGCACATTTATGTTTATAATAACTAAAATCCACACTAAAAAATTCTGTTATCAATGGCAGCCCTTGTATGGGTCTAAAAAATCTGAGATATTCACACCCACACTCATCCACAAACCAAGTCAGATTTGGATCAGAAAGGTCAAGGGCTCTCCCAATTCCTCCAGGGATCTCGGAGACCGTGGGAAACTGTACATCATGGGACACAGAGATCCCTTCCCTCTTCTTCTTCTTTTTTTTATTTTAATTTTTTTTTGAGAATTCAGTGCTTGCTACAAAACTGAAGTGATTCCTGTGTGTGTGTGTGTGTGTGTGTGTGTGTTATATAGGGGATCACTTCCTGTCTAAAGACCTTTGGTCTACCAATGTCCATTCACCTGGAGATGGAATATAACCTAGCAGGTAATGAATATTGGCCTGACTCTGTGTCCCATGATGTACTCAAAAGTATTTTACAGGTAAGTATGATGAGAAAGTTCTATTTTTTTTTTTTTCTTTTATTCTTCTTGCACCTAATGGCTCTGAAGGGTAAATGTATTGCATCACCTTCGGGGTCACAGTCATTCCTCCATTAGTGTAGTCAAGAATGTAGCTATTTAAACATGATGTGTCTTTAGAGAGTAGGGAAGACGTTGGGGGTTTAATGGACCCCCAGTGTCTCCATAAAGAGTACTGGGCACCAGCCCATGCTTTTCACATACATTGAGGGGGAAAAAAAGTATTTGATCCCCTGCTGATTTTGTACGTTTGCCCACTGACCAAGAATTTATTAGCCTACAATTATAATGGTAGGTTTATTTTAACAGCGAAAGACAGAATAACAACAAAAAAAATGCATTTTAAAAAAGTTTATAAATTGTTTTGCAGTTTAATGAGTGAAATAAGTATTTGACCCCTTCACAAAGCATTACTTGGCAAAACCCTTGTTGGCAATCAGAGGTCAGACTTTTCTTGTAGTTGGCCACCAGATTTGCACACATCTCAGGAGGAATTTTGTCCCGCTCCTCTTTGCAGATCCTTTGAAAGTCATTAAGATTTTGAGGCTGACATTTGGTAACTCGAACCTTCAGCTTCCTCCACGTATTTTCTATGGGATTAAGGGCTGGAGACTGGCTAGGCCACTCCAGGACCTTAATGTGCTTCTTCTTGAGCCACTCCTTTGTTGCCTTGGCTGTGTATTTTGGGTCATTGTCATGCTGGAATACCCACCCATGACAAATCTCTAGTGTTCTGGCTGAGGGAAGGAGGTTCTCACCCAAGATTTGACGGTACATGGGCCCCGTCCATCATCCCTTTTGATGCAGTGAAGTTGTCCTGTCCCCTTAGGAGAAAACACCCCCAAAGCATAATGTTTCCTCCTCCAAACACGTTGAGTTTTGATGCCAAAGATCTCGATTTTGGTCTCGTCTGACCACTTTCACCCAGTACTCCTCTGAATCATTCAGATGTTCATTAGCAAACTTCAGACGGGCCTGTACATGTGTTTTTTTGAGCAGGGGGAACATTGCGGGCGCTGCAGGTTTTCAGTCCTTCACGGTGTAGTGTGTTACTAATTGTTTTCTTGGTGACTATGGTCCCAGCTGCATTGAGATCATTGACAAGATTTTCCTGTGTAGTTCTGGACTGATTTCTCACTGTCCTCATGATCACTGAAACTCCACGAGGTGAGATCTTGCATGGAGCCACAGACTGAGGGAGATTGACAGTTATTTTGTGTTTCTCCCATTTGCGAATAATCAGACTGTCACCCTCTCCCCAAGCTGCTTGGCGATGGTCTTGTAGCCCATTCCAGCCTTGTGTAGGTTTACAGCCTTGTCCTTGACATCTTTGGACAGCTCTTTGATCTTGGCTATGGTGGAGAGATTGGAATCTGCCTCTGTGGACAGGTGTCTTTTATTCAGGTAACAAGCTGAGATTAGGAGCACTCCCTTTTAAGAGAGTGCTCCTAATCTCAGCTCATTACCTGTATAGAAGAAACCTGGGAGCCAGAAATCTTGATTGATGGGGGATCAAATACTTTTCTTATCGTACATCACGGGAAACAGAGCCCATAGTAGTTACTATGTGGGTTATAGGCCACCTTCAGGTGATGGACACTGGCACACCCTAAGACAAGAAGTTCACTCCCTATATAACCCCTCCCACTACTGGGAGTACTTCAGTTTTTTCGCCAGTGTCTAAGGTGTTGGTCACGAGTGAAGATGTGCTGTACTGAGCTCCACTTGAGCAATCCTTGCTGGGGCTAGCTATGCAGCTGGATCCATTCAAAGTGTCTTTTATGCCGCGTACACACGAAGGGACTATCCCGTGGGATTATCCGCTGGACTTGACAATCCCCTCGTGTGTGGGCGTCGGCGGACTTTTTTTCCCAAAAGTCCGGCGGACTAAAGTTTTAAGTTTTTTGTTTTAAAATTTCCGCTGGACTTGGCAGTCCGGCGGACAATACGGCCGTCTGTAGTATGGTCCGGCGGACCAAAAAGGACGCATGCTCAGTAGCAAGTATTTTTCTAGTATTTTTTTCTTTTTCTAGTCCCGTCGTACGTGCTGTACGTCATCGTGTGAACCGCCGGACTTTTAGCGTGATCGTGTGTGGTCAAGTCCGTTCGCTTTTTAGTCCGCCGAAGCAAGCTGGAAAGTCCAGAGGATTGTCCGCTGGACTAGGTCCGGCTGACAAAGTCCCTTCATGTGTACGCGGCATTAGGCTGAATTGAATGGTACCTGGGCCTCGTGTCTGAAGAAACAAGGTTTTGCCTGTAAACGCTTTGCTTCTCTTTTTAAAGAGCTGGATCCCGGGATCCAGTACTTTTGGTATTAAGGCCATACATTTTTACTGGCGGGATGATATTACAGGTCCAGGATTGTGGTTTCCCGATTGTCCCTGGCTCCTGAAGGTTTAACGGAACCCACCGTAAAGGGTGAAGATTGGGTCTGTTGGTTTTTACCACAGAAAACCCATGCGGCGGGAAAGGTAAGTGGCGTTTTCTAAGAAATGTTTTAATTTTCTTATGAAATGTCTCCTTTAATTAGTAAATGCTGTCATGCCTAAGTGTCACCACTGTGGGCTGTATGGAGCACATACCTTCTCATGCTTCCTCAAAGAGATCACGCTGTGTCTGGAACAGCAGGCTTCTTTTTTTTTTTTTTCTCCAGCTAGCAGCAGACCTCCAGTAAGCCTGGGGGGGGGGGGGGGGGGGTTCCTCTTCACCAGACACCCCCCACCTGTGCTGTACTTTCCCCCTCTTCACGAGGAAGAGCATCAGGAGGAAAAAAAAACATTAGCACGCCGCCCTACTCGTCGCTTCCAGGATCTCTCCTCGCCATCTCCCCCTCACAGAACGATCCCGTAGGATCAGAGGCCCACGCTCGCGTGAGAAAGCTCAATTTTAAATAAAAGAGGGTGGCCAAAGGCGATGGAGGGGGCGGGGCTTAGCGCAGCATTGGCATCCTCCAGCGCAGGAATGTGTTTTTTAAAAGCACCATTATTGCTGCTGCAAGCTGTCGGAGGGACACAAGCAAAGAGGGGCATGAAAGAGAGGTTTGGTGACACAGGCATTTCTTTTGACACATTTACTATTGCATCAGCCTGAGAATTTATAGCAGCGGCAGGGCTGGACTATTGCTTAAGAAGTGGATGCATTCCTTCTGGTAGTACTCCTGCTTTGTGCATCGGGCTATGGTCAGAAGGGGGGGGGTAAAAACACCTCAAAAAAGGGCTATAGAAAGACTTCTACAGCCACAGGGAAGCCTAGAACTGAGAGTGATGTGCCTGGTCAGAGTGAGCCATCAGGGACCTCGGGTGTTGCAACTGCTCTTAACACTGCAGGCCCTATATATATTAATGAAGAGGTTTTTTTTCCTCAACCATTTTAGGCTTGGAACAAAAGATTGATGCGTTAATCGCATCCCAGAGTGGGACGAAGCGTAACAGGTCCCCTTCCATTACCCAGGACCCTCAAACTGAGGAACAGGGGGCGAGAGATGATGGATTTCTCTCAGGGGACCAGGAAGAGACTGATGACTCCTCTTCTGAAGAGTCTAATACGGAAGGATCGGGTTCACAAGAAAGGTTGTTGGTACAATCTCTCACTGAATTGGTCCACTCCACATTTTTGCTGCCAGTAGCGGAGTCAGTCGGTGAGCCCACTTGTTTGGGTTCGCTAAAGCCTCCCCAAGCTATTCATGCTTTTCCTATCCATTCATTACTGAAAAAGCTTATTCTGAGTGGGAGCACCCAGATAAACTGTTTTGTCTTTCAAAAAAGTTTAACACTTTATCCTATGGAGGAAGAGTTTAATAAGAAATGGGGGGGGATTCCAGCAATTGATGCTGCTATATCCTCTGTGAATAAAAACTTGACTTGTCCGGTAGACAATGCTCAAATTCTGAAGGATCCAACAGATAAGAAGTTGGAATTCCTATTTAAAAACAATGTTTCTCTGGCAGGTTCAGTGGTTCAGCCTGCGCTGGCAGCGATCGGGGTATGTCAGTCCTTAAAAGACCAGTTTAAACAGGTACTCAAGATTATTCCTGATCAGCAGGCCCAAGATTTGGCTGGGATATCAGAGGTGTTGTGTTTTACAGTAGACGCTATGAGAGATGCTATTCTCCAGGCCTCACGACTTATGCTCAGGCTGGTGCATGTGCGTAGAATTTTATGGTTGAAAAATTGGTCAGCCGAAGTGCCATGTAAAAAGCTCTTGGCTAGTTTCCCATTTCACGGTGAACGGTTGTTTGGGGACAATCTGGATAAATGCATCCAAAAAATTTCTAATGGAAAAAGTTCCCTTTTACCAGTAGAAGTTTAAGCGTTTTTTCTTTTAAATGAGCTTCTCCTCCAGTGCCAGGAGCATCAGCCTCCAGGCAGTCACGACTGCCTCCACTGTCAAGTTAGAGGTAAAACTCAGGGTCAACCCCAGGGTCAAAAGAGGCCCTGGGGGAGGAAATCCACAAAACAAAATACTAAAACCTCCTTATGAAGGGGCGCCCCCGCTTGCTCAATTGGGGGGGAAGACTTCTGCAGTTCTCATGGGTCTGGCAAGAACAGTGTCGAGACAAATGGGTGGCTTCCTCAATATATCTAGGTTATAAACT
Organism: Lithobates sylvaticus; assembly: GCA_028564925.1. Taxonomy (NCBI): domain Eukaryota; kingdom Metazoa; phylum Chordata; class Amphibia; order Anura; family Ranidae; genus Lithobates; species Lithobates sylvaticus. The sequence goes on from CM053028.1 coordinate 132,854,236, forward strand.
AGAGTTCCCGTCTCCTCGTTTTCTCAGATAAAACGTTCCCAGAGATCCAGAATAAAAGAAGTCTCTCTTTCTGGCTTTGGATCATCTCTTGTCTCAAAAGGTGATATCTGTGTTTCCCATGGAAGAGCGAGGGTTAGGGTTTTATTCAAACCTTTCCACGGTACCAAAACTAAAATGGGTCTGACGTCCCCATTTGGATCTCAAAGATCTAAACCGGTTTTTGAATATCTGCTCTTTTCGCATGGAGTCAATCCAATCAGTGGTCTCCATTCTACAAGGTGAAGAACTGTTAGCGTCAATCGACATCAAGGATGCTTATCTCCATGTACCTATTTTTCCCACTCACCAGAAATATCTATGCTTCGAGATGGAATATCTTTGTTTTCAGTTTGTAGCTCTGCCTTTCGGTCTAGCTACTGCACCCCGAGTGTTTTACAAAGGTCTTGGCTCCCCCTTTAGCCAGATTAAGGGCTCAGGGTATAACGATTCTAGCTTACTTAGATAATCTACTCTTGATAGATCAGTCGGTAGCCCGCTTAAACCAAACTTTGGTCACCACAGTCGGCTACATGGAATACCTAGGTTGGATTCTCAACCTAGAGAAATCCTCCTTTAAAACCATCAAGGAGATTGGAGTACTTGGGTCTGATCATAGATGCAGCTTGGAAGAGGGTGTTTTTGCCCCAGGCAAAGATCAGTACCATAAGGGAACTGATTCAGGTGGTCAAAGCAAAGAAGAATCCTTCTATTCAACTTTGCATGAAATTGTTGGGAAAGATGGTGGCTTCATTCGAGGCTGTTCCTTATGCTCCGTTTCATTTGAGACTGCTGCAAAACAGTATCCTGTCAACTTGGAACAAGAGGGTCCAAGCTCTAGACTTCCCAATGCGTTTATCCCCAAAAGTGCATCAAAGCCTCAGTTGGTGGTTGATGACCAAGAATCTCCAAAAAGGAAAATCCTTTCCACCAGTTACCTGGAAAGTGGTAGCAACAGATGCCAGCCTTCTGGGCTGGGGAGCAGTCCTAGAAAAAGTGTCTGTCCAGGGAAGATGATCCAAATCAGAAATGACCTTGTCCATCAATATTCTAGAGATTCAGGCAACTTGTCTGGCCCTGAAACCCTGGACGCTAAGATTACAGAATTGCCCTGTTCAGATCCAATCCGACAATGATATAGACCACTACTGTGGCAATCACCAAGGGGGCGCGAGAAGCCGTGCGGCCCAGAGAGAGGTGAATCGTATCCTATCTTGGGCAGAAGACAACATTCCTTGCCTATCGGCAGTCTTCATTCCAGGAATAGAGAATTGGCAGGCGGACTGCTTGTGTCGCCAACAGTTGTTCCCGGGAGAATGGTCTCTTCACCCGACATCTTTCTATCAATATGTCAAAGATGGGGAATTCCGGATGTGGATCTGTTTGTGTCCAGGTTCAACAAAAAGATCGACAACTTTGTGTCAATGACAAAGGATCCGCTGGCATGCAGAACAGATGCCTTGGTTTTTCCCGTGGGATCAGTTTTCACTGATCTGTGCATTCGTTCCTGTTTTGCTTCCGCGCCTTCGTCGCAGGATCAAGCAGGAAGGGAAGGAGGTGATTCTTGTGGCCCAGAAGATCTTGATATGCAGAGATCGTAAAGATGGCGTTAGGGGACCCATGGACCCTACCACCACGGCCAGACCTTCTCTAGCAAGGTCCGGTATTCCATCCTACCTTACAAACGCTAAATTTAGCGGTTTGGCTATTGAGACCCACATTCTGAAAGACCGTGGGCTGTCAGGTTCAGTAGTTAATGCTAGGAAGCTGGCCTCCAGAGTCATATATTATAGAGTCTCTGGAAGGCATATATCTCCTGGTGTGAATCCAGGGGTTGGAACCCCAGGAAATATGTCATAGGTAGGATCCTTGAATTTCTACAGATGGGATTAGAAATGAAGCTGGCCTTGAGTACTATCAAAGGCCAGGTGTCGGCCTTATCGGTATTTTTTTTTTCAACGATCACTTGCTTCACACTCTCTCTGGTTCGTAGCTTAATTCAGGGGGTAATGCGGATTAATCCTCCAGTTAGGTCACCCCTGAACCCTTGGGACTTGAATTTAGTCCTGTCGGCGTTACAGAAAAAGCCTTTTGAGCTGATACAGGATATTCCCTTGGTCCTTTTGACAAGGAAATCTTTTTTTCTGGTTGCCATATCTTCTGCAAGAAGAGTATCAGAGTTGGCTGCTCTTTCTTGTAAAGAGCCATATTTGATTATTCATTAGGATGAGGACGTAATACAACCTTATCCATATTTCCTACCAAACGTAGTGTCGGGTTTTCATTTAAACCAGGATATTGTTCTGCCTTCATTTTTTCCAGAACCTCGTTCTGCGGAAGAGAGGTCACTACATTCTCTTGATGTGGTGAGAGCAGTCAAGGTCTACTTGAAGGCGACTGCTCGGATTCGTAGAACAGATTGTTTTGTTTGTGTTGCCAGAAGGTCCTAAGAGGACAGGCAGTATCGAAATCTACTATTTCTAAATGGATTTGTTAAGTGATTGTTCAAGCTTACGGTTTTAAAGAGGAAAATTCCACCTTTTCATATTAAAGCGCACTCCACCAGGGCTGTTGGTACTTCCTGGGCAGTGCATCACCAAGTCTCCATGGCTCAAATCTGCAAGGCCACAACTTGGTCTTCAGTCCATACATTTACCAGATTCTAGCTTACCCGTAAAATCCTTTTTTCTTTGAAGTACATCACGGGACACAGAGGTCCCTCCCTTCTTTTTGGTATACACGTATATTGCTTTGCTACAAAACTGAGGTACTCCCAGTAGTGAAAGGGGTTGTATAGAGAGTGGACTTCTTGTCTTAGGGTGTGCCAGTGTCCATCAGCTGAAGGTGGCCTATAACCCACATAGTAATGACTATGACTATGGCTGTGTCCTGTGATGTACTTCAAAGAAAAAGATCTTACAGGTAAGCTGTTTTAAAAATCCTATTATTTCACTCATTAAAATGCAAATCAATTTAACTTTTTTGAAATGTGTTATTCTGTCTCTCACTGTTTAAATTTAATGGTAGGTTTATTTTTAGACTGATCATTTCTTTGTCAGTGGGCAAATGTGCAAAATAAGCAGGGGATCAAATGCTCCCCCCCCCCCCCCCCACTGTAGGAAGCTTGTTTGCCCCCTTGTGGAAGCAATAAAGTAATGTTAAAACATATTCCTGCAAACCGTCGTCATTGTACGTCGGTACTTTGACTTGGAATACTGGAATACTGGGGGAGTTATGGCAGCAGATGGCTGCCATAACCCTGGTATTTTCTTCATAGGAGGCCCTCTTTCTGATAAGAGTGGTCTCTGTGGCGGATTCGCCACAAGATCACTTTTATTGGCGGTGGGAGAAGTGCCCCCCTTGCCGTGCTGCGGTTGTCTCCATCTGAGACTATCCGATCCTATCCCCTCAGTAGCATGGAGCTAAGTGAAGGAATGTTGGCCCCCCACTCGGCTCCATAACCTTGGATGACAGAAGCAACGTCAAACATCACTTATGCCGAAGGGAGATATATAATATAAATAAAAAAAAAAAATATATATATATATATATATATATATATATATATATATATATATATATATATATATATATATATATATATATATATATATATATATATATATATATATATATATATATATATTATATTATATTACAAGGGATGTTTACTCTCCTTGCAATAGGAATAAAGGTGACCCAATTTTTTTTTTTAAAAGGACAGTGTAAAATCTGAAAAAAATGTAAAGTGCCCCGTCCCACGAGCTCGCGCACAGAAGCGAACGCATACGTAAGTTGTGCCCGCATATGAAAATGGTGTTCAAACCACATGTGAGGTATTGCTGCGATCGTTAGAGCGAGAGCAATAATTGTAGCAAAAGGCCTCCTCTGTAACTCAAAACTGGTAACCTGTCGGAATTTTTAACAGTCGCCTATGGAGATTATGAAGCATGACATGTTGGGTATCAATTTACACCCCGCGTAAGATTCTTTCACAAAAAAAAAAATGGGCTAACTTTTATTGTCCTTATTTTTTAATTAATTTTAAAGTATGTTTTTTTCCAAATTGCGCTTGTAGGACCACTGCGCAAACACAGTGTGACATGCAGTATTGCAAGGACCGCCATTTTATTCTTTAGGGTGTCTAAAAAATATATATATGTATGTATATTATATGTACCGTATATACTCAAGTATAGGTCGACCCGACTATAAGCCGAGGCCCCTAATTTACCACAAAAAAACTGTGAAAACGTATTGACTCGTGTATAAGCAGAGGGTGAGAAATGCAGCTGCTACTGTAAGTTGGAAAAGAGGGTCAACAATGACCAGCTGCATACCTCCCTGTGTCCTGTTAATGCCTACCTCCCTGTGTGCCCTTCTGCAGCCTGTGTGCCGCTTTGCACCGATCAGCGTATCATAAAAACATACGGCGGCCATTCCAGTGTTCGAAAGCCGCGCCTCCTCATCTGTGATAGGCGGAACACTCAATTTCCCAGCAGTCAGTGTTCCGCGGATGAGGATGAGAGGATGTCCGTGATGGGCGCAACACTGACTGCTGGGAAATTGAGTGTTCCGCCTATCACAGATGAGGAGGCACGGCTTTTGAACACTGGAATGGCCGTCGTCTGTCTGTATGACACACTGAAAATCTCGTACATACGGTATATATATGTGTGTGTGTGTGTGTGTGTGTGTGTGTATGTATGTTTGGGGGTTCTAAGTAATTTTCTAGCAAAGCAAAAATGATTTTAACTTGTAAATAACAAGTTTGAGAAATAGGCCTGGTCCTTAAATAGGAGTAATCCATTAAAAAAAAAAATTAAGTCAGCAGCTACAAATACTGCAGCTGCTGACTTTTAATAATCGGACACTTACCTGTTCCAGTGATGTGGGGGGTCGAATCCCCGCTCGTCCCCCCTTCCACTCGGCGGCGGCAGAATCGTAAATGTGGGTGCCCGGCTGTGGCTTCACAGCCAGGCACCCACTGCGCACCCACAACAGCCATTTAGAGGCGAGTTTAAAAAAAAAATTCCAAGTGTTGTTTTTTTATTTTATTTAGGAATATTTAATGTTTTTTTATATTATTTTTATTTTTTGTGTGCAACCCCACTTTAATTGGTTAAACACCACCATCACACCTGCACACATCCCATATAAAAAGTGCAGCGTAGGGCGAGCATGTGTTTGTATATAAACATCATCAGTGCAAGGACACGTTGGGTATTGCTGTGAATGTTGGAGTGAGAGGAACAATTCTATAGCCATAATTCATGGTTGTCTATTGAGAATTTTGGGTAGCGCAATTTTTTGTTTTGCATCTAATTTTAGTAGACACCATCCTTTTTTTATTTTTTTTATTTATTTTTTTTAGAAAAAAAAAATGGGTATAATGTTTTTGTTTTGCACTAAAATTTATTTGTATTTTTTTTTTTTTTTTTTCCTGACACTATGAATCTGGTAAATAACTGCAAATATCAAGCAACGTAAAATTACAACTACCAACATTTTCTCTCTTCTTTTTTTTTTTATTTTTTTTTTGTGGGGGGGTATATACTCTAATTTCTAAATTTCAAATTTCCCCAGTAGACAAGTGGTCTGTGTATGTTAAATAGGTTCAGATCATCCTTGGCATGATGTGTAACTGAGAATAGTCTCTTACTTGCTACCCCAGATACATAAAAGCATTTCAAAGTCACTAAGCAGCTTACCTCTATGTATTTGCCCAGTCATGTTTAAGCAAAATCTCAATACTTGCTCATCAGCAGTTTTGGACAACCTTTCTAGCTTTCAGTGGCTGCACAGCAGTGAAAGAGTGGCTCAGCCCACATCAACCACAAGGCTCACACCCAAATGAAAAAAGTGACAGATATTATTTGGTTTCAGTTTTGTGTTTTCTCTTGCTTGGAAGGAACAGCTTTACAAGTAATACTTTTGTATTATGGCCACCGTGCTAGTTTGCAGTGGCCCTCATCTAGTCTGCATGATTTCAGAACAGTAAACCTGTATTCCTAAAAACAGGTAAGCAGGAGTGTTTCTCCTTGGAGAAAAACTACTTTTTTTCTCTTCATGCGGTTTGTATTTTTTTATTTTCGTTTGCTTGAGGTTTCATTAATCCTTTTATGGAAATGCATATATCCCCTTTGGTTTGTGTGGACCAATTTGGTTCTCTCTCATATAGAGCTCATGCTAAAGTGGCAATAGGACCAGCCCAGAGGATTCAGGCTATGATTTGGCCAGCACCAGGACACTTCTGAGTCATATGTGAGACATATTTTCACTACTTGACCCCCCCCCCCCCCCCCCTATAAAAAAAAAAAAAAAAATTCTGGTGGTTTCTTTCCACCTGTGATGCCTCTCCTTCCGGCCCTTGCTTATGCCTGCCTGGCCCGGTATAGTGTGCTCTCACCTTTTAGCATCTGCCTTCCAGGAGGACGATGCATGTGTATAGTGGCAAAAGGTTTGGCTGACACACTTACATCCAGTGCACTATAATGTCACTTCCACCCTGCTCTTGGCTTCAGTGGCTCACGGAAGCTGGAGGTGAACAACTTTTGGGCATGGGCGGAACCACAGGGGGAACATTGTTTCAAGAAGGACAGCAAGGACCAGTAATACTTGCAGGCTACCTTGAACAAAGTCAATAAGACTTTGCCTATGTTCCAGTTGAACCAACCACCTTCAAGATGACCACAAAGTATCAAACATATAATTCCACTTTTCTGGGGACTGGGTACAGTTGTTCTCCCTTATCTTTCTGCAGAGTATGGTATGAGGGTCTCTTTCTTGCATAAAGGGATTCCTTTGCCAAAGGGCTAAAACAACTGTTATCCAGTGGTACCATTTTTAAGCTCAGAACCATGTGATACCCCCCTGTGACAATTATACGTACAATTATACGTACACAGATATATTATGGCAAAGAAACTGTCTCTCTTTAAAGAGTTAAATCAATGAGAGATGAGATGACCACTACTCTTCAGTCAGAGTTCTATTGCAAGAATCTGTCACCAATCCACTTCTTCCTCTGTAGGTAAGTCTAATCGCTGTCCATACTTTTTGCAAGTTTGTGACATTAGCATTATCCATGGGTTTGTTTCTTTCTCTGCCTCCACCCAGACTTGTGCTGTAGAACTTGCCAGCTTCTCTGCAAAAACAGGAAGATCTTCACACTTCTCTCAAGGTATCACAACCTTCATCCCAGAACAAGAAAGGTTCCAGGGTTTTTTTTATTCCAACCTATTTAGTGCTCTAGGCAAAAGGAGACATTTTCCCCACTGGTTTCCTGGCTTTTGTGGACCTAAAGGATTCTTGTTTTCACATCTCCATCTTTCTGGCACATCAAGCCACCTGTGTTTGTTGCCTTACCCTTTGGCCTGTCCACTGCACTTCAGGTGCTCTTGCTTCAATTTGCTGTCAGAGCATCTGCATTTTAGGATATCTAGGCAATCTCCTGAGGGAACTAATGTCAGCTGGACAATGCAGATCCTATGGAGATTTGAATGGATCCTAAATCTTCAGAAATCAGTGTTTGGTCCAGCACATTGCCTAACCATGGATTTCTCCCGTTTTTTTTTTTTTTTTTTTGTTTTCCCATCTAGAGGGTTCTTACAAGTGTTGAGCTGGGGAGGAGTCCTGAATGCCCCCTCAGTGCAGGAGATGCCTGGTTGTAGCAGGAAGTTCATCTCCCAATCAATATTCTGGAACTCAAGCCAGTTTGGTTGTCTCTTCTGCACTGGACCTTGCGGCCGTAAGGCTGCCCAACCAATATTTAATTAAACAATGCCATAGCAATGGCTTGCATCAACCAATGGGGCACCAGAAGTCGTGCAACTGAAAGAGAATGATGCCTGATTATTGCCTAGACAGAATGCCACATTCAAGTTCTATCTGCTGTGCATATCCCAAAGTGTTTTGAAACTCCTTTTTTTCACTTGCTCTGGTGCTTGTCTTTGCACAGAACTGGCCCAGGAGGACATGGTACTTGGACACAGTCAGTTTATAAGAATTGCCAAGTGAGAGCAGACCAGGAGGAGATTTAAGAAGGATCAGTCTGTATCCAGATATTGCCCTTTAAGGGACAAATGCATTGGACCTATTATCCATAGGTCATAACAGGAGACTCTGAGAGAGCTGCCTGATTACTACGAGGGAAGCATTGAAAATACTACAGATCTCCAGGAAAGGAGTGAATGGCTTCCATCTTAAAGTGACATTTTTCCACACTGTGCTTTTGATTGAGAGTTCACTGTTTCCGGTAAGAGGCCACTTTGTACCGTATGGTGGAGGCGCACTTAAGTGATTCACGTTTTTGATTTGCCATCGATATTCACATCAGATGTATATGTTGGACATATACAAAGCATTGGAGCTCTCACGCTTAGAACAGAGAGAGAGAGAGAGAGAGAGAGAGGGAGAGAGAGAGAGACTTTTTTGTTTCATTTTTATATATTGTCAAACTATAGTTCACTGATTGTTAGCACAGCAAACCCTATCTTGCACATAGGCTCCTGGCAAACTTTCTATGGCCCTCCTGGATTGTCCGGACCTTCTAGACTAAGGACCATTTTACCATCCTGCTTCTCAAGCTTGGCTGCTGAAGGTCAGGTCTTAAGAAAGAGGGACTTGTCGAACTCAGACATCCCTTGGCTCTTAAAGGCAAATCAACTTTTTTAATGTCTACCATCGTTCTTGAAAAACTCTCCTCGTATAAAGCCAGCAACTTCCATCCCAGGAAGTTTTCAGTGACATGATTTATGTCCTATCTCCAGTTTAATCTTGGCATAGAGTTCTCTCAAAAGTCAGGTTTGGGCCCTTGCTATTCTATTTCAAAGACCACTTGCCCCTCATTCTTTGGTACAGTGCTAAATACGGGGTGTCGCTCACATGGCTCCCCCCTGTGAATTCTGTATAGATCCTTGGGACTCTCAACCTGATTCTGTCGGCTTTGTAATAGCTAACCTTTTAAATCCACCTGGGATGTCCCCTTGTGTACACTCACTTGTAAGGTTGTCTTTCTCCTTGCAATAACTTTGGTGAAGCGAGTGTCTGAATTAATAGCCTTACCCTGTAAAGAGCCCTTCCTAGTGAAGATAAGATTTGGCTTAAGACCGAAGGCCTTCTTACTACCAAGGTTGTTTCCTACCTCCACCTTAACCAGTGCTTCCCACACTCCTCGTTCTCTTATCCTGTCCCCAAACAGGCATAGGTACTATCCTGAAAATTATCGTGTTAGTATCCCTAGCCTGCTCCCAGCATTCTAAATGAGGTTTTAGGCTTTGTCCATTGCTGCCCCTTTTTTTTCTCCAGTATTTCATCAATAGATTTGTTCTAGGAGTTGACTTGGGGTTTCTTCATAAAGTAACTGTTCCAATTCACATCACTTAACGTCATTCCGTCCTCTGATAAACCATCAAATAAAAAGGTGGCAGTCGCTTGCTGTCTGGATGTGAGAAGTGCTTTACTAGCTTGCCAGGAAATCACTAAAGATTGGAGAAGTTTAAACTTTTTCTATTAAATGCAGGTGCAAAAAAAAAAGGTTGCAGGGAATCCAAGAGCTGCATCACAAGGTGGATAGAGTATATGCAATTAAAGAGGTATACATTTTACAAAACCTAGTCCCTTCAGCTGGAGTCAGAGCACAATCTGCAAGAGCCATAGCAGCCACGTCGGCAGGAAAAGTAGAGGCAACACCAGTGCAGATTTGCAGAGGACCAGGTTTAATCCTTTAATTAAGCATTACACAGTAGACCTGATCTTCAGCCAGGACCAGAGGTATGGGAGAAAAGTCTTGTAATCAGTAGTCCCGACCTAATAATTTTGATTTCTCGCTTTTTTTTTCTTCATGTGGTGTCCTGGAAGATGATTAGGAAATCCCCAGGAAGGCTGCATGTAATCTGTTTTTTTTATGTTTTTTTTTTTTTTTTCCTTTAGAGGTGAGCCTAGTGTTTCTTGTTTTAGGATGGCAGATCCACTTTCTTTCATATGCTATCCTGTAAAATGCTTAGAGCTGAAGTCACAAGTGTAGTGATTATTAGATCACTACAACAAGGTGAATCATTTTAGTTTTCTTTCTCATCTGTTGATGGACACATAAGGTGTACGCTTTTGGGTTATTATGTCACCAACATGAGTATTTTGCACTGGCTTCCACCGCTGCTTAGCAGATGCAGTTTTCCAGGTTAACTAGAGGTCTGACATTCATCCCAATTCCTGTAAGCCCATGCTGTCATGGACACCTCCCTCCGTTACCATTTTGGACTGGGCTTACAATATATTACATCAGAGTGCTGTGCTGTTTCAGCTTAAGAGGATTGGGGGGGGGGGGGGGGGGTGTACCTTCTAAAAAAAGAAAAGAAAAAAATGGTTTAATGGCCACAGACAACTATCTTTTTTCTCTTGTGCTTTTTCATTCCTTACTGTCTTGTGGAAATATACATTTTTGTTAATGTTAAAGACAGGATCATGTATTTTTTTTTTTTCTTGCAGTGTTTATTTGCACATTCCCTTCGGAAGTTCTCCATGAGAGACTGGGGTATAGAACAGAAGTGGATGTCGGTCCTTTTGCCCCTGCTTTTACTATATAATGGTAATGGTATTATTTTATCATATTCCATAAGGTTCATTTTGACATCTTCCCATGTGACATATACAGGACTTTCTGTGTGTTTGTTTTTTTTTTGTTTGTTTTTTTTCTACACCTTTTACCATTTGTATGTAACCAATTTTACATTTACTGAAAGGGTAAGTCTACCTAGAATTATTATTTTAGTCTGGCCCCTGGGGAGATGTTAGAAATGTGAATTATCTTTGGGCTTCATATTGGCTGTCAGGATCTCCTATCTGTGAGATGAATCCCCTGTTCCGCCAATCTGCTATGCCCAATATGAGATTTGATTGATTTTTTTTTTTTTTTTTTGGAGGTAAATATTGTGGTGTTGCATGGATTATATGGATTTTAAATGTCATGTGAATTATATGCAAATGTGCTTTATGGTGCTTGTGATCTTGAACAAAGCATCTATTGGCCTACCGTTTTTTTTTCTTTTCTCTCACTGATTGTTCCCTGACAGACATGCTAGAATTTCAAGTAGATTGCTAAACTGAACAGTGGTCCATTCTGATCACACAATGTTACACCTGTTTCTTGCAGATCCATTCTTTCCTCTCACATTCCTGATTAATAGCTGGTTTCCTGGCATGCTGGATGACCTGTTTCAGTCACTCTTCCTATGTGCACTTTTGCTATTTTGGCTTTGTGTTTATCATGGCATTCGGGTGCAGGTATGCAAAGTGAATCTATCCAGTTACCAATAAATGTATTCTCTTAAAGCATGTCTTTTTATCTATTAAGCTGTGTACATTTTCTCTTAAAACCAGGAATGAATATACAAATACATTTATAGAATGTTGTGTTTTTTTTTTTTTTTTTTTCTCTCAGACATTAGGGGTACATTTATTCTGAGAATTTTGGATTATACCACCTTTAGGTGAAATTGGACACTGGCAAAAAAAAAAAAAGAGAAATACAATCATGTATAACCCCTCTCATTCCTGTTATACTTCAGTTTTTTCTTAAAGTTCTAGGAAGATGTACATCTTTACTTTACATTTTTCAAGATCAAGAGTTCATCCACATGATGCTGAGCTCTTTATGCAGCTATCCAGATTGCCGCATCTTTAGCAATATTTTTGAAGGATGTTCCCAGACCCCGCTGGACCAAAGATTATAGGGCCTGCCTTGAATGTGACCTTTGGGTACTGGACTTTGCTTGTGGCACTTTCCAGGTCCAGAGCCGTGGTACAATTTTTTGGTGTGAACCAGTCTCTGAAATTGGTGTATGCTGCGTGGGCCAAGCTTTGGCAGCTACAATACTTATTGCTGTCCTTACATACCTTAAATACCTGGACAATCTGCTATTGAGGGAACAGTCAGGGCAATTACTGATGCAAACAGTACAGATCCTAAGGCAAACCTCCACCCAGGATTGGAAGGGCAGCACACCCCCTTCCTCTCCCCTCACTCTAACACATTTGCAGCAGTTTTTATTTTTTTTTATTTTTGTCTTCACTGGCACGTCCCCTGTATGCTGGGATGATGTAAGCTGAGTTGCATGTCTGTGTCAAGTATCAATCTGCATGTGCCCTTTATAAAGAAAATGCAGATGCATTACACAGAGCCACAACTCTCTGCATTTATCAGCAGATGCTTTTACACATAGACCATGTTGGTACCGGTGCCTGACTGTGCTGATTGCTCACCCATAAAACTGGATCACAGAGCGCTGTGGCTCTGTGATCCATTGGCAGGACAGTGTGAGGTCTACAAGCTGTGTGGTTTGTGAAGGGCATGCACTGGTCTCCAGACAAGCCCCTGATGCCAGAGAAAAGAACTGTCAATCGCAAATGCATCTCCTTTCTAATTGTCTAACTGCACTGCTTAAAAACTTAGACATGTTTGAATGGGACCAAGTGCTTATGTACGCTTGGTCTCTTGGAAAGTTAAATAACACATTTTTTTAATAGTTCTTCCTTATGGATAAGGTTTGACCTCTCTCTGTCAAAATGCACTCCTACTAGATCCATCTCTATCCAGTGATGTTGTACGAGTGCCTCTGCCACCCAGGACTCGCTCTTCTGATTTGGCTGCGACACAGTAGTAATTCCATTAGCTCCTACTGCGGTCCTAGTCAGTTAGCCAATCAGGAGAGAGAGTGGGTGGGACACAGGAAGCTGCGGATCGGCTCGGTGCCCCCATAGCAAGCTGCTTGCTGTGGGGGCACTCGACAGGAGGGAGGGGCCGGGGGTGCTAGCTAGGGACCTGAGAAGAGGAGAAGCTGGGCAGCTCTGTGCAAAACCATTACACAGTGCAGGTAAGTATAACATGTTTATTTAAAAAAAAATACTTTTTAGTGTCACTTTAAGTACCCACTTCATTTGGTACTGAGTGTCCATAGTAAACATTAACTATCGTGATACAAGATAACTCAGCATCATTGATGAGAGTCCAGCATGCCAATAAGAAAAGGCCAAAAAAGGACTATAGCCCACATGAGCGTCAATTCCAACCAGCATAGTGAAAGTTGCTAAGAAGGGGATTGTATATCATTTATCAAGAGGCTCCAGATCCTCTCAAACCTTATAGAAGTATCGCTTAAAATGCTAACCATATTTTCATTCATTCAAGTCCATTTTTGCTTCACCACCTCCACCAAGTCCATTACTGGGTTATTCCTTGCAGTCGCAATGGCAATTTTAGCCACCAAAAACATAAAATATATCGGGGCCTGAGTAGATCTGGCAACCCCTTCAGCGGGTTCATTTAGGTAGCGCAATCCCGGGGTTTCTAATTACATTGTTCATGGTCGCCGAATAAATCAGGGCGTGAACTCTTATACCAGTAGCATCTAACCTTAGAGCAGGTTCACCACATATGGTACATGGTACCCACCTGCCCACATCCTCACACAAAGGGAGTAGGAGCCTGGGTACATTTTCGACAAATTATCAGGTACTAAGCACCCAGAGGACATTACTTTAAAGCCCTCTACAAAGGAGACCTTCAAGATACCTTTGTAAGTTCTGCTAGACCAGTGCTCCTCCTCCTATCTCCAATTATATATATTGTTCCAATGTTAGGATATGCAGAAGTTTACCAGTAGCGGCCACAAATAACTTGTATAACACTGAGATGCCTCCCTTCCGAGTCTCACCACAAAAGCTTCTGTTTTCAAAAGCTGTGAAATGGACTGTGCCATGAAGGCACTTATTCAGCCATCGTTGAAGCTCTTTGGAGCACGGGCCTGGTGGAAATGACAGATTTATTAAATAGCAGTGCTTGTGGGGGGGGGGGGGGGGGTCCCATAGATATAAAGAGTTGAATAGGGTAGGGCAGAGAATTGCTTTCCAATGTTTGGAGGACATCCACATGAGAAGATCTTTTGGCAAGGCGCACAAGCCTGGGCTTCTAAGGCGATTCAATCCGGCTTATAAGATTGAAGTACAAATGGGTCAGCTGGTTCACCTGTATTTCCTAAGATCCGGGACCCCCAGCCCACCTAATTCTCAGTGTGTGTGTGTGTGTGTGTGTGTGTGTGTATATAAAGAATGGCGCATCACCCTGGGACTCCAAATAATTCTTTAATATTTTATTCTGAAACCTCTGAAGGTCAACAGGTACAGCCACAGGCAATGTACAAAAATAATAAAGAACATTAGGTAGCTGTACCATTTTGACTGCGGCGATCCTTCCCACCCAAGCTAAAGAAACAAAAGAAGAGCACCTCTTTGTATCCCTCAACCAGTAAATAAATGCGAATAATTTTGCCTTATAAAGCATCGCTATCGTAGAGGTTAGCTTGATTCCTAAATATGGCAGAGAGCCCATCTGCCAAAGAAAACTATATTCCCTCTGTGTTTTTGATCAAATCCTAGTACTGAGGCCTGATGGGAGATAGAGGGGTTATAGCTGGTTTTATTTGCCAACATTCAGTTCCTCCCAAAGGTGGCAGTTGACCCATTTGTTTCAGAAATAACTAAAACCTGTGTAAGTACAAAATAATTTTTTGATATGTGGCTTTCTTCATTTTAGATAAGAATAAACGCAACTGTATAATATTTTTTAGATATGTGCCCATTCTGCAGTGAAACTTTAACAAACTTTTTTTACTCAATTATCATAGTCAAAATTATCTATTAATTTAGCTTGGTGGCTTTTGATAATTAAAAGTATAGTATAGTAACATGACATTGAATGTGTTGACTTTATTTGTTAGCTATATGAAAGTAATATGTTAAAAAAAAAAAAATTTGACAGTAAAATATTTATGCAGCACAAACTGCAGACCCAAAACTATATACAGTAGGAGTGCAGTTTGTATTGCATAGGAAGATGTTTACTTGCAGTTGAGCCCTGACATCAGTATGTCGCAAACCTTTTCCTATATGGTTTATCTCCAATGTCTTTTCCTGTTTCTTAGGGGGAGAGAAAGTGCATGACTTTCTATCTGCCAAAACTGTTAATAGTTGGACTTCTCTGGCTTGCTTCTGTGACTCTAGGCATATGGCAAACGTAAGTATTGCTTTGTAAGTGATTGTTTTCTCTCATGTGCAACTGCGTTTTTATACAAAGAGAACTACATTCACCGGCCTCTTTATTAGGTACACCTTGCTAGAACTGCATTTGACCCGCTTTTACCTTCAGAACTGCCTTAAATATTTGTGGCATAGATTCAACAAGGTTTTGGCAACGCTCCTCAGATTTTGGTCTTTATTGACATCATAGCATCATGCAGTTCCTGCACATTTGTCGGCTGCACATCCATGATGAGAATCTCCTATTCCACATCCCAAAAGGTGCTCTATTGGATTGAGATCTGGTGACTGTGGAGGCCATTGGAGTACAGTGATCTCATTGTCATGTTCAAGAAACCAGTTTGAGATGATCTGAAGTTTGTGACATGGTCCATTATCCTGCTGGAAGTAGCCATCAGAAGATGGGTACACTGTAGTCCTAAAGGAATGACATGGTCAGCAACAATACTCAGGTAGGCTGTTGCGTTTAAAACATTGCTCAGTTGGTACTAAGGGGCCCAAAGCGTGCCAAGAAAATTTCCCCGCAGCATTACACCACCTTCCTGAACCGTTGATACAAGGCAGGGTGGATCCATGCTTTCATGTGGTTTACGCTAAATTCTGACCCTACCAGATGAATGTCTAAGCCGAAATGGGGACTCGTCAGACCAGCAACATTTTTGCAATCTTCTATTGTCCAATTTTGGTGAGTTTGTGCTAATTGTAGCCTCGGTTTCCTGTTCTTGGCTGACAGGAGTGGCACCCGGTGTGGTCTTCTGCAGCCCATCTACTTCAAGGTGCGATGTGTTGTGTGTTCAGAGATGGCATTCTGCATACCTTGGTTGTAACGAGTGGTTATTTGAGTTACTATTGCCTTTCTATCATCAAGGCATTTTTGTCCATGCAACTGCCACTCACTGGATATTTTCTCCTTTTTGGACCATTCTCTGTAAACCCTAGAAATGGTTGTGCGTGAAAATTCCAGTAGATCAGTGTTTTTTAGAATACTCAGACCACCCCGTCTGGCACCAACAACAATGCCACGTTCAAAGTCACTTAAATCCCCTTTATTCCCCATACTGATGCTCGGTTTGAACTTCAGCAAGTCGTCATCACCGCATCTAGATGCCTAAATTCATTGAGTTGCTGCCATGTGATTGGCTAAATACCAATGTGTGTTACCAAGAAATTGAACAGGTGTACCTAATAAAGTAATACACAAGGTCAAATTTATTCAGGCGCAAGGAGTGCATGCAAACGGTTCTGGTAATGATACAGCAGATGGTGCTGTAATGGTCTGTTTGGCCTTTTTTTATGCAGGCAGTATGATAAAAGGGGCTGTATGTGAGGCACTGGAGGCTGCTGTCCTCAAAGTTAAGCCCTGTCTTCTGTGAAGAAGGAAAAAGGGAAGCGCCACCTAAGTGCAGCATCACAAAGAGAGATTTATTGCCAATGGTTAAAAACAATTACAGGATTAAAATTGTAAAAATGCTTATCGCATTGATGGGGTGTCCGCCATTATCCTCTGCCCTGCAGGAGCCGCGGGGTCTGCTCCAGTGTAGATGGATGAGGGAGGAATGGACGCTCTACAGCATTTAGTTCTTGGTCCCAGGCAGCACAATGTCTTGGGCTGGCCCTGTCCTGACCATACTGTCGGGATCCACGCAGATGTCAGACTAGCAGCTGGCCAAGCCTCTCAGCTCACCCCTGAGAGCCTGAGCCAGCCACTCCTGTCCTCTCCAAAGCTCCAGTGAGTGCTGGAGGGGCAGAGTAGAGATCCGGTGACTGCTCAGTGAAGATCGAGAAATAAGTAATCTGTGGTCATATGATCGCTCATTTCTCGGTCTTTGAGCCGATGCTGCAGCCACATAGGTGAGTATGTAGGTTTGTTTTTGTTTTGTTTTTTGTAATCCCACACTTCTTTAAAAACTTTTAAAGTAAGGGCTCAAATTTCCACTTCTTAAACAATTATTTTTTTTTTTGCTCCGCACCACATTCCTTAGTCTGAGGAAAACAGATTTGATCTCTGGCAATGAATTTGTCTTCCACAAGAAGTGATTTCAGATGTTTGTAATTTTTTTAAAAGCTTGTTAACACCACATGCATTGGACTGGGCAGCATGTGAGTTCACATCAGCATGCTTACAGTGGGTATGCGCAAAGTACGGCATACAGGGTTTTTTCTTTAGTACAGTGTGGTGTGACTCAATCCATCTCGCCGCACTGTGGCCAGTAGAACTTAATCATATGTCACTCTGTGACATTTCAATAAAGTTTTGTACAAAAAAGGGAACTGCACAGTGCACTGGTTGAAACTGAAGTGCATCAACACTGCTACCTTCCAGAGCACATCAAAGTTAGTGCACACTGCTGGTGTGCATGGGCCCTAGAGGAGACCTGTCATTAATGGAACAGAAGCTTCTGTTGCTAAGCCACCCATTCTAAAAATGTGGGTTGTCTGGCTGCCATGTTGGCCCTCCACATTCTGAGTCCTTGATCTGGCGTAAGCATGCAGGCAAGAACCTCCTGACTTTCCTCATCTGCATACATCAGCTAGCATCCTCAGAATGTCAGCAATGGAAGGCTCTGTGTTTCAGAACGGGCTTGCTTTTGAAAGAAGGGGGAAAAAAAAGCAACACTCTCTTGCTTCTTCTATAACCTTGGAAACAGTTCACTCTTACCTGATTCTCACCTACCTGTCTGTATATCTTACATTTAGAACAATGAAAAGTAGCATGTTAACCCAGGAATTTAATTGCTACATAAATTTTAGTAAGGATTTTTTCTAATTGTTAAAGGAAATTGCAGCACATCTTATGTTATGCCTTTCTCTGGATGAAATGTTTGTTTTTTTTACATTTTTTGTTTTTAAAGTTTGCTCAGTTTACATATGCATGCAGTCTTTTCAAATATTTAAATCCTTTTAATGTATAACCAAGAAAGATAATTGACTCTATTTTATTTCAAACAGAGTTAATGAATTACGTGATCCAACTTACCAGTACAAAGTAGATGCTGGTAATTTTCAAGTAAGTGCTGGAATTGTGTGTAAATGTATGAATAGCTGTGAGGTATTGTGGATTTCTTAATTTACTAATGTTTAAGTGTGGCTTTTTGGTTGTGTAGATTTTTGGGCGTAATTTAATTTTGGTCAACAAATCTGTCCTACATCAGTGGTAATATTGAAGCCAGTAATAACAAAGCGACATACATACTATATCCAGGGGTCTGAAGCTTCGGCATCAAGAGTCCTCCCACCACAAAAATGAATAGATAAAAACCCTAACAAGATGATTGAAAAGCATTGTATATCATTAACAGTTGGCTTATTTTAAATACTAGTAAAATACTTTTCACCTTTTTTTCAATCCTCTGTTGTCTTGCATAACTTCCGATCCAATGAAGCCTCTTCATGTATGCACTCCAGCGATGGCTACCTGCCACTTTTCAGAATAGTTTGCCCCATGGTGGACAACAGTGGACAATGCCTGTGTATTGTATGTTGAGATTACCATTTATATTGTCTCCTTAAAGCGGAGCGCCACCCTAAAGTGAAACTTCCGCTTATCGGATTCCTTCCCCTCCGGTGCCACAATTGGCTGCCCCGCCCCTATCCGAGGATGCCCGCCCATATCCGAGGGTTCCCGTTGTGTCTTGGGAAACGCACAGTTCCCAGGACACAATGAGGACCAATAAAGACGCGCATGCGCAGTACGGGAACCAGGCAGTGAAGCCGCAAGCTTCACTTCCTGATTCCCTGACAGAGGATGGCGGCAGGGCAGCCGAGAGACTAGCGATCTTCTGGACTAGCGATCGCTGGAACCTGGAACAGGTAAGTGTCCATTTATTAAAAGTCAGCAGCTGCAGTATTTGTAGCTGCTGACTTTTAAAAAAAAAAATCGGGTGGACCACCTCTTTAAGAAGCCTATTAGGGCGACAACAGAAGTACAGCTTGGAGACAAGGACAGTGTTTTCAGTTCCTAAACTAAAAGGAGCCAGAGGCATATCTATGTAAATAGTTATAACTCAACACATGTGACAAACGTCCGAGTTAGAGTAATAATTGTATGAATGAATGAATGATTTGTATAGCGCTGCAACTGCGAACTGAATCGCCTCGAGGCGCTTTACTGCTCATGTTGGGATGCCATGTATTAGAAGAGGTGGGTCTTGAGTTTTTTCCTGAAGGCCTGATGGTTTTCTTCCATGCGGATGTTGTTTGGTAGAGCATTCCATAGCCGTGGTCCCTGTACTGCGAATCTTCGTTCTCCCTTCGATTTGTAGCGGGCTTTGGGGATGAGAAGGCGATTTTGGTTTGTTGATCGAAGGCTGCGATTTGGTATGTATTTTTCTATTTTCTCACAAAGGTATTGGGGCGCATTTCCTTGTGTACATTTGTGGGTGAGGCAGAGGGTCTTGAATGTGATCCTCTTTTACCTTGAGCCAATGGAGCATCCTTAGGGATGGGGATATGGATTCCCAGGGTTTCTTTCCGGTGACTAATCTTGCTGCTGCGTTTTGGACGACTTGTAGGCGTGCAATCTGGTAATCCGGTAATCCTATGTACAGGGAGTTTGCATAGTCGAGACGTGAATTGATGATCGTTCCTACTACTACCGATTTTTCCTTTTCCGGGATGAAGGGGATGAGTCTGCGTAGCATGCGAAGGAGATGGTGGGATCCGCTGATTACGGATCCTATTTGTGCCTCCATTGTCATCTCTGAATCAAAGATTACTCCGAGGCTTTTGGCTTTGTTGCTTGGAAGGATGGTCCGTCCCAAGATGGTTGGTGGTGTCCAGGGGGTCTTCGTCTTTTTCCTTTGGTTTGCGTCGAGGAGCAGTAATTCTGTTTTTGATCCATTTAGTTTGAGGGAGCTAGTGGTCATCCAGTCATCTATCAATGTGAGACATTTTCCTAGTTCCTGGTATTGGTCTTTTTGTCCGGTGATCCGAAAATACAGTTGAGTGTCGTCCGCGTATGAGTGGAAGCACAGATCCAATTTGCTAATAATTTTGAAGAGTGGTCGGATGTAAATGTTGCAGAGTACTGGTGACAATGGTGCAAGAGCTCACTTTTAACTGGTAACCTGTGAAGGCTTTTAAAGCGTTGCCTATAGAAATTTTTAGGTACCATAGTTTGTCGTCATTTCATCAGCGTGCACATTTTTAAAGAAGTACAGCCAGTATAGCTCGTTTGGCTGTACTTCTCCTGTTGAACATAAAAGTGCGTTTTTCATTCTGCACTCCTGGGACCCATTTTCAGCAGACAGTCGGTCCGAGTCGGTCCAGGCTCAGGAAAGATCTCGACCATATGGTTGGGTTCCGCCCACATGTTTGTACCGTCGCCTGGCTCAGCCTCTCAGCGAGCTTTTGACAGTCACCGGCTCTCTGCTCAGGGAGCACTGAGAACTGAGCTATCAGTGGTGTTTTATCGCTCGGTTCTCAGTCTTGGGCCTCTTTCACGTGGGGCGGATCAGTGCTGATCCGCCCCGTGGATATCCGCTTGCTCAGCGGGGATAACCGGACCGATGTCCGCTAAGCAGGAAGATGACAGGTCCGTCTCTGCTAGAGCGCCGCTCTCCCCTATGGGACCGTAGAGTCCGTTGCCTTCCGATCCGATGACTGATGGAAAATAGGTTTTTCCTCAGTCACACTTTTTTGGATCGGAGCGGGTCGGATGTCAGCGGACATGTCACCGCTGACATCCGACGCTCCATAGACCTCTATGGAGCATCCGTTCAGGTCTGCCTGAAAAACTGACAGGCGGATCTGAACGGATCGGCCGTGTGAAAGAGTCCTTAAGCCTCGTACACACGATCGGATTTTCCGACGGGAAATGTGTGATGACAGGCTGTTTGGCGGAAAATCCGACCATGTGTATGCTCCATCGGACAGTTGTCGGATTTTCCGCGGACAAAAATGTGCAAACCAACAAGGGAAAGAGGTATGATAATTAAAATAAGATGAATAAATAACAAAATTTCCGCAGCCACCTTTTAAAGTGTTCCCACACCAATAAGAATGATAAAATGGTAAAAAATGTGGCGCAGATAATCAAGGATGCCACTCCAAGGGGATGCTCCAACAAGGATGGCTCCAAACTCAGCGTCTAAGAATTAATATCTAAAATAATAAACGTATAGCAACAGATAATAAAACAGTGCTATACAAATAACATCAATCGAGTGTATCCAATTCCAGAAACATAAATTAATGGAAACAATTAATTCCAGAAATCGTGCAATAATAAATATGTGCAAAAAATAGCAATAAATAAATAATCCGTGCAATACTGGTTATGTGCAACAAATGGCAAATAAGCAGCAATTCCGTGCAAATATATAAAGTGCAAAAATTTTTGCGACTGAGCCTGTGCAAATAAGCCAAAAAAAATAAAAAATGTGCAAAGAAGCAATAATAAAAAAAATAAAAATAAATAATGTGATAGTCCAAAGTAGTCGTATTTATTGAAAAAGTCCTGTGCAATCCAAATTGCTAAAAACAGATAGCTCCCATACACAGTGCAATCTCTATACAATCTCCAAGTGAATAGGATTCTTTTGTGCGGTGAGTTTTTTCAAATGCAGTTGTACAGTCCTTACAGCGATTTTAAAGGTGCTCCCATCCATGCAGATTCCAGTGTGTCCAAGCTGTTTCCCCCAGCCTCTTACCTTTTAGGTAAGGAGTCGAATAACCTTACACTAAGCTAGCCACAGGTCTCCACCTCCTCCTTTCCAATCCTCTATGGCCACGTCCTTACAAGCTCCACTTCAGGTAACCAGCGGACATATGAGTAAAAGACGGGAGGCACTCCATAGTGCAGTATTTAAAAAGATTTATTGTAACAAAAGCAGAACACGTACAGTTAAGTAGAATATGTACAGCGGTATCGATAAAACAGTGTGCGATCCCGGCTGAGATCGCGCACACACAGCGTTGCATCACGCCCACATGACTTTTTCAAAGGATTTTTGAAAAAGTCACGTGGGCGTGACGCTACGCGCCAGGAGTGTAGAGCGCTGTGTGTGCGATCTCGGCTACTCTCTAAAAATATGTAATAAATTAATATATTATGTAAAATATCCCCAATTGTGGTGCACAGAGCACAGATCCCATATTCACTCCACCTCCTGGTAAGAACGCTGCTCAATAAAGCCACAACTTCTGTCTGGTATTTTCAAAGATCACCTCATATACCTACAGGGAATAATAGAGGCGTGCAATAGTGTAATTCCGTAAAAAAAAAAAAAAGATTTAATGGCAACTAAAAGATCATCTTGATTTTTGAAAATACCAGACGGAAGTTGTGGCTGTATCAATCCACATTCTTACCAGGAGGTGGAGTGAATATGGGATCTGTGCTCCTCATTAACCAGCCATTATATGGATGATGACCATCTAAGCTGTAACCATTTACTACAGACTTGTTTTTAAAGCCCTTAAGGTGAAGGCACACCTGAAGGGGGAGAGTGCACATTGCATGAAGACACCATTTGTTTCACTTTTTTCTTTGATATATTTATGGACTTTCCCTTGCTTATCAATATTGAGGACTGTGTATATACACACTGAGCACTTGCACTTTATTCATCTATTACTGAGCACTTGTATATATATATTAAGCTAAGCAGCTGTTTAAAAATTGTAAAATATAAAAAGATGATAGTAAAAGATTAAACAGTGGAGCCTGTAAAACGAGATACTAAAACAGCGCTAAAACGTATAAGATAATAAAATCTTTCCGTGATAAGTCCTGAGACCGTGAGAAAAGAGTAAATATATATATATATATATCAATAGGTAGTCCTTAGGTGTATTAGGTGAAACCGTGAGCAGTTCAAAACACACTGACTTTTCTTGTTGTACTTCAGGTGTCTATCCAAGTACCATTTAATCCCTTAGATCCTTCCACCACGTGAGGCACACTCCCCTCAGGGGGTTAAACTCACAGGAACGATAGAATAAAACAGCCTTAAGATATATGTCATCACCAGGGTACACACTGCATAAGCATCGTCATTGGTCCAAGGGTAAGATAGGAAAACCAACCAGGTAACCTCAGTATATAATATCACCAGGATCACAGTGTTACATCAAGGGTCCAGGGGTACATCAGTTCTCAATAAAATCGCCATAAGAAATGGAGAGAGTGGTCTACATCGTGTAATCCCCCTTTTTTTGATTGGAAAATTCAAAAACAAATGTCCCCATAAAATTCCCCTCAAGTAATACACGTACATCAAATACTCTTTAAAACCGCATAAAAGAAGGTACTAGACTTGCTTTTGAGTTTGGTACAGCAATCCACATCAGCCTCTGCACTTCCTTCAGCTCAGCGTGTGTGTCTTTGCAGACACTTGCGTCACTTCCGGGCGGTGGTTAGCGGCGGTGGAACGCAAGTCGTCACTTCCGGTCGAGCGTCGTGTAGGCCACGCCCTTACGCGTTTCGTCACTTCCTGACTTCAACTCATTACCACATATGTTACTATTAACATTATATTTGCCTTATTTTAAGGAGTCCACAGAAGATACGCCCTTACCACCAATTATGGTGTAATCTCTCCATCTCTGCAACTAAGATTTAATAAGATTCCTGTTTGGACTTATCATCTAAGATTGAGTCCTTATACCTCTGTGTGCTGTCTCATTATCGCTGTTTTTACCTGTATAATGATATAATATTCCAATGCTTCATATAAACTAATATTTCTCCTTTTTTTCTAATAATGATCCCATTCTAGATTATCTTGCACCTGATTTTTAGCTCTGGTTTTCAATGTGCAAATGTCTACCTGGTTAGCTGCTTTATTCTATTTCATGCACACAATTCCCCGTATGTATAGACTAAATGTGCTAATTAACGCTAGTTCTATATGGGGATGTTGTGTATGTTTCCATTTCCTGTGGCCAGTGTGTATAGAGCTAGGACGAGCCATTACTATGGTTACAATGTCCTGTTCCTCTGCGCCCTGATTGGCTACATCGCTATTGAATGGGAGTATTTAAACCCATCTGAGCGCCGTGTAGCCACACGACGCTCGACCGGAAGTGACGACTTGCGTTCCACCACCGCCCGGAAGTGACGCAAGTGTCTGCAAAGACACACACGCTGAGCTGAAGGAAGTGCAGAGGCTGATGTGGATTGCTGTACCAAAAGCAAGTCTAGTACCTTCTTTTATGCTGTTTTAAAGAGTATTTGATGTACGTGTGTTACTTGAGGGGAATTTTATGTGGACATTTGTTTTTGAATTTTCCAATCAAAAAAAAAGGATTACACAATGTATACCACTCTCCATTTCTTATGGCGATTTTATTGAGAACTGATGTACCCCTGGACCCTTGACGTAACACTGTGATCCTGGTGATATTATATACTGAGGAGGTTACCTGGTTGGTTTTCCCATCTTACCATTGGACCAATGACGATGCTTATGCAGTGTGTACCCTGGTGATGACATATATCTTAAGGCTGTTTTATTCTATCGTTCCGGTGAGTTTAACCCCCTGAGGGGAGTGTGCCTCACGTGGTGGAAGGATCTAAGGGATTAAATGGTACTTGGATAGACACCTGAAGTACAACAACAAGAAAAGTCACTGTTTTGAACTGCTCACGGTTTCACCTAATACACCTAAGGACTACCTATTGATATTGATATTGAGAGATATATATATATATATATATATATCTATATATATATATATATAATATTCTTTTCTCACGGTCTCAGGACTTATCACGGAAAGATTTTATTATCTTATACGTTTTAGCGCTGTTTTAGTATCTCGTTTTACATACTCCACTGTTTAATCTTTTACTATCATCTTTTTATAATATCTTATCTGTTTATTACATATTCTTATTTTTAGAGTCTTAGAATATTGTATATATTTTTTACCGCCGCACATTGGGTAACTATGTTGGTGTCCTTGTCCATTTCACACTTTTTTTTTTTTTTTTTAAATGGAACTGCCTACTCTGTCATTTGAAGTAAAACGCATAGCCAAGTATTCTACACAATTTTTAAATTTTTTTATTGTGCATTAACCACTTTCCGCCCGCCATATGACAAAATGACGGTGGTAAAGTGGTTTCAATTTCCTGACCAGACGTCATGTCCTCATCACTATGATATCAAGCCGCTGCATGCCCTCGGGGGCGCACATCACGCCGATCGTTGTTGCGTTGTGTCAGTCTGACACACCGTAACACCGATCAAGGTAGTCTCTGACTGAGACTCTTTACCACGTGATCAGCCGTGTCCAATCATGACTGATCAGTGTAAACAGGAAGAGCCGTTGATCGGCTTTTCCTCACTCGCTTCTGTCAGACGTGAGTAGGAGAGCCGATCGGCTGCTCCTTTGACAGGGGGGGGGGGGGTCTGTTCTGATTACCTGCGCAGATGCCCACACTGGACCGCCAGGGACGCCATTGGGACCACCAGGTATGGCACCCTAGACCACCAGGGATGCCAATCAGTGCCCACAATGGGCATCACTGATTGGCATCCATCTGTACCATCAATTGGTGTACATCGGTGCCCATTCATGCCCATCCGTGCCACTTAGTGTACCCATCAGTGCCGCCTTATCAGTGCCAGTCAGTGCAGCCATCTGTGCCCATCACTGAAGGAGAAAACTTACTTATTTGCAAAGTTTTGTAACGGAAACAAAACTTTTTTATTTTATTTTTTTAAATTGTCGGTCTTTTTTTTAATTTTTTTTTTATTTTTTTTATTATTATTATTATTTTGTTTAGCAGAAAATAAAACTCCCAAAGGTGATCAAATACCACTTAAAGAAAGCTATATTTGTGGGAACAAAATTATAAAAATGTGGTTTGGGCACAGTGTTGTATGACCCCAATTGTCAAAGTGCTGAAAATTGCTTTGGGCAGGAAGGTGTATAAGTGCCCTGTATTGAAGTGGTTAAAAGAAAACAAATAAAAATTAGACATGCTATCTGCCAATAGAACTTAACCAAAAAGTGCATTCTATGCATCCAAAAATTATAACAAATATACTAAATCAAATCATTCAGCCAAAAAAATGTCAAAGCAATAACTCCAAGGCCAATAAATAACACGTTATCTCCTACGATTCCGCAACATGTCTGGTTGATGAACAGCCATTCAGAAACAAACTGAAATGCGCCAAAATGAAAACCATGAATCAACTCTCACCAAACTTCTACTAACTCGAAATTAGCAGAAGGAGCCCAAAGGGTGGCGCTAAAGAGCTGAAAAAACATGTAGTATGTCACTATGTTCGTGATTGTTGGCCAACATTTGTGTGCCGTGTGTATGCAAGACAAGTTTTGGACCAATGTCCTTCGGACAATAGTCCAGTTTTGTTGGCCAACAATCCGATCGTGTGTACGAGACTTTAGAGGTGGCGGGGGACAGATGCAGCATCGGTCCAATGCTGCATCTACCTAGGCAAGTATGAAAAAAAAAAACCCACACTTCTTTAAAATCTTGACATGCTTTGAATTTGTTTACTTATCATTTTTATATTGTATGGTATTCTATTGTGTTTGTATGCACTCAAGTGTATTTTTTCCCTTTTTTTTTTTTTTTTTTTTTTTTTTTTTATTTTCATTTGATAAAGACCCGTGCAAATATTGTGCGACAAACATTATTTTATTTATAAGGGCCTCTACTTTCAGAAAATACATAATGTTTTGGGGCTTGAAGTAATTTTCTAGAAAAAAAAAAAATGCAGATTTTAACATATATGTGAGAAATGTCAAAATTGGCCCAGACGGCAAGTGGTTAATTTAGAAGGAATTGATATCTATATAATTTGTTTTAACTCACAGCAGGCAGAACAAATTTTACCGTGGCAGTCAGTTTATAAATCAAAAATGTTGCAGAGATAGTGCGACCTCCTTCATTATTACAGGAGCAGGTGTACTGACCTGGAAACTCGAGCACATATATCCAGTTGCTGCTATCCTGAGAGCTAAAAGGAGCCAGAGGGCAATCCTAGCTCACTAGCATCTGCCATAAAGTGAAATCATTTTGGGTGAATTGATCCTTCAGTGTATATTTGAAGGCTTAAAAAAAATGGAAAGAAATTGCGAAAAGCTCAGAAACGCACATTTGCAGTAACTACTTTGTGTAAAAATATAGATAAATATACAATACCAATGCTAGGGAAATATTATAGGTCAAGAAATTTTACTATTAACATATATGTAAACCCAAGCACTAAAACCTCGTAAATGCTTTAAAATATTAATGTGATTACAAAAAGTCGTTTCCAGTATTTTTTAATTTGCATCTTTCATTAAAATACTGCCTGCAAATTTATAGGAGGACATCCTTGTGGCCCTGTCTCCCAATTTATCACCCTGCCTTCAATGGAGAGATTACAATAGGCATAGTCCACTGGTTGTCACTATGGGAAAAATCTGCCCGAGAAATGCCATGTACACAGTGGAAGGTTGCTGGAGATCGGCAACACTGTGATAACTAAGGATGAAAAACTGGTGTTAAAAAAATAAAAATCTAAAAAGAAGTCAATTGTTTATACACAGTGCTTTAGCAAACTAAATGGCATACAGTTTTGGTCTGCTTTACCTTCATTTATAATTGTATCTGATAACTATGGTAGGTAAAGATCTACATATTCCTATGAAATATTAGGCATTCACACACAATCTTACAAAATGGTCTATGATTGTTCTTTTACTTAAAACTTTTAAAGCTTAAAAATGTTTTTCCTTCAGTTAGCTGCATGCCTATTAATCTTTAATTCCAGTGCATTTCTTTGAAGCTGAAGACAGCTTAAGGTGACATGTAACCTGTTTCCAGTGCTGCAGCTGCTGCCCACTTATCCTTAAATCTGCACTCTGCTTCGGGGGTCTTGTCCCGATCTTCTGTTCTTGCTGCCTTCTTCTTTTTCTTTTTCTTCTTCTTCACAATCTATTTTGGTTGACTTTTAAAGGCACAGCACAACCATTGTCTATATTAGTTGCTGTATTACAGGGGTCTCAAACCGGTGGCCCTCCCGCTGTTGGGGAACTACAAATCCCATCATGCCTCAGCCTGTGGGAGTCATGCTTGTAACTGTCAGCCTTGCAGTGCCTCATGGGACTTGTAGTTCCTCAACAGCTGGAGGGCCGCCAGTTTGAGACCCCTGCTGTATTAGATAGATATAGATACATTAGATGACTTAAATGTTTTAAGGAATATATAACTTGCTTATTTGTGGTCTTTTATACATGGTTTATCTACCTTGGGTTCAGCTACAAAAGGCCATTCAGTTGACAAATGCACATATATTTTATTTTTCTTGAAGGTAGAATCTGTTTTCAATGAAGTCCATGCATGACTGCAAAAGGGAAATTGTACATTTCAGTTTTCATTTGTACAGCTACTGGATTGATGTCTAGGATCTAGATCTGGGGGGGGGGGGGGGGGGGGGGGGGACCCACTTCACTTCACTTCACTTCACTTCACTTCACTTCACTTCACTTCACTTCACTGATTCCATAGAGTGAAGCCTGAGATAGTTTGCACTCAGGTGCATGTGGTAACCTAGCCAAGGGGGCCCTATGGAAGGTTGCTTCGATAGTCTATTCGACCACGGCCGTGGTTTCAGTGCAGTAGTCCAGTGCGTGTATGTGTGTGTGTATGTGTATGTGTATATATATATATATATATATATATATATATATATATATATATATATATATATATATATATATATATTTATTTATTATTGAAATCGTACCTGAACTGGACCCAAAATTGCACAGGGCCCTTTTTAAAACTGCACCGCAGCTGTCTGGCAAGTGTGTGAATTGGCTCCATTGAAAGCCAGTCCGATTTCACATGTTATACGAATTGGATGCGGTTAAAAATGCATCCAATTGCATATATGTGCACCGAGCCCTAGGTTTCTTTATAAGTAAGATTACTACCTCATTGTAGAAGCAGCTCTGCCTGTATAGTCCCCATTTGACTTCCATTTTGCAATACGTATGATGAAATTTTCATTGTGGATGTTTTGAGAACTCAAGTTTACCTTTAAATGCAAAATTGAAAATTTATATTTATGTCCTTCTAATAACTTAATATGTTCTCTTCAATTAGGGCATGAAAATTTTCTTCCTTGTGGTGGCAACAATGTACATCCTATATCTTTTGTTCCTTGTTATAAGAGCATGTTCTGAACTTCGAAATATGCCATATATTGGTAAGATGTTTTGTAAAGTGAACTATATTCTGTACATAAGTGGGAAGTAAAAGTGGGTGTATCTTGTCAATAATACCAGAAACAGATTGCATAGCTTCTGTGTATGTCAGAGTGCTAAAGATTTGTTTTAAAATGTTTTAAACATTTGTCCAGGTCTGTAGTAGCAAGAATACAAAATTCCTGACTTTACTTGGAGCTGTTTGATAATGGGTATGACTATATTATGTACACAAAACTAAAACTTAGTTGACAACACAGATTCTCTTTTCTGATTATCGAAGGCTCCATTTGCACTTGTGCAACTCCAATCCCGCATGATTTCCATTGTGACTTTGGAGCGTGACTTTGATGCCACTTTGATGTGACTTGGGTCCAGAGAGAAGTCCGATCAAAGTTGTACTCAAAAGTAGTGCAGGCACCTTTTCATAATCGCCAATGACTTTGTCGCACCGATCTGAATGCGTGCCATTGAAAAGAAGGGGCTGCGACTTGTGACATAAAGTGAATTGACAGCATTCATTAATCCACCACAGAGTAAGGGCATTTTCAGAGTATGGAGTTGATTTACTAAAGGCAAATATACTATGCACGGCAAGTGGAGTTGCTCTAGATCTGAGGGGAAGCTCTGCTGGTTTCTTTCATCCAGTCATGTGCAAGAAAAAAATGCAGTTTTTTTTTTTCTTGCATGTTCCCCCCCTTCCCCCCTAAACCTCTGTGGGTTACATTAATTTGCATTAACTCAGCTAATTGGTTTTGTACAGGCTGGCATCATTTCTTTAACGCCACAAAAATGTACCTTACCATTTTTTTTTTTTTTTCCCTTAATTTTTCAAACGCTGTATGGCAATGTGCATTCCCCAATACTGCAATAGTGCATTTGGGTGTCATTCAAATAAATGGCACCGCAACAATCTGCTCCATGGTCACTTTGCTTTCTACTAGTGTTTTACTAAAACACATGAATGGGACAAGGTATCATTGAGTAGAGGAAAAAAGCAGCTTATTGATAAGCCTTCAGCTATACAGTCAGTTGCTGTGCGGTCTGCGGCACCTCACATTTTCCAATACAGCAGTTTGTTTACTCCCTTTTCTCCACGCATGGCAGCGCTTTTTTTATGCGGTCACCTATAGATAGGGTCATTGTTTAGAAGCTTGGAACACACAATAGTTCTAGCGCGTACATGCTTGTTTCATTTAGGCCCCTTTCACACTTATACGACTAGTCGTTTCCCCATGATTTCCAATGACAGCCATTCATATTAGTATTTTTTTGGATTAAGTAATAAAGGCTTACGACCTCTGTCTAATTTTTCCTGTCTGTGTCCCCACTAGTGAGATTTTCTATTCTATTGTAACCATTGTCCATAGGACAGAGACTTATAGGAAATATGAAACGTTACCTTTTTCATGGGAACAGGAGGTGAGGGGAAATCTTTCAGTAGGGATGCCTATTTAAGTGAGAGCATCTTTTAGAAGGGAGTTTCCTCACTTCCTGTGTCGGCGGTAAAATCTCTCTGTGGAAAAGAACACATAAAAATCTGTCCAGTTCTAAACCTTCCATAATAATAAACTTTACTAAACTGAAGGTGGAAAACAAAGGTTTTGACTATAGTTTGGGGTGTGACTTTTCCGCTACTTTTTTTTTATTTTTTTTTTTATTGATTTTTATCAAAATGAAAACAGGAAAAAAGACATTCAAAAATTTAAGAACAATGTTCACATGAAGCACTTGCTGAAGAGTAGAAGCAAATTAAAACAACCACAAATAGCACATTTTCAGTTAAAGCGGTATTGCAGTTGGAACATAGTAACGTAGAATGGTATCATTGGAAAGAAGGCTATTATAACTTGGCAAAAAAGTGGTAAAGATCGGGAATAAAGAAAGGGATCATCCTAATGGCTTGTTCACTGACTCGCAGTGGGTCCTCCTGGAGATGCCATAATGCCCAGACACGATTGTGAACTGCTTCTTAATGTTACGTTTATTAAAAATATTTTCTGTCTCTTTCAGATCTGCGTCTAAAGTTTCTTACAGCTTTAACTTTCCTAGTGCTTGTTATCAGGTATGTCAGTGGTAAACATATATTTAGAGGTTATCTGCTTTGCTCCAGACGCAAAGCAAACATGATTGTTAACGATATTAAAACGCTTTACTGTGGATCAGTTAAGTTCAATTTGCTGAGATTCATAAGTGAGTCACAATAAACAGATTAAGAGCTGTCTAAAAAAAAAAATGACAGTAGCTGCATATAACTTTTTTTTATACTTAAAGGGGTTCTAAAGGCAGAAGGTTTTTTATCTTGATGCAATAAGATAAAAAAAAAAAACTGTGTACAGCAGACCCCCCCTAATACTTATTACCTGAGCCCATCTTGATCCAGCGATGTTGCATGAGAGACTCAGCTGGCCGGGACTCTCCCTCCTGATTTAGCTGAGACAGCAACAGAGCGCAATTGGCTCCCACTGCTGTCAAAGTCAGTGAGCCAATAAGGAGAGAGCGGCTCTGTGTCTGAATGGACACACAGAGCAGCAGCTCTGCTCAGGTGCCCCCATAGCAAGCATAGAAGAGGAAACCAGAGAAGAGGAGGTTCGGGGCTGCTCTGCAAAACCACTGCACAGAGTAGGGGAGTATAACAAGTTATCTTCAAATGGAAAAAAAAAAAACCCAAGACTTTAGTATCACTTTTAAAGTTTATTGTATTCTCCTTTTTTGTCTTGCAGCATCGTCATTTTATATCTAAGATTCGGGTCACACGTTTTACAGGACAATTTTGTTGCAGAGCTGTCTACACATTATCAAAATTATATCCTTTTGCTTGCTACCTGAGTATGAATTTACTATTATGCACTACAGTTTGTTTTTGAGATTTGTAGGACCACTGTTGTGTAATATATTGTAGTGTGATATCTGCATTGTTAATACATGTAATAATGGTATTCAGTATATACATTTCTTTCTATATTATGCATTTTATATTTTTTTACATTTTTATTTTTTTACAAGATGTCAAAGCAGGGGTGGACAAACTATAACCCTGCCAGGGTTGCTAACCATGGTCATATTGTATTCACATGGCTTAAGTATTCTTTGAGTGTAAATGTAGAGAAAAAATATTCATAAAAACATGAATTTTTAAAAATGGAAACTTTTTATAATATTGTGGATACATGTCTAATTTTTTTTTTTTTTTTTTTTTTTTATTAAATATCGTATTTTTCGAGATAGTGGTTCTTTAGATATTAGACTAGACTAAGCATTACTTTGTTCTTCCAGTGGTTGTCCATGATCTAAGTATGTTTCCTAGAGAAGAGCCAGTTTATTTTTCCTTAACACTTAACACCAGCAGAGTTTTTGTCCTTCTATGGCTTGCTGAATTTTTATCTATACACTTTAGCATTTGTCTACTCACCATCAAAAAATGCACTGTATGGTAAGTGTTACCCTTGAAATTTTTTCTTGTATTTTCAGCATATTTACTTAAATTAATATTGTAATGTTTACTCAAAAGTAACTTGTGATTTGAATTTTTTAAATGTTGTGCATTTCATATTCAGATTTGTAAATGTTTTCATCTATTGGGGAAAGGATTGGATTTCCATCTGCCTATCCACTTCAATACTAGAGTGGTGGTGTGATCCTAGTCCCACCCAAAATATCTTGCGTTTTGTAGTCTATGGTAACATATAATGTTTTATTCTGGACAGATAGGGCTTTAAAGAGGAAGTAAACCCTTGTTTACAACTTTAGCTTACAGGTAAGCCTATATTAAGGCTTACCTATAGCTAACAAGGATATCTCCTAAACCTGCACGGTTTAGGAGATATACCTGTATTTGCTGACGTCATGCGGCACATGCGCACTTGCGACAACTGAAGCAACGACGGTATATGCCGATGCTTCAGTTGTTATATGCCGCTCTCGTGCGCATGCGCGTGATGGCATTGCGGCTCTGGCAAATCACAGCGCCGGAGCCGCGATACCCGGGAGTCACTCCGGGAGAACATGTCGGAGGGGGAGAAGAGGACCGATGCCGGGGCTTCGATCTCAGGTAAGTGATACATAATTAGCTAGTATGCTATGCATACTAGCTAATTATGCCTTTGTCTTGCAGGTTTTTTTTTTTTAAGAGGGTTTACTTCCTCTTTAATTTGTTGCAAAATTGCATACATATTTTCTCTTTGGTTTTTAATTGGGACAATATAGTAAAAAACTAGAAATCTATAGCCTAACTGTAGCTAAAATTGCAAACATAAAATCATCACAAAGGATATAACTTGGAAGTATGATGTGTCCCTTGTGTTGATTCTTGTTTCAGGAAAAATCTTGCTCTGCCCTATGAATGACACAGGATCTCTGAATGGGGATTGGCAGATGATGGCACAGCCCCATCAGAGATAGTGTATCATTCTTTGAAACTGTAGTACAGCTTCTATGAATGGTGGATCAGTCAGGAAAGGGTGGTCATAGGCAAGCTTTCTGGATGGGAGCTGCTCACACCCCCTTAGCTGTATTAATTACATTAAATGCCACACCGGAAAATTACAGCGGGGAGGGGAATGGGGTGGTAGGACAGGGCAAGATTTCTGCTACTCTTCTAGGCAAACACTTAAATTTCAATTCTCTCAGCCATCCACATCCCTGAATGTGGACCTCCCAGGTTAACCAACACACAGACCCATAAACTCTGCACCTTGAGATGTTTCAAAATCCCTGTCGGATGTGGAGAAAAACAGATGTGCACATCCTAATCTCCAGGTTCAAAAACAAGCTGAACAAATTTGTATAGAGGACCAGGGATCCTCCAACCCTTGCAGTAGATTTTTTATTTATTTATTTATTTTTTTATTTTTATTTTTTTTTGCTTTTAAGAAAAAAAGTTTACATGGTCCAAGAACCGGAAGGGACGTCATGGCGTCGCTCCAGTCCTCCAAGGCCATAGAGATAAGCAGTTGCCATCGCTTATCTCTGTGGGGAGACACTGCTGGCCCCGTATGGTTCCCGGGCTTTGCGATCGGGAACGCAAGCCTGGGAAGTGGCGGGAGGGGGTCACCTCTCGCGCTGCTTCTAAAAGTGATCCTGCGGTGAATCCACTGCAGGGACCACTTTTATCTGAAAGCCGGCTGCCTAAGGCAAGAGAAAATACCAGGGTTATGACATCTAGCTGCAGCTATATTCCCGGTATTTAACATCAAAGTAGTGATGTAAATTCCCAGTTAGGCAGTCGACAAGTGGTTAAAGTGGAACGTTAGTCAGAAAATTAAGTCCTGCTAGATCACTTCAGACTGGCCCCTTTTGCAGGTATAGCTATGTACAACGTTAAAAATACAGGCGGTCCCCGACCTACGAACCTCTCCTACTTACGAACCGGGCGCTGCGGGACCCTCTGCCATTTTCCGCTGACCTTCGGCCGTTCTGCGAATGCGCGGCCGGACGGAGCCTCGGAAAATTATGACAAACATCAGAAATGTCCGTAATTTGCCGCGCATGCGCAGAACGGCATTCAACGGAACATCGGAAATGTCCGTAATTGTCATTCTGCGAATGCGCGGCCAACTTACGAACATTTCCGATTTAAGAACAGGAGGACAGTCCCTAATGAGTTCGTAACGCGGGACCCCCTGTAAGAGTCTATACGGTTTAAAATTTAGTAATGAGTAACTCATCCTGCTCTGCACTTGCCCAATTGCTCTCTATTTTTAGGCACTACGGTTTGTAAAGACAAATCTGCTGACAGCCTTAAAGTGCAATTAAACCCTCCTATCCTTTACAGCCAAGGAATCTGCTTCTGTTTGATTTGCAACTGCCATGGTGTGTTGCACATGTGATCGGTTATGACACCAGCCATTTGATGGTTTGACAGTTTGGTTAAGCACACGCAAATGTGACAGTTGGCAATCCTGGCATTCCAGGAATGTAACTTTTTTTTTATATTATATATAATATAATATATATATATATATATATATATATATATATATATATATATATATATATATATATATATATATATATATATATATATATATATATATATATATATATATATATATATATATATATATATATATATATATAAATTTTTTTTTTTTTTTTTTAACTGTTAAATCGGTTCAGGGGCTCTGGACTTCAGCAGAATGGTAGCCTCCAGCAAGATGAAACAAGAACCATGCAGGAGACTGTTTACTGTGCACACTTATTTTAGTAGCATAATTATTACTGTGGAATGTATGTTCCTTGCTGAAGAACATTTTATTTTTTTATCAGGTTGTTATCACTAAAGTTCCACTTTAAGTACAAAGTAGTTTTTTGGCCATTATCTTGGCTTGCAGGCTTCTAATGTTTGCTGCACTTGCAGCCTTAGGCCCCTTTCACACTGGGGCGGTGAGCCGCGGTGACGGTAAAGCAGCGCTATATTTAGCGCTGCTTTACCGTCGTTTTCACCGCGGTTTTCGGCCGCTCGCGGTGCGGTTTTACCCCCCGCGAGCGGCCGAAAAAAGGGTTAAACACCCCCCGCAGAGCGCCGCCGTAGCCGCGGTAACCGCGGTATTGCCGCGGTTTTACCGCGGTCTCCCATTGTAATCAATGGGAAGGAGCGGTATAGGAGCGGTGAACACACCGCTCCTATCCCGCTCCAAAGATGCTGCTAGCAGGACTTTTTTTGTCATCCTGCTAGCGCACCGCTCCAGTGTGAAAGCCCGCCGGCTTTCACACTGGAGTTAAAGGGGCAGGATTTTTTCATGCGGTGAACAGGCGCTATTTTTAGCGCTGCACCGCATGAAAAACGCCCCGGTCTGAAAGGGGCCTTAGGGTTTAATGAATATATGGCTAATAATATGATTAATAGCTTTATTAGAATTGCATCAATTTATTTACTTCTGTTTCTTTTACAGAATCACAGTTGAAAGATAATCCTGCTTTTTCGATGCTAAATGACTCAGATGATGATGTAATATATGGGTAGGTTGTTTGCTTTTGTGTAATTGTGGAGTACTAATAAATATATTTTTTTCGTCGCACCTCTTCATTCACATTTTGCATTTTTGTGCCCTGAGCCACGTTGCTTTATGGCAGCCCATATATTTTAGTTGGGCTCGCAACCGCACATTAAAAAAGCACCAGTCTAATTTTTTACAATGTAGTGGCCATTCAGAATAGATGACAATCCACATATACCCATGCGTTATTATGTGTTTTGGTAACGCATGTTAAAAATTTAAAGTGCATTACCACAATAAGTGTGCAAGTCTGGGGTAGTTGTGGTAAAATTAAACAACTGTGCTTGTTGTAGTAAAATGAAATCGGGAGTTAACGCAGACTTAAAGATGCCTAATGACCCGGCTGTTTTCCTGCTCCATCTAACTCCGATATCGAGATATAAAAGATCCCTGCTTATCCATCTACTCAATGCAGCTAAAGCATGCATTCCACCATGTTTGAAACAAACCACAACCCCCATATATTGTGGTTCTCTAAGATTAGCAAAATTCATACGATGGAGTAGTTGATGGCAGCGGCCAATAACCAGGAGGAGCAATGTCCTTAAATGATGGCTCTACTGGACTGATTTTCAGTACTCTTCAGTTTACCAGACCATACTATCTTCTGTGTGAGACTTGATCCTCACAGGACAATACAGGTCCTGGGGGTCTGAGGGTTGGGAGCAGAGCACAGCATTCTACACTCCCCTCCTTTCCCATCTTTGCATTTATCCTCCCCTTCTCCCCTTCATTTTTGTGTTTTTTGTTCTCTCTTTTTAGATACAATTTATTTTTTTTTTTTCCTCTTGAGTCATGCCCACAGAGACCTTGTCAGACATCCATAAGTAGAATTAGGGTGGGCAGTTGGGTGCTTTAACCACTTCAGCCCCGGAAGATTTGGCTGCTCAATGACCAGGCCATTTTTTTTTTTTTTGGTGATTCAGAACTGCGCTGCTTTAACTGACAATTGTGCGGTTGTGCGACGCTGTACCCAAACACAATTTCGGTCCCTTTTTTTCCCCCCCAGAAATTGAGCTTTCTTTTGGTGGTATTTTTTCATCTATGTGGTTTTTATTTTTTGCGCTATAAACAAAAAAAAGAGCGCTAATTTTGAAAAAAACTATTTTGTACTTTTTGCTATAATATCCCCAATTTAAAAAATATATTTTTTTTTCTCAGTTTAGGCCGATATGTATTCTTCTACATATTTTTGGTAATAAAAATCACAATAAGCGTATATTGATTGGGTTGCGCAAAAGTTGTAGCATCTACAAAATAGGGGATAGATTTCATGGCTTGAATTTATTTTTATTTTTTAATTTTTTTTTAGTCTAGTAATGGCGGCGATCTGCGATTTTTTTTTTTTTTTTTTTATTTTTTTTTTTTTTTTTTTTATTTATTTTGTTTTTATATCAAGACTGCGACATGGCGGACACGTTGGACACTTTTGACACATTTCTGGGGAGATTGACAATTTATACAGCGATAAGTGCTATACAAATGCACTGATTACTGTTTAAATGTCACTGGCAGTGAAGGGGTTAACACTAGGGGGCAATCAAGGGGTTAACTGTGTTCCCTAGTGTGTGTTCTAACTGTGGGGGGAGGGGACTGACTATAGGAGATGACAGATCGTGGTTCCTAGCTATTAGCAACTCACTATCTGCATCTCCTCTCCTCACAGAACAGGGATTTGTGTTTTACACACAAACACGTGTCCCTGTTCTGCCACTCGTGCCCGGCGGTCATCACGACTCCCAGGTGACGAGCTTCGGCACCCCCGCAGTGCGGCGGGCGTGCACTTGGTATCCCGCTTAAAGGAGCCGACGTACAGCTACGACGGTTCGCGAGATCGTGCCGACTCCCGCCGTATGACGGCGGCTGGTCGGCAAGTGGTTAAGGCTACTTTCACAGTGGGGCGGGCGTTGGCGGTAAAGCAGCGCTCTTTTTAAGCGGCACTTTACCATTGTTTTAGCAGCTCTATTCGGCCGCTAGCGGGGTGATTTTAGGGTTAAAACTGCCCGCAAAGCAATGGGGTTTGGCGCTGCCCCGTTGATTTCAAAGGGGAGGGGCGCTTTAGGAGCGGTGTATACACCGTTCCTACAGTGCTGCAAAGATGCGGCTTGTAGGACTTTTTATTTGCCATCCTGCAAGCGCATCGCTCCAGTGTGAAAGCCAGAGGTCTTTCACACTGGAGAGACAGGAGAGGCTCTTTAGACGTTATTTTTAGCCCTGTAGCGCCTGTAAATTGCCTCAGTGTGAAAGTAGTGTAATAGATGATATTTACCCAGAGTTTAAGTGATTGTAAAGTCGGGTTTTTTTATCCTAATGCTTTCTATGCATTAAGATAAAAAGCCTTCTGTGTGCAGCAGCCCCCCTAATACTTGAGCCCCATCCAGTGGTGTATTTTAGTTTTGTGCTGCCCTAGGCAAGATTAAGATTCCCCCCAATCTAGATTTGGCCCACTAATTCCTTTCAGATGAGCCGTCCAATTCGCTCTGCGTCTGTTTTTCAGGCAAACTCAATCGGACCCTCCATTCTCCTCTATGGAACAGCAGGTGCAATCTCCAATCTAATCCGATCCCCTAAAAACAAACGGAAGGGAATCTGTTCCCCCTCCGTCTGGGCGGATCGGATCAGATCGTAGTTGGGTGTAAATGGACAGCAGAGTTTGTTTACATGCGACCGCCCATAGAACAGAGTGGGCTCCGCAGAGGGTGTGCATGGCGCACTTTAGAGCAATAGACAGGCAGATAAGAAACTTTAATGCAGAAGAGATTAACCATGTGTCTCCTGCATTAAAATCCCTGCCTGTCCGCACATTTTAAATCTTCCGCTTTAATATAGGTCTTACAGTTTCAGGCAGGTTCTCCCCTTTAAATTTGTGCTGCGGCACTTTCTGCCAGAGAATGCGTATGGCAGCATGATGCTATGTGGGCAGGACCTATGCGTAAGCAGTGTGACCTCAGTGTACAATTGCTAAATCACTCCGCTCAGTTGCAGTGTCACTAAGAATGCTTTTCTATGGGGTGGGCAGGACTTGATCTGCATTGGCAACCTTGGAGCTGTAGTACCTGGGGTGAGCCACAGCCCCTCATTCTCCCCTCATTGCAGAGCTCCCATCTCCCCTCATCCCCCCCCCCCCCCCCCCGGCCATTCCACAGAGAGCCCACCCTCTTCTGCAAAGTTTACTACTACTGTAATTCAGTTTATCTGCGCCACGCTCCCTTCCTGTCCCATTTGAATGACATCACCTCAGAGGCCGGGACTAGAAGTCACCTGTCAGGGGGATCTCACGCCGCCTAAAAACCTAAATACATTTTTTTTTTGTTTTTATATGAAACCAGGAGTACTGTGGGTGATATCAGCAATTTATTTTTAAATTTTACATTAGGTCATATTTATAAAGCAAAGACTTTCAGTAAATATTTAGGCTGGGTTCACACCTAATGCCGATGCGAATCCCAGCAGGGGTCCTGCACGTCCTGGTTCACTGTTTCAGGTCTGATTTCAGCCCGAATTTTGGGCTGAATTCGGACCTGAAACGGACCAAACGACGCACAGGACTCCTGTGCAAATTTGAATCGGAGCCACATCGGAGATATGTGAACCAGTTCCATAGAGAGCCGTTCAAAATCTCCTGCTATTGCGAATTGGATGGAATCCCGCATCCAATTCACAATAGTGTGAACCCGGCCTTACAAGTGGTTAATCATTCTCTGTACGTTAATACACATGGACCAGGACGCTTTACTTGCAGTGAACATTTGTCACTTCACTGCTTTATAAATATATCCTATAGAGTGTCTCCAGCCTAAACGTGTTTTTATATATGCAAGAGAAAATTGGTAACGGTACCTCCTGTGGTAAAACTGGTAATAAAACAGTTTGCTGGTACTTATATTAATGTAAATTTTACATATTTTACTGTAGAGAAGTGATAAGTTTCTTATTGGTGATGATGAACAATAAACTGTTAGGCTTAAACGCATACTACCAACATATTGGTATTTATTTCACTCACCAGACACTTTATTGGGTACACCTTGCTAATATCGGGTTGGACATCCCTTTTGCCTTCAGAACAGTCTTAATTGTTCATGGCCTAGATTCAACAAGGTGTTGGAAACATTCATCAGAGATTTTGGTCCATAGTGACTTGATACACCACATGCCAAAGGTGCTCTATTGGATTGAGATCTGGTGACTGTGGAGGCCATTGGAGTACATTGAACTCATTTGTCATGTTCAAAAAACATTTTGAGATGAATTGAGCTTTTGTGACATGGTGCATTGTCCTGCAGAAGATGGGTACACTGTAACCCTAAAGAGATGAACATGGTCAGCAACAATATTCATGTAGGCCATGGTCATTAAACGATGCTCACTTGATACTAAGGGGCCCAAAGTGTGCCAAAAAAAATATCCCCCACGTTGTTATAGCACCACCAGCCTGAACCGTTGAATCAAGGCAGGATGGATCCATGCTTTCATGTTTATTTTATTTTTAATTCTGACCCTACCATCTGAATGCCTCAGCTAAAATTTGAGACTCATCAGACCAGTCAACGTTTTTTCCAATCTTCTATTGTCCAATTTTGGTGAGCCTGTGCTAATTGCAGCATCAGTTTCCTGTTCTTAGCTGACAGGAGTAGCACTCAGGTTTGATGTGTTGTGCGTTCAGAGATGGTATTCTGCATACCTTGGTTGTAACGAGTGGTTATTTGAGTTACTGTTGCCTTTCTATCATCTCAAACCAGTCTTGCCCATTCTCCTCTGACATCAACAAGACATTTTGGTTAACACAAATGCCGCTCACTGGATATTTTCTCCTTTTCTTTTTTTCTTTTTTGGACCATTCTCTGAAAAACCCTAGAGATGGTTGTGTGTGAAAATCCCAGTAGATTAGCAGTGTTTGAAATACTCAGACTGGCCCATCTGGCACCAACAACCATTGCCATGTTCAAAGTCACTTAAATACCCTTTCTTCCCCATTCTTATGCTCGGTTTGAACTTCAAGTTGTCTTCACCACGTCTAGATGCCTAAATGCATTGAGTTGCTGCCATGTGATTGGCTGATTAGCAATTTGTGTTACCAAGCAATTGAACAGGTATACTTAATTAAGTGGCCGGTGAGGTGTATATATTTAAGAGCACCTAGAAGATTTATTTATAGCAAGGTTATTTCTCGATGGCTCATATCACCCTGCTCCCTTCTCCCAGCAGTGACTCAATAGCCCTTCAATCGCAAATGTAAACACAGAGTGGGTGTTCTGGGAAAAGGGGTGAGCTGATCTGCTAAAAGTTGGACATTGGTATGTCTGCGGTAATTTTTGAGGATAGATTGCTCCACAGTGCCTGCACATTACAGGGATCAGTGAGGGGGGCTTGTTTTACTGCCTGTTAAAGCAGTTCTTCACCCTCTTTTTAAACCAAGCCTAATTAAAACTGCCAGGGAAATATGTATGTGTGTTTTATTTATTTATTTATATATATATATATATATATATATATATATATATATATATATATATATATATATATATATATATATATATATATATATATATATATATATATATATATATAATGTCTGTCTCTCGTTTTTTTTTTTTTTTTTTTTTTTGCTTTTTTTTATTTTTTATTTTTTTTCAAAACGTGGAAGCTGCCTGTGGCAGCCGCCTATGGAATTGACATCCTAAGCATTGTCCTGTTGACTTCTGGGAAATCAGCATTAGCAATCCCCCCAGAATGTTTGGACACCCTCCTGTGTGCGCCGCACTGTGTGATTAATGCGTATACACAAGAATTGGAGCCGCACTGAAATGCCGGAAATAAGCAGGTGCTGGCTTCGGGTGTTGCGGGCACACTGCAGTTAGGAGGTATTTTTGTCCATATTGCATATGAAAAGATTTGAATTTATTGCAATTTAGGTGCCTAATTACAAAAACCGCTCCCTATAAATACTAATGATGTTTCTAGTGAAAATGTTGTAATTTGACTAAAGCCTCCTCTTTAAGAATATATAAATACTGGAATTTACTTTACTACACGATGGGGTTGATTTACTAAAATAAGAGTGCAAAATCTGATGCAGCTCTGCATAGAAACCAATCCGCTTCCAGGTTTTATTGTCCAAGCTTAATTGAACAAGCTGCCCCAACTTGGCCACTTCTGTCTACAACAGTTCACTGTCATCCACCCTGGATACCTTCGTCCCCCTCACTACGCACAGAATCAGGCCCCCGGACCACTACAACCCTAGCAGACAGACAATACCAGAAGCCTCAAAAAACGTAGCTGCGCTCTTGAGCGTCTGTGGGGGTAAGACTAAGTCGCAGCAAGATTTCAGCCAACCATAAATCTGCCCTCCAAAAATAACATTCCTGCCTCCACACTGCCAAACAGACCTACTTTATCACTCTCATTGACACCCTCTCACACAGTCCCTGTCAACTCTTTTCTACCTTTACCACTATACTTCGTCCTCCATTACCTCCACCCACTAACTTACTCACTGCCCAGGAGATTGCTAATCACTTCAAAAATAAGATTGAGACAATTTTGTCTCGAGCTCTCCGCTCTACAGATATGTCCCTCACTTTACACTCCTTGTCCTCCTGCACAATCAATACTTGCTGCTTTTAACCCAGCTACTATAGAGGAAGTCACTAAACTTTTTTTTCTAACACCCACCTAACCTCCTGGACCCTGTTCCTTCTCAAATACTACGGTCACCATTTTACTCTATCCTACACTCTTTAACTCATATCGTCAACCTCTCACTCTCTACTGGCACCTTCCCCAACCCTCTAAAACATGCGCTAGTCACTCCCATACCAAAAAAGGCCTCACTAGACCCCACCAATCTTAACACCCTAAGACCCATCTCTTTACTCCCTTTTGCCTCCAAACTCCTTGAACATTTAGTCTACAACTGGCTGAGTAACCACCTCATTGAGAATGACGTTCTTGATCCCCTTCAGCCTGGATTTCCCCCCACAGCACTCCACAGAAACTGCCCCCCTTAAACTCGCAATTGACTTACTAACAGCCAAAACCAATGGTCATTATTCTGTACTCTTACTCTTGGACCTTTCCGCTGCCTTTGATGCAGTTGACCACCCCCTCCTCCTCAAAAAACTAAATTTGCTTGGTCTCCGTGGCTGCACTCTCCGTTGGTTCGAATCTTGCCTATCTCATTGCACCTTCAGTGTGACTTACAACTCCCCTTCCTCCTTTCCACCTCCTCTTACCGTTGGGGTCCACCAAGGTTCTGTCCTTGGACCTTTACTAGTCTCAATCTACACGTCCTCCCTGGGTCAGCTGATAGCCTCCCATGGCTTCCATTACCATTTATATGCTGACGACACTGAAATCTATTTCTCTGCCCCTCGGCTCACCCCATCAATCTCCTCACGCATCACTGATTTACTAACAGACATATCAGCCTGGATCTCAAACCACTTCCTCAAACTGAATCGATCTAAAACTGAGCTCTTAATGTTTCCTCCCCCATGTGCCCCGTCCCCTGACTGTCAAGATCAATGGCACATCTGTCAGTCCGTCCCCACATGCCAGGGTGCTAGGGGTAACCTTAGACTCTGAACTGTCCTTTCAGGCCCACATACAATCCCTGTCCAAATCATGCCGCATTAGCCTCCGCAACATTTCCAGGATACACCCCTAATGACTCCACCAAGCTTCTAATTCACTCCCTGGTAATCGCTTGCCTTGACTACTGCAACTCCCTTCTCATTGGATTACCTTTTACATAGACTATCCCCCCTTTAGTCCATAATGCTGCAAGACTCTTCCACCTTACCAACCATTCAGTGTCCTTCACCCCTCTCTGCCAATCCCTCCACTGGCTTCCA
Source organism: Lithobates sylvaticus (assembly GCA_028564925.1). NCBI lineage: Eukaryota > Metazoa > Chordata > Amphibia > Anura > Ranidae > Lithobates > Lithobates sylvaticus. Next base: position 132,898,400 of record CM053028.1, read on the forward strand.
CTCACCCAACAAATAAATTTCAAAGTGCTAACTTTACTAAGTGCTATAATTTACAAAGCAATCCATAACTCTGCCCCCAGCTACATCACTAACCTAGTCCCAAAATACCAACCAAGCCTCTCTTCGGTCCTCCCAAGACCTGCTGCTCTCTAGCTCCCCTGTCACCTCCTCCCATGCTCGCCTCCAGGATTTCTCCAGAGCTTCTCCCATCCTTTGGAACTCCCAACCCCAATTTTTCCGACTGTCCCCTAATCTATCCATCTTTAGACGATCCCTGAAAACCCTTCTATTTAAAGAGGCCTATCCTGCTTCTAACTAACACTGTTTTACTTCCTCCATCAGCTCATCCCCCACAGCTATTGCCTTTTGTATCAATTGACCCTTCCTTTTTAGATTGCAAGTTCTAATGAGCAGGGCCCTCTGATTCCTCTTGTACCAAATTGTAATTTAACTGTAATGTCTGCCTTTATTTTGTTAAGCGATGCACAAACTGTTGGCGCTATATAAAACCTGTATAATAATAATAATAAAGTTAGAAGCTGATTGCCATCCATGCAAAACTGCACCAGATTTTGCACGCTCCAGTTTTCTCTAGTCATCTTCCAGGACGGCACACCTGAGAGATGAGAGGCTCCTCCCTACAGGAAACACAATCAAGCGACAGCTGTTTTAAGTCCCCACCCTTCCCCTTGATCCTCAGTTTTTGATTGTGTTTCTCCCTACACAGCGAAACTGTTTGTTTTTTTCCAAATGACCTGAAGCCTAGGGCTGGTGGTCTCCCCCTGGGAGCCGGACCACAAGCTTTGGAAGCCTCTGGGTCTGGTAGGATATTATTATCCTTCCTGGGGGGTTCCCCTATCTTTTCCTCAGGGGGGGCAGCAGAAATTGGAAGAGCCCCCCTGAGAGCTGAAGGACCCTGGATACAGTGGTGTACCCAGAACTTCAGGGGCCATTATCCTGTCTCCCCCTCCTTACCTGTCCAGGCGTCTGTTCAGACGGGGGGCTGGCCATCGGTTCATTCCAGGGGGGAAGCATGTCCCCCGACTCCTGGGCCCCCGGTAGCTCGCGTGGGCTGCTGGGGAGGGCGCCGCGACAAGCACCCGTGTCATTTTTCAAACTTTGGGAAAATGGCGGCGGCGTTCTTACCCAGGAGGGAAGGCTGAGAGTCAGCAGGAGCAGGCGCCCACATCCTCCTTTCGCTAGAGCGAGGAGGCACCAGTTCACTATGGTGGATGTCTGCCTAAACCACCTCGGATGGGAATGAGGAACGTAAGGCATTGCCCCCCCCCCCCATGTGTATATACTGACTGGTACACTGCAGGACACAGCCTAACCTTGCAGCTCCCTATGGGGACAGCAGTTGGGGGGGGGGCACTTTGGCGGCTATCCTCCTTGCGTATGGACCATATGGATGGAAAAGCAAGCCCGTGGCTGTGGCAAAAGGGACAACGACAACGGTGAGTACTTTCCTTTGCTTTGGGAATTTATCTGCAAAATCCCCAATTCCATTCAGATTTCTGGGCAGTTGAAATAATCTCCCCTGGGGTCTGGATTCATATAGCCCAGAAGCTTCTGCTAAAGACACCAGCCACAGCTCCCTCTTACATCAGAGAAGCTGTATGGTGGACAAGTGGGGCAGTGGAACGAGTGTGCCTAAACCACCTTAGATGGGAGAGATGTAGGTAAGGCATTGCTCCCCCTTCCCTGTGTATATACTGACTGGCGCAGTGCAGAACCTGGGGTCGGGATACAAATAGCCCAGAAGCTACTGCTAAAACCACCAGCCACAGCTCCCTCTGTTGCTGAGACACTGTGGTTATCGCAACAGTAGGTTGCCAGCCTCTCCCTACATGCCCAGTTGTGGTACATGAGTAGGGGTGAATATAGCGAACAGGGGGGGACCTGGTAGATGCAAAAAGTTATTTACAGGCCAGGTATACCACTAAACTAGTTATTGTGCAGTGGTTGGTGGATTCAGAAGCTCACCTGGTCAGCAAGTGCACTAATTTACCGGCCCTATTAGCCCAGCTGCTAGGAATTTGAAGTTGTTCCAAGATGCTTAAAAGCTGCCCTAATTTTCAATGATGGGCAGGGACCAAGTTTCTGTATGGCACAGTAGGGGGTTCCCTTGTGACAAATCCTCCTTTTTGGGGGTTGCTTGCTATAGGTAATTTTTTTCATAAGATCCAACCTCCCACTCAACCTTTACACTGTGGTTATAATATAGTGCAGGAGGTAAGAAAACCCTTTTTCTGTTGGTTTGGGCTACAGTCCACTCAGTGGCAGATCTAAAGGCGATTTACCATAAATCGCTTCCTACATCCTTTTAATTGAGGATTTTCTGTGCAATCCTATGTAAGAGCTACATGATTGCTTGTTTAAAGCCTGCAGGTAGCTATTTACCTCCAGGGTAAATTGGTCTCTAGGGCTGGGCTCATTGAGACTTTAGTTGCTGATCAGCCCCACCTGGGTATGAGCTGGCTAGCATTTGCTCAGTCTATGGAGGTAAGGTAGGACAACAACTACTATAGTAAGGTGTCCAACCATTTTAGGATTTGTTCCTTCACTGGTGAAGGCTTAATATCTACAGCCCAGGCTATGCCTATGAAATAAAATTGCCCCTGTTGGTTATTTCATAAAGGGATGCCCCATGACTCCTTCTTGGCTGCACACCAGTAGACCTCAGTAGTAAAGGTTTGTCCTTGCTGGGATGTTTTGTGGCAGAAATACACATTGAGATTTGTGACATCCCTGTTCATAAGGGGTATATTGTTGTACATCAGAAATGCACTGCACTGAAGCTTGTTTGGTGTCCTTTATAACCTAAAGGTACTGCTTTGTTTGGCTGCAGATCAGAAAAATGAAATGGTGAAGGTGGTCTGTACTTTCTGGTTTTGTGCTGCACAGCAGAAATGCACATTATTGAGTCTGGTGACATCTCTGCTCATTGTTGTATTGCTGCACATCAGACATACACAAGATTGAGGTCTGTCTGTGGGGCTCTGTCTTGTATTACTGCCTTGTTGGTTACTTATCAGAAAGGCAGCAGTGAAGATTCATGGTCCTGATTTGTTGGGCTGCATAGCAGAAAAACAAATTGAACCTGGGCTAGGGGTAGTACATGCGTGCCGATTTTAGGCATGCGATTTGACTTGAGTCGCATGTCAAATGACTTCAATATGGATGTGCTATCTCTATTTCAGAATTGTTTTATTTTGTTGCACATCAGACATATACAAGTTTGAAGGTTGTTTGTCCTTTATGTCTTGTATATACTGCCTTATGGGCTGCATATCAGAAAGGACACAGCAGTGAAGGTTGCTTGTCTTTTTCTGATTTTGTTTTTGCTGCTCAGCTTACACATTGAGGATGATGGCATTTCTGCTCAGTATTGGTATATTGCTACACATCAGACATACACAAGGATTGTTTGTAATGTATGTCCTATATTTACTGCCTTATCGTCTGTATATCAGGCACAGCAGTGAGCAGTGTTTCTCATCTACCTTAATGCTTCTCTAGGGATACACAGCAGGGGGTTGTTGCTGCACTCATCCAGGGAGTCACAGCATTGGGGACCCCTCACTTGTTCGACCTGAAAATTGCTATTTTGTTTCCCTGCGACCTGTGGATCCAGGAATCGGGGACTGCTGGAGTCGCACACACGAATGGTACTCGAAGCCATAGTGTATAACTTCTCTTGCGTCTTGCAGTCGCAGGTTGGGTCACACAGGTGTGGGAGCCCTAAGCTTATCTGTCCCTTTTGGTTGAGGTTAAACTACGCAGCTGGAATACTCATCATGGAGTCTTAATTTGAAGCAGACCAGAAAGATTGCAGCTGTAAAGGCTGTCTGTTTTTTTCTTAGTGTCTCTGTTTTTATGTTGCACAGCAGAAATACTCAAGATTGAAGCTTGATGGTGCTTTCTGTTTCATATTGTCTTACTGCTCTTCAGAAAGACACAATGCTGCAGGTTGCTTGTGTCTTGTCTCAGTGGTGGTTCTATTTGACTACAGAACTGAATAACCGAAAAGAATTGTCTTGTGTGCCATATTATTTTACCCTGTGGCACAGCAGAAATGCACAACACGGGAGTTGGTGTTCATATTGATATAACTGTATTTGGTGGTTTGTCAGAAATACGCAACATAGAAGTTTGGGTCTTTCTGTCTTACATTTATAGCCTTGTTTTGCTGTACATCAGTAAAACACCTCATATATATATATATATATAATCAGTTATGACTTGGCTAGCTGCACTTCAGAAATACGCAGCCTTTAGGGTTTGCTTGTGTCTTAATGGTTTTACATCTTGGCAGCACATTAGAAAACCAGACTGTGAGGACTGTCTACATTGAGGTTCAGATTTGGGTCTCTTCCCATATTTGATATATCGGTTTAGCTAGTCACACTCAGATACACAACATTGTTGTCTATGCTTGTGTCCTTTTCTGTCTAAAACTATTGTGCCATGCCCACAATCTATGATCTTTTTATTTGTGATATCAATAATACATGTATTTCAGCCTTTTCCGTGGAGGGGCCAGGAGTTCTGGCTGCAGATGTCACATGTCAGAAAGCCTTGACCCCTTACATTCTGGGATGCCAGTACCATTTCCTACAGTTTAAGCCCAGTAGGGTTATGGGACACTGGAGGAAGGGGATAATGAATCGCCTTGTTTAGTAAGAACTTGGGAAGTTCTGTTCAAAGGAGTATTCTGGCCTGAAGATGAAATATAAAGATGTATACCCGACCGAATAGGTTACGGCTCGGTGCTTGGCCTTCATTTCGCCCTTGTAGCAAAACTAGATGTAGCAATATGGGTGTTCTACTCCTGCTATGGACTTTAATCTCCTGAAGTAGGATCTCAGGCGTAAGTAAAGCCATAGATTGGGCATGCCTTAAACCCAGGGATCAAGCTTCTGTTAATCTTTTACCCTGAAGTAGGCTTCCCTTTAGTCTTTGCTGACGTAAAGATAAAAAGGAACAAAAAAGGTTGTCTGGCAGGGGCCCCCCATTTTTTTGCAGTTTTATTTCCCTGAATAGGGTAGTGTTAAGACAGGCCCTCTTATTGATCAATGTAATGTCCTTGTCTTACAACACAGGTATCTGATTAATCTTTTTAGTGGTTCTAAGTAGCACCTACAGGTACAGTAGGCCATGTTGTTTAGATGTGTGAGACAGGCAACATTGCTAACCTACAAGTTTAACATGTTTTCTGATTCTATCTTTAAGAGCCCACTCCACCTAGTTCCTGCATCCGAAGCAGGAAAGGCAGGGACATCTGTGGAGCAGACCTGCAGATCAGCAGCATGATCCAGCTAAGATACCTTCATCAAGCATATGGAGTGGAGGTAAAGCTCACTGCAGAACCAAGGTTCGCCAAGAGGGTCTTGCAGTGGTCCCACCCTAAGGTAGGCCTGAGGTACTTGTTTATCCTCTCAGGTGTGCCGTCCTGGAAGATGACTAGAGAAAATTGACAGTTACTTACCGGTAACTGCTTTTCTAGGAAATCTTCCAGGACGGCAGGCCTACTTCCCGCCCGTTGGAGGAGGGAAAATGGTAGAACACTAGAAGGTGAGTATCTATGAGGAATGATTTCCCTTGTGAACCGGGTTCAGGAGTTACTTCTCTACAAACTGAGGATCAAGGGGAAGGGTGGGAACTTAAAACAGCTGTCGCTTGATTGTGTTTCCTGTAGGGAGGAGCCTCTCATCTCTCAGGTGTGCCGTCCTGGAAGATTTCCTAGAAAAGCAGTTACTGGTAAGTAACTGTCAATTTTTTTTAGTAAACTAACCCCTACTGTGGCTACAAAATATATATATTTGAATAAAGTTGCTTTCTACTTCTCGCATCACATAACAGTTATGTTCTCCATTCATATGTTATCATATGCTTTGTATTTAAGCACATTGGTGATATAGAAGCTTTCTAATATATCTGTGTGTTCACAGGAGTGACTACGAGGAGATGCCTCTTCAAAATGGACAAACCGTAAGAGCTAAATATAAAGATGAATCTGATAGTGACTGAGTGGATTGGGAACATCCTGGCGGAGTGCCTTCAGGTGCAGGAGGAAATATTCTGAAGGATGGACAGTTTCTTTTCATTACAACTTTGTTGTTATGGACTGCTGCTCTTTCTGCAGAGGATTTTTATGTGTTATTTTTCTGATGACCAAATCCTAATGACACAGGGGAGCCTTGAGGACAGATGTCAGTCTGTTTTGTAGTGTATTCATTTAAGCTACCAAACCCCATGTTTTAATTATTACTTCCAAAGCACAGCGAGCTCTGTCAATATTTTTTTTATTTAGGAAGTTGCTGGAGTAGCATGACTCTTAATTGGAACAAGTCCTCTGCAAGTGTGAATGTGATGTCTGTATGTTTTATTGGATCAGATTCTTTAGGAGATTGTATTTAATGAATTTTGCTGCACAGTTTCTTTTTAAATGTTGGTGTAAAGTCCTTTCTTCCATTGTTCCTATATTAAAGGGTATGAAATACGGTTTACATGAAGGACATTTGTAGAGGTAGTTTATCTTTTTAGAAATGTAATTTGAAAAGGGATATTTCAGTACTACACTATGCCAGCTGATGAGAGTTGTCTTAGGAGTAGTTATGTAGATAAAACCTTTGTCTATAGCAGAAGTGCTCCCCCAATTTTGGCATTAGGTGTGGGTGTGCCATTTCTCTGTGATGCCATTCTGTTTGCCTATGTCCTGTGAGCCAAAAGCATGTGCTTTCTAGTACATCTGATAATACTGAGAACTAATACTGAAACCTGGCACTCCATTAAGGCCCGACGCATGTACATGCATCTGTCCATCTGTGTTGTCAGTCTGATGTGCCCCACACCACTACAGCTACTATGCTGTTGCTTCTGATTTTAAAGATGGCTTTTACTTTTTTTGTGGATTTTTCTGAGAGTTGAATTTGTTGAGTGGCTCAAATTGTCATCTTCTGGATTGCTCCAATTATTCTTATGTCTCAGGCCCCCATACATACAGGAGATTATCTTTTTCCGAAAGTGGTTTAAGGGAGTCTTTGACCTGGAAGGGCATATGAAATAATTCACTGATAGCAGATCCAGCCAGTGCTAGAGCCTTTTTTCAACATCACTAAGTTTAACCCCTTAAGGCCCACTAGCTGTGGATGTATGTGTAATAACCTCTGTTGTACATGTTCTTTATAACTATGTTACTCTGCATGTACGAACCATGTAGGATAAAAGCAGTGTGAATTGCCATTCACTGTACACTTGCTATGACCAGTTTTATTAACGGTCATCATACATGGGGCACTTATCTGTGTTTTGGCAGCAAAGGCAGCATTGTCCTAACTCTGTTTTAATATAAAAAAATCTGTTGCCCTCCATCATAAACCTCAAAAAAGGGAGATGCAAACTGAGCACTGCCTGTTCACTTTCATGCATTTTGTGTGTGTGTGTGTATGTGTGTGTGTGTATTTCAGTCATGAAGGTACAAGACTGACAAATTCCTGGCATTGAATACATACATTGAGCACACAGGGTATTTAAACTAGTTACCTTAAATATCAGCTCTACTATAAACTAGTTTAAAGCGGTTGTTTTTGCTATATTTTTTTTTTTTTTTTTTTTAAACTACCTGCAAGACAAAGTCATAATGAGCTAGTATGACTAGCATACTAGCTCATTATGCATCACTTACCTTAGATCGGGGCCCCCAACGCCGTCCTCTTCTCCCCCTCCAGCCGCAGCCATCTCTCTTCCGGGCATCGCCACTCCGGCCACTTATAGCGGCGCTGTGATTGGCCAGAGCAGCGAAGACGTCGCTCCGCCCATGCGCGCGGGACACTTCAACTGCGGCGAGCTGTAGTTCTGAATGGGGATTAACACTGTAAATGCACCGTTGTCTATGGCGCGCATGCGCCGTAGACAACGTTGTAAAACGTTCTGTGCAAATATCTCCTAAACCTTGCAGGTTTAGGAGATATTTCTTGTACCTACAGGTAAGCCTTAATCTAGGCTTACCTGTAGGTACAAGTTGTAATTGAGGGTTTACAACCCCTTTAAGTTTTTAGTTTGGAATCAGTATGCACAAGGATACTTATGCTGTATTAAACCCAAGAACAAAACTGAAAATGTGACTGCTTCCCAATCTTTACATGTGGTGGCTGCATTAGATTTCTTTTTTTAGCCTCATCTTTTTTGTTATTTTCACTCGATCTGGCCAGTAGCATACTTCATTTTATGGTATCTGTCATTATGGCACTTGGAGGAGCAACTGAGGCACCTTTTGGACAGTAGCATTGTGAACTTGGGGAAAGGGTAGTTTTAGATGCACTGTGCGCACTGGACAGGCCAAACTCCAGCTAACACTTTTTTACATGCAATTACAGCAAAGTTTTTTTATTTTTTCCTTTTTGGTAAATTGGTTTTACATAAACGAATAAAAATTTACCATTGTAAGTACCCTTGTCAACGTTAATGTTTTGTCTCAACCCTCTAACTACTACTTTTGCTGGATAACTTGGTCTGTTAAAGTGGAAATAAACCCGCATTTCTTTTTTAGCCATGGAAGCTGCCATCATTGGCTCTGTTTAATGTGCAGGTGCCATGGTGCTGTACATGTTATCAGCTATTACACCAGCCATTTGGTGGCTTGACCGTTTCGTTGAGGGTTAATGCAAGCAAACTAGTAACTGAAACTGTTATAATCAAAAGCATGTCTTCAATTTAACAGTTTTGCAAAATGTTTACATTCGTGTGTTTAGTTCTTTAAGAGCCAGTTCACACAACATGCAGTCCAGTGCGTTTTTTTTTATTTTTTTGGTTTTTTTTCTGCATCAAAAATGCATAGAAAGTAGGTTGTATGGTTTTCAATGGCATATTTTGCACCAGTGCTTGCAGTTCCAGTGTGTTCTAGTTCCAGAAAAAAAGTAGAAATTTTTTCCTGAACTGTACTGGAACGCTGTAAAAAGCATTAAAAACTCACGGGAATGCACTGGAACACCCATGTTCTTAAGGTTAAGGGAAAAAAGGGGGGGGAAATGCACTGGACTACATCAAAAAGGCACATGCAAAGAAAGCATCTGGAGCGCATCCGGACTGCGTTTCTATGGTGTGAACTCGCCCTAAATGAAGTTGAAAGACTTCCTGGGAGCTAAAAATATTGAAAAGAAAGCACAATAAACTAATGCAACCACCACATATAAAAATTGGCAAACTGCAATATAATATTTTTGGGTTCAATTCCGTTTTAAGGAGGAATCGCTAAGCAAGTTATCGCTCTGACGTGCCAAAATTGGGGAAAGTCCTAGTGGTTTAAAACACTAACTTTTCCTACATTGAGCAGGACTTTCAAGTGGCCCCTCGGGAACACTCTGTCCTCTAGCTGACCGTTTTTAATTTTAGCCACTTCCTCCTTCACCCCTATGGACCCCCAAGTTTTTAAATTTCTGCTATGGGCCTGTTTATTCCGCAGTAACTTTGTCGTTACTTTTTTTTATTTTTTTAGGACAAACAAGCCTTTCTTTTTGTGACATTGTCTTGCAAAAATTTACTTTTTTATGCCATGCTTAGTCAAAAAAATAAAAAATAGTTGTGTTACTTTTTTGTCTAATGTCCACTTAACAATGTTACTGTACAATAAAAAGTGTACATTTTATTCTATAACTTGTTTAGAATATTCTGGTACAAAGCAATGCAAAGTTATTTACAAATTAAATAAAGATTCCTTTTACTTGTCAGTCCAACTGCTTCAACTGCCAGCATCTCTAGATCAACGTTCATCACCTCTGCAGATGAATGAAACAGAGCAGATACAAAAGTAACAATGTTGGACATCTGGAGCTGCTGTATGTACATAGGGCAACTTTTGGCTTCGTTTTAAGGGCTGAGAATTGCTGGAAAGTGGGAGGGGAGCTACAGAAAGGGACAGAAGGCGTGGGCATGCTACTCCCATCCTGTGTACTATGATGAGCTTTTTTGTGAATGTGTGTGTGTGTGTGTGTGTGTGTGTGTGTGTGTGTGTGTCGGGTCTAGAGTCCTCAACTAGTCAAAGTCATCCTGGAAACTGCAAGCACAGCAGATCTTGGGTGTGAAGATTTTTTTGAATGATCAGGACATTTTATTATTATAGATTGGCTACAGAATATAATAGAAGATTGGAAATAATAGTGCCTTCTGAGGTATATGCTGCCCCTATGTACTTGAGTATAAATAAAAAAAATTGAAACTTGTCACTCCATGGTATGTATATTTGTAGGTTTGGGAAAAGGAAAATCCAGGTTTCTAGACTACGAACTGTATCAGTTTACAAAACAAGAAGGCCGGACGCATGCATTCAGCTTCAGAATGAAATTGGAGGCTCTGGGTCTACCGTATGCCTTTTAACATCCCCACAATTTATGTACAGTGCCATGAATGGCAGCAGTGACATTCTTTCACTGTTGCTGCAGCTTTTTGCAACCTGTTTTCTTTATTTGGTTTCCCTTTTTAATTTTCTAGATCAGTGATGGTGAACCTTGGCACCCCAGATGTTTTGGAACTACATTGCCCATGATGCTCATGCACGCTGCAGTGTAGTTGAGCATCATAGGAAATGTAGTTGCAAAGCATCTGGGGTGCCACGGTTCGCCATCGCTGATCTAGAGGAATCCTCCCTCAACCACACAGGTGGGAAGAGCAGAAGCATTGAGAAGAGTGCCCAAAAAACCCACCACAGCGCTAGGTATGAAAAACACAACTGGAAAGATGGATATGCTTTAAAAGCAGCCTACCTTTTGTTGACCACTATCTAAAATATCTTTAATATAACATATTAAAAAAAGGTATTCGAGAAGGTTTCATTTCATTTTTGGTACATGTTATAGCTAATGGGAAATGTCTTGTAGATTGTTCATGCCTGGTTTATGTTGCATTTCTAAACCATTAAAAAATTCAAACTAAATTTGTAGTGTAAATTAAAGTTTTACATTCTTGCTGAATGTCCCTGACAAGTTTTAGCAACATCTTAAAGTGACAAGCCAAACTTGTCAGCTCTCCATGATACAAGTTTTTTTTGCACATAAGCAGTAAAGTTGTGTTTTAGAAATCTAGTACGTACGTTGCTTAAATGTTGGCTTATACAGTTTAAATTGAAGAATTTTTTTTTTTAATTTCATAAATTATTGTTCCCTTTTTAATGATTATTAAACCATGATGATTCTACTCTGTAATATTGTGTGGATTTTTTGTAAGTTAATGCTGCTATACAGTACAACCCCATGGAAAGTTGAATTTTTCAACAATTTCCATGGGGTGTACTTTGTTTATCACATGACTGTACATTTTGGTTGATTTTGATTGCAGAGAAAACCATGCACTGTATACAGTTTAAAATCGACCTTTGGGCAAACAGCTAAAGACTCAATTCAAATACAGATGTGGGAGCTGTTTTATGGGGAAAATAATTTGAATTCATCTATCCATTCCTGAGATTTACACATCCGTACCACACAGCAAAGTCAGGTTGATAACCTGACTTTCCGCTATTGCATTTGAGAGTAACAAAGCTAGGTCACTTCCATGCCCCCCAACCTTTGATTGAACATTAACAGAGAAGCAGGTTAGCGCATATTCTACTATCTCCTCCTGTCAGCCTTGTTCTTTGTCTGCAAATGTGCATGCAGGACACTTGATTGACTCAAAACTACAAGCAAACACATCATACAATTGAGTGATGGATAAATAATTCTAAATAAAAAGTGTATCCTTCCTCAATAGTGATTTTACAAAATGCTGATCACTACTGCCACCATAAATAATACCAAAATTACCTCCCACATATCTAAATTATTTCATCACTTGAATACAAGGTAGCACGGTGTTAATTAAACATAAAATAAAAAAAATGTATATTAACCAAATGGTGCCTGTGTTGACTCAAAAAAATACATCACAACATGCTTCATGAAATATAAGTGATAAGAATGCTCAGTAGTCAATCACTCCACTGTCCTATAAATAAGACCATGTTGCATATTCTATCTGTGTGTTCTAAAGTTGTAATCCTCTTATTATTCCATTTATTGAATAAAGGAGAAATCAAACAAAGGTATACAGTAATAACAAAGCAAAAGCATGTAGACAAGTGTGCTTCTAAAGCATTCTGTAGTTTGGGTGAACTGCTTTTAAACACTGGATTCAAAAATGATATAGATATATATAGTTCATTAGACAAGTAAGCATCGGATACATTTATACCAATAACAAGGAATAGCTGTCATGTTTGAATACTTGTACTAGGCATATAAGAGCAGAGGAAAAGAGCCGTAAAGTCATGATGGCTCCATTATGGTATAACATAAGTAATGATACTGGGTAAACCAGGAGTCAAGTAACTCTCAGGTACCAAACAATGTAGTTAGATGTAATCTGCAGGAGAGTCACTAATTCAAAAAAAATGGGGAGGGAGGCGCTAAGAATTTATTTTAGAGTTTATAATCGATGAGGAAAAAAATCTTGGACTTCTGCAGTTGTCCGATGGTGAGAAAAGAAAAAGAAATGGCGAAACGGGAATAAAAGGAGAAGTAAAGAGTAAAAAAAGGGGGGGAAGGCTGTGAAAAAGGGGGAAAACCCAGAGATCAGTTGGAGACTTTACTTCTGAGTTAATAATTCAATTCTCCAGTTCACAAAATTAATCTACTTCAAACACCTCGTAATAATAGGTGAAGCACTCCCCTCACTCCCTTGCACTCACCGCCTCCTGTTGCTTATCTTAGGCCTGGTTCATACCTATTTTTTCAGAAACGTGGTTTCTTATGGGACATGTTCACATCTATGCTTTTTTTCAGCCGCTGTGTTTTTGGAAAGGGTCTGACTTTTTTAAATACAAAATGGTGCTTTTTTGGTTCAATAAACTTCAATGGAGAAGCTGACGAAAAGCATGTTTGTTTTTGCCGCATTTTGTATTTATTTTTTTTTTATTCTGCCAAACAACAAATTGACCAAAAAAAAAAAAGATGGAAAATGGAAATTGCGGCAATATCGCGCGTGCAGAAACGCACAGCAAAAAGCACCACAGAAACTGATCAAAAGCCAACTTGCATAGGTGTGAACTGAGCCTAAGATTATAAGCAATAGTACTTTACATATTAAATGCAGCTTCCAGCAGATCTTTACTTCTCTTATCCATTCTCCCCTTTTAATAAGCTTGTTAGAAAGCCCCAGGTAAAAAAAAAAAAAAAAAAAAGGAAAGCCAATCGTGTAATTCTATAAAACCAATTTTTTTTATTCAAAATCCCCAAAAAAGCCACTAAAAATAAATAAAGCAAATGGCCCATCCATATTTTAAAAGGGTGAAACCACCAAGTGTGCTGCTGGCGTGGTGTCTCACACTGTCCCATCGCTCACTGACAGCGATACCTCATTTATGGTGGGGGATTGACTTTGCTGCTGGTCACTGTGCCGCTTAATCCAGACTAGTTTCTTCCTCTGACTTTTTCAAAGGGTTCACCGAAAGGGACTTCAGTCCCCTACCAGAAGTATGTATGTATGTATCGCTCTCGGTGAAGAAGGGGACTGGATGAAACACCACGCCAGCAGCACACTTGATGGTTTCACACACTTCCTTTTGATAAGATGCACTATTTGCTTTATTACTTCTGTGAGTGGCATTTTATTGGATTTTAATATAATTACACTATTTGGCTTTCCTTTTCTTTTTATCTGGAGCTTTCTGACCATCCTTCCTAAAGGAAGAGTGGATAAGAGGAGAGCTCTTCCGCAGGCTGCATTTAAGATCTAAAGCGCCAATGCTTATCTTGGATAAGCAACAGGAGTCTGTGAGTGCAAGGGATAGAGGGTAGTGCTTTACCCATTACGTGGTGTTTGAAGTGGATTAAATCTTTAGAACATATGGATGGACTATATGACATTGATTTATTTATAGGACTCTAGTGTGATGGACTACCGAGCACTCTTTTATCACTTATACAGTGCCTTGCAAAAGTATTCAATCCCTTTGGAATTTTTCGTATTTTGTTGTTTGAGGATTTGCATCATTTAATTTACAGAACATACCCACAACTTTGAAGATGTTTTTTTTTTTTTTTTAATTGTGAAGCAAACAACGAATAGGACAAAATAACAGAAAAAGTCCAATGTGCATAAATATTCACCCCCCTAAAGTCAATACTTTGTAGAGCCACCTTTTGTGGCCATCACAGCTCCAAGTCGCTTTAGATAAGATGTGGCAAGCGCAGAGAGATTTATCACTGAGATTTTTGCCCATTCCTCCTTACTAACCTGCTCCAGCTCCTTCAAGTTGGATGGTTTGAGCTTGTGAACAGCAATCTTTAAGTCTGACCACAGATTTTCTATTGGCTTGAGGGCTGGGCTTTGACTAGGCCATTCCAACACATTTACATGTTTCCCCTTAAACCACTCAAGTGTTGCTTTAGCAGTGTGTTGGGGCCATTGTCCTGCTGGAAGGTGAACCTCCATCCTAACCTCAAATCACACAGAGTGGTACAGGTTTTGCTCAAGAATGTCCCTGTATTTTGCACCATCCATCTTTCCCTCAACTCTGACCAGTTTCCCAGTCCCGATTGCTGAAAAAGCATCCCCACAGCATGATTCTGCCACCACCACAATGTTTCACTGTGGGGCCGGTGTTCTTTGGGTGATGTGATGTGTTGGGTTTGTGCCAGACATAGCGTTTTCATTGGCCAAAAAGCTCATCAGACCAGAGCACCTTCCTCCATACATTTTGGGAGTCTCCCACATGCCTTTTTGCAAACTCAAAATGTTCCATTTAGTTTTTTGCTGAAAGTAATGGCTTTCTTCTGGCCACTCTGCCATAAAGCCCAACTCTATGGAGAGTACGGCTTATTGTCGTCCTATGTACAGATACTCCAGTCTCTGCTGTGGAACTCTGCAGCTCCTCCAGGGTTACCTTTAGGTCTCTGTGCTGCCTCTCTGATTAATGCCCTCCTTGCCCGGTCCTTGAGTTTTGGTGTACGGCCGTCCCTTGGCAGGTTTACTGTTGTGCCATCTTTCCATTTGGTTATGATAGATTTGATGGTGCTCCTATGAATCCTCAAATATTTGGATGTTTTTTTTATAACCTAACCGACTTGTACTTCTCAACAACATTGTCCCTTACTTGTTTGGAGAGTTCCTTGGTCTTGGTTTGGTTAGTGGTGCCTCTTGCTTAGGTGTTGAAGCCTCTGGGGCCTTTCAAAAAGGTGTGTATATGTAATGACAGATCATGTGACACTTAGATTGCACACAGGTGGACATCATTTTACTAATTATGTGACTTCTGAAGGTAATTGGTTGCACCAGAGCTAACAAAGGGGGTGAAATACATACGTACATGCCAATTATCATTTTTTTATTTCTGAATAATAGTTTTATGTATATATTTTTTTTTTTTTTTAATTTTACTTCACCAACTTAGACTGTTGTGTTCTGATCCATCACATATAATTCGGATTAAAAAAAACATTGAAATAAAGTCTGTAATGTAAGAATAGGTAAAAAGCCAAGGGGATAAATACTTTTGCAAGGCACTGTATATGTTATAGGGGTGTGCCTGAGCATACCCTAATCGCCCTGTGCTGCATAGCTTTTTTTTTTTTTTTTTTTTTGGCGGAACTGCCGAAATTATGTTTCCACATCTCTGCCAGTGGGCACTTAGACAATGGACAGGAGCAGCCGGGATCCTACAGGAGGAGGAGAAGAAGATGTGCCCTTTACACACTGAGGGCACCTTTGCCCTGGACAACTTTACAGAGAACTCAGCTGCTGCTGAGGAAGAGACAGCTGAAGAAGAAGGAGTCTGGCAGTCCACTCTGGCCCTGCCCCCTCCCCCTTCAGAGCCTGGCTGGCACCCTGTCAGAGCAATCTGCACAGTGTTGGGGTGTCAGTGGAGAATTAGGGGATATCGGGTTGGGAGCTCCATGACAGGTCGATCAGCATGTAGTTTATCACACAGTCAGATGACTGGGAACAGATCCTGCAAGAGACCAGTCGCAGAGTCAGCCACATCAGGAAATCCACCCCTAGGAAGGGAAATTCACTCCTGTAAGAGTTATTGGGAAAAAGGTGTCTCCACTGATGCTTTATCACCAGTCCATGTTTCCCTAACAACCCAAAATTTTCAAAATCCAATTGTCATTGGGACAGAAGGTGAGGTGAAATCTTCTGAACAGGGGCACAGACAGCAAAACAAATGTTACAGGGGTGATAACCCTTCTCTATGTTATTTAAAAAACGTAAAAATAGATTTTTTTTGGCTGGTGCTACACTGAAAAAATTTACCTGTTCCGACTTACAAACAGATTCAACTTGAGAACAAACCTACAGTTCCTATCTTGTTTGTAACCCGGGGACCCCCTGTATAGCTCAATCTACTTAAAAAAAAATGGGAGTGAGATTGTCGGGCTTGTCACTGAAAAAAATAAATCATCTGCATATTTTGGATTCCTCCTATAATTATTCCTTGGATATCCTGATTGGACCGTATTTTACACAGCAAGGGTTCAAGGATCAGCGCAAATAGCAAAGGGGACAGAAGACACCCTTGTCTTGTCCCATTTGTTATTGCAAATGGGGGTGAGGGGGTGATATTACTTTGTTCACTCTGACCTGTGCCGTAGTTTCTTTATACATACTTTTTATCCATCCAATCATTTCCCCCCTTGTTTTATGTGTCGGAGGACCGCGAACATAAATCCCCACCCTACCCGATCAAAAGCCTTCTCTGCGTCTGTCCCAAGAAAGACGCAGGGGGTCTTGGTCGAGCTGGATATATGCATTAAATTTAAGGCCTTGATGGTGTTGTCCCTTGATTCTCTTGTTGGCACAAATCCAACTTGATCTTGATAGATCAATGTGGGCAAGTGTTGTTGGATCCTCGCGGCTAATATTTTACTAAATATTTTCAGATCCGCATTCAGGAGAGAAATTGGTCTGTAACTTCCACATAATTTCAAATCTTTACCTTCTTTTGGTATAACAGAAATCGTAGCCTTCACCGTCTCTGAATGGAAACTTGCTGTGCCACCTAGTTTTTTAAACAATTTAACCATAGGAGGGCCCAATTCTGCCATAAAAACTTTATAGTAATATGCCTATAGGCCATCTGGCCCCGGCGATTTCCCTGTTTTAGCTTGGCTTATTGCATTTAGCACATCTTCTAGGGTGATTGGCAATTACAACTCCTCCTGCATTAAAGCTGTCAGGCTCGGCATTCCACTTGAAGCCAGATATTCATCCATCTTAGCCTGATCCGGATCTCCTAAATTTAGATTATAAAGTGAAGAGTAGAAATTGCCAAACACCTCTGAGATCTGTCCAGGTACTTGTACCTCCTCTCCATCTCTTCTCCTAATTGCTGAAATATATGTTTTAGAATGTGTCTTGCGTAATGCCCTCGCCAGTTGCTTCCCGCATTTGTTACCTGACTCGTAAAAGCATTTCCGTACAATCTGTATTGCCATTTTAGCTTTGTACTCCAGTAAATCTGTTATTTGTCTACGTGTATATACGAATTCTCGTTTTACTTCTGATGACAATTCAAGTTGTTGAATTTTTGTTAGAAGTTTTGTTAATTTAGCTTCTCTTTCTTTCTTAATCCTAGAACCATGCTTAATCAGTATTCCCCGTATTACTGCTTTGTGCGTTTCCCATATTATCCCTGGGGGGCTTTCTGTACTCTAATTTTCCTGGAAAAAATATTTTATCACTTTCTTGTAACACTATTGGATCCTGCAAAAGACTTTCATTCAACTTCCACATCATTGGTGCCGAACGTCTTTTTTCTAACAGGTTATACTTTAAAAAAATTGGAGCGTCGTCTGACCAGGTAATCACCCCAATAGCGGTTTCTCTGACTGAAGATATTTGTTTATATGGGATAAAAAGATATCAATTCGTGAATACGCTTTGTGTGGATTTGAAAAGAAGGAATAATCCCTCTCCTTAGGATGCAGTATCCTCTATATATCCGCTAACCAGGCTTCTACTATTGTTTCGGAGATCCCTTTCCTTATTTTACCTGACACTGACGATGTCCCTGATGAGGTGTCTTCCTTTAGGGATAAGGGGGGTATTAAGATCTCCTCCCATAATCAGCTGTCCTTCCGAAAATTCCGAAAGTTTTCCCATTACTTTCTTTATGATAACATCTTGTTGTACATTAGATGCATAGAAGTTTGCAAGGGCCACTGCAACCCCCCCAATAGTTCCCTTAGTAAACAAATATCTCCCATTTAGGGATGGGCCCGGTGCTCGATGCAAACCCCCCAGCACCGGCGCGTTAGAACTATTTGGCCGCTCGCATCACGTTCGTGTGATGCGAGCGGCCCCGCATGCATTGCGGCCGGCGCAGTGCATTGCTGGCTGATGATTGGCCAAGCATGCACTGTGACCCCCCATGCTTGGCCAATCACAGCCCCGGAAACTCGAAGAGCCATAATTGGCTACAGGCAGGACGCCTGTAGTACACGCCCCCCCCTATAAAAGGCCGCCACGCCGTCTGCGCCGGTCACATGCTGTTCCGGCGCAAAGAGCAGGCTAGATCTGTGACACTCTGCTGGATTTAGTTTTAGAGATATTTATTTTGTTAGATAGATTCATTCATTTAGATTGATTTAGAAAGAGGGCTTGTAGTGTGTTCGTGGCAGGCAGGCAGAGCTCCTATATTTTGTTCCCAGAAGCACCTATAGGACTTGTAGTGTGTTGGCAGGCAGGCAGAGCTCCTATATTTTGTTCCCAGGCACCTATAGGACTTGTGTGTGTTCGTGGCAGGCAGGCAGAGCTCCTATATTTTGTTCCCAGAAGCACCTATAGGACTTGTAGTGAGTTCCTGGCAGGCAGGCAGAGCTATATTTTGTTCCCAGAAGCACCTATAGGACTTGTAGTGTGTTCGTGGCAGGCAGGCAGAGCTCCTATATTTTGTTCCCAGAAGCACCTATAGGACTTGTAGTGTGTTCGTGGCAGGCAGGCAGAGCTCCTATATTTTGTTCCCAGAAGCACCTATAGGACTTGTAGTGTGTTCCTGGCAGGCAGGCAGAGCTCCTATATTTTGTTCCCAGAAGCACTATAGGACTTGTAGTGTGTTCGTGGCAGGCAGGCAGAGCTCCTATATTTTGTTCCAGAAGCACCTATAGGACTTGTAGTGTGTTCCTGGCAGGCAGGCAGAGCTCCTATATTTTGTTCCCAGAAGCACCTATAGGACTTGGAGTGTGTTAGTCCATCACACAGAGATCATATATTTTGTTCCAGAAGCACCTATAGGACTTGAAGTGTGTTAGTCCATCACACAGAGATCATATATTTTGTTCCCAGAAGCACCTATAGGACTTGAAGTGTGTTAGTCCCATCACACAGAGATCATATATTTTGTTCCCAGAAGCCCTATAGGACTTGAAGTGTGTTAGTCCCATCACACACATATATTTTCTTCCCAGAAGCACTATAGGACTTGAAGTGTGTTAGTCCCATCACACAGAGATCATATATTTTCTTCCCAGAAGCACCTATAGGACTTGAAGTGTGTTAGTCCCATCACACAGAGCTCATATATTTTCTTCTCAGCAGCACCCACAGGACTTCTAGTGTGTTAGTGGCATCACACAGAGCTCCTCTATTTTCTGCAGAAGCACCCACAGGACTTTTAGTGTGTTAGTGGCATCACACAGAGCTCCTCTATTTTCTTTGCAGCACCCACAGGACTTCTAGTGTGTTAGTGGCATCACACAGAGCTCCTCTATTTTCTTTGCAGAAGCACCCATAGGACTTCTAGTGTGTTAGTGGCATCACACAGAGCTCCTCTATTTTCTTTGCAGAAGCACCCACAGGACTTCTAGTGTGTTAGTGGCATCACACAGAGCTCCTCTATTTTCTTTGCAGAAGCACCCATAGGACTTCTAGTGTGTTAGTGGCATCACACAGAGCTCCTCTTTTTTCTTTGCAGAAGCACCCATAGGACTTTCTAGTGTGTTAGTGGCGTCACACAGAGCTCCTCTATTTTCTTCTCAGCAGCACCCACAGGACTTCTAGTGTGTTAGTGGCATCACACAGAGCTCCTCTATTTTCTTTGCAGAAGCACCCATAGGACTTCTAGTGTGTTAGTGGCATCACACAGAGCTCCTCTTTTTTCTTTGCAGAAGCACCCATAGGACTTCTAGTGTGTTAGTGGCATCACACAGAGCTCCTATATTTTCTTCTCAGCAGCACCCACAGGACTTCTAGTGTGTTAGTGGCATCACACAGAGCTCCTCTATTTTCTTTGCAGAAGCACCCATAGGACTTCTAGTGTGTTAGTGGCATCACACAGAGCTCCTATATTTTCTTCTCAGCAGCACCCACAGGACTTCTAGTGTGTTAGTGGCATCACACAGAGCTCCTCTATTTTCTTTGCAGAAGCACCCATAGGACTTCTAGTGTGTTAGTGGCATCACACAGAGCTCCTCTATTTTCTTCTCAGCAGCACCCACAGGACTTCTAGTGTGTTAGTGGCATCACACAGAGCTCCTCTATTTTCTTCTCAGCAGCACCCACAGGACTTCTAGTGTGTTAGTGGCATCACACAGAGCTCCTCTATTTTCTTTGCAGAAGCACCCATAGGACTTCTAGTGTGTTAGTGGCATCACACAGAGCTCCTCTATTTTCTTTGCAGAAGCACCCACAGGACTTCTAGTGTGTTAGTGGCATCACACAGAGCTCCTCTATTTTCTTTGCAGAAGCACCCATAGGACTTCTAGTGTGTTAGTGGCATCACACAGAGCTCCTATATTTTCTTCTCAGCAGCACCCACAGGACTTCTAGTGTGTTAGTGGCATCACACAGAGCTCCTCTATTTTCTTTGCAGAAGCACCCATAGGACTTCTAGTGTGTTAGTGGCATCACACAGAGCTCCTCTATTTTCTTTGCAGAAGCACCCATAGGACTTCTAGTGTGTTAGTGGCATCACACAGAGCTCCTATATTTTCTTCTCAGCAGCACCCACAGGACTTCTAGTGTGTTAGTGGCATCACACAGAGCTCCTATATATTCTTCTCAGCAGCACCCACAGGACTACCGACTACAATGGCTGGAAGACCGCCAAGGGGAGGCAGAGCGTGCAGAGCCAAGAACACAGGGCAGGCAGGCTCTGTTTCTAGTGGACGTGGCCGTGGACGTGGACGTGGTCGTGCATCGTCATCAGCACGTGGCCATGGGACACGCGCGTCTTTGTTTTCGGCAGCTGGACATGTGGAGCCGCATCATGCTGAAGGCTTGGTAGAATGGATGACCAAGCCCTCCTCATCCTCCTCATCCTCTCTCACCCAGGCTCAGGGTACTGGCAGAGCATCATCAGCCACCCCTTCCCTAGACCCACCATGTCCTCCTGAGGAGTCCCCCGAACTCTTTGAGCACAGTGTTGGGTACATGCTCCAGGAGGATGCCCAACGATTCGAAGGCTCGGATGATGATACCCAGCTTGAGGAATCTGGCAGTACTGTTCCACCAGCTGCAGCTTACTGCCAGGTTTGCTCTAGTGGTGAAGAGGGAGGGGATGATGAGGTCACTGACTCCACGTGGGTGCCTGAAGGGAGAGAGGATGAGGAGGAGGACGAGGAGGAGGAGGATGCGGCGTCACATGTCCAACGAGGCAGGGTGCCCCCTAGAGGCCAGGTAGAGGCCAGCACAGCAACTGTACAACACCGCAGAGCTCCGCCTGTGCAGGGCGCTGCCTCTGCACGTTATCAGAAAAGTTCTTTGGTGTGGGCCTTTTTTGAGACGAGTGCAGCAGATCGCACCACTGCTATTTGCAATATTTGTCTCAAGCGTATCTCGCGTGGCCAAAACATCAGCCGCTTGGGCACCACAAGCATGACCAGACATATGGCGACCTGCCTGCAGCTCGTTGGCAGGCACACATAAAAGACCCACACAAAGAACTAAGCGGACCTCTCCTTGCTCCTCCTCAGCTGGGATCCCATCCCCACTACACCTTCAGTCCTCTCTGAAAGCTGCTCTGAGAGGACTGCAGGTGTAGAATTAGGTGTGTCACAACCAGTACTTGCAGTACACCGACGTCCGATTGCAGCAGGCAAATTTCCTGCCCCAGCTGCTGGACCGTAGAAAGAAGTACACTCCCAGCCATCCACATGCCAGCGGTTGAATGCTAGCCTGGCTAAATTGCTAGCACTTCAACTGCTGCCTTTCCAGTTGGTAGACTCGGCCCCCTCCGTGAGTTTGTTCAATGTGCGGTTCTTCAGTGGCAGGTTCCCAAACGCCACTTTTTCTCACGGAAGGCGATTCCGTCTCTCTACCGGCATGTGGAGGGCAATGTCCATGCCTCGCTGGACAGGGCGGTCAGCGGTAAGGTGCATATTACCGCTGACTCATGGTCCAGCAGGCATGGACAGGGACGGTACCTTTCTTTCACGGCCATTGGGTCACTCTATTGGCAGCTGGGAGGGATGCAGGACAAGGTGCAGTAGTGTTGGAGGTTGTTCCGCCACCACGCCTCCAAAACGCTACTACTGCTACTGTTTGTGACACACCTCTCTCCTCCACCCCCTCCTCTTCTTCTCCTCCAGTGCTCTGTCCTTGGAACCAGCGGTGCTCCGTAGGCGTACAAGGGGCTACGCAAGTACGCAGGCAAAAAGATGCCATGCCGTGCTTGCGCGGTGTGTTTGGGGGACAGGAGCCACACTGGGCCAGAGGTTCTGGCAGCTCTGCAGGGGCAGGCCGAGAGGTGGTTGACGCCACGTCAGCTTAAGCCAGGAATGGTCGTTTCTGACAATGGCACCCACCTCCTCTCCGCCCTGCGACAGGGGCAGCTCACCCATGTGCCCTGCATGGCTCACGTCCTCAACCTGGTGGTGCAGCGGTTCTTGGGCAGGTTCCCAGGCTTACAGGATGTCCTGAGGCAGGCCAGGAAAGTCTGTGTGCATTTCCGCCGATCTTATAATGCCAGTGCTCGGCTGACTGAGCTGCAAAAGGAGCTGAACCTGCCCAAGAACCGCCTAATATGTGACATGCCCACCAGGTGGAACTCAACGTTGGCCATGCTGCAGCGACTGCACACGCAGCAGAGGGCCATCAATGAGTACCTTTGCGACTACGGCACCAGGACAGGGTCAGGGGAGCTTGGTTTTTTTTCCCCACGTCAGTGGAGCATGATCAGGGATGCATGCACTGTCCTCTCACCATTTGAGGAGGCCACGAGGATGGTGAGCAGTGACAGTGCATGCATCAGTGACACTGTCCCTCTTGTCCACCTGTTGGAGCATACGCTGCGTGGGATAATGGACAGGGCACTTGAGGCAGAACAGAGGCAGGAAGAGGAGGACTTCCTTGCCTCTCAAGGCCCCTTTATCCGGACAGTGTTCCTCCTGTCCCACCCATCACACAGGAAGAGGATGAGGAGGAGGAGGAGGAGGAGGAGGAGGATTGTGTGAGCATGGAGGTGGAGCCTGGCACTCAGCATCAGCAGCAGCAGTCTTTTAGGGATGATGTACAGTCCCAACAAACCAGTGGACTTGTACGTGGCTGGGAGGAGGTGGCTGGCGATCATGTCATCCTCAGTGACCCAGAAGACTCCGGACCGAATGCCTCAGCTAACCTACGCTGCATGGCCTCCCTGATCCTGCAAAGCCTGCGGAAGGATCCTCGTGTTCTTCGGATCAAGGAGAGGGACCATTACTGGCTGGCCACTCTCCTTGATCCGCGGTACAAGGGTAAGGTTGCGGACCTTATCTTGCCGTCGCAGAGGGAGCAGAGGATGAGACATCTCAGGGAGGCCTTGCAGAAAGGTCTGTGCAACGCGTTCCCAGAAACTGGGAGGCTACAAACTCCTGGTCCTGGGCGACGAGTAGCTGAGGCTTCGGTCAGTAGCAGAAGGAGCGGTGGGGAAGGTGGACGTCTGACCGATGCGTTCAGACAATTTTTTAGTCCGCAGCCCCAAGGTATGATCGGTTCCAGCAACCATCGCCAGCGTCTGATATACATGGTGCAGGAATACCTTGGGGCAAGGTCAGACTTGGACACCTTTCCCACCGAAAATCCTCTGGCTTACTGGGTCCTGAGGATGGATCACTGGCCAGAGCTTGCACAGTATGCAATTGAGCTACTGGCCTGTCCTGCCTCCAGCGTTCTGTCCGAACGCACATTCAGTGCTGCTGGAGGATTTGTGACTGATCATAGGGTGCGCCTGTCCACCGCCTCGGTTGATCGACTGACCTTCATCAAAATGAATCAGTCTTGGATCACCACCAGCTACCAGGCACCTGAGGCGGATATAACCGAATAATTTTTAATGTCACATCACATCCCTTCAAGACTGCCTATGCTGATGCTGAGTGACTGTCCTCTTATGTTCACTGACTATCCTCTTCCTCCTCCTCAATGATCCATGCCACCACACCAGTGCCTAAGGCACAATTTTTCAGCCCCTGTTTAACAGGGGCGTGTACATACAATTTTTATAAAAAATGCTTCGCAACACTGTGCTCCAAGTACAGTATCTGTGAGGGGTTGCAGTGTTGTGGCACCAGCACCAGTGCCTAAGGCACAATTTTTCAGCCCCTGTTTAACAGGGGCGTGTACTTACAATTTTTAAAAAAATGCTTCGCAACACGTGTGACTGCTGTGCTCCAAGTACAGTATCTGTGAGGGGTTGCAGTGTTGTGGCACCAGCACCAGTGCCTAAGGCACAATTTTTCAGCCCCTGTTTAACAGGGGCGTGTACATACAATTTTTATAAAAAAATGCTTCGCAACAATGTGCTCCAAGTACAGTATCTGTGAGGGGTTGCAGTGTTGTGGCACCAGCACCAGTGCCTAAGGCACAATTTTTCAGCCCCTGTTTAACAGGGGCGTGTACTTACAATTTTTTAAAAAAATGCTTCGCAACACGTGTGACTGCTGTGCTCCAAGTACAGTATCTGTGAGGGGTTGCAGTGTTGTGGCACCAGCACCAGTGCCTAAGGCACAATTTTTCAGCCCCTGTTTAACAGGGGCGGGTAATTACAAATCTTGATCTAATAGTTCACAGCAGGGCCCATTCCTGCGCCCACCAAGAGTAACTATGAGGGCCTACAGTCTTGTGGCAACACCGTCCACCACCACCGCCAAAGGCCCAATTTTTCTGCCCTGTTCATCAGGTGCTTGCAATTACAAATCTTGATCTAATAACTCACAGCAGGGCCCATTCCTGCGCCCACCAAGAGTAACTGTGAGAGCTTACAGTCTTGTGGCGACACCGTCCACCACCACCACCACCACCACCCCCAATTTTTCTGCCTGTTCAACAGGTGCATGCAATTACAAATCTTGATCTATTAACTCACAGCAGGGCCCATTCCTGTGCCCAGCAGTCTTGTGGCTACACCAACATCTAATAGGGCAAATTTCTGCAGAGTATATACGCCAGGCCCCTACTTTCATACATCCAACTTACAAACGACTCCTACTTGCAAATGGAAAGAGAAAACAGGAAGTGAGAGGAAATCTACCCCTAGGAAGGGAAATTCTATCCTGTTAGATTTAATTTGGGAAAAAGGTATCTCCTCTCTACTGATACTTTATCACCAATCCTTGTTTCAATTAAAACCCCACTTTTTCCAAAAACATTTGTCATTGGGACGGAAAGTGAGGTGACATGTTCTGAACAGATGTGCAAAGACAGCAAATGTTACAGGGGTGATAACCCCTCCCTATGTTCTCCAAAAAGCTTAAAAATAGATTTTTTTGGGATGGAGCTACACTTCATAATGTACCTGTTCAGATTCTACTTAAGAACAAACCTAAAGCCGCAAGTGGTTTTAAATGGCTTCTTTTTTTCCTTTAAAAATGTCATTTTGTGCAAGGACAGTTCTAAACACGGGGAAACACATGCCACTTCACAGGCATACTTTAGACACCCCCAGGTACCATATTTAAAGGAAAATTTCACTTTTTTTTTTTTCACTTTATGCATCATTAAAATGACTGCTCCCGAAAAAACGTTAGTTTTTAAAAGTTCTTTTTGCATTGATATATGTCCCCTGGGGCAGGACCCGGGTCCCCCAAACCTGTTTTATGACATTAACATGCATATTGGCCGTTGTAATTAGCACTTTTGATTTCGAACGTTCGCGTCCATTATAACGTATAGGGTTCGAAAATTCGCGCGAACTTTCGGTCGGTTCGAAGGTTCTGGTGCGAACCGAACCCGGGGGTGTTCGGCTCATCCCTACTCCCATTTACATCTGCCAGAGAATCCCTGAAATTCCATGCTACTTTTTTTGATATCATAATAGCTACCCCTTTAGTTTTAGAATCAGGATTGGTGGCATGGTACACCGTGGGATAGTTTCTGTCTCTTAACAGAGGAAGATTTCTTTCCCTGAAATGTGTTTCTTGAATAAATGCTATGTCTACTTGAAGTCTCTTAAGATCATTAGATAGCATTCGTCTTTTTTCTGGTATATTCAGGCCCTTTACGTTAAAGGACATACATGGTTTAGAATCCATCTTAACCTTATCTCTTCCTCCTCTCCCCTTTAAATGTAGTAAATATTTTGTTCTCCCAGTCCGTAATCAAATCTCACCCTAAAGTGGGATATATTGAACCTAGGGGCAGAGGAGAAAGACAAGGGAAACACGTAAAGGGGGAGGGAAGATAACGGGCAGAGGACGATGGGAGGAGAGGAGAGCAAAAAAAAAAAAAAAAAAAAAAAGGAAAACCCCCCCTAAAATATTGTCACCCCCCAATCCTATTAATCTCTAGGTTGGTCGATGGATATTCCACCGATTGCCTAAAGACCTCTAAAGCTGTATTGCTTTGCAACTGCTCGGGACCCCCGTTCCTGAGTGTTTAGGCCTAATCAGGGTTTTGGTTGAGCGCAACTGCTCCAGGCCGAGCTTCTTGAGCGCCATCCACCAGTCTCTTGTAGTATCTTCAAAACCTCTTACTACTCGCAGAGTACTAATTCATAACAGACTATTTCCAGTCCAGCTTCCCAGAAAGAAGGGGGAAAATATGGTAAAACAAAAAGAAATCTCCATCAGTATTTAATCTGTCGTCCCCCACGCATTCTCTTCATCTCATATTCTCCTCTCTTACCCTCACAAGAACCTCCCCCTATTGGGTAGTATTCCTCATAATTTATAGGAAGCCGTTCTGTTTATCAGATTTCAATTACATTTTCCAACATATTATTATTATGTATTCCCATATTTTATATTTCTCTTCCCATTCCCAGATCATTCAATAAATCCAGGTCTATTTTCCTTATTCTCAAATGTAAATAGTAAGACAAAATGCATAAAAATAAAATGAAATAAAACCTGTTATGGTATGTTGCAGTTTCCTAGGGATATAGGGTCCATATTTTAAATTCTCTAGACCTATTCAGGGGAGATGTTCTTGGGCTCCTAAATCCCCCCCCCCCCGCCTCCTACCCCTCAAACCTGTGTTCTATTAATTCTTCCAAATTCTATTCCCCTCCCTCCCTCCGACCCTCTTCCCTCCCCCCACCATTTGTGCCTCTTTTTCCTCTTCCTTTTATTCTAGTGCTCTCCCATTTAATCTCACACCACTTTAATTATCTATATTAAACTCTGGTTACCCACTCCAAAAAAAAAAAAAAAGGAGGAAAAATTACATATTCCTGTGTATAGTTCCTATACCCCTTTACCTGCCCCCTTATATTATCCTGCTCCCCTCCTTTCACAATGCCCCCGCCTCCTGTCACACTGCCCAGGTACACCTCTCCTGTCACAATAGCCAGGTACCCCTCTCTTGTCACAATGCCCGCCTTCTGTGACACTTGTAGGTCACAATGCCATTGGTGTCATAGTGCACAGTCAGCCCAGTTCCTGTGCCAGCTCTGCGTGGAAGCTGTGTGTTTAGCTCATACTGCACAGTCTCAAGTAACCAGCACACTGAATCACTGCACACTGGGACAGAGATCACCTTGCTGATCCTGCTGGCACCCAAAGAGGGAGGAGCATTTTTTTTTTTTATTTTTTTTTACAAAAGGCAGGGCATAGTGTGCATATAGTGAGTCTGTTCTGTGTGGGTATTAAAAAAAGTGGACATTCATATATATATATATATATATATATATATATATATATATATATATATATACACACACACACACACACACACACACACACACACACACACACACACACACACACACACACACACACACACAGTATCTCATAAAAGTGAGTACACACCTCACATTTTTGTGTAAATATTTTATTATATCTTTTCATGTGACAACACTGAAGAAATTACACTTTGCTGCAATCTAAAGTAGAGTAGAGTTCACCAGAGCTTCACAGGTTGCCACTGGAGTCCTTTTCCACTCCTCCATGATGACATCACATTGCTGGTTGATGTTAGAGACCTTGCGCTCATCCACCTTCCGTTTTGAGGATGCCCCACAGATGCTCAATAGGGTTTAGGTCTGGAGACTTGCTTGGCCAGTCCATAACCTTTACCCTCAGCTTCTTTAGGAAGGCAGTTATCTTGTAAGTGTGTTTGGGGTCGTTATGTTAGAATACTGCCCTGCGGCCCAGTCTCCGAAGGGAGGGGATCATGCTCTGCTTCAGTATGTCACAGTACATGTTGGCATTCGTGGTTCCGTCAATGAACTGTAGCTCCCCAGTGACGGCAGCACTAATGCTGCCCCAGACCATGACACTCCCACCACCATGCTTGACTGTAGGCAAGACACACTTGTCTTTGTACTCCTCACCTGGTTGCCACCACACCCCAGGACATGGTTCGAGTAATCCATGTCATTAGTCTGCTTGTCTTCAGCAAACTGCATGCTTTCTTGTGCATCATCTTTAGAAGAGGCTTCCTTCTGGGACAACAGCCATGCAGACCAATCTCTGGATATGACGCTAAGCACGTGCACTCAGCTTTTTTGGTCGACCATGGTGAGGCCTGTTCTGAGTGGAACCTGTCCTGTTAAACCGCTGTATGGTCTTGGCCACCATGCTGCAGCTCAGTTTCAGGGTCTTGGCAATCTTCTTATAGCCTAGGCCATCTTTATGTAGAACAACAATTCTTTTTTTCAGATCCTCAGAGAGTGTCATGGGGCGCCATGTTGAACTTCCAGTGACCAGTA
Source organism: Lithobates sylvaticus (assembly GCA_028564925.1). Taxonomy (NCBI): domain Eukaryota; kingdom Metazoa; phylum Chordata; class Amphibia; order Anura; family Ranidae; genus Lithobates; species Lithobates sylvaticus. Next base: position 132,927,498 of record CM053028.1, read on the forward strand.
TGGGAGAGTGAGAGCGATAACGCCAAATTTAACACACTTACTCCCCATTCACACCTGAGACCTTGTAACACTAATGAGTCACATGACACCGGGAAAAGAAAATGTATATATGTGTGTGAGCAAAAATGCTAAATCTTTACCACACGTCACGTGTCTTCACCAGATGAAGACACGTGACGTAACGCGTAGGGAGTGGCCGTAGGCAGACGAACTCGGAGGAGGATGCGTGAAGGCACTGAGAACGCCTGGTGATATATTAACCCTTTATTTTAAGATACACAAAAATATTAAAATATTATTGTGCGATGGGTGCGCTTTCAATCAACCTTAAAATTATAGTGTAGATGTGATTAAAAATCCTTGTGCAAAAAGTGCTGCATATGTGGTGTGTAAAACCTTCCTTAAATCCGTGCACTGTGTATATATAGATACATAAAAACATAAATAAATAAATAAATGCTTTTCCTAATTGTGGTACCAGTGGGTATGTGATGATTGTGGGATAGTCCTTTAGGTGAAAAAGCGTTTAAATTGGGTAAAAACGCGTTTATTTTAGGACCCTTATAAGTCCATGCATCTAATAGATGCCTCCTGAGGATTTTTTTGCGGGCGCTTGACAGGTGTTTCTCCTTAATTAGTTCTGGGGCTTTAATTGAATAATTACCCTTTGTAATCCAAAAAAGTGAAATAAAATAAATAAATAAAATAAAAAAATAAATAAAATTTTATTTTTTTATTTTTTATTATTTACGTATTTTTATATCATTTCCATTCATCCTAGTTCACATTCTTTTTATTTCCATCATCATTATTCACATATCCCAATATTTTAATATACCATCACACATATTAACATTTTTACCATTTTATATATATTTTTTTATTTTTTCGTATTAAACTTTGTGTCAATAAATATCTTTTTATATATTTTTTATTACCATTAAGTGGAAGCGCCTGTAGATATAACAATTGTTTCGTCACCTAGGAACACAAAGAGTTAATGTGCATGATATCCACAGCACCCGAGCGCAGCGGTGTGTTGAATAGGATGATGAGCACATAAAAGTTGCTATGGTAACCCCCATGCTAAATGTTGCCCTATAAAAAGGTCTCTGCTGTCACAAGGCTCATAATCCCTTGATAAAGGCACGTGGGCGTGATGCAACGCGTCGGGAGGAGGAGCCAAGTGACGCTACCGAGACGAGCAGGGCAGGGAGCCCTTACAGTGCCTGACACATTTCTCACCACCGCGCTCAGATCGCAGGGTGCTGTGTAAGTAGACTGGCTTAAGCCACAACCTATGCACACCAATTAAAGTACAACAATACTGCGCAATGTGTTTGTATCTGTTTTATATCCTCATGCAAACACGGAAAGGATAAAGAGATCGTGACCAGCAGGAAAGAAAACACCCTAACAAGATAAGTGAAAGTGAAACGTTTATACCTGTTAAAACATATATTCACTGACGGTGCTTATCTTGTATCCTTTACATCTTCTAATCTTTGTTCAACATCAAAGGTGAATAAGGCTAACCAATCTAAGGTGTTTGAAGTTTTTTTATTTATTTATTTATTTTATTTCAAACACCTTAGATTGGTTAGCCTTATTCACCTTTGATGTTGAACAAAGATTAGAAGATGTAAAGGATACAAGATAAGCACCGTCAGTGAATATATGTTTTAACAGGTATAAACGTTTCACTTTCACTTATCTTGTTAGGGTGTTTTCTTTCCTGCTGGTCACGATCTCTTTATCCTTTCCGTGTTTGCATGAGGATATAAAACAGATACAAACACATTGCGCAGTATTGTTGTACTTTAATTGGTGTGCATAGGTTGTGGCTTAAGCCAGTCTACTTACACAGCACCCTGCGATCTGAGCGCGGTGGTGAGAAATGTGTCAGGCACTGTAAGGGCTCCCTGCCCTGCTCGTCTCGGTAGCGTCACTTGGCTCCTCCTCCCGACGCGTTGCATCACGCCCACGTGCCTTTATCAAGGGATTATGAGCCTTGTGACAGCCGAGACCTTTTTATAGGGCAACATTTAGCATGGGGGTTACCATAGCAACTTTTATGTGCTCATCATCCTATTCAACACACCGCTGCGCTCGGGTGCTGTGGATATCATGCACATTAACTCTTTGTGTTCCTAGGTGACGAAACAATTGTTATATCTACAGGCGCTTCCACTTAATGGTAATAAAAAATATATAAAAAGATATTTATTGACACAAAGTTTAATACGAAAAAATAAAAAAATATATATAAAATGGTAAAAATGTTAATATGTGTGATGGTATATTAAAATATTGGGATATGTGAATAATGATGATGGAAATAAAAAGAATGTGAACTAGGATGAATGGAAATGATATAAAAATATGTAAATAATAAAAAATAAAAAAATAAAATTTTATTTATTTTTTTATTTATTTATTTATTTTATTTCACTTTTTTGGATTACAAAGGGTAATTATTCAATTAAAGCCCCAGAACTAATTAAGGAGAAACACCTGTCAAGCGCCCGCAAAAAAATCCTCAGGAGGCATCTATTAGATGCATGGACTTATAAGGGTCCTAAAATAAACGCGTTTTTACCCAATTTAAACGCTTTTTCACCTAAAGGACTATCCCACAATCATCACATACCCACTGGTACCACAATTAGGAAAAGCATTTATTTATTTATTTATGTTTTTATGTATCTATATATACACAGTGCACGGATTTAAGGAAGGTTTTACACACCACATATGCAGCACTTTTTGCACAAGGATTTTTAATCACATCTACACTATAATTTTAAGGTTGATTGAAAGCGCACCCATCGCACAATAATATTTTAATATTTTTGTGTATCTTAAAACATTTTCTTTAACGTGTGAGAACACTATTATATGGGTTGCAGTATCATCATTTGGTTATCTTAAAATACTGTTGCTGTTCTGTTTCTAAATACTCATTTTTAGCGCTTAAGTACACACATTCAATATTAACCCTTTACTTTTCCTGATTTTAATGTTTTAAATGTAAGAGTCCAATACTATATACAATAAATCATTTATATTTTTAAAAAAACTACTACACTAGTGGAGGCTTCCCTCTCTTTTCCCTTCCTCTCCTTGGCATGGTGCAATGGTGACTTTGAGACACTAAGCCCTCTAGGTCCATGATTTAAGGGATTTTAAAGGAGAAGGACCCGGCTGGATTTTCCACTAGGATACCTTGACCTCTACTACCTGTACCCTGGGGCTTATTTGGATACCCCTGAAAGGCGTACTTTATTCAGTCCTAAGGTGAGAGTTCTGGGAGACCAGAAAAGGATTCACTCACAAATAGATGAATAGCAGCGTGAATATAGTCCTGACTCAGCAATATAGATAAACACATAATAAACGCATAGAACATTTTTTGGAATAATTTTGGAAGCATTCAGGAGCACCCATTTGAAGGGATATTTAGTTTAACTACTTCTTTGTATTATAGTCAGCTTCTTGATTTATTTCCTTTCACCATTGGAGGACTTTTTTTATTCCATTGCTACCTACCCATTGTGGATGCGCAATTCATGTATTTTATGCTATGATGATATCAAGATTTATTTGATCCATTATTTATCTATTCATTCGGACGCTTTTATTCATTTGGACTATTTTTATTTATATTTATTTGTTCATCTATTTATTCTGCAATCACCCCATATCTATTTCACTTGAATCACGGACTTATTTGATTTTTACCACTCCATTGATTTTACCATATGTCATTTATCTTTATTTATTTATGTGAACCATTGGGATATTTTATTTGATTTATTCCACATCAAATGTCACTCTTTTTGACTCTTTTATGCACTTTATTTATGCATTTTCATGCACTGGACACTTTTATATTAGACAACAGTCACTATATACACATTTTCTTTTCTTTTATACCCACTCAAGCCATATACTAGTGCCCCCTGCTGGGGACTAGTTATTATTGCACTTTAATATTTATTTAATTTATATTATTTATTCTGTTTGCCCGAAATTATCCATTATATTTATTCTTCAGAGAACATTTGAGAGGGGGTGAGGAGGCGTTGTATCGCCTCCACACTTTGTGCTTTAACCCCTTGAACTCCACTTTGCATGCAGTTTCGGGGGAGCTTGCAGAGTTCCGCCATTCATTTGCTATACTTGCTAAAAGCAACAGGGTTGTAATTGCATAGTTGGTTTGGTTTGGGATGCAAATCCCAATGCAACAGGCTGTGCACATCTATGTATGTTATGAACCAGGACACTCAATGGACTGTTAGTGCTATTCCTCCTACTCCCAGACTTTTATTGTTTAGAAATTTAGATGAAAACAAGAAGCTGATGCCAAGTCAAATTCAAGACCTTAAAGATGACTTTGCATTCCTTTACAAGGTCTGCTTATTTACCAAGTGCCCCATCCCCCATCTAAATTGCTGCGCAAAAATGTCAAAACACCTGTGGAGGAAAGAAAAAGGTTAATATAGTTGAGAAAAAGGAGAGGGCGGGACTTTGAATGAAGCATGCAGTCAACAGTGAGGGGTCAAAAATTGTATATTGGATATATATCATAATAAAATTCATACAGAGTAGTAATTAATGTCATAGTATAATTCATCTATATACATATAGGAACATGGTAATACATGACAGTGGAGAGAACTTATGACTACACCACCTGTGGGACTTCCTATTACATTAAAAGTTACATATAATCATCATAATAATATGAAAATATTCATATGAATAAAGTTGAACACATGATCGGTGTAACTATTGCATGTACAAGAGGCTTGATGCCTTTCATGGAGTTTTATCCACTCTTCAGGAGCAAACGTGTATATCTGAAATTAAATATATGGGTTTCTAAGTCACTGCCTTTATAAGGGAAAAAAACTAAAGAGAGTGTGGATCGGGGATATCCCCTTATCTGGAGAATACTCACAACCGCCAGGTAAAGAAAGTACAACATTGAGAGCTGGAAAGCTCCCCTAAGGGCATCCTTTCTGGGAGCTGTGGCAGCATGTGACGCATTTGGGGCCCCCACATGACAACACCAGGGGAGGACAAATATCCATGAAGTGGTGGTCCCTGAAAGTGGTTGCAAGTGTAGCCAAAAACGTCTTGGAGGGCTTCTATAAAATATGTGCACATGTATAATTAGCATATGTGCCAAATATTCTGTACTCAAATATAGAGCACAATAGGGCAACTATATCTGTAGGGATGTCAGTGAAGCTCAACCAAAGAAGAATGAGAGATAGAGAGAGTGATATAGGGAGACCAATACAACCAAGAAAGAGGAGACTCAAGTACCCATATGTGAACTGTCAAATTATAAGTGAACACATATTACTAACATGATACCTGGTGCTGAGTTGTATGAACCCATGATACTAAATAATGAGTGCTATCCATAGGGTGGGGGAGAACCAACAGGATGGATAAGCCACCCCAAATGAGATCTATAAGGGCCCACAGGCCAAACACTCCCAAACGCCATGCTAGCCTGCAAGGTGAGGGGGAGGCGCCAACACCCGAGCGACCAAGTCACTCAGCATCTGGCGCCAAAAACACCTCCCATAAGCCGCAGGTGGAAAACACTGATGGTGTGACCACGCTCTGAATGATGGCACACACAAAATGTTCGTGAAGTGATGTCGATGCACAGCGCAGAGGTATTCGCCCGCCCCAGGGATGGGGGGAGAAGGGAGATCCCGCGGTGTGCATTGCAGCTCCCGGAAATGATGTGAGCCATAGGGTCATGGATCCAGATCATGGGGCACTGACATCACAGCGTGTGGAAATAACTATATGTCTGGTGGATGAATGGAACAGACAGGAACCAGCCTGATGGATGTCTAATCCCTTGGAAAGGTTGAAAAATAAACCATAATAAATAAAAGACTGATTAAATTGATGGTATAATGTAACCAACTGCAAGTTTGATATACCGACTGCTGTTATCAGACCTAACTCTGTAAAAACGGCGTGCTTCCATCCCTAATTGCATTAGCAAAGAAAAAGGGGGGAGTTTTGGGACTTTGAATGAGGCAGAGACCTGGTGAAGTCTCATGCCTCCATCCCTGTCTACATGAGAAAAAGAAGAGGGCGGGAATGAAGCACGCAGTCAATAGTGAGGGGTCAGAAAATGTATATTGGATATATATCATAATCAAATTCATACAGAGTAATAATTAATGTCACAGTATAATTCATCTATATACATATAGGAACATGGTAATACTAATACTAGTTATCAGGCACTAGAATCTAAAACCAAACAATTTACATTTTACTACATTGTAATATTTGACCAGGATTGAAATGATTATTTTCCTTTAAAATCAAAAAAGAAAATCTGATTGGTTGCTAAGGAGAGTTGTCTTTTAATTGTTTGTCTTTACTTCAGACTCCATCCTGTAACCATAGAAATATAGTAAAATGCATTAACAGTTTTAGAATGTTATCAGCAGGAAATCAGGAAGAGCTTCTACCATACCCGACAAGCATGAGGAGCAAAGGCATAAGCCTTATATTAGATTGAAAGCAGAAGGCTATATTTCAGGTCCCTTGTTATTTTCAGTCTAATTATTCTTTTATTACATGTTTTATATATATAGCGCCGACAATTTCCACAGTGCTTTACATACCGTACATTCACATCAGTCCCTACCCTCGAGGAGCTTACAATCTAAGGTCTTTATCTTGCGTTCCAATTTAGACAGTGGCAATTAACCTACCAGCATGTCTTTGGAGTGTGGAAGGAAACAAGAGTACCCAGAAGAAACCCCCACAAGCACAGGGAGAACATGGAGAAAACCATGCAGATAGTGTCTTGACTAGTACGTGATCCAGCAAGGCACACGTGCTAACCCCTAAGCCACTGTGCTGCCCCAATGCCAATGTGACTGCTTTGATTATGTTGTTGATAGATCATTGATAGATTATCCAGGAAAAAAATACTGAAATTACAGGCAAGCTAGATAAGTGACATGACACCTACAGTATACACAGTATATTCTAATGCCCTGTACACACGATAGGATTTTCCGACAACAAAATCCATGGGATTTTTTCCGACGGATGTTGGCTCAAACTTGTCTTGCATACACACAGTCACACAAAGTTGGTCAGAAATTCCGAACGTCAAGAACGCGGTGACGTACAACACGTACGACGAGCCGAGAAAAATTAAGTTCAATAGCCAGTGCTGCTCTTCTGCTTGATTCCGAGCATGCGTGGCACCTTGTGCGTCGGAATTGTCTACACACGATCGGAATTTCCGACAACGGATTTTGTTGTTGGAAAATATGAGAACCAGATCTCAAATTTTGTGTGATGGAAATTCCTATGGAAAATGTGTGATGGAGCCTACTACACGGTCGGAACTTCTGACAACAAGGTCCTATCACACATTTTCCGTCGGAAAATCTTATCGTGTGTACAGTGCATTATAGTCTTTAGGGCCGTACACGCGATCTGACTTTTTGACAACAAACATGCAAATTAGCTGTTTTGGACCAACATCCAACCGTGTGTACGCTCCATCGGACCAAGTTTTTCAGTTTTCATCTGACTTTTGTTGGCTGTGCGAACGGACCAGGCTGTGTGAACGGACCAACTGGATGGACTTTTGTACAATGTACAAACACGCATGCTCAGAACCAATGCAAAAGATTAGACAACAATACAGAAGTTGAACAAAGGTGGCGCTGGAGTATTTGAACGTCCTCTTTTGAAGTGTCGTCAGTACGTTGAAACGTCACTACGTTCATGTTTGTTGCCTAAAAAGTCAGATCATGTGTATGCAATACAAACTTGGAGCCAACGCCCTTTGTACAAAAATCCACGGGAAAGTTGGTACAAAGTCTGATCGTGTGTATGAGGCTTTTTGAGTGTGGAAAAAGACATATACTGAACATAACTGCCAAATACTGTTGCCTAACCGTTTAAAATGTAATGTTTAGTATAGGCTAAAATATAAATGATAGTTCCTAAATACAAGTAAGATGAAATGATTAATATGAAATCTGGTTGTAAAGCATCAGTGTTTTTTTTTTTTTCTTTTTTAATGCCTGATCCTCAAGCAGCACATACTCAACTTTCCTTCACCCTCCACCATGCTTTTCAGCTGCATTAACCAAAACCTATTGTGTACTTCTGGGTATGGAGAAATATGTCTCACTTCCCATAGTCTCCTGCTGGTGCTTTGGGGTTTGACAGCACTGAGCCCATGTGCGTGGGGAGAGAGTCATTATCCCTCAGTAAGCTCAAACACGAGTGACTTACACAAACTTACACAAGGCTATTGGTAAGTCGACAGAAGGAAAGTTGAAGATGTGTTGCTGGGGAGGGTGTCATAAATGCAAACCTATTGCTTTGCCCTACATGGGCAAATCACGTTTGTTTTTATGTGTTTTTATATTTTTATGTGTTAATGCTGATGACATATTTGGTAGGGAATGAGAGACGGGTGCAGCGCTCAGAACAGGAGAACCACTCTCAGACCAATCCACTATTGGGTGCTCTGGCTTGGATGTCGTCCAACCATCACAATAGCTTCAAACCAAGTGAAAGAGCCGACGACTCCAAATCCATTTAAATGATTTAAATTACTTTATTAATTCACGTGACAGTGATTTTTAGAAAGAGCTAACGCGTTTTGGTGAGTATCCTTGATCACAGCACAGTGGTAAACATAAAGACTTTCACATAACCACCTAGCCCTGTTATATTGGCACTGCAAACAAACAAGTATTATTATACATCATGTAGAGGAAGACTAACAGTGAAGGGGAGGGGGTTTGCTACTTCTACCAAAAAACAAATGCACCAATCACATCTAAGACTCGTTGAGCTGCAATATATCAAATTGTTTTTTGTTTTGAATCTCTTTAAAGTGGAGTTCTGTACAAGTCATTCAAAGAACTCCTTGTACCAATTCTGGATGAGGTGGAGATCCTGACATCACCACCCCACCTATCCAGGAAGGAACTCATTATTAGTTCTCTTTTTTTGTGTATGTAATGAGAGGTCAGTATCAGATTGCAATGGAAAGCATAACAGTCCAAGCAAGTATACCTGTTTTAACCACTTGCGGACTAGCCGCCGCAGTTGTACTGGGGCAACATGGATCGGCTGCGCAAATCGCTGTTATGTTGCGTCGGTAACATAGACGGCCACTAAGGGGCGCCGGCGCACCACCCCCCAAGCCGATGCGAGTGCCCAGCCATAAAACTATTCCCTATTTTGTATACACTATAACTTTTGCGCAAACCAATCAATATACGTTTATTGCGATTTTTTTTTACCAAAAATAAAAATGTAGAAGAATACGTATCGGCCTAAACTATGGAAAAAAAATGTTTTTTTATATATTTTTGGGGATATTTATTATAGCAAAAAGTAAAAAATAATGTGTTTTTTTTACAAAATTGTCGCTCTTATTTTGTTTATAGCGCAAAAAATAAAAACCTCAGAGGTGATCAAATACCACCAAAAGAAAGCTCTATTTGTGGGAAAAAAAAGATGTCAATTTTGTTTGGGAGCCACGTCGCACAACCGCGCAATTGTCAGTTAAAGCGACGCAGTGCCGAATCGCAAAAAGTGCTCTGGTCTTTGGCCAGCCAAATGGGCCGGGGCTGAAGCAGTTAAGCACACATTGAGGACATGCATGTTCTTGAGGACAAGAACATGCATGTAAGTCCGCATAAAAATGTCACTTCTTGCCCACATTTTTTCTTTGAAAGTGGCTTCCCTTGTGGAGAACATCAAATATAACACAACATATCCAGCCTCCTGGCCAACAGTTGTAAGTGTTTTTAGTCTCAAGCAGCCATTGGTATATAGCCATTATTTATAACCGAAATGTCCTGCAATCTTTTTTGTCATCTAGAGACATGCTAGTGTAAATCAATTCTTTTTTTTTATACCAGAAAATCTTATGCCCTGTACACACAGTCGGAAATTCCGACCACAAAAGATTTTGACCGAAACTTGTCTTGCATACACACGGTCGCACCAAGTTGTCGGAAAATCCGATCGTTCCGAACGAGGTGACGTACAACACGTACGACAGGACTATGAGGAGGCCAGTAGCCAATAGCTTTCGTCCCCAAATTTATTCTGAGCATGCGTGGCACTTTGTGCGTCGGAATTCTCTACACACGATCAGAAAAAGTCAGACCGGATTTTGTCGGAAAATTTTGTGTCCTGCTCTCAAACTTTTTCCGTCGGAAATTCCAACAGAAAAAGTCCACTAGCTCCCACACACGATCAGATTTTCCGACAACATAATCCGATCAGACTTTTTCTGTCGGAATTTTCGACCGTGTGTATGGGGCATTAATGTCTAGGCCAACCATTGTTTTTCTTTTCTCTGACTGATATGATTTCAGTTGTTGTGTAACCACTATAATATTCATTAATTTAAAAAAAAAAACAGAACTCTATTAATCCCCTCCCTGCAACAGGTTTCACGAGGGCTGGCTGTACCGCCTTATTGTTTGCACCGATGTCCTTGTGCCTCCCCCTGCCGCACTGCCGGCTTGTCCTCCTCTTTCTCCCTCCGGCTGTGCAGCAGGAGATTGGTTCCAGTATCTGCACCCCCTAATAGTTTTTTTATTTTATCCTTTCTCATGTGATAAACAACAAAAACTGAAGAAATTACACTTGTACAATGTAACTAGTAGTGAAAGAGGAGTGAGGGTGGTAACAGTGCTTAATAATTAATTTGCTGTCAGTTTGCAAAGGAGTTCCTCAAAAATGCACTTAAACCCTCAGCCGAAGCGTAATTGAAGCACGGCCTTAATGTCTAAATGAGTACAAAATCCTAAGTGAAAATATCCTTTTTTGTAGGTGCATTGGGCCCAAACTGTCAAGTTTTTTTTTTTTTTTTTGTGTGGCCCCTGATTTGCTGGTTAATTATTTTCCACTTTCGGCTTGTTATACCGCATAACCTTCAGGGATTTCTTCTTGGGCATGGTTTTTGTTCACAGAGCATCCCTGTCTCAGGTTGCCATTCGGCCCTGAAACGGAGTCCTTTTACACAGCCCCCTCTCACTCCAGTGTGCATGGACATGCTATGTGTTATACAGAGCTGGTGGGAGATTGGTTCCAGTATCTGCACCCCCTGCAGTCCAGCCCCCCCTGTGTACCCCCCCCCCCACAGCACTGCTGGCTTTCCTACTTACTTCTCCCACTCACAGCTGCTGCAGGCACTCGAGGATGTTTCAGGATGGAGAGAGGGGGGCGGTAAATATGTTCTATTTACCAGGCCCTTTCTTTCCCGAATGATCACAGTGATTAGTACCAATTATTATTGTGTCCATACATTACTGAAGCATAGTACCGTATATACTCGAGTATAGGCCGACCCGAATATAAGCCGAGGCCCCTAATTTACCACAAAAAACTGGGAAAACTTGTCCCCTAGACAGACCAACTCAAGCACCGCATGGCCTCTTTTAGCCTGACTGCTTGCGTAGCCCCTTGAGCGCTTACGGAGCACTGCTTGTTCAGAGGACAAATTGGCAGAAGAGGCCATAGAGGAAGAAGAAGAGGAGAGGGTGGAGGAGAGAGCTGTGGTAGAATCACCACTAGCATTTTGGAGGTGTGGGGCCGGAACAAGCTCCAACAACACTGAAAGCTGTCCTGCATCATTTATAGCTGCCAGGAAAGTTACCCAGTGCACCGTGAAGGAAAGGTAACGTCCCTGCCCATGCCTGCTGGACCATGAGTCAGCAGTAATATGAACCTTACTGCTGATCACCCTGTCCAAAGAGGCCAAAACATTGGCTTCCATATGTCGGTAGAGAGTGGGAATAGCCTTCCGTGAAAAGAAATGGTGTTTTGGAACCTGCCACTGAGGTACAGCACATTCCACCAATTCACGAAAGGGGCAGAGTCTACCAGCTGAAAAGGCAGCAGTTGCAGTGCTAGCAATTTGGCTCAAGCTAGCATTTAGACGCTGAGCACGTGGATGGCTGGGACTGAATTTCTTTTTACGGTTCAGCAACTGGGGTAGGGAAATTTGCCTGCTAAAATCAATTGGTGGTGTACTGCTAGCAGATTGGCTGCAAGTACTTGGGACACCTATTTCTATACATTCATTCCTCTCAGTGCAGGTTTTTGAGAGAACTGGAGGTATAGTAGTGTTGGAGATCCAAGATGAGGAGCAAGGAGAAGTCTGCCTTTTTCTTTGATGTGGGTCTTTCAAGTGCTGTTGCCAATGGACTGCATGTCTGGTCAAGCATGTGGTGCCCAAGTGGCTGCTGTTCTGGCCACGCTTGATCCACTTCAGACATAGGTTGCAAACAGTAACTGTGCGATATGCTGCACATGTGTCAAAAAAGGCCCATACCAAGGAACTTTTAAAAGTCAGCAGGGAGTCAGCAGCACCCTGCACCTGCGGAGCTCTGCGGTGTGATGCAATAGGGTGGCTTCCCTTAAGCTGCCCCCTAGAGGACATCCTGCCTTGTTGGAGTTGTGCCTCCTCCTCCTCTCTTCTCTCAGGCACCCAAGTACAGTCACTGACCTCATCAACCCCTCCCTCCTCATCACTGGAGCAAACTTGGCAGTATGCTGCAGCTGGGGGAACATGACTGCCATTTTCTTGTCCTTCTGTGGCACCCCCTCTCTCTAGGCTCACGTTACTCCCTTCCTCATCCTGGGAACCAACATCCGAGCCTTCAAATCGCTGTGCATCCTCCAGCAGCATGTACCCAACACTGTGGTTGAATAATTCTTTGGACTCCTCGATGCATGATGGTGGGGCTATGGAAAGAGTGACTGTGGACAAGGAGATGGTGGAATGGGGTGCTTTGCCAGCTGTGTTGGAAGGCAGACTACTCTGAGCCTGGGTGACAGAGGATGAGGAGGATGAGGACGGCTTTGTTATCAATTCCACCAACTCTTCTGCATGTTGTGGCTCAATAACACGGCCAGCAGCAGAAAAAAAAGACAAGTGTGCCACATAGCCACCTGCAGAGGATGCACCATGTCCACGACCACCACTATTGACTGTAGACAAAGAGGCTGCTTGCCCTCTTTTAGTGGCCTGTGAGCGGCTGCCTCTCCTTGGTGGCCTTCCAGACATGATGTATTGTTTATTTTCCAACACCACACTACACTGTATTGTATTCTGTGTATACCATCAGAAGTGTAGTAGAAACTGTACACACTGTATTAGATAATGTGTACACTGCCTGCACTGTATTATAAACTGTACTAAGGCTGCACTGTATTGTGTACTGTGTACACCACCAGAAGTGTAGTAGAAACTGTACACACTGTATTAGATACTGTGTACACCGCCTGAACTGTATTAGCAAACTGTACTACAGCTGAACTGTATTGTGTACTGTGTACACCACCAGAAGTGTAGTAGAAACTGTACACACTGTATTAGATACTGTGTACACCGCCTGAAGTGTATTAGAAACTGTAAACACTGTATTAGATACTGTGTACACCGTTTGCACTGTATTAGAAAAACTGTGCTACGGCTGCACTGTATTGTATACTGTGTACACCACCAGAAGTGTAGTAGAAACTGTACACACTGTATTCGATACTGTGTACGCCACCAGAAGTGTAGTAGAAACTGTACACACTGTATTAGATACTGTGTACGCCACCAGAAGTGTAGTAGAAACTGTACACACTGTATTAGATACTGTGTACACCGCCTAAAGTGCATTAGAAACAGTACACCACCGAATGCACTGTAGATATAGGCTAAACTGGATGCAGAGTATACAGTGGTGTGAAAAAGTGTTTGCCCCCCTTCCTCATTTCCTGTTCCTTTGCATGTTTGTCACACTTAAGTGTTTCGGAACATCAAACCAATTTAAACAATAGTCAAGGACAACACAAGTAAACACAAAATGCAATTTGTAAATGAAGGTGTTTATTATTAAAGGTGAAAAAAAATCCAAAGCATCATGGCCCTGTGTGAAAAAGTGATTGCCCCCTAAACCTAATAACTGGTTGGGCCACCCTTAGCAGCAACAACTGCAACCAAGCGTTTGCGATAACGTGCAATGAGGCTTTTACAGCGTCCTGGAGGAATTTTGGCCCACTCATCTTTGCAGAATTGTCCTAATTCAGTTACATTAGAGGGTTTTCGAGCATGAACGGCCTTTTTAAGGTCATACCACAACATCTCAATAGGATTCAGGTCAGGACTTTGGCTAGGCCACTCCAAAGTCTTCATTTTGTTTTTCTTCAGCCATTCGGTGGTGGACTTGCTGGTGTGTTTAGGATCATTGTCCTGCTGCAGAACCCAAGTTCGTTTCAGCTTGAGTACACGAACAGATGGTCGGACATTCTCCTTCAGGATCTCTTGGTAGACAGCAGAATTCATAGTTCCTTTTATCACGGCAAGTCTTCCAGGTCCTGAAGCAGCAAAACAGCCCCAGACCATCACACTACCACCACCATATTTTACTGTTGGTATAATGTTCTTTTCTGAAATGCAGTGTTCCTTCTACGCCAGATATACTTGGACACACACCTTCCAAAGAGTTCCACTTTTGTCTCATCGGTCCACAGAATGTTGTCCCAAAAGTCTTGGGGATCATCAAGATGTGTTGTGGAGAAATTGAGACGAGCTTTGATGTTCTTTTTGCTCAGCAGTGGTTTTCTCCTTGGAACTCTGCCATGCAGGCCATTTTTGCCCAGTCTTTTCCTGATGGTGGAGGCATGAACGCTGACCTTAACTGAGGCAAGTGAGGCCTGCAGTTCCTTGGACGTTGTTGTGGGGTCTTTTGTGACCTCTTGGATGAGTCGTCGCTGCGCTCTTGGGGTAATTTTGGGCGGCCGGCCACTCCTGGGAAGGTTCACCACTGTTCCATATCTTCGCCATTTGTGGATAATGGCTCTCACTGTGGTTCGCTGGATTCCCAAAGCTTTGGAAATGGCTTTATAACCCTTTCCAGACTGATAGATCTCAATTACTTTCTTTCTCAATTGTTCCTGAATTTCTTTGGGTCTCGGAATGATGTGTAGCTTTTAAGGATCTTCTGGTGGACCTTACTGTGTCAAGCAGCTCCTATTTAAGTGATGCCTTGATTGTGAACAGGTGTGGCAATAATCAGGCCTGGGTGTGGCTAGAGAAATTGAACTCAGGTGTGGACAACCACAGTTATAGTATGTTTTAACAAGGGGGGCAATCACTTTTTCACACAGGGCCATGATGGTTTGGATTTTTTTTCACCTTTAATAATAAACACCTTCATTTACAAATTGCATTTTGTGTTTACTTGTGTTGTCCTTGACTATTGTTTAAATTGGTTTGATGTTCCGAAACACTTAAGTGTGACAAACATGCAAAGGAACAGGAAATGAGGAAGGGGGCAAACACTTTTTCACACCACTGTATATATATATATATGTATGAAGGCTGGCCAGAGGATTTGTAGGAGGAGCCTGAGAGGGCTATTTAAGCCTCCTCCTCCGTCAGGGCCAAGGTCGTCGGCTTTCTGGGTTCCGGCCACCTTTTCTGAGCGGCGGTCGGCCGCAGGATTCATCCCCCCCATCATCCCTGGGTTGCTCCAGCTTGTGGGGGCGTCCTGCCATCCTTCCTTGCAGCCCATGTTCCAGCTGCGTGGGGTGCAGCCTTTCCCCACGCTTCCATCTGGCCAGCGCCACCCTGCCTGTTCTCCCTTGCAGCCATCTCCCCTCAGCTCCAGCGTGCAGCCGCCCGCCCGCTCTCCCGGCGCCCATGCCTGGAGGAGCGGGGGGCGCCCGTCCTTCCGCCGTCCTCTTTCCCCACTCTCCCCACAGCAGGCAGCCCGCCCTCCCTCCCGGCGCCATGCCGGGGGAGCGGGGGGGCGTCCTTCCTTCCTGTAGTCCTTCCAAGCTCTCTCCCCACAGCCTACCTCCTGTCCATGCAGCGCACATGGCGGGGGAAGGGACGTCCGTCCTTTCCACCCTCCACTTCTCCCCACTGCGTGCGGCATGTCCGCTCTCCCGGAGCCATGGGGGAGGGGGTGTCTGCTCCTCCATCCTCCTCCCAAGCACTTCCCCAGGACTCTGTCTGGCCGGGCTGCCGCCCGCCCGCTAGCCTGGGGGGGGTGGTCGACCACCCGCCGACTCCTCTCCCCATTCACGGTACATATCGTCTGGTTGGGGGGGGGGTGGTCGGCCACCCTCCCCTCAGCTCCATCTGACCAGTGTGTCAGACCACCCGCTTCCCCAGGGCTCTGTCTGGCCATGGTGCTGCCCGCCCTCTTCCCACGGGGTGTGCGTTCCGCCCCTGCATTTCTGTCATTGCGTTCCGCCCTGCATTTCTGTCATTGCGTTCCGCCCTGCATTTCTGTCATTGCGTTCCGCCCTGCATTTCTGTCATTGCGTTCCGCCCTGCATTTCTGTCATTGCGTTCCGCCCCTGCATTTCTGTCATTGCGTTCCGCCCTGCATTTCTGTCATTGCGTTCCGCCCCTGCATTTCTGTCATTGCGTTCCGCCCCTGGATTTCTGTCATTGCGTTCCGCCCCTGAATTTCTGTCATTGCGTTCCGCCCCTGGATTTCTGTCATTATGTTCCGCTCCTGGATTTCTGTCATTGCGTTCCGCCCTGAATTTCTGTCATTGCGTTCCGCCCCTGGATTTCTGTCATTGCGTTCCGCTCCTGGATTTCTGTCATTGCGTTCCGCTCCTGGATTCCTGTCATTGCATTCTGCCCCTGCATTTTCTGTCATTGCGTTTCTGCGCCCTGGATTGCTGTCATTGCGTTTCTGCCCCTGGATTGCTGTCATTGCGTTTCTGCCCCCCGGATTGCTGTCATTGCGTTTCTGCCCCCTGGATTGCTGTCATTGCGTTCCGCTCCTGGATTCCTGTCATTGCATTCTGCCCCTGCATTTTCTGTCACTGCGTTTCTGCCCCCGGATTGCTGTCATTGCGTTTCTGCCCCCTGGATTGCTGTCATTGCGTTTCTGCACCCCGGATTGCTGTCATTACGTTTCTTCCCCTTGGATTGCTGTCATTTCGTTTCTGCCCCCTGGATTTCTGTCATTACGTTTCTGCCCCCTGGATTTCTGTCATTACGTTTCTGCCCCCTGGATTTCTGTCATTACGTTTCTGCCCCCTGGATTCACGTCACTGTGTTTCTGCCCCTGGATTCACGTCACTGTGTTTCTGCCCCTGGATTTCCGTCACTGTGTTTCTGCCCCTGGATTTCCGTCACTGTGTTTCTGCCCCTGGATTTCCGTCACTGTCTTTCTGCCCCTGGATTCATGTCTTTGTGTTTCTGCCCCTGGATTCATGTCTTTGCGTTTCTGCCCCCTGGATTTATGTCTTTGTGTTTCTGCCCCCTGGATTCATGTCTTTGCATTTCTGCCCCCTGGATTCATGTCTTTACGTTTTTGCCCCCTGGATTCATGTCTTTGCGTTTCTGCCCCCTGGATTCATGTCTTTGCGTTTCTGCCCCCTGGATTTATGTCTTTGTGTTTCTGCCCCCTGGATTTATGTCTTTGTGTTTCTGCCCCCTGGATTCATGTCTTTGCGTTTCTGCCCCTGGATTCATGTCTTTGCGTCTCTGCCCCCTGGATTCATGTCTTTGCATTTCTGCCCCCTGGATTCATGTTGTTGCGTTCAGCTTCAGCGTTCTGTCATAGCGTCTACTGTCATCACGTTTCTGCCTCAGCATTTCTGTCATCACGTTTCTGCCTCACTAGTTCCGTCATTTCGTTTCCGTCATTTCGTTTCCGTCATTTCATTTCCGTCATTTCGTTTCCGTCATTTCGTTTCCGTCATTTCGTTTCCGTCATTTCGTTTCCGTCATTTCGTTTCCGTCATTTCGTTTCCGTCATTTCGTTTCCGTCATTTCGTTTCCGTCATTTCGTTTCTGCCCCAGCATTTCTATCGTTGTGTTTCAGCCTCAGCGTTTCTCAGAGGGGCGTTGTTGTCCACCCATGGCACACACCGGTAGCTGTTTGTTCGTTGGTTGTCATGTCTCATCGTATCTGTGTTCATGTTGTACCTGGGTCAGTTAGTTAGGGCTTACATCAGGATCTGTCACGTCTACAGATCCACACGGGCTGAGGTTTCGTTTGTTAATTGATTGTTGTCCACAATCTTCTCGCCCGCATACCATACGTCATACGATGCATGTTCATTCACTACACTCATACGTCTACTCACCACAGTCCGTGGGTACACCAGCCCTGAGTTTCATGTCATTGCATTTCTGCCCCTGGATTCATGTCATTGCGTTTCTGCCCCTGGATTCATGTCATTGCGTTTCTGCCCCTGGATTCATGTCATTGCGTTTCTGCCCCTGGATTCATGTCATTGCGTTTCTGCCCCTGGATTCATGTCATTGCGTTTCTGCCCCTGGATTCATGTCATTGCGTTTCTGCCCCTGGATTCAAGTCATTGCATTTCTGCCCCTGGATTCATGTCATTTCGTTCCTGCCCCTGGATTCATGTCATTGCGTTCCTGCCTCAACAGTCAGCTTCAGCGTTCTGTCATAGCGTTTGCTGTCATCACGTTTCTGCCTCAGCATTTCTGTCATCACGTTCTGCCACCGTTTCCGTCATTTCTTTTCCGTCATTTCGTTTCCGTCATTTCGTTTCCGTCATTTCGTTTCCACCCTTGCATCTCTGTCATTGTGTTTCAGCCTCAGCGTTTCTCAGAGGGGCGTTGTTGTTCACCCATGGCATACTCCGGTAGCTGTTTGTTCGTTGGTTGTCATATCTCATCGTATCTGTGTTCATGTTGTACCTGGGTCAGTTAGTTAGGGCTTACGTCAGTATCTGTCACGTCTACAGATCCATACGGGCTGAGGCTTCGTTGTTAATTGATTGTTGTCCGCAATCTTCTCGCCTGCATACTATACGTCATACGATGCATGTTCATTCACCACACTCATACGACTACCCACCACGGTCCGTGGGTACACCAGCCCTGAGTTTCAGGCAATTACCTGTCTCTGCGCTGCAGGTTACTCTGGCTCACTTACCACTCACACAAGGGTGGGGGGGGGGGTTCTGTCGTTAGGGTCATCACGCGCAGTGGTCTTGACATTTCTGCTCATGTTCTCATTCTTAGGTAGGCACAGAGGGGCGGGCGTTGTTGTTTCTCATGTCTGGTTGTCTGTCATTTCTAGTTTGTGTTCCCAGGTTGGGGCCGTCTTGGCATCCATACCTCCTTCCTCTGTTCAGGATTCAGACTCGGTAGTTGGGTCTCTGGCTGAAGCACGTCCCGATCTTATCAGGTAGGACCAGTGTCCTGTGTCTGGCACGGTTCTCCATGTTGATGATGCTTATTGCCATGGCGCATGGGCCTTATCTACTTACTCCACCACTTTCATCAGGTATCCAGCATTTCGCACTCCTACCAGTGGTCCTTTTTTTGCCCTCACCCTCTCACTTCCCCATAGGATTTTGATCGTCCCGGCTCATTCGCAGGGGTTCCTCGGGCCAGGCCTTGCTCCCTTCCAGCACGTATCCTCTCATTCGCAAGCAAGTTATTCTAATGTCTAAGTTGTCTCGGGCATCAGGCCCATTCCAATCTTGCACGGGGCATTCTGTTGGTTCTGAGTAGCTTGCAGGTTCCATAGGGGGTTCCTTTCTCATCACCAAGTCAGGTGTCGGTGGGTTTCTGCTGTCACCGCGGATACTTACTGTTGCCTTGGATCATTACCTTCCCTTCTGCACCTAAACTTGCATCTTTTTGCCCTCTTCTCAGGCATACCGACCAGCTAGGCCAAGGCACACCTCAGGCCTTGGTTCTTAGGAATATTGCATTTCCCGCTTGAAGACTCTGACTACAAGTATGAAGGCTGGCCGGAGGCGCCTGAGAAGGCTATTTAAGCCTCCTCCTCCGTCAGTGCCAGGGTCGCCGGCTTTCTGGGTTCCCACCCACCCGTTCCACCAGCCTTTCATACATACTCGTAGTACTTCTATTCTTCCATTCTTACAGTCTTACATTCAGGGTATGCCCTCTTCTCAGGCATACTGACCAGCTAGGCCAAGGCACACCTCAGGCCTTGGTTCTTAGGAATATCGCATTTCCCGCTTGAAGACTCTGACTACAAATATATATATATATTTTTTTTATATATATTTTTTTCCCAAATTTTCTGTATTTTTTTTATTTATAGCGCAAACAAATAAAAAAATAGTGCACTGTAGATATAGGCTACACTGGATGCAGAGTATATATATATTGTGACGGTATGCAAGGTGAGGTCATCGATAATCGGTATATTTCAACTCGCATTCGTTCTAGTGTAAGAGACTGAACCGGAATCCAGCCCGGATTTTTTCCAGCCTCTGTGGCAGGCTTGGTTCCAGTCTGGGTGTTGTGGTCCACTTGAGTCCATGCTCAGGTGGACTTTAAATGACCAGGAAGAGAGCACAGCAGAGCTCTGGTCTGAGACTCAGAAGGGAATCTAAAGCCTCATACACACGATAGGACTTTGTACAAACTTTCCCGTGGATTTTTGTACAAAGGGCGTCGGCCCTGAACTTGTATTGCATACACACGGCAGGACTTTTTCAGCCAACTTTCACCAAATCACGTGGTTTTTCTGCTCTTTACCGCCACCTTTGGTCAACTTCTGGATTTTTTGTCTGATCTTTTGCATTGGTTCTGAGCATGCGTGTTTGTACTTTGTTCAAAAGTCCTATGGTTTTCTGTACACACGATCGGACTTTGCTCCATCGGACTTTTGTTGCTGGAAAGTTTGTCCGTTCGCACAGCCAACAAAAGTCAGATGAAAACCGAAAAAGTTTGTCTGAGCGTACACGTGTCGGATGTTGCCTCAAAACAGCTGATTTGCATGTTTGTTGTCAAAAAGTCTGATCGTGTGTATGGGCCTTGAGAGAGAGAAGCCATGTTTGTTTGGATTGAAAAAAAAGGCTTGCTTTACCTCATGTTTTGTGGGTGACGGGGACCAGCCCTGCACCGTATAGAGAGCAGTCTACAATCTCCCCACAATATATGCAAGACTATATATATATATATATATAGTATAGTATATATATATATATATTAATACACTGCCTGCACTGACTGAATATCAAGTAAACACTGAATATATAGTCTATGCTAAATGCATGTATATATATATATATATATATATATGAAAACCTGTCTGCTTAATCTAACTCAAGCTATCTCTCTGTCCACACCAACAACTACAAACGGCCGCCGTGTAAGCAGCTATATATAGTATGGGGCGTGGACTTAGTCCCCCTGAGCCATGATTGGCCAAAGTCAACTTTTTTTCGATCCGAACATCGAGCTCATCCCTAATTGGCATCATAGCTTGTAGACTCTATAACCTATACCAATAGCTAAATAATATATATTGATTTGGGTTATTTTTTACCCACGATCTGTAGCAGTATAAATTTTGGCCAAAATAATATAACCAAAACAAGAAAAATATACTTTTTTCCCAAATTTTCTGTATTTTTTTTATTTATAGCGCAACAAATAAAAAAACAGTGGTGATTAAATACCACCAAAAGAAAGCTCGATTTGTGTAAAAAAAGGACAAAAATTTCATATGGGTACTGTGGTGGAGAGATTGGATATACATAACCAATCTCACCTGCGCTAACACACGCCCCTTCACCATACTGGTATAATGCATCCCTAAATAACCCATGCCTCCCCTGTTCCCCAGTAATAATACATCACCACCATCTCAGCTCCATCGTTCATTCTGCTCTCTCAGGCAGAGCACCTCTTGGTTTTTTATTCACACACCAACAGGAAGCCACACACAGCATGTGATCTCAACACAGGATATGACCAAATAAGGATATGACAACACAGAAACTCATGGCCTCAACATCCAATCACTTGCTCCATACACTTGCTCCATACAAAATGACATCACAGGAAATGATACTAAAGGGGAGGGCAAGAGGAACAGGAAGGGAAAGAGGGAGGGAAGTGCGATTATTGCGATTTTTTTAGCAACAATGTGAAGAAGAATGCATATTGGCCTAAACTGATGAATAAATTCGTATTTTTTATTTTACAATTTTTGGGATATGTATTATAGCAGAAAGTAAAAAATATTGTTTTTTGTTTTAAAAATTGCCGTTTTTTTTTGTTTATATCGCAAAAAATAAAAACCGCAGAGGTGATCAATTACCACCAAAAGAAAGCTCTATTTGTGAGAAAAAAGGACATCAATTTTTTTGGGGGTACAACATCGCACAACTGCGCAATTGTCAGTTAAAGCAACGCAGTGCTGTATCGCAAAAAATGGCCTGGTCAGGAAGTGGTTAAATTATGCTGTGTCGTTCACACATGACTGTGTTTTAATCTGAATGGTGTGTTTTATCTATGCCCACACTATAAAGATTAGTTGATGGTTTACCAGTGCACTGCATATAGCCTTTGCATAGGAGAGACTTGGTAGCTGATCCAGGACTCGTTTATTTTAAGAAATGTCAGCCAGTTAACTGTGTCTGGGGAAAGAAGTACTAAATAAAAACCTGGGCTCAGTGCTGTATAAATAATTTCTAATAAGTGAAATAAATAAATAAATGACAAGCACTGATACAGACCTCATATTCGAATACTAAATATGTACAAATAAGCTTCCAAAGTGGGTGCGCTGTCCTTTTAAATCCCAAACCATATAAAGTGCTTGAAGCATTTAATAATTATTCCAATCAAACATAAAAAATGACCATATGACTTTAAAGCAATTCACAAAAGATACACATAAAAGAATTATAAATCATATGCAAGAGTAATTTATAACGATTCATCTGCAAAATTCCATACAAAGTGCCAAAATGCAAATAGAAACAAATTCATATAAGATTCCATATACCACCAGTCCAAATAAAAGTTAATATGGGTTCCGTAAGATCACAGTAAAGGATTAGTTGTGTAATTATTCAGCTTAAAGACTTGTGCTCCAGGTGCTACGATACACTTGCCCAGTGTGACTCTACCACCACTAATACACACTCCTTACCAGAATGAATAACCTCCAGGTCATAAGAGGTTAAACATAACAAAGAAAGGCTTCTCGATCTCAGGAATAATCCCTTGGCTCCACAACCCTGTGGATTGTGCTCACATCAGTATGGAAACACAGATGTAAATGAATGATCATCCATTTACATCAGTTTACATCTGCATCTGTCAACATCCGTTTTTTGAAACGGATCAAAGCTATATTTTTCTTCCGAAAGATGTAAACTAACAAACAATCTGTTTTTCATCCTATTTTGCATCGGTAGTGGATGTAAAAAAAAACTGATGAGAAACTGATGAGCAGCTGATAAAAAACCGATGAGCTCTCCCACATAGCCGCCTTATATAACCACCCCACAGCCCAAATACGCATAAATGGTACTCTGAGCGACTCTTTTACCCTTTTTAATGGTACACGCCAAGGCTGTCCCCTGTCACCCATTTTATTTGCGTTGTCTCTTGAACCCTTTCTGGCATCTATCAGAAATGACCCCAATATACATGGGATAACTGTAGGTGACACTGAACACAAGTATGCCGCTTACGCAGACGATATTCTGTTCTGCGTACATCAACCCTTGATCTCCTTTCCCAACCTCATGCAGGCATTTTCTAGATTTGGTTTAATCTCCAACTTCAAGATTGACATGCACAAGTCAGAGATCTTAAATCTCACTGTCCCCGGGAAGGTGGTCTCCCAACTCAAAAATTCCTTCCCCTTCAGTTGGCAAAAAAGCAAAATGAAAGACCTAGGCATTTACCTCACCCCTAACCCAAAATCTTTATTTCGCTCTAATTTTTCTTGCCCCTTCTCAACACGATTAGATCAGACTTACAGAAATGGACCCAACTGGCTTATTTGTGGTTGGGACATATCAGTGTGGTTAAAATTAATGTGCTACCCAGGTTGTTATTCTTGCTTCAAATGATTCCGTATGGAATTCCTGCAGGTTTCTTCACCCTGATTAGCTTCCAAAATACATATGGAACAGAAAGTTTCCTAGGTTAGCCAGAAATCTCCTTATTAGACCTAAATGCCAGGGGGGCCTGGCCCTCCCTGACATTAAACAATACTTTACAGCTATAACACTGAACAGGATAGCCAACTGGAAGTTTCATAGAAATTCTAAACTATGGGTCAACTTAGAAATGTCTCTTAGTGAAACTGAACTTTCTACCCAAATGTGGATTCCTAAGCACTACAGATCGTTGTCCCCCAATACCTCGCCACTCTCCCTAACATCCCTCAGGATCTGGGACCTACTGTGTAAGAAACACAAATGGCAATATAACTCTCCTCTTATACCACTCATTGGCCATAATTTCTTCCCGCCGGGAAACATGGACCCTACTATACACGTCTGGAACCTAGGCACATCACCCCTTCTTCAAGTAACGACCCAACAGGGTCTGGTTCCAATGTCATCTTTACTCTCGCACCAGGAGGTCACACCCCTGGATCATTGGAAATACGGCCAACTGTCTGCATTTGTCCGGTCTCTTCCGAGAACGTTTTGCTCCATTGCTGAATTAACTCCTATAGAAGCAACCTTTTCTGAAAACCAACCAGGCACCAAACCTATCTCCTACTTTTACCAGGCTCTTCGGAGTCTAACTGCATCTGGATATCCATCCTTCCTAGGGAACTGAGAAAGAGACCTCAACAAGGAGATCTCAGAAGCGCAAAAGTCTATCATACTGCAAATGGCTCATACCTCTTCCACAGCATCTAGAACAGCGGAAGTAAATTATTAACTGCTCACAAGATGGCACTACACACCAGTTTTGCTTCATAAAACGTTCCCTGAGAGGTCGCCCCTCTGTTGGCGAGGTTGCGGGGAACAAGCCTCCCACACCCACATATGGTGGTATTGCCCACTAATCCACCCCTACTGGCTGACTATACTACACTGGGCAAAGGAGATTCAAGGTTTCGAGATTCCTAATGATCCCTGGGTTGTTCTATTGCATTGTACAGGCCCACCAGCAGGAGCATACAAAAAAACAATAACACCACATTTACTCAACACAGCTAAAGCTCTTATCCCTCGCTACTGGAAACAAACCACTATATCATCCCTACGCCAATGGCTTATGGAGGTAGATAACACATACTATATGGAGGATCTCACTTACTCCCTCAGGAATAAGTCAGACCTGAGTTGAAAGGTATGGTCCTGCTGGTTTGCCTTTAAATATACCACTGCTTACTCTGAGATTATGTCTTTGTCTTCAAATCCCCCAATCTCCCATCCCCCTCCTACCCCTGACTTCGACCCCTCTCTACGTTCTTTCTCTCCTTGCTCTCCCACCTCTTGTCTTCCGTCTTCTTTTCTTTTACCGTCATTTGCTACACCAGATTGGTAATATTCACCGTGACACGTGTCATAGTACAATGACATTTCTGCACTATTATAGGTTGGAGTATGTTATATTTATCCAACGATTTCCTATATGTACAATATGTTTATTCGCAATTGTATTGTACACCCTGTTCTTTTTCTATTTTTTTTTCAATAAAAAATAATTAAACACAAAAAAAAAACTGATGAGCTACTGATGAAAAACTGATGAATAGTTAATTCATTATGATGTGACTGAACTGATGAAATGAACAGGTCCGCATGTGTGAAACAGGCCTAAGAGTGTTGGTCTTCCTGAAGAAGCACATTGAAGAAGAACTGTTTTATCAGTCACAAAACCTCCTAAGATCTAATGCCGCGTACACACTAGCGGACTTCTCGTCGGACTGAACTCCGAAGGACTTTTCAACTGAGTTCCGACGGAGTTCCGCCGAAACGGACTTGCCTACACGCGATCACACCAAAGTCTGATCGTTTAGAACGCGATGACGTATGACAGGACTAGAAAAGGAAAGTTCAATAGCCAGTAGCCAATAGCTGCCCTTGCATTGTTTTTGGTCCGTCAGAACAGCATACAGACGAGCGGTTTTCTCGATAGGAACTGGTTACGGCGGAGTTCCCGGTGGAAAGGTTTGAAACATGTTCTATTTCTAGGTCCGTCAGAATTTTAGAAAGAAAAAGTCAGATGAAGCCCACACACGATCGGAATGTCCGACAGAATGATTCCATCTGACCTTTTCTGCCGGAAAGTCCGGTCGTGTGTACAGGGCATTAATGTACAGAGAGTACATGGCTGCAGGACAGCCTAACAGCTCAATTGCATACTGTGTGGGCTCTGGCCAGTTGTCCATCCCCATTACCCAATAATCAAGGAAATGTCTATAGTAAGGGTGTCAGCATCTGCTCTTAACTCCATTTACACTCCCACCATTTGGACACTGGGTAGAGAAAAATGTTTTGAACACCTCAATTAGGCAGCCACCCCTATTTCTCCTCCTACTTTCTATGAAAGCAGGCTCTGAGCCACGTCTGTGAAACAGTACACTTCCATCTTTTGCAAAAGAGGAAATCAGGTTCCTCCTGTCCTCCATTCCCCAGCAGTTTTATCTTTTTGTTCTGAAAGGGCAGGATGAGCTCTGCAACTTTCTAACATGGATCTAGGGGTTTGCCAACCAGTAATAGACCCTCTTAGTGCCACAAAATCTAGGGGTCCTTTCAGAGGCTCTGCAGCATGAACAAGCCCATCTGCCTCAAGTTACTAAAGGCAGAGAAACTTAAGTTCTCAGGGTCACCGAGGATAAAATTGTCCTCATCTACCTCCCCCCAGCCATGACAACTCCTGGGGTTTGTGAGGGATAAACCCCGCCCCTGAAATTCTGCTTACTGTCCTCCTCCTCCCCTTGAATACTGCCTTGGCAACCATACTCCTCCTCCTCATGTTTCTTTTGAACTTGGTCGAGCCTCACAGGGACAACCCTTGTATATAAAGTGCCCTGAGACACCAGGAAGTCATCCTCTTGCTCCTGCTGCTGTGCCTCCATAGTCGTGTATGTAATGTCATGCAGTGAAAAAGGGCCCACACAGCTAGGATCTAGAGAGCAGACCAGAGAACAGTCCCATATCTCCCAACTGTCCTGGAATAGCCAGGACCATCCCAGGATTTCAAGTAAATCCCCTTGTCCGTCAATCCAGGCTGAATCCTGCAGCAAAACCCAGTGCCAGGAAAAAGTTTTGGCACTTGACTTCACCTGTCAGTGTGCGCCACGCAGTGCCCAGCCAGCACAGTCCCCACACCTCCCCCACCCACTCACCTGCCCGCTCTTCAGAATGGAAGAGGGGAGGCTAGATCTTCCCCACCTCCTCCCCATGTCCCCCTGTGTCCTCCCACACACCCTGGCATGCAGCCAATACTGTGACTGTGAAGGGAATGTGTGGCCGGAATTTTGAAGCAGTGCACACAATGTCACTGTCTGAGCTTCAGAAGAACAGCCAGCCTTGTGTGAGTGAAAGTCTGTGACTAAACTCACCCCTCTCCTCTCTTCCTTCCTTGCATGTGCTGGGATCTTTCCTGCATTCCATTAGCTATAGTGATGCTTCCTGCCTTCCATGTGCCATGATGATCCTTCCTGCCTTCCATGTGCCATTATGATCATCTTTCTTCCATGTGCCATTATGATCAACTTTCTTCTGCCTTCTATGTGCCATAGTGATCCTCCCTTCCTGCCTTCCATGTGCCTTAGTGATCCTTCCTGCCTTCCATGTACCAAAGTGATCCTTCCTGCCTTCCCTGTGCCATAGTGATCCTTCCTGTCATCTATGTGCCATAGTGATCCTTCCTGCCTTCCATGTGCCATGGTCATCCTTCCTGTCTTTCATGTATCATAGTGGTCCTTCCAGACATCTATGTGCCATAGTGATCCTTGATGCCTTCCATATACCATAGTGTTCCTTCCTGCCTTCCATGTACCAAAGTGATCCCTTCTGCCTTCCATGTGCCATATTGTTCCTTCCTGCCTTCCATGTGCCATAATGATCCATCCTTCCTGCCTTCAATGTGCCATTGTGACCCTTCCTTCCTGTCTTCCATGTGCCATAGTGATCCTTCCTTCCTACCATGTGCCAAAGTGACCCTTCCATGTACCAAAGTGATCCTTCCTGTCTTCCATGTGTCATAGTCATGCTTCCTGCCTTCCATGTGCCATAGTGGTCCTTCCAGCCATCCATTATCCATAGTGATCTTTGCTGCCTTCCATAAACCAAAGTTATCCTTCCTGCCTTTTATATACCATAGTGTTCTTTCTTGCCTTTTATATACTAAAGCAATCATTACTGCCTTCCCTGTACCATAGTGGTCCTTCCTGCCTTCCATGTGCCACAGTGATCCTTCCTGTCTTCCATGTGTCATAGTGATCCTCCCTGCCTTCCATCTACCAAAGTGATCCTTCCTGCCTTCCATATGCCATAGTGATCATTCCTGCCATCTGTGTGGCATAGTCATCCTTCCTGCCATCTGTGTGCCATAGTGATCCTTCCAGTCTTCCATGTGCCATAGTGATCCTTTCAATGTACCAACTTGATCCTTACTTCCATATGTCAACGTGATCCTTCCTCCCTGCCTTCCATGTACCTACGTGATCCTTCCTGCATTCCATGTGCCATAGTGATGCTTCCTGCCTTCCATGTGTCATAGTGATCATTCTTGCCTTCCATGTACCAAAGTGATCCTTTCTGCCTTCTGTATGCCATAGTGATCCTTCCTACCGTCCATGTGCCATAGTGATCCTTTCTGCCATCTGTGTGCCATAGTGATCCTTGCTGCCTTCCATGTGCCATAGCGATCCTTCCTGTCTTCCATGTACCTTAGTGATCCTTCGTGCCTTCCATGTGCCATAGTGATCCTTCCTGCCTTCCATGTGCCATAGTATTCCTTCCTGCCTTCTATGTTCCACAGTGATCCTCCCTGCCTTCCATGTGCCAAAGTGATACTTTCTGCCTTCCATGTGCCATAGTGATCCTTCCTGTCATCTATGTGGCAAAATGATCCTTGCTGCCTTCCATATACCAAAGTGTTCTTTCCTGCCTTCCATGTACCATAGTGTTCCTTCCACTCTTCCATGTGCTATAGTGATCCTTCTAGACTTCCATGTGCCATAGTCATCCTTGCTACCTTCCATGTGTCAAAGTGATTATTCCTGCCTTCCATTTACCATAGTGATCCTTCCTGCCTTCCATGTGCCAAGGTGACCCATCCTTCCTTCCATGTACCAAGGTGATCCTTCCTGCCTTCCATGTGCCATAGTGATCTCTACTGCCTTCCATGTGCCATAGTGATCCTTTCTGCCTTCCATATACCATAGTGATTCTTCCGGCCTTCCATGTACCATAGTGATCCTTCCAGCATACCATGTACCAAAGTGATCCCTCCTGCCTCCCTTGTGCAATGGCAATCCTTCCTTCCTGCCTTCCATGTGCCATAATGATCCTTATTGCCTTCCATGTACCAAAGTGATCCTTGCTGCCTTCCATGTGCCATAGTGATCCTTCCTGTCTTCCATGTACCTCAGTGATCCTTTCTGCCATCCATGTGCCGTAGTGATCCTTGCTGCCTTCCATGTGCCATAGTGATCCTTCCTGTCTTCCATGTACCTCAGTGATCCTTCCTTCCATATGTCATAGTGATCCTTTCATGTGTCATAGTGATCCTTCCTTCCTGCCTTCCGGGTGCCTTAAAGATCCCTCCTGCCTTCCATGTGCCATAGTGGTCCTTCCAGCCACCCATGGTCCATAGTGATCCTTGCTGCCTTCCATATACCAAAGTGATCTTTCCCGCCTTCTATGTACCATAGTGTTCCTTCTTGCCTTTTATGTACCAAAGCAATAATTTCTGCCTTCCATGTGCCATAGTGATCCTTCCTGCCTTCCATGTGCCATAGTGATATTTCCTGCCTTCCATGTGCCTTAGTGATCCTTACTGCCTTCCATGTGCCGTAGTTATCCTTCCTACCTTGCATCTACCAAAATGAGCCTTCCTGCCTTCCATGTGCCATAGTAATCCTTGCTGCCTTCCATGTGCCATAGTGATCCTTCCTGCCATCCATGAAAAAGAGGGGTTTTGGGACTTTGAATCAGGTGGGCAAGTGAGGCCAACGGATCAGTCACCATTATATAAAATACTTTTATTGATAAACAATAAAATAGTAACATGATAAATATCCACGTATGGATTAGAAGTCACATCATATATACACCATGATTGATACAATGTGAACAGGGTAACAAGCCCCCAGGTGATACAGGGCAGATAATCCTTGATAGGTGATACACCTATTTTAAAATGCACAGTGATAATTCCTGTCTTCCATGTACCAAAGTGATCCTTCCTGCCTTCCATGTGCCATAATGATCCTTTCTGCCTCCCATGTATCATAGTGATCCTTCCTGCCTTCTGTGTGATATAATGATCCTTCTTTCTTGCCTTCCATGTGCCATAGTAAACCTTGCTGCCTTCCATGTGCCATGGTGATCCTTCCTTCCTGCCTTCTATGTGCCATAGTGATCCTTCCTGACATCCATGTGCCATAGTAATCCTTGCTGCCTTCCATGTACCAACATGATCCGTCCTGTCTTGCATATACCAAAGTAATCCTTCCTGCCTTCCATGTGCCGTAGTAATCCATCCTGCCTTCCATGTACCAAGGTGATCCTTTATGCCTTCCATGTGCTATAGTGACCCTTCCTGCTATCCATGTGCCATAGTAATTCTTGCTGCTTTCTATATACCAAAGTGATCTTTCCTGCCTTCCATGTACTATAGTGTTCCTTCCAGCCTTCCATGTACCAAAGTGATCCTTTCTGCCTTCCATGTGCCATAGTGATCCTTTCTGCCTCCCATGTGCCATAGTGATCCTTCCTGCCTTCCATGTACCATAGTGATCCTTCCTGTCTTCCATGTACCGTAGTGATCCTTCCTACCTTCTATGTGCCTTAGTAATCCTTCCTGCCTTCTATGTGCCTTAGTGATCCTTCCTGCCTTCCATGTGCCGTAGTGATCCTTCCTGCCTTTCATATGCCATAGTGATCCTTGCTGCCTTTCATGTGCCATAGTGATCCGTCCTGCCTCCCACGTGCCATAGTGATCCTTCCTGCCTTTCATGTGCCACAGTGATTTTTCCTGCCTTCCATGTACCATAGTGATCCTTCCTGCCTTCCATGTACCATAGTGATCCTTCCTGTCTTACATGTACCGTAGTGATCCTTCCTTCCTGCCTTCTATGTGCCTTAGTGATCTTTCCAGCCTTTCATATGCCATAGTGATCCTTGCTGCCTTCCATGTGCCATAGTGATCCTTGCTGCCTTCCATGTGCCATAGTGATCCTTTCTGCCTCCCATGTGCAATAGTGATCCTTCCTGCCTTTCATGTGCCACAGTGATTTTTCCTGCCTTCCATGTACCATAGTGATCCTTCCTGCCTTCCATGTACCATAGTGATCCTTCCTGTCTTCCATGTACCGTAGTGATCCTTCCTGCCTTCTGTCTGCCTTAGTGATCTTTCCTGCCTTTCATATGCCATAGTGATCCTTGCTGCCTTCCATGTGCCATAGTGATCCTTCCTGCCTTCCATGTGCCACAATGATCCTTCTTTCTTGCCTTCTATGTGCCTTAGTAATCCTTCCTGCCTTTCATGTGCCATAGTGATCCTTTAAGCCTTCCATGTGCCATAGTGATCCTTCCTGCCTTCCATGTGCCATAGTGATCCTTCCTGCCTTCCATGTGCCATGGTGATACTTCCTGCCTTCCATTTGCCATAGTGATCCTTCCTGCCTCCCATGTACCTTAGTGATGCTTCCTTTTGCCATAACGATCCTTCCTGCCATCAATGTGCCATAGTCATCCTTGCTGCCTTCCATGTGCCATAGTCATCCTTCCTGCCTTCCATGTGCCATAGTGATCCTTCCTGCCTTGCATCAACCAAAGTGATCCTTCCTGCCTTCCATGTGCCATAGTGATCCTTCCTGCCTTCTATGTACCAACGTGATCCGTCCTGCCTTCCATGTACCAACGTGATCCCTTATGCCTTCCATGTGCCATAGTGATCCTTCCAGCTTTCCATGTGCCATAGTGATCCTTCCCGCCTTCCATGTGCCATAGTGATCCTTCCTGCCTTCCATTTGCCATAGTGATCCTTCCTGCCTCCCATGTACCATAGTGATGCTACCTTATGCTATAGTGATCCTTCCTGCCATCCATGTGCCATAGTGATGCTTCCTGCCTTCCATGTACCGTAGTGATGCTTCCTGCCTTCCTTGTACCATAGCGACCCTTTCTGCCTTCCATGTGCCATAGTGATCCTTCCTGCCATCCATGAAAAAGAGGGGTTTTGGGACTTTGAATCAGGTGGGCAAGTGAGGCCAACGGATCAGTCACCATTATATAAAATACTTTTTTTGATAAACAATAAAATAGTAACATGATAAATATCCACGTATGGATTAGCAGTCACATCATATATACACCATGATTGATACAATGTGAACAGAGTAACAAGCCCCCAGGTGATACAGGGCAGATAATCCTTGATAGGTGATACACCTATTTTAAAATGCACAGTGATAATTCCTGCCTTCCATGTACCAAAGTGATCCTTCCTGCCTTCCATGTGCCATAATGATCCTTCCTGCCTCCCATGTGCCATGGTGATCCTTCCTTCCTGCCTTCTGTGTGATATAATCATCCTTCTTTCTTGCCTTCCATGTGACATAGTAAACCTTGCTGCCTTCCATGTGCCATGGTGATCCTTCCTTCCTGCCTTCTATGTGCCATAGTGATCCTTCCTGACATCCATGTGCCATAGTAATCCTTGCTGCCTTCCATGTACCAACATGATCCGTCCTGCCTTGCATATACCAAAGTAATCCTTCCTGTCTTCCATGTGCCGTAGTAATCCATCCTGCCTTCCATGTACCAAGGTGATTCTTTATGCCTTCCATGTGCTATAGTGACCCTTCCTGCTATCCATGTGCCATAGTAATTCTTGCTGCTTTCCATATACCAAAGTGATCTTTCCTGCCTTCCATGTACTATAGTGTTCCTTCCAGCCTTCCATGTACCAAAGTGATCCTTTCTGCCTTCCATGTGCCATAGTGATCCTTTCTGCCTCCCACGTGCCATAGTGATCCTTCCTGCCTTTCATGTGCCACAGTGATTTTTCCTGCCTTCCATGTACCATAGTGATCCTTCCTGCCTTCCATGTACCATAGTGATCCTTCCTGCCTTCCATGTACCATAGTGATCCTTCCTGTCTTCCATGTACCATAGTGATCCTTCCTGCCTTCTGTGTGCCTTAGTGATCTTTCCTGCCTTTCATATGCCATAGTGATCCTTGCTGCCTTCCATGTGCCATAGTGATCCTTCCTGCCTTCCATGTGCCACAATGATCCTTCTTTCTTGCCTTCTATGTGCCTTAGTAATCCTTGCTGCCTTTCATGTGCCATAGTGATCCTTTAAGCCTTCCATGTGCCATAGTGATCCTTCCTGCCTTCCATGTGCCATAGTGATCCTTCCTGCCTTCCATGTGCCATAGTGATCCTTCCTGCCTTCCATGTGCCATGGTGATACTTCCTGCCTTCCATTTTCCATAGTGATCCTTCCTGCCTCCCATGTACCTTAGTGATGCTTCCTTATGCCATAGCGATCCTTCCTGCCATCAATGTGCCATAGTCATCCTTGCTGCCCTCCATGTGCCATAGTGATCCTTCCTGCCTTGCATCTACCAAAGTGATCCTTCCTGCCTTGCATCTACCAAAGTGATCCTTCCTGCCTTGCATCTACCAAAGTGATCCTTCCTGCCTTGCATCTACCAAAGTGATCCTTCCTGCCTTGCATCTACCAAAGTGATCCTTCCTGCCTTCCATGTGCCATAGTGATCCTTCCTGCCTTCTATGTACCAACGTGATCCGTCCTGCCTTCCATGTACCAACGTGATCCCTTATGCCTTCCATGTGCCATAGTGATCCTTCCAGCTTTCCATGTGCCATATTGTTCCTTCCCGCCTTCCATGTGCCATAGTGATCCTTCCTGCCTTCCATTTGCCATAGTGATGCTACCTTATGCCATAGTGATCCTTCCTGCCATCCATGTGCCATAGTGATGCTTCCTGCCTTCCATGTGTCATAGTGATCATTCTTGCCTTCCATGTACCAAAGTGATCCTTTCTGCCTTCCATATGCCATAGTGATCATTCCTGCCATCTGTGTGGCATAGTCATCCTTCCTGCCATCTGTGTGCCATAGTGATCCTTCCAGTCTTCCATGTGCCATAGTGATCCTTTCAGTCTTCCATGTACCAACTTGATCCTTCCTTCCATATGTCAACGTGATCCTTCCTCCCTGCCTTCCATGTACCTACGTGATCCTTCCTGCCTTCCATGTGCCATAGTGATGCTTCCTGCCTTCCATGTGTCATAGTGATCATTCTTGCCTTCCATGTACCAAAGTGATCCTTTCTGCCTTCTGTATGCCATAGTGATCCTTCCTACCGTCCATGTGCCATAGTGATCCTTTCTGCCATCTGTGTGCCATAGTGATCCTTGCTGCCTTCCATGTGCCATAGCGATCCTTCCTGTCTTCCATGTACCTTAGTGATCCTTCCTACCATATGTCATAGAGATCCTTCCTCCCTGCCTTCCATGTACCATAGTGATCCTTGCTGCCTTCCATGTGCCACAGTGATCCTTCCTGCCTTCCATGTGCCACAGTGATTATTCCAGTCCTCCATGTACCAAAGTGATCACATAGTGGTCCTTCCAGCCAGCCATGGGCCATAGTGATCCTTCCTGACATCCATGTGCCATAGTAATCCTTGCTGCCTTCGATATATACCAAAGTTATCCTTTCTGCCTTCCATGTACCATAGTGTTCCTTCCAGCCTTTCATGCACCAAAGTGATCATTTCTGTCTTCCATGTGCCATGGTGATCTTTCCTGCCTCCCACGTGCCAAATTGATCCTTCCTGCCCTCCATGTGCCACAGTGATCCTTCCAGCCTTCTATGTGCCATAGTGACCCTTCCTGCCATCAATGAGAAGAAGGGGTTTTGGGACTTTGAATGAGGTGGGCAAGTGAAGCCAAATGATCAGTCACCATTATATAAAATACTTTTTTTGATAAACAATAAAATAGTAACATGATAAATATCCACGTATGGATTAGCAGTCACATCATATATACACCATGATTGATACAATGTGAACAGAGTAACAAGCCCCCAGGTGATACAGGGCAGATAATCCTTGATAGGTGATACACCTATTTTAAAATGCACAGTGATAATTCCTGCCTTCCATGTACCAAAGTGATCCTTCCTGCCTTCCATGTGCCATAATGATCCTTCCTGCCTCCCATGTGCCATGGTGATCCTTCCTTCCTGCCTTCTGTGTGATATAATGATCCTTCTTTCTTGCCTTCCATGTGCCATAGTAAACCTTGCTGCCTTCCATGTGCCATGGTGATCCTTCCTTCCTGCCTTCTATGTGCCATAGTGATCCTTCCTGACATCCATGTGCCATAGTAATCCTTGCTGCCTTCCATGTACCAACATGATCCATCCTGCCTTGCATATACCAAAGTAATCCTTCCTGTCTTCCATGTGCCGTAGTAATCCATCCTGCCTTCCATGTACCAAGGTGATTCTTTATGCCTTCCATGTGCTATAGTGACCCTTCCTGCTATCCATGTGCCATAGTAATTCTTGCTGCTTTCCATATACCAAAGTGATCTTTCCTGCCTTCCATGTACTATAGTGTTCCTTCCAGCCTTCCATGTACCAAAGTGATCCTTTCTGCCTTCCATGTGCCATAGTGATCCTTTCTGCCTCCCACGTGCCATAGTGATCCTTCCTGCCTTTCATGTGCCACAGTGATTTTTCCTGCCTTCCATGTACCATAGTGATCCTTCCTGCCTTTCATGTACCATAGTGATCCTTCCTGCCTTCCATGTACCATAGTGATCCTTCCTGTCTTCCATGTACCATAGTGATCCTTCCTGCCTTCTGTGTGC